>CM052130.1:14265192-14507751 GCA_028454255.1 Halictus ligatus
CTCTCTCTCTCTCTCTCTCTCTCTCTCTCTTTCTCTCTGTCTCTCTCCCTCTCGCAAACTCCTGCGAAGATCCTGCGACGATATTACGCGCCTCGTCCAGGATCTGCTTCTCCGACGAGAGGCACGCCCAGTCGTGTGCGCTATCATAATTTAATATAATACCAAGTATCGGGGAAACTCGGGGGAGCGTAACAATAGCGGGGGAGATCGGGCCACGGTGTACGGCAGACGATGGAGTTGCCGAAGAAATATTCGCGACTCACCGTGCCGCCGCATTTTTCCCCCGGGCGGCTTCCGGCTGGACCGCCGAGTGACCCAACTGCTCCGGTTGCTCTTCGATCCTCCTCTCTTTCATTAAAAGATTGCAACATCATCCTTTTGGGATAGGGACTCTCCGGAGCATTGCCCTGGCTTCGACAGAGCCGGGGGCTGCAGAGCCACGCCTACTCGAAACAGGCCACGCCTCTACGTAGAAACGTAGAACGAACAAGCACTCTGTCAGTCTTCCGTCGATTCTGGATGCAGGTCGATCGAGATTAGAGCAATTACAATCCTCGGTGAGAATTTCAGCTCCAGTAGAATAGTTAAGCGAGAAAATGATCAATTCAAAAGCTGTTGTGATACTCAAAGGTAAATTGGAGGCTCTGTCTGGATTGAGAGCTAATAAACCACGCCCACGTTAAACAAATTAAACCTGAATCTTCCCACAGTAATCCACGGAATCCTCATTGAAGATTGGAATCGAATTAAATTAACTATTGCAATGAAATAAAAGAATACAGCGTACAGAATCTGTTCGATCTCCAGAATTAGATTTTTTAGAAATCACAGGGTCTAAATCAGTCGTAGATTCAGTTGCAGAGAACTACTCTGCTCGGTGATCGTTGAGGGCAACGTAGCCACGCCCACCACGGACAGGCCACGCCTCTCCAGGACAGAAAACACTTACTCTACACCGAGAGAGCAAGATAAATAGTGTTCTATGTCTTTCTGAGCCGTCATTGGCAATTCTGGACGCTTGTAGGGCAACTTATCTTCATCAGTGCGTTCCCATTGGTTACTAGCACTCAACCACATCGATGAAACAAGCTACATTTCTACGGAGATCTCCACAAATAGATGTTTAAGTAGGTACTGTCTGCGTAAGTCAGTCACGTATACAAATGACTCTGTGAAACGCTATTTCATCTCTGCTAAACGTGAAGGTCGGAGAACCCCGCCCAATCAAGACACACTCCGCCCACTCAAGATGTGTCCTGCCTATTTATAGAAAGCCTACTTCACTAGCAGAGATTAGAAAGCGAAACTGGGCAGAAGGATTCACTTGTTGCTGCCTCTAGAGTCTAGAGCGTTAAGAAAACAGAGGGTAACAGAAAAAGGGGAGTGTCACCGGGCTAGTGTCCCAATTTCCCTAAAATCGACCAGTGCCATCGATATTTTCCGGAAGGAGGCGAGCAGCTCCTGTCGCTGCTGCTCGAGTAGATGGGAATCGAGGAATCCATTACAGGCGCGATAAACGCAGAAAGCGTCGAGAAAGTGGCGTTGGCGGGATCTTCGCTAATTTAAACTAGATACTCGTAATATCGAAACCAGCCGGCACGGCGTCGAGGAGACAGAGCGACGGTTGTTGGAGCGCCCTTGTGGACGGCAACGACGTCGAAGCAAATTCGAATTACCGTTTCAAGCGCTTCCGGATGGATGGCGTAAAAGCGGATCCTCGAGGCAAAGGTTTCACGGGTAATGGGAACATTTCGACGGACTGTCGGACCGCGTCGGACGGGTCAAACAAAGACCGCTAATTTCGGGCTTCTTCCCGGCATCGAGCGACCCCGTTGTTGTTATTGTTGCTCCGTCGACTATATGCGACGGGTCACCGGGTAACGCTTTCGCGCGATGATAACTGGATTTTGACGGAACGCGACGTTCGTTCGAGAAAAATGCGCACACCGACACGGATGCAGATACATACCACGGTGTATACAGATGTGTGTACAGCGGATACAGATGGGTACAGGAGCATACAGGGACAAAAAGGGCAACGAGCACTGCCGATAACGCGGTTCGCGCTGGTCCGAGAGCGCACGATTGCTCCTGGCAGCCATTTTACGGCCGCGTTATATTCGTTAATCGTAAATTGGTACAGCCATTCGTTACGTATCACGGCGAGCCAGCACCGAGCGCCGTATTCGACGCGTTTATTTGACCAATCATTTTTCACAAACTTTACTTATTTTATCTTGTCCCCGCGTAACCCATATATCCAGATAATTCCGATCCCGCGACGATATCGACTAGCGAACGCACCGACAATAAAACAGTCGCGAACGAGTGGTTTAGCCTAGCGGCAATATACGTCGGGTTATTTTATGAAGAGAAGGAGAGGGAAAGAGAGAGAGAGAAAGACAGAGACGGAGAAAGAAGAGAAAGGTGGTGGAAGAGTGCTGCACGATAAAGCCAATTCCTTAGGAATACGTACGGTCTATTCCGGTTGAAAGCTTTTCCGTACGCTTGAGCTGTCGCGGCTTCGAATTCGTCGTAGCCAAACGAACTGTTGTCGAAACTCGATTTGCATCGACGTACCTCGCGACTCGATGCGCGCGAACAGCGAAACGAGCGACGAGAAGGGAGAGAGCTGGAGAGAGAGAGAGAGAGAGAGAGAGAGAGAGAGAGAGAGAGAAGGAGAAAAAGGGAGCACGAGACGGTGGATCGAAGTAATTTCGATACTTTAAAAAGAGGCTTAAGAACTTGCGGCTTTCTTCTCCCGTCCCGACGACCAGGGAACTACCGAGCAACCTCTCCTCTCCTTCTCCTTCTCTCTCTCCCTCTCTCTCTCTCCCTTTTTCTCTCTTTCTTTCGGATTCTCTCTCCTTCCGGGAGAAACGTGGAGGTAGGACCAGAATATTTCCAATAACACAATCGCTCTCATCACGCTCCTCCACGTACATCGGTCCCGACCATGGCCGAACGAACGTAGTGCCGCGTGCATAAATTTTAATGCAACTCTCCGCTTCGGCACACATCGTAGGCGACTGTCTACAACCGGCAACAAACCGTACACGCGAGCTTTAATGCGCGGACTGCGCCGAATATAAAATTGCAACCCGAATCGGTTGCTTGCGTACGTAGATTTATTACGAGTGTTAACAGGCGTCCGAACGCGACCGTCGTTAAATCCCTCCTCGACTACTTCCGGTTGGCTCGCTTCCTTTCGATCGGCGATGTACTAACCTGCGAGCCACCTGATTTGTCCGCCCGCACACCTTTTCCTACTCTGGTCCCGATATTGCGAAACAAAAATATTTGGACGGTGGTCTGTCCGCCTTCGTTCGAGTGAAGGGTGGAAATGGAAGATGGATTTAGGGATGGAAACCGCGGTTCGAATAGTTTGGAAATTGAGGGTTTGAAAACAGTCCTCGAAGTGAGGTAATTGTATTAAATATCTTGGCGAAAACTGGGAACTCTAATAATTATAAATCACTGTCACCCCATTTTCATTGGCTATTGCAGGTCCTAAGGGGTTGGACTAGGTCCTTCATTTTAGGGCTGAGAAGTATGTTGAATAGCTTGGAGTAAACTAGGTGTCCCAATAATTATAAACATAATCCTCACCCTGAAGTCTTTTTCATTAGCAGTTGGTCGTCTTAAGGGGTGAAAACGCACTTCACTTTTAGGGGTGAGAACAGTATTGAATATTTGGGAGAAAACTGGGAGCTCTAATAAGTATAAATATAATTCTCACCCTCAGCTCTTTTTCATTAGCAGTTGCTCGTCTAAAGGGGATGAAAACGAATGTTAGGGGTGAGAACAGTATTGAATCTCTTTGAGAAAACTGTGAGCTCCGATAATTATAAATATAATTCGGACCCTCATCTCTTTCGCATTTTCCATTGCTCTTAATGAGGGGATGAAACGAGCCTCAATTTTACTGAGGACTTGCACTATTCGAGAGGCTATTAAAAGCTCTGGCATTTATAAATACACTGATCTCTCTGAACGTTTAATCAATCTGCTATCGCTGATATTTAACAGTTAAAAATAGTGATTATCAACGAGAAATATAGATTTAATGATATATCTTGAATCCTATTAAAAGCTAATAATTATAAATAGACTATACACGTTTCTGTATACAAAAATGCACACGAATAAGTCTGATATTATTAAATGAGTCTCTAAATAAGTCTGATTTTATTTCTACTTCATCTTTAAAATATCGGCGTTGAAATTATTAATGGAAATAACAATCTGCTTCGCAGGTACTGTATCAATTTCTTCTAATGGTGTTCACGTTTAATACATTCATTACAAACGCAAAATTTCGATTTCAAAATGCTATGTACTGAACAACCTTCAAGCAAACTGATATATTACTCTGGATACGTATTTTTAGCCCGATAATAAATGATGCTCAATATCGAGGATTGTTTCACCACCCATCTCCCAACCAAAACCTGCAATAACCAAAATCCAATATAAATCCGATAGCGAGAGCGATCCCACGGAATTCTCATCACACGTGAAAGCACGATCCCCCAAAGCATTAGCTTGATATTCATAGAATCCTAGAGCAAGACGAATTTATTCCTTCATTACTTACTTACTATCGGTGGATTAACAGTTTACTTTTCACTGTGAAGA
This sequence comes from Halictus ligatus, assembly GCA_028454255.1. NCBI lineage: Eukaryota > Metazoa > Arthropoda > Insecta > Hymenoptera > Halictidae > Halictus > Halictus ligatus. The sequence goes on from CM052130.1 coordinate 14,269,831, forward strand.
TCCCCTTTCGGTATCGCTGGAATATTACCGAACTAATCGGCAACAGATATAAAAATATCAGCTAAATATAATTTCATGTCTCTTCTAACGAATGCTCTGGAATTATTTAATCATTTAACTTGGGTTTCATTTCGAGCGACGAAGGGTGGAGAAAGAGCCAGCCAACAGCAGCCAGCAGCAGCCAACAGCAGCCAGCAGCAGCCATGGGTACCTCGAGACGATTCCATCGAGAGGACGATGAATAAATGCTGGCTGGCAGGAAGAACGATGGAAACGGTCGAGGGACAGGGGAGGAAAAGGGCGGATTCGCGAGTAACTCACGCGTACCACTAATTCCGCCGTAGTGCGCGAGGTTTGGCCATGAAACGTGACGTCGCATCTCATGGGGTAACCATGGGAAACGGCAAAATCCTCGTCCAGGCGGAATATCGCCGACTCGACCGGGGACCGCGAGTCAATAATTTCTCGCTCGCTCTGAAATCCCTCAATTTTAAGGGGCTAGAACGCCTTGACTATCTAAAAACGTGCTACGGTTTCGCGAATTTTTTCCAAAGATAATTAATGAATGCGAAATTCCAATATTTCACAGTGACATTAACATAACTCCTAACTGTGCCCTCAATTTTTGTAACAACGAAATATTAAAAAATAGCATAGACATACCCTGTTTTTGAAACGGCCTTTCTTACGTTAAAAAATCAACTTCAGTAATTTATAACTGAAAAAATATTTGAGACATCAAAAAATTCCTACGCTACATTCTATAGTACTGTGTGTAGAATATTAGTTTAAAATTTGGAACAAATCGGTCGGGGATTCCTTGCAAGACAATTGAAAAACATCGATTAATTTTTGACGGATAAAGCTACCTAAGGTTACCACGGGTTCCTGACGGGTTCTGGACGGGTGCAGAGACAGCACCCGGTGCAGTTCGTGTGTAGACGCACGTCGGAACGTCGCGCCGCAGAAAAGCTCCGCCAACGTCGCCATCGCGACGTCGCGCGGTGGCTGGCTTGATGAAAATTAATTAAAACCGTTGCCGCGAATCTCTCCGCGGCGCTCTTGGGGTTCTCGCGCGCAGCTACCTGCCTCGGGGACGAGCTTCGGGATGAACAACGCGACAAAGTGGATATCTTCGCGATGGAAACGCTCGCTCGTCGATCCGCGTTCCCATTTTGACCGAGCTTCGTTTTACTTTGCCACGGTTCTCTCTCTCTCTCTTTCTCTCTCTCTGTTACCGGCTAATGGTGCGCCCGATGGTTAAATGTCGATATCGGAGAAGTAGAATTTTATTTCTGTGTTACAGAAACGTGCGCCACGCTCGTAGTTGGCTGATTTTGTTTGACATCGTCGCGGGTCTGGTTCTGTAAAATTGTGGCGCAGTGAAACGATTTACATCGAACGATCTCAAAGCATTTGATACACACGAGTATCGAGCTATATTCCGGTCCCGGGCTAATAGATGGCGGATTTTATTCATTTACAATAAAAATTAGTCGTCGAAACGTAAAACAGTGATTGTATTAGAAAAATTACGTTTTCCTAAGCAATATGAAAATACCTCTGGAAACAGCTTGCCCAAAAGCCTGTGCAGTCGCGCTGCTCTTTTTTCTTAACATTATTTCGAAAGTATAGCTCGACCGAGGAACGCAGGAGGGTTTGTGGCTAGTCAGACATGCACGATGATCAGAGTGTCTTCTGACGCCTGATGATGCCAACTAGGTTGAGAAAATAATTCTAAAAGACGAGGTTCGCAGCTGAAAGCCTCAGTCGTCGCCCTGCTCATTGCTACTCGTCTCTGCTCGTCGCTGCTCGACTCTGCTCGACTCTGCTGCATTCTGCTTGCACTCTGCTCGCACTCACCTTGTAAAAGTGGAGAGACGCGTAGCCGGGGCATCGTTAATAATCGTTAGACGGTGACAAGGTAGCCGGGCGCTGGCTTCGGCACGATTCTCGCCGTTTGGTAGCTCGATGGGGCGTCACCGATCCCGGCAACCTGCTAACGAGCCAAAGCGGATGCGATTATTACGCGATACCTGGTCCCCCGGCTACGAGCCCCGCCAAAACCTCATTTCCATGTAACTCGAAACCGCGACGCCTTCGCCACGGGCGTCGGTAATCTCCTAGGAATCCGCGAATTTTCAAGATACGCGAATCCCAGAGCGTTCGCGAGCAAAATGAAACCGAGAGACTCGTAGTCCTTTGATACCGACTGCAGCGTCACAGATATGTGACGTCCACGATCTTGCAGTTTACTCAAAGCCTGGGGATCTTTATGCAAAATAACAAATGTTTGCATTGGTCGCAAGACAGCCAAATAAATCGGCAGCCAAATAAAAATGTCTTTCTTCTCTTAATTACCTTTTTAAGCTGAAACTAATACACCAATGTCTTGAAATATTTTTCATATGCTATACTTTGCAACGAACAACTGTACCATGTCTGTGAACGGCTTATAAATATCGTTTCAAATAGCCATTTCGGAAAATCATTAATTGCTGTTCAGAGATTTAATCGGGTTAAACAACATTAATGTTGTGTAGGTACAGTTGATTATAGGACTCACTTGGACGTCAATATTCGTTATTCTCCTATTCTCTTTTAATCTTGATGTCATGAGTGCCTGATGCTACTCAGCCCATCCATTTCAATTTCCAGTCGACTCTTATTTGTCTAAATCAATCCTTGATTTAAAATTGTCCGATAACAGAAGAACAGTGAGAAATTTTATAACTTCGAACAACTGTGATCTACTACGCACCTTCTACAGGCACAGATTCAGCCTCTCAAGCGCGATAGGTGCGAAACAGAGACACCTTCGAGTAGTCACTACTTATCCAGGTGACAAACGCTCGCAGTCTACGCGAGACAAACACCGAGGGTAAACGTAGGGTCATTCGACACCGATAAACTCGACTCCTCAACCTGCCCCTCTCTCTCCCTCTCGCTCTCTCTCTCTCTCTCTCTCTCTCTCTCTTTGGATACTTCCGGAAATTGCACGAAACACATGGTCACCTCTGATCACACAAACCCCGTAACATTCCTCTTGCTTTCCTGCGCGGAAAAATTCGCCGAGAAAAAGATCTGTAAGGAGGAGGAAGACGAATCGAGTGAATAAATTCGACACGCGGTAATTAGGAGTGTTCCTTCCGGACTCTAGGCGTGCACTATTTACACGACTCGGTTCGAGTCGCTCGCGACGCTGTCTGCAATGTGCGACGCATCGCAATGCACCGGGATAGGAAACTACTTGGAGAGTTTTCGCGGAGTTGCATCGCCGTGCCATCACACCGTTGCACCGGGTTCGTTGGTAACTCGTGTACGGAGGACGGAAGGAAACGAGGACAGTGCACAGTGGCCCGGAATCGGAAAAAGCTGGACAAAATTCATGCCTCTGTTAATTGGACCTGTAACAAATGAATATTTAATTCTTCCTTTCCCGTTCCACGTAAGAAATAATAGCGACGTACGATTTTAGTAGGAGAAAAAAATATATATATATTTTTTAGTAGAAACACATGAATGCCTGTACTATAAACATTTATTTTTAATCGACAAGAAAATATTCGTTTAGAAACAGAACCTGGCAGAAGCGGAAAGAAAACTGACTGATACATTGCTTCGAGAAACTGGACCACGTCTGTTATTTATTTAACATAAGACCTGATTTTCATCTATCTGATGATATAAACATTTCTGAATTAATTCAGTGGTTTGTGGGTGAAGTACGGGCGTGTTGGCGGTCGAAAAAGTTTTATCGAAAGCGGTCGCGCTGCCTTCGGTGACGCGGAATAGAATTATCTTGGCAACGTCGGTTACACCGAGTGTCTTGCGAGTCGAACGGACTATGCTTGACGGAGGCTATACTTGACGGGGACTGCCGGATCGTGTAACTCGCCGCAGAATCGTATCGAGAGGTCGGTGATCCCTGGCTGGCCGCGTACAAGCGCGAACCTACTCTCCTCTGTTATACTCCCTTCTTCTTCTCTGTCTGTCTCTCTCTCTCTCTCTACTCTCTTCTCCCTGCTCTCGCCACTCTACCCTGGAGACCAGCTATCGGACAAAGTTGCCTCGTGCGACTTCTAACTACGCCAAACAGGTTTCGGTTTGAACACGACTCGTACATTAAAGCTTAGCCTCTTGTCGGAAAGACGAAGTCGAGGGACTGCGACCCGAAGTCGCAGGGACAAGGAACCACTCCGGAGACGGGCCGACCTGAAATTGCGATAACTTTTAATTTCACCCCTAAATGTTATCGCTCTGGTTTCGTAGACGAGCTTTTATTCTGCTGCACTCGGTTGTACAGGTGAATCGAATAATAATCATTTTTCTCCTGAAAAGTAATTGTGCGAAGTTCCTACCGCGGTTTTGACACATTTTTGTTTTATATTTCAACCCCCGAACCTTTTTCTCATTTGTACAATCTATGATGCTTTTAACCATTCATTTATCAATTTTTTCAAATAGATTTTGGAGTTTCTACTTGTATATGTAGAGTGACTGGCACTTCTATTGTTCCTAAATTGAATAGAACAATAGAAAGTCATGCCAAGAGTGGTTCATAAATTTTAGAGAAAAATAGTGTCGCTTCAGAGGCAGCTAAAAAAATATCGAATTAGAACACTCTCAAAGAGAAGAAACAGAAGATACTACAGTCTTTAAAACAGAATGTAAGAGAGAGAGAGAGATGAGTGTATTGCTGAGGAAAGACAAAAATACTTACAGCATTCTTAATCGTATTAATCGACTACGTATAATGTTCTGGGTCTGAATTCGCGTCGCATCTTGAAGAACAGAAATTGCAGTATTCTCAATGTGATTAATTAACCACGTGTTGCGGATTATGTTCAATTTAATCCAAGATTGGCTAGCCCGTCTTACATCATAATTTTCTCAGACTTTTCTAGCGTCTGAAACCACATTGCGTAAAACGCGGACGTAATTCGATCAAGAGATTACAAAATAAAATTTAATTGGCTCGACGAGGATCCGAAGAACAGGGTCGGAGCATCGTCTGTGACGTTACATAAACCACGTGCTTAAATTTAAATATTGAGTACTAAAGTCTGCCGGTACATTATCATCGCAATGAAAGGATAAAATAGCCTTTGGTGTACGTCAAGTAACCAGGCAAAAAGTAGCCTAGTTGCCTGGGTGAACAAAGTGTAATATACACCGCGCCAGAGGGTATCAAGAGAAAGAGAAAGAGGAAGTGAGAGAGAAAAAAGAGAGAGAGAGAGAGAGAGAGAGAGAGGGAGAGAGAAAAGTGGAAAGTTTGTCGACTAGCGGAAGTATTCGCATTCATAATTATAATGTCTGATGTGCCATGGGATTCTTTAAAGCAAGCTTGGGTATATCTAGTTTAATGCTGCCCGGAGAATTATGAGCAACTAACATGCCACTGGGTACTTTATGGGGAAATCAAACGCAAGACGAAGCAACAATGTGCGAGGCGAGTCACGAGATCGCCTAACGATGTTTCCAGCTTGTTATATTCTGACCGATGCAACGTCTGGAAAGGAATTACGAACTGCCCCGTAAGATAGCACGGGGAGTTTTAATATTCTTCAGATTTTTCAATGACGCTCGACCGGAATTACCTTGCACGAAAATGCATTAACGGTACTGTGATTAATAAGACGTCTACGGTGCACTGCGAACAAATCCACTGTTAAATTCATTGTACGTACATTATAAATTCAACTAAATGGATCAACGTATGTGTGTCTGAATGGACAATTAAGACATGGATCACGGTGTCGTACAGAATCATTTTGGCAAGGATTCTCTACAATATAGCAGACTCCAATTCGATTGCCATTATTACGACGGAAATGGAGAAATACGTTTAGGACAATAAAACGAGGGAACGAGGCATACGCAAAGATAAGAATGGAAAGAGGAAAATTGTCGAGAATATAGCAGCCAGAAAAATTGAAGTTTCTCTTTTCCTTAGAGTAGCAGCTAGACAAGCTAAAGTTTAGGATCGAGCCCGTTGATCGCGTCAAAAATGTTCGAAAAATAAAGACGAGCCGAGGCTAATAATTCCAGCGAAGATCGATCGGCTCCGTTTCCGACGTAGCCCCGACAGGGGGGTGACGGCAAGATTGACGGACTCCGCGAGGAGGTTGTGCCCGTCGAGCACGCTCGAACGGACTATAGCGCGACAATGTGTTGCGGTTCGATCAGCGTGGAACACGGTGTACGAGGAATAGTCGCATACCGCGTATACGGATACAAAACAGTCTCCGTTCATGCATACTTTAGCAGCAGCTGTCCTAGCAGCTCCAATTCCCAAGCGCGTCGATAACGCGTGGGCTTAAGCGTCGCTCACAACGGTCGACATAGCAGTCGTCGCGGAAACGAGCAGAAGGAAGCGCAACGCTGAGAGAGAGAGAGAGAGAGAGAGAGAGAGAGAGAGAGAAGAGAGAAGAGCGATTCAGCTGGTGAAATTCGCTCGGCTCCTTATATTCCTCGAAATAAGCGGCAGCGATGGGTGCTCGCGCGAGCAAACACACCGCAATTTCTGGGTCGAATTTCACGCACGGCGGGTCCGCGATCGAATCCGTTTCCCGCGGACAGAGAAACCAGCGTCGGCCGTAATTCCTCCTCTTTTAGCGAGGCTGCAACGAACACGGAGACGAGGCGTTTTCCGCTCGCTTCACGGCGATGATCGCGGCGCGCGGTCCACCGAACCATTATATCGGAAATTTCCCGTGAATTCCTTGCCGGATAATGCCCCGGCGACGCTCCGCCGACTTTAATTACTCATAACCGGTGTAATCGCTTCCGAGGGTTAAGGCGCGCGTTCGCTCGCTGCGGAATTACGTCTCGAGCGTTTTATCGCATCCATCTGTTAATTCGCGTCCTAAGGCGACGCCGTTTTCAAATTAGATTGCACCGAGAGCTGCCGCGTGAAATCGTTACCGCCATCCTCTACTCCTCCTCCTCCTCCTCCTCCTCCTTCTCTCTTCTCCTCGTGATATACCCTGGATGTACACAGAGTACTGCTGCTGTTCTGCTCTGCTCTGGCCTGCTCTGCGTCTGCTACACACAGCGTTTTCGAGATCTCGAGCCGACGCGACGCGTGTATCGAGCCGCGCCTCGTAATCGCGCGTGTACGCGATACCGTGCCGGCTCGCAATGGATGCGCTCGCATATCCACGATAATTAGCTATCGGAAAATGGGTGTGCCGATTCGGCCCGCCGCTGCACCACCTACCACCAGCTGCCTATCCTACTCCAGCGATCTAGGTCGCGAGATTCTGTCGCGCTTCCAGCGACTTCGAACGCTGACTGCGTTTTCGCGTGCGCTTTCGCGACCGCCATCGCGGACCAAATGATATTCCGCCGACGATACCGGCGAAGTTATTAGTTTATAGATTTACTGGTGGTTTGATAGCGGTTCGAAAGTTATGGAAAATTTGTATGGTGCAGTGGGGAAGCGCTCATTGTCTCGATTTTTCGGGTAACTCTGGTCACTCTGCAAAGTGCATCGGTTTACATACTGCAACTCTGGAATGAGTGAATATTTTTACTCGAAAATTTTACTGTACGTTCTTGAAACATTGACAAAGAGATTCAGAAAGTTTTTGGGTGGCATCTGCAACAGATGTTTCGCACTTAATTGTTAAACACTGCCAGCGACACGTTGTACGAACTTTCGTTAAGGAGCTCTCCTTACGATGATATTGCGCTGAGATGAGTGATGATTTTTGCTTGAGAGAATTACTGTGTATTCTTGAAACTTAGATGTACATATCCATAGAGTTTCAAAATAATGTATGCACTGGCTTCTCTGTTCTCCGTTACGGAATAATATTGTTTTCCAACCACAGTTTAAATGACCGTACATTAAGGCGTTATTTTTCCATTGCTGTTACTTTCAATTGAATGAAGATTTTTAATTGAAAAAGTTTCTGCGCATCCATAAACCATCAATTAACAAACGCGTAATCTTTCAAGTTGCTATTTTTGTCAGCCGCAGTGCAGATAAATTTTTACGAAGCTGTCGCTTTCACGAGTGAATATTTTCGCTGAGAAAAATCACTGTAAGTTCTCAAAATCCAATAACCCATGTCTTTTAAATAACTCCCGTTAAATCGCCAAGCGTTCAAACCGGTATTTTCAATCATTATGTCTACAGAGAAGCGTTGCCAATCGTAAGCAATTTATCAAACTAAAGAAAGAAACAGCGAAACAGAGGTTCCCGGGCGCAGTTTGCTGCGTCAAAAACTGCGGTAGACATTGCGTTAACACAAGCCCTCGGTCCGACGCGATGCTTAACAGGTTAGGTTCAGTTCGGTTGGTTCTATCTCGGTGTTCGTTTTCCCCGGTTTACTCTCCGCGAAAAGCGGGACAGTGGGAAAGAGAGGGAGGGAGGGAGGGAGGGAGAGAGAGAGAGAGAGAGAGAGAGGGCGAGAGCGGTCGCACGAAATCCCGGTTACTAATTTTTTAGCGTTCCTTTTCCTTTGAGGGCTCTTAATACCGTGAAGTCACCGACGAGACGATCCGGGCCGCTCGTTTCCCCGCTCGTCTTTCAGCCGTCTTGAACGTCACGCGTCGCTTTTCCCGGGCGCCCGGCAACTCGCTCGAACAAATTTCAGCCAACGCTCTCTCTCTCTCTCTCTCTCTCTCTCTCTCTCTCTCTTCTCCGGCTCTTTATTTCCCTCGAAGTAGGTAGCGGTGAATCGTCTCTACCACGGGCAACGAGACACTAATCTCTCGTCGTCGTCGTCGTCGTCGTCCACCGCCGCTGTCTCTTTCTCCCCGTCTCGCCGTTTCTCCGGTACGTCGTCGTCGTCAACGCTCCTCCTTTTACCCGGGGGCCGCAAACTTTATTCGTTTTTGAGGCTCTCGTCCGAAGTAACTCGACGGCTCGAAGATTCACGAGGTTCCCTCGCCGGGCGAGACCAGCCAGTCGCATAAATCTCGTAAACGGCCGTGGCTCCGAGAGAGGGAGACCAAAAGCTTCGCCGAGATGCAGCGCGCTCGTGTTTACCAGGTGGAGTACGTCCGAGAGCAGCCACGCGCTTCGATCGGGAACGGAATAATGCGTGGCATCATCCTCGAAACCAACATCCAAGACTCCTTGCTCTTTTCTCCTCTTTGTTCGAAGAGAGAGAGAGAGAGATAGAGAGGGGGAGCTTAGAGTAGACAGAAGAGAGAGAGGGAATACAGAGAGAGAAAGAGAGAGGGAGGCTATCGAGCGTAATGCGGGTCCCGAAAGGGTCAGCAGCCGCGGCTCGAAGGTGGCCAAAGGATCCCCGTCTGCGACTCAAAGTGCAAACGTACATACCGAAGAGGAGCGTGAGCGACGGAGACGTTGCCACCGCTGCCGCCGCCGCTGCTGCTGCTGCTGCTGCTAGAACCGAGGAATATTAATCGCAGCCACTGTCGGTATCCTCCGCCACGGCTCGCCTCTCCCATCCTCTCGTCTCTCTTCTTCTCTCTCTCCCTCTGTCCCTACTTCTCTACCTCTTACTCCTCCTCCAACTCGCTTTGCTCCGTCGCTCTGCCACTTGGTTTCCCTCGGCCTCACCCTCGCTTTCGCCCTTTCCCGGCAGCCACGGACTTCTCTTCGCAAGCTCTCTTCTCTCGTTCCTCGTCCGCGTGCGGCCCACCGCCTCTTCTCTTCTCTCTGTCTTGCTCTCTGTCTCGCTTTGTCTCTGTCCCCCTCCTTTGGTCTCTCTCTCTCTCTCTCTCTCTCTCTGTCTCTCTCTCTCTTGCCCTCCTCGAGAGCCTTTTCCGTGTACCACATCAAGCCGAGAGACGGCTACTAATGAGGCCAAAAACATCGGAGCACCGGAGTTACGACCGTCCCAAAAACGTTACCAGCGTGATTTAGGGGATGGTAATGGAGCGGACCTTACCCTCGCCTGGCCGGGACCTGCCGCGCCGCGATGCGAGGCGATGCAATGCGAGGCGGCGCGATGCGCGTTGCAAATCTTTCCTCGTCGGTGGGTTTGCGCGATCTATCTACCGCGAGCCATCTATTCTCGCGACGACTCCCGTCGAATCAGTGTTCACGCGACCCGACGAGACGCGATTATTTTATTCGCGTCGTTGCCGCCGCCAATGGTACCCCGAGACGCGGATAAATGGCTCCCTGACGGTAAGTATGGTCCGCAAAAATCGCAGCGTTTCGAAATTTGAATTAACTCTTCGCCCCGCCTTTAAGTAAGGCAATACAAAGCAATAGTCAGTCGATTGTCGACGAATCCAGATTTTAAACTCAAGACATTTATCACCTTAGTTTATTATACAGGTTATGCTCGACCTCAGGTAAGAGAAAATTTGTTTTCGAGACTTCCCGGGGTAAGCAACAAGTTCAATTTATGTGGTCGCGGTCTCCAGAAAGATATTCGGGCTCCGTCGTGATCGAGAGCAAACTAGCCACGCCTACTCAGTCTAGACACACCAACTCTGACTCGACCACGCCTATTTAAAGCAGGTCATCCCTACTCCATCTTCCACAAACAATTTCGTAATACCCCCAATGAGGAACAAGTTCTATTTATGTCGTCGTGGTCTCCAGAAAGATATTTGGGCTCCGTCGAGATCGAGAGCAAACTAGCCACCCCTACTCAGTCTAGACACGCCTACCCTGACTCGACCACGCCTATTTGACGCAGGCCATGCCTGCTTGAACTTTTACAAATAATTTCGTAATACCCAGAATGAGGAACAAGTTTAATTTATGTGGTCGTGGTCTCCAGAAAAATATTCGGGCTCCGTCGAGATCGATAGCAAACTAGCCACGCCTACTCAGTCTAGACACGCCTACTCAGTCTAGACAAGCCTACTCTGACTCGACCACGCCTATTTAACGCTGGTCATGCCTGCTTGAACTTCTACAAATAATTTCGTAATAGCCAGAATAAGGAACAAGTTTAATTTATGTGGTCGTGGTCTCCAGAAAGATATTCCGGCTCCGTCGACATCGAGAGCAAACTAGGCACGCCTACTCTGTCTAGACACCAACTCTGACTCGACCACTTCTATTTAACGCAGGTCATGCCTACTCCAACTTCCACAAACAGTTTCATAATACCCAGAATGAGGAACAAGTTCAATTCCAGCGCCACGTTTGTTATTGTACATACCATTTGGTATTTTCAAAATGTATGAATACTGTAAATGACTCGAAGTCTAAGTTAGTCTGGCGAGGAGGTGTGTGTGAACAGTAAAGCTGCAATCGCAATTTTTTTCTCTCGATTTTCGTCTTAAGGAAACCGCGTGTCGGCTGGGAAACGTGATAGCGACGCATTGCCCCGGAGGAAATTTGCGCGGCCATTACTTATACAATATCCTAGTCAGCTGCAGATGCAAAACATTTTTCTCTAAGGCTTGCCGGTGACTATGATGCACTATAATAATATTCCGCAGGTTTTTCACCGGCGTGCGGCGCTTGTCACGAAGATCTTCATCGAAGGGGTCAGATAGGCGTGTCTTAATCATACAGTGAGGCGTTATTGGCCATTCTATGACGTTCGCGACTGGATTTAAGTTTTCTCGTAAAGTTTTCTACCGTGAAAAGGGTTTTCCGATTGATTTCTAAACGTAGGAAACAATGAATTGTATGAACAAACTACCCTTTGTTAAAGAACATTCAGAAATCGTAAGGAAACGATTACTTTTGTTTGAGAATCGCATAGGAATCTCGGTGGAAAATATTCCAAATATTATGTACGGTATTCTGAACGGCCGACTTGATTTATGTCTGCCACGAAAAATTGAGAAAGTTAATACGGCTTCAGGAAAGTTGGGAAGGCCCTGTCACATGTTCCTATATACTTCCCGAGACCTCTTTTTGAAGATTTCTCTAATAAAAGAAAAAGACTCCTGGCTCACGATAAACCGCATCCAAAGTGTTCCTCTTGCTATGGTCCTACGGACGCTAAATTACTAATGATCTATGACGTAGTAGAAACTTCAATCTCTTTATTAGCACTATTCCTACCGACACTTCACGTATACCTATTCCTACCGCGGCTGGTCAAATGACCGGTCTTTCACAACTTATATTTTTCAATATTGAATGCAGACCAATAGCCAGCTTACCAGTATAAAAATATATTTTCTTTTATTCAAGAGTACATAATCTACATTTTATTCGTTTTCGTCGCATTTTTTACAAATGGGCTTCTCAACTGTACATTTTCCGCATACGTACTTTTTACATTTTAGACAGATTTTGTTCGTCTTATTATCTTTACAATACCTTATCTGACATGTTTTCCGTTCACGAGAACCTGTACTTGTACTTGCGATGGGTATTGGTTGATTTTTTTTGCCGAGCTCTTGTTGGTATTCGATGGCAAGTTCTTCTGCCAATTGAAATAGAAATTCCTGTCTTGTAATTTCTCCTCCCGTAGTTTCTTTATATAACACCCATGCATTTATCCCGGCTAAATCCAAGATATTAAAAAATACTTGCAAAGGCCATCTCCGAGATTTAGATTTTACCGAATAATTTCTGGCCATTTGGTCGGTCACATCTACGCCAAACTTGGTGCTATTATATAATTGAATTGTCTCCGGTGTTCGGGTGTCATTTTTTTCAATTTGTACGGAGTTGTGCATTGAACTGAGAATTAGAACTTTCTTTCTTGGTTTGGCTTTGTAAACTGTCAACATACAATTATTTGAGCGATAGAGTTTGGTTGAAAAAAGTGCCAGGTCGTCATTTTTCAGTTTTGCCAGTCTTGGTAGCTCTTTTCTATTTGCTCTAATTGTCCCAACAATCGTAGTTTTTTTTGCTAAAAGTTTTGTTGCTAAAGGTAGGCTTGTAAAAAAGTTGTCCGTGGTTATATTTCTTCCACATCCTACATACGGTTTTGCTAATTTCATAGTGACAAACTCTCCAAGAGGAACTGAGGGTTCTCTACTTTCATCTTTTCCCAAATATGGAAAGCCTTCCATTTTCTGGAAGGCACTTATCGGATAAAATCGTGTCATAACTACATTACCTTTCGTTTGTAACGACTTTATAGTTTTGGCATTGAGTCTTAGAGAGAAACTCTTACAAAAATGTATAAATCGTACTACCGGTCAAATGACCGGTCGTGGTAGGTAAGACAGACTACAAATTTTTCTTGGAAGATAAACAATAGAAAAATAAGTGAATATTGAAAAATATATCATAAATATATATGAGGAAAAGTGGTAAAGTTTAAAGGCGATTCACATACGTTGAATGTAGGAAATTCCAAATGAAAATTTAAAAACGGTCATTTGACCGGTCCTGGTAGGAATAGTGTTAGACCCGACATAAATAAGTAACAACGTTGGTCACCTTACAGAAATTGAGGAAATGAATCTATCTTCTGAAGAGCTGTGTCAAAATGGCGTAGAACCAGGTCGCTTCTCTTACTCCCTCCAATCACTTTGATTCCTGAACTAGTAAAGCAGTAGACCCAAGGGTAATGAATTCCTCATGGTCGAGGGTTGATACAAATTACTGACAACCTCAGATGGAAAATGGACTTGGTCTCGAGAAAGCTCGGGAAGGACTAAGCCCGGAGAGTGCGTATCCCTTCTAATGCGATTGCTTCGGTGTCAGCTCGTTACTAGAACGATGTACCCACGGGTGAAGAATGCCTGATGATAAAGGGTCAATACAAACGTTCCACAACTCGAAACGAGCCACAGGAGTCGAGGAAAGTTAGCCTAATATCTAGGGAAGCTGAGAAGCAAAAGAACCAGATCCAGGAAATACCTCTCGTCAACCGATTGATTGAGTCCAACGGATCACTACAGCAATACATCCATGGCAACTGAGACGTTCATGCTCCAAATTCAATATAAACGACGCCAACTAAAAATAGTCATCAGAAAATCACATCCCACCGTTCGAAATAGACAGTATCCAATGAGTTCGAAATGGTTCGACGTTAATCAATTATTGAATCTACAGATTGATGAGTCGTTTCCGAAGGCACACTTTACTCAGTCAATTACCAGGAAAACCGTGTGACCGTTGCATCAGGCGTGGAATAATTCGATCGCGGCAGCACCGGAAGACATTTCCGTATTCGTATAACAGGAACGTAAAAGCGAGGGCACGGCTGCGGCGACAGTGCACCGCTTACACCTGCTCCTGCGTCGAGTCGTGTCGTGGAAGAGAATTTTTCGACGGAACGCGTTCCGGGAACGATTCCGTAACGCGGTTCAAGCGAGGTTCCTCGTTGCCGGAAATGAGAGGGGAAGAGCCGGGACTGGTGCATGGCCGTCGGAAAATGGCGTTAACGCGGTGTTCCACTTGATCGTTTGCCCGGACGACGAAGAGAGAGAGTGAGAGAGCCAGAGAGACTGGACCAGGGAGAGAGAGAAAGTGAGAGAGAACAGAGGGAAAACGAGAATCGTCGGTACAATGTTGCGCGATTTCAGCGTCGGCGTTTTCGGTGACATTTGGTACGTGTACCAAACGTGTTCGTTCGCACCGGCGAACTCGTTGGCCAGACTTAACGTGTTATATAGCGCGACGAGAGAACGGCCGGGCATTATACGCCGCATTGCAATTTAACGCCGTATAATCGCTCGAATTAATCGCGAGCGAACGGGAAACTTTGCCGATATCCCTGCCCGCGTGCGTCGTCGGGTGTGTGCACGCGTGTTGTTCCAGCAGCCGCAGCGTTTTCCGTCGCCGCGCTCATGAGAACCGTTCTTCGGTGCGATATCAGCTCGGAGAAATGCTACGAGTTTTTGTTTCGATTAGAAGCGAGCTGGGACGAGGGGGCGGGATAAGCGCCCGGAATTCCCCGCGATTCGCGTAATTCTCGAAACTCGCGCACAGTGGTCTCTGCGCGGGACGCGTAAATTCGGTATAATGACCGAGCGCGGCGTAACCCGTTTCCTCGTGATTTACGAAGTCACTTTGCCCCCTACCTCCGGCCCCACCGGCCTCCGGTAGACCCCCGCCGACGAACAAAACATCCTAGACCGCAATGGCTGTGCTCGTTATCCCGTAAAATCAACCTCTCGGCCGCGACAACAGGAATCGTCGCGCATCGGTTTTCTGTTCTCTTTCTTTTTTTTCCTGCTATATCTTTTCCGCCCGGTAGAGAGATTAATCCGCGCTGGTCTCGTCGAAGAACGGAGCGGAGAAGCGATTCCACGAGACGCGGATCTTTCTGCGCGACGCGGCCGGTATCGCCGGCGATAAAACTTCCGCTCGCCCGGCTTTGCCCCCGCGTTTCGTTCGAACACCGTGTCGCGTCGCCTGGCCGTATCCCCTCGACGATCCAGGTTCGTTAGTCGCAACGGGAATTTAATGCGAATCAGCGAACCGTTTTCTTTTTTCCCGACGACGACGGTGTATCCCCTGCCGTCTACGACGACGATGCCACGCCCGGTGAAAATTCTCGCGCGTTTCAATCAGCCTCGTTGTACGACGCCGACGACAACGCGACGTTCACTAATTCGATCATCGTTCGGCCGCGTACACGTTGCTCCGGAGATGCCAGGCAGGAAGACGAGGCAGGACGTTGCCAGAGCTTTTCCTACGTTCTACGGAGCTAGTCTCGGCGGCAGCCGAACCCGACGGAACCGAAAAAAATGTTCCGACGGCGATGAGAACGCCCCGCAGATTTACGAGCGGATACGGTTCGAGGTGTTCTCGCTCCTGGCTGAGCTGTTTTATCAGCGCCACGCCTTTTCCCCGCGCTATCTATGGTGTGTGGAGAAATTGCCCTGTGGGGCACCGGCTTGGCCCGGACAAATCACGAGCAAAAAGGCCACGCCCACTCAAAGTACCCCACAAAAAGATATCTGATCAGATGAGCTTTTATTCCTTACTGCAAGGGAAATTGTTGGGAGGTGTGGCCCGGTGGGTAAGCCTAAGTGCTCTTAGGACAAGCCCGAGAATTCTAGTTAGAATTTAGAGTCTGTTTGGTCTAGATCGAACAGAAGAATGCAACGTCGAATGTCATTACGGTGGTCGGAGCAAGATATTTGGGCGTCTTCGAAGTTGAGAGCCAAGAAGCCACACCTACTTCATATAGAACACTCCCACTCGGGCTATACCACACTTGCTTCTCTGACCTCTTTAGAGCGAGATCTAGCTCATTTTAAATCTGCAATCATGACACGCCTACTTGGAACGAGCCACGCCTTCTTAGAACAAGACACGCCTTCTTAGAAGAAGTTACGCCTGCTTAAAGTTGTTGATATGAGGATACCATAAAGATAGAGAGCCTGCCGAAATGAAGAGTAACCGCGCCTATTTAAAACAAGCCACGCCTGCTTAGAGGAAGCCACGCCTATCGTACGCGCTGCACGCGATGGTGCACACCAAAACAGACAATCTTCTATTGCTTTCTTACGCTTCGTTAGCTGTTGGAGGACACCGATAGCGGTCCAACGGCAAAGGTCGTTCTTATCGGCGCCAGTGGCCGGTGTTTACGGTTCTTCGGACCGGGATATTCGTGGTTCTTTGCGCGCCCCGTGCATCCATGACAACGTTTCTTCCAGCGCGTTGGCTGCAGACGACAGAGCTACTTTGCGTCGGTTTTATAGCGCGCGAGAAGCAGCAAAAGAGCGAGCCAAGGGGTAGAGGACGGCAGAAGAGAAACGCGACGTCTCGTGGGGTACATTTTCCCCGGTCGAGGACAGATTCCAAGGTTGCCAGCGTGGAAAGAGAAAGACGAAATAGATGGAACGGTGGGTTCGTCGTCTCGTCTACTAGCACGCTATCGGCACGTAGTAAAGTCGAACTCGTCCCCGCGGCAACTTTGATCCAAGAGTAGCAGTCGCGCAGGGCGTCTGAGGCAGAAAACCAGCCAGCCCCGAGGAGGAACTTTGTTCCTCTAGCCTATCCGGCGTACGCGCGGCTGGCTCGAAAACGCGGCTAGAGAGAGAGAGAGCACAGGAGATGAGAGGACAGAGAACGGGCCCCGAAACCGCGAGAGAACTCGGCTCGCTATCAGTCAAGTGCAAGTGGCTTTCTACGTACAATACCCGGGGAAACGTAATCTCGGAATCGCATCGATTTCAGGCTCCGCCGAGGAGATACCGCAAAGCCGCGCTTCTCCGAAATCGTCCGACGCTCGCTTCCACCGGGCATCGATTATTCCCAACTTAGGCTCGAACTAAATTCGTTCGGGCTCTGCGGACGCTTACCCGGGGATAGCCGAAACGCAACTAATTCCCGCTGCAGCGGTTCTTCGCGCGCCAACTGCACCGTACAAACGTCATTTAGCGTCCAGAAACCATTTATCCGCTGCTACGCAGTCGATCACGACCACTATCTTCACGCAAAATGATTCATCCGATTGATCTTTAGGACAGTACACCTTTTTTAAAAATTGATTCAAACGACTTGAGAAGGTCTTTTGAAAAGACACGTGCGAAAAGCGCGTGTCACAAATTTTCTCAAATGGACTCTTCCGTGCAATGAGTGTGAGTGGAGTGTAAAAATTACTTTGGCGAAGCTTATTAGTGATCTACAATAGCACCAGAGGTTTATGACAAAAGTGGGTAGGTCAAATACAAAACCGAAAAAACATCAGAAGAATTATAGAATATTCTTGCATTATTTTCGCTTTTTTAATCTCGTTTTTTGTCTCGTCACAGCTAGAATGTTACAATACGAACAACTAGCAACGAGTTTATGAGCTTACGAGCAACGAAATAATCCTACATCTTCTTGTAAATTTCCAAAAGCTCTTCACTAGATGCCCATTGAATTCTCGAAAATTGAGATTTTCACCGCCTGACGTTTCACGTTCGATATCGAATGATGAAAAGCTCCGAGAAGAAGTCTTCCAAGTTGAAAACGATGGTAAATATGTATATAATCGATTAAAAGTAAACGCGGCCGAGTGTAAAGTTTTACATTCAAAGTCCGTCGACGAGCGTTCCCGTTCAAATTCCGTAGTAGTACGTTTCCTCGAGCAATAAAGGACCGGTTAAATACAACAGGAGCATCGAGAGCGTGGCGTGGCGTTTCCCACGAGCCGCGGAAAACGCGAACATTCCCGGGGATTTATGTGGCAGCGTATTTATTTGTTGAAACCGACGAATTTCAACGAGGGCGTTATACCTCTTCTAGGCGAAGCAGTATGAAAGGGACATTGCAATTATCTGGAAGATGAAGGATCTTCCCGGGGAGCGTCGTTACTTTGCAGCAACCGTAATGCATATTCAACTAGGCACAACTCGACGAGGCGCTGTCGTTTCAAAGGCAGCGGTCGTAGAGGGCGATTGAATTTTTGAAGGCAGAATTTCGTCGCGGACACAGTCGTTCGAGAACGGAGCTAGGTCAGCGTTTCCGCTCGGTTTTCGGAAGTCCTCGGCATAATGGTACCGTTCTACGGGACACTTGGAACGGGTCGAATTACAGAAGCGAGTTGCAAAGGACCACGCACCCGGGGCGAGTTTCGTGGTACACGCGAAACCCTTTAAACGCGTCGGTCCCGCGATTAACCCCGGCAATCGAATCGCCGGCGAATCGATACCGAAGTGACCGTTCAA
Organism: Halictus ligatus; assembly: GCA_028454255.1. Taxonomy (NCBI): domain Eukaryota; kingdom Metazoa; phylum Arthropoda; class Insecta; order Hymenoptera; family Halictidae; genus Halictus; species Halictus ligatus. Next base: position 14,288,305 of record CM052130.1, read on the forward strand.
AGTTTCATACGTCGCCGGCTCGTTCAGGCTCCCCGTAGCACCGCTCTCGCGCGCATCGATTTCCCAGGCTAAACACGCGGAAGTCGGAGAAACCCGAGAACGCGGGGAGAAACGAGGAAGGAGCCTCGGAAACTTGGAGAATCGGTTCGCGAAAATCGGGAATCCGGCAAGGGATGACACGAGGCGGCGCGACGCGGCGCGGCGCGGTTCGATATCGACGAGAGCTTGAACGCCGACCGGAGAGCTATCGTTGCAAAAACGACGAGCAACGGATGGACGTGTGTCGACCGGAGGGAACGAGCATCATTTATCGGAATCTACGCGGGCCGATGACAAGCGGAATTACACGGACGAAAATACCGCGATGTCGATTCGTCGGATTCGTTGCAGAAAGAATTATCTCCGGCCCAGAAAAGTATGCTGCGATGGTATACCGCGATCGCAATTATGGGAACATGTCTGTTGAGCTCGTCGACAAGATTATCTGATACCGTTGATGTGACTTGTGTATTTCGCATGCTTCAGAAAATCGAGTATCCCGATCCTCTTTACCGTATGACAGCAGCAATGTACAGCTGCAGTTGCGTGTGACATTACTCGTATTATTTAAACTATCCTAGTCGCGTTTCGTTCGTGTCACTCTAGTTCATTCTGCAATAGTCGGTTCTCTCTTGTACGTGTCGTCTTTAGCTCTAACGTGTTTCACAAATATTTTGCATCTCGTTTCGCTGTTGAATTTTTCGAAACGACTTTCGGACCACGCTTGTAGATTTACAATCGTCCCATCAGGATCGAAGCAGCACCGACTCGGGGGCAGCAACAGCTTTTCCCGTGATGGACCGTAGAAGTTTCGCAGCGGAACGCTTGTCGAAGCTCACGCGAACTCGCGGGACAATTCGGTCGGAGGAGAACGACGCGACGCGACGCAACGTGGCATAGCAGCGTACAAAACCCGGCGGGGGCCCGTTGCGCCTCTGCGCGGCGTGTTTGCAGCTATTACATATTCATACGTGGACACTAACGATAGTCGTAGGAGTTTGCAGCAGGAGAGAACCAGTTTGTAGGTTTCCCGTGTTTACCAACAGCAACGCGTTTATCGAACGACGATGCTCGCGTACCACCGAATCGCTTCGGACTCGAAGAAGGGCCGGGGAAGGGGGGCTTCGGAATTTAATTTCGAGCGATCGATCCGCGAAAAGGGGGACACCAGAAGGGTGTGAGGAGGGGGGGTTTATTCGCACACAGCTCTCATACTTCCCCTGAGACCACCGAGACTTTTCCTCGCCCAATAATTGTGCGAGGATCACGGGGACAGAGACGAAATTACCGTGCGGTGACGAGAGGACCGCTCGAGAGGATTCGACCGCGCTCAAAGAGACTCCACAAACATTTCCTTCGCCCCCGACCGTAAATATCGTAGCCCCAGAAATTCTGTCGCCGTGCCGCGAACCAAGACGAAGCTGCTGCGAAAACGTTGAAATTAAAAGCTACTCACCGCGTTCGTTCGGTGGCACGGACCGAGCGCTCTCTATCTCTCTCCTCTCCTCCCCGACTCGCTGACTCGTTACAACCGACCATTCGTCCCGCTCCGCTTTCCAATTAATCCCGCCAAAGGCCCCGAAAAGAGAGCGCGCCCGAGAGAGAGAGAGAGAGAGAGAGAGAGAGACTGCTACTCTTTCCGGAAAAGAGAATTTGTCGATCGAGGTACAATCGAAATTACAGCGCCACGCGGAAACTCGAACGTTTAATAGTAAAAATGCGCATGTTCCACTTCGTCCTGTAAGATACAGGCATTGAGATTATTGTAGGAATATTTTAAGGAACTCCTTCGTACTGGGTGCGGCGTATCGGGTGAAATGATTTAAACGTCGGTTTCGATAAAACACTTTATTTAACAGCAACTCGCTGCCTCGACAACTCATCTACTCGCGGTTCTCGCTCTACTAACTGACTCTCTCTACCGATTGACTCTCTCTACCGACTGTCTCTCTATACCGACTAATAGACATCCTTTGCATTCGTCCCTTTTATAATAAGGTCCTCTCTCATTCGTCCTCTCTCGCAGTCTCATTCTCTCTTTATCAGTTTCACATCCATTCTGAAAACTCAAAGAGTCACACTTCACCCCTGTCATCGAGACCCAAACACTCTTCTATCACACCTCGGCCCAAACAGACTTTCTTTCACGTCGGCGCCACAATGTCGCGTCCACAGTCACTCTAAACAATCACTCTTATACAATGTCTCATTCATAACCCTACATTCATAACCCTAATCTGATATTTGTAGAAGTCATAGAACGTTGTTCTTCTGAGATGCTCTTACGTCCACCCCCAAACACGATAACAGCCGAAAAATTTCTTGGTACAGTGATTTTTCTATACATGTATGTGTCGCCAAGGCCTGGTTGATAAACGTCGCGGAATTATCCTCACTACCGCAGTATGTAGTTGTTTAAGTCGTACCTCTAAAATAAAATTGTCTCTAAATTGAAAACTTTGCAACAAAACATCGGTTTTGTGATATATACACCAACTTTAGTAAATACAGCTTTTATTCGTATGAAAATAATGCATAAGAACTGTTTATATTTCTGTAAAACATCAATTTAAAAAAATAGGTGATCGGTACGACTTATCAAACCGATTTGTTAAGTCGTATCTCCGATCCCAAAGTCGTACCTATTCCAACGTAATATCAAAATCAGAGTAGATATCAGTTAAATAATAATTTATTTATTTGCCATTAGTACAAATGAATTTTTCGACTTTTTTGGACACTCCAGCACATTTGTCATGCATCCAAATTTTGCATTTTAGGCACTGAATCATATTATCTTTCCTATTCTCATCACAAAGAGTACAATACAACTCATTATTATTCTCTTTTTTCTTATTGGATGCTCCTGTTATTATTTTTCGCTTCACAGACGTCTCTTTTTGTTCTCCACATTTTTGTGAAGACGACGTAAAATGCATGGAACGTTAGGTCGTACCACCGGTACGACTTAAACGTGCAAACAGGTACGTGTTAACGAACATGTGCTTTCCGTTCCACATAACCTCAATAAATACATCAGAAGGAACATTTAACAAAATCCATGTAGGAAACAATACATGGATAGATGTATAACCAATATTTAATATGCAATACATATTTAGTTGTGTTTTACTTACCACAGATGCTTTCAAACACCACAAGAAATTTAATGAACACGAGGAACAAAATGATTTTTTGGCACAACTTTTCAATGCTGATTTGACGAGAACTGACTAAAGAACATGCTCAAAGTATCATCTTAGGCTACGCGAATACAGTATTCTAAGTTGCATATAGTGCGTTCTAGTTATAGAAAAGACCTAGGTACGACTTACGTGGTGGTACGACTTAAACAACCTTCCCCTACCCCGTGAGGGACCGCGAAGGTCGAGAGGCCTTTGACGCCGAGGAGTATAAACATAAAACGGCTTGGGGATGCTTCCTGGACGATACATAACGCTGACAAGGCCCGTGTTGTTGACAGATATCGAGAATTCACTGTATTTGTATGAACAACAAAGTTATCAGGGCTGTCGGAGTTAAATGACTTACTAATTCCAATAGAATGAAGTAGAGCGTTTTCCTGTGGAACGGACAATCCTCGCATATCATTAATTTCAATTCAACGAAGCAGTTTGCAGTTTGCGAATAAGTTTGCGGACAGGGCCAGCATTAGCCGATCTCGAGGGCGTTCCTCGCTCAGGCGTTTCTCGTTGTTGCGGCGTTTTGAGCTTCCGGCGAGCGGAACGTCTCGCGAGGTTGCGGTCTAGGTCGAGTGCCTTCGAAAAGGAGCCGCGTGCGTAACTGGGTCGCGGGAGCCGCGAGCAAAGTCGAACTCGTTGTGCTCGTTCGAAGTCTGGTTCCTTGAGCGGATAGAGTAAATCGACTTGAGCCGTGGAAATGGAACCACGACATCTCGGAGTGTGCGAAGGACAACGAACAGGAACGAGCCAACGAACCGACGCGATGAACGAACGAACGAACGAACGAACTCATCCCGCGTTCGTCGTTGAACCCTTCTCCTTTGTTCGTGAGTCCGGGGGGTGGATGAGGGATGGGAGATAGGCAGGTTGTTGTCGTTCGACAAACGATAGTTTCAGCCGCGAGTACGCGCGCAACGGCCGCGATCGAACGCGGCGCGGCGCGGTGCGGCTCGGCTCGGCTCGGCTCGCGGAAAGTGGGTGGCGCGGCGCTTCAAGAGGCAGTTTCGTTGTTCCGTGGACCCGTTCGAAGAGCGAGTTTGTTCGAGGGGACGGGGTCGAGGGGCTGCTTGCACGCCGTGGGAGAAGACCGACCCCGACGCCGACGCCGGCGCCGGCGACGCCGCCGGGGAGCCCGGCTTTCGAGTGGAGTTCGATCCTCTGGTTGAGGTTTTGTTCCGCCATTGTGATAACTCAAACAATGCCAGCCTGACTGCCGCGCGATACGCGAAAGGACGCGAAGTAGGGTCGAGTGTCTCTGTCGATCTTTTCTCTTCGCGCCCCGACTCCACTCTTCTCTCCTCTCATCCCCTCTCCTCTCCACTTCTCTTCCGAACTTCGCTTCTTTCCGCCCGCGTACCCCGATCTTTATTTATCCTGCGTCTACACGCCGTGCCACGCCGCGCCGCGCCAGGCCGTTCCCCCGATTCAACGGACTAATAATAATTCTTCCCCGCGGACAAATTGCTTCCTCCATTAACAGCCCGGGAAAGAGAGCTGCGTAGGTTCGTTGAGATCGCTGGTCATCAATTCTCCGCGACGTATTTTTTAATCCACGATGTTTCGTAGTGTTTCTCTCTCTCTCTCTCTCTCTCTCTCTCTCTTTCTCTCTCGTTCTCCTTTTCTTCCAGTTTCTTGGACTTTATATAACACCTGCTTGGCTCGTTGTGCAATTATGCGCTGAGGTTAGAAACTGGTTTGAAAGGCGTGGGAATCGACTGACCGGGAAATAATAATTTCTTCAGCGGATCTTTGTGCAAAATAAAAATGTTTGCGCCTGAATTACGATTATTGCTAATATAAAGTGGAGTTCTGCTTCCATTTTTGACATCACGAAATTATTGGTGGGCTAAGGGTTGATATTGTCCGGAAAAATTAGCTGAGTCTGCCTAGGTCTCTTCCAATGGCTGTTTATGAATTTGTCGTGATATATATTTTTAATATTCTTTCTCTCAGAGTCTCTATGCTTATACTTATTGGTTTATTGGATTTATTTGTTCGTGTTTATCCAGCCCATTGTACATACAACAAGGGATTATTGTGCGACTAATAATCCCTGATAGTTCTCCGGGAAGACAAATTGACTATTGCAGCGACGCCTAAGAAAAAGAAAGGCTGCCTGGGTCCGTTGAATTCACAATTCATTAATTTTCTTGGTAAAATCGGGAAGAAAGAGGAGATTAATTGTCCCAGTATTACTGCGAGAGGTTTAACAGAAATAGTGAAGGTTTTCCCAGCGACTGATACCATTCGATTTACTTATAATTTTGCACGTGTAATCTTAACACTCTAGTTGTATAGTACATATATATTTTTTTCAAAATTCGACTCTGACGTTCCTATTTTTACTGTTTAATTTATTCGCTCTATGTTTGAACTTTGAATAGCGAGTGCTCGAACACTTTAGTGAGTCACTGTATATATATATATATATATATGCGAAATAGCCTGACAGAATCGCTGAATTTGAACGTTCCGCAGTGGTCTCGTGGACACAACGATCCGTTTCACGTAAACTCCCACCGCGTTGCCCCGGGACTGTATAATTGTATCGAACAAGTGTGCGTGTTCCGCTAACACCGTTCGTCAAATCGGTCATCGATTTTTTTTGTGCCATGCGATACGTTCGATTTAAGAAGAAAAGAAAAAAGACGAACGTGGAACGCCTGTACAGACGCGCAACCCTCTCGAAAATCCGGTAATGTAATTGTGCCCGATGCTCGTTAAACAACTTTTGGGCACGTGTTAATTTCGCCGAGGCTCGGAGCGCCGAAAGTCGTCGCGAAGGATTTTTGGTTCCATTCGCTCGCTCGCTGACAAGCGTATCTGATGCAGAGAGGTAACATGTACAGTAAAAATTCCAGAAAATCGAAGCAATTTGTTTAATGGAACGAAAACTGAAAAGGCAAGATTTATCTGCGATCGCTCGTTTGAATAACCTGCGTCTGACGTTAAATAAATTTTGCTGCGCTCGATGCGTCCAGGGAAAAATGAATTTTTTGTATAACAGGCATTAACACACAACCGGAAATTAAAGTAGTTTCTTTAACGAAAAAACATTGGTAGGTTGAAATTTATAAATTGGTATATTCGGTACGGTACCGGAAAAGTTAATTTTATGAACAAAATGTCAGGCGTATCAGTACGGCGTGCGTAGTCAATATTACGCGTATCAGTTTAGCAAAATCATTTCTTTATCAAAAGAAAAAAAAATAATAAAAGAAGAAAGAATAAAATAATAAAGAATATAAAATTGTAATTTGTTGTTGAAAGTGTTCATTCTATCGCCCTGCACCCAACAGACCTTAAACCAATTACCACGCTCAATACGCAAACAAAAAGATTAATCACTGCAAACAAACTCGTGCGTTAACGCGTGAATTAAAAATTCCATAAAATCGAATGATTTACTTAACAAAATAAAGCACAAAACCCTACTATTTACCGGCGATTAATTTCTCCACCCTGTAGCGTCCCACACACCCTAAACCAATTTACTCTGCTCCATACATTAACAGCGAAACGAATTATTGTAACTAATTTAACTACTTCAATTAAAAGTACCCCACGTTCTAAAAAGCAATCAGAGCGAAAATTTAAAAATATTTCTAGATGAATCCTAAATATCCTAGAAATATGTATACCAATAGAAATATATCCTTTTTAAACTGTCTACTATCTTTTCAAATACCTTCTTCTGTTCTTCGTTTAACTCTTTGGGGCTAGGTGGGTTAAAAACTATCCCACCTTTTGCTTAGCTTTTCATGCATGATAAGATATATTTTAACCCACCACGAAGTTGAAGTTACTCATAGTCATACAGTTTAATATTTTATTTAAAGTTTTTCATTCAGTTGGCAATGCTATGCACCAATGATAAGTGCGTAAATAAGTGAAAAAAATTTATGCAAATCAAACGCATCAGTAGGTTGTGTTGTTGCTGTGATTAAGGTTGGCGCATTGTGTGACGCAGTGAATTCGAAAAATTCTGTGCAACTAAGGTATTTATTTTATTTAGAAGCGTGTGTGGCTCAAAGAGTTAAGAAATTAATACACGTCGACGCTTGACGCAAGAATCAACATACTCCAGATTAGAATTAACACAAGCATTAGCACGAATGTTATTCACGGCTGGCGCGACGGTTGAAGAAGTTGTCAGGTAAAAGATTGACACGTTGTCCCTTCTGTGTTCTCAGTTCAAGATTACCGGAGCGAGTCAATTTGAATCATTTACGATTTTATTGCTATACTTATACATATGTTGGTTTTTAAAAGAATTATGAAGGTAGGTATCTGATCACCCTCATTATCATATAATATCACCAATCTGTCAGAGGGAATCACAAACTGACCAGATACTATCTTTTCCATCCAGCTATCTAGTGTTAAACAGTCGATTCATTTTGCATGAATTTTCTAATTTTAATTGGTTTTATAGAACTGCTTCTTCGTGGAGTTTTCGTGGCAAGTAGAAACGGCTCGCAATCGTCAGACGCACCGATTACTGTTCCAAAATAAAAATTGTTTGCACGTACTACACGACGTAGGAACGAAATAGGAATTCGTTTCTGTGTTGAATGGTTTTGTTAAGTTGTAAAAAATGTTTTTTTTTTGTTGACTGTTCGAAATTACACTAATTCATTTTTGCTATAAATGCACGAAATCCCCAGTCTACTTAAGACTGTCTCGTCAGGCGAAGGAGTTCTGTCAGCGAGCTCGGCGACGACATAAGCGCTAATATTCGCGTGCTATAGCGCGGTTCGAACGGTAGCCTCGACGTCGATACTAAAGGGAAAAGACTGACACGTCGTCCCTTCTGGTTTCTTCGCTCAATCATTAAACGGTCGTTTGTCGGGGCCGCTTATCGTCGGCGAATCTACTGACAGGTATACATATTAATGTGCATTCGTTCTTGCCCCTGCGAACAGCGGCTCGCGACGCGACGCGACGCTTCCTAGAACCGATCGAAGGCGTCGGCCCGTTCTCGCAACACGCTCGATTCGATTCCGAGGCAATCCACCGGGCGTCGCGACGCCTCTCGGAAACGTCGGCGGGTTTCGAGAGGGACCAGTCCACGAAACCAGCAAGCTGCCCCGGATCCGCCGTTGAACTGAAATCAAGTTCTCGACCCCGGTGAAAATGAAATTCTTGCCGTAGGTTCTTGTTTGTTGCCGTCAAGTTTCGCCAAGTTTCGCCAAGTTTCGCCAAGTTTGCAGATCGCCGGCGGAATTTTTCTGCACAGCTTTCAACACGTGGAAAGTGTCTCCGGTTTCGAAACCGTTACACTCTCCGCGAAAATTGGTGTACTTTTCCTGATTGTATTTCTACTGCGACAAGAGTTGGGGTTAATCGAGTTGCGTTAAAGAGTGGTCTTTCCGCTGTATGTACCTTAAACAATTAAGAGGTCGGCTTCATTTTATTCTTTTAGGGAATGTCTTACTTCGAATCATTATTTTCTGAAATTCTGTTCTAGGGGACGAAATTATTGTGGAATTGAATTTTTATGCATGTCGCTGATGGCACACTGATGATACAGCAGCTTAAACTTGGCGATTCATGAAAATATGTTCTACTTGACGAGCATCATATTTGGCACGATCTCTGCAATTCCAATATGTTAGTTCATCATTCAAAATTATTCGTTAGATTAAATTGAGACAAGAGATACGACTGAATGCCAACAAGAATCCCTTATCCGTTCCAGATTTGTAAGGCTGTCGCTCGAAAACGAAATTGGTATTCCGTCGTTCCAGTTTCCTCGACAATCTCATTCGAGAGTTGCGTGGTAAGGACGATGTCGGCTGACCGATGCCCTCGGCCGAGGGATAAGATAATCGCGATGGGAGACGGATCCTTGAACGTAGGATCCGCGACAAGGTGATCGACGTTCGAGCAACTCGACTAGAGAAGAATCGCGGGAACTGGCAGGCGAGTTTGCCTCGTTGAAAAATTCACGGTAAGATAAAGCGGGGGAGGATCGAAGAGCGAGCGGCAGCCGAGAGGGGATCGAACCGGTGCTCTCTAGTCGAGGGGAAGAGCGCGAAAAAGTGGCCGGCTGCCGGAGATATGCGATAAGAAACGATCCTGTACTGTTAACCCTTTCGCCCATTAAAATTCTGCATTGATTCACAACTCCGATCAAACAGAATCCACAGTGGCTGACAAAAATAATAAATCGCTGTTCGCCTATGCATCGGGGCCTTGGACCGAAGAGCAGTGAAAACAGAATATACAAAATTACTATAAAAATCAAAGCCCGATAATTTTATAATAAATTTCGCGCTTGATCATAGCTCTCCTGACACTTTTACGCACGACTTGTTCTAGTGAGAAATGATTAACACACGTAAAAGATGTTACAGTAAAGTGTAAGTTGTCGACGCAATTTGCCGTTCGAATGATTATGCAACGAAAGTGGGCGAAAGAAACGGGCAAATTGAAGGGGTTAAAACACCGTCTGTGACTGCGAGACGGATGCGCGAGTCACCCTCGCCGAGAACGGACCGATGTTCGTCGATATTCGTCGGCATCGACGTTTCGATGAACGACAATCCGTTTATTCGCTGTCCCGAGGCGAATCCCATTTCGAAATTTTCCACGAGTTATCCGCGCGAGCCATCGCATCGACCGGATCCACAGGACACGTGACAAAGGAACGAAACGAGAATCCCGAGAGCGCGCTCGGCCGAGCAACCCTCGGAACTATTACGCGCGTCGACATTGTAAAAGTTCCGCGAGGAACATCGATAATAAAATTAACACGATGCCACCGTGGTTATCCGCTTAACCGTTGTCGCGCGCGGACCGATATCGAGCCGACCGGACCGATCCCGCAGCGTACCCGCAGTGCATTAAGTCCCGTTTATTTATTTCCTCTCCGTGGAAATTGTTCGCTATGAAAGGAAACTGTATATTAAGAAGGGATGTAGATCGACGTTTCTGCCCGGGGGTATATTAAATCGTTATTTGCTTACGAGTCGCTGATACGTGGATTGATATAGTAACGCTGATGGATTCTACGGGAAAAAAAGTAAATCAATAATGCAGAATGAAGTTTCGCCTTCCGAAGTTCTGTTTATAAGATAATTGATTCTATATGATCGCTGGAATTGCATGGACCGTGACGAGCAAGTAGAAATAACGCGCAATCATCAGACACGATGGATTACTATATAGTTTGCAGATACCATTTAAAAGAAAATCGTTGTGTGAGTTGCTAAGACTCCTCGCGGCAAGTAGAAACTATACACAGTGATCAGACATGTCAGGCTACCGTCTAATCAGAAATGTCTCCGAAAATGTGCGTTAGATATGAAAAGGGGAAGCAATACTGAAATGAGGAATAATAAGTCGATGAAGCAATGCAAAATGATTCTACGTAAAAAACTGAGTCAAAAAGGAAGAATGATGTTTTTCGATTCGACGCTCCGTACCCAAGTTAATCGATGTTGTACAGTAGCGTGTCGCGTGAAGTCTTTGCGGCAAGTAGAAACGGCGCGCATTGGTCAGACGCGGCAGACTGCTGTTCAATAGCGCGCGTGTCACTTTGAAAGTTCAGATATCAGCAGCGTTGTATGAAAAAAATGTTATTCCTCGGTTTTTGTACTTGTATTTTCCTGTAGAGTCATATATATATATATCCTTTGTGATTTTTCATATTGTACGTTTCCTTCTTCTCGTGCGATCAATGTGACGAGCCTTCATAAAATACTTTCTGTATTCGTTATTCCGTGTTGTTACAGTAGAATAGTGGATTTCATTCATTCCAATTATACTTCATCTGCTAATATTGGGTACTGTGAAATATTCAAGAACATGCAATGAGATTGCTGCTCTCCGATGTATAATAGAACGTCCGACAAATTAGTAAAAGTCTACATCCACATGAAATTCGCATAAAAATTCACACTCAGATAGTGAGTATTAACAGAGTACTAATACGATAAAGTGTAATTGAGTAATCCGCCGCAGTCAGAAAGCTTCACTCCGACTCGCCGCAACCATCGCGTATTCAATTAATTCAATCTCAGCGTGCTCGAGTACCTCGAAAATTCATCCGAATGCCGAAAAATTTCAACTTTCTATCAATCGGCGACTTAAAGCTGTCCCGGTTCGAACGGCAAGGTTCGAGGGCAGCACTCGTGTAGTTTCAATTTCCGTAAAAATCACGGTTCGTCGAAAATAAAGAAGGAGCAGTGCTCTAACGTGGCACAGAGATTCCTCTGTCCTTTGTACGTCACTATTAATACTACTTTCTACTTGCGCCGTGCACGGAGCCAATTAATCGTTGCCGATCCAGAGGATTAAGTCCCGCTAGATCGAAGGACCGGGTCGCGGAAGCTCCAGGATAAGCGCGCCGGAGCGTCGTCTGGATTGAGACAACAGAGTGACAAGGGGAAAGAAAAGGAAGAAAGACGGAGAGAGACAGAGAATTCCGCTGCTCCGGTCGACGGAATTCCGCAGTTCGGTGCCGAGTTCGTTGGCCGGTTTGCCGGCAGCAGAATCAGTTAAAAAAAGGCGACAGAAGAGGAGGAGGAGGAGGAGGAGGAGGACGACGACGGCAGCGGCGACGATGCATAATGCATCAGCGATCAAAATCCCTTCCGGTCGGGTGAAAAGTTTCACGACGAGAACGGGAGGCGCGAACACGCGCTCGGGCAACTGGCCCGAGAGAGCGTGCCGCTGTAACTCGTCCCGTGCGCGCAATTATACGACTCGACTCGCGTTTATGTTACCGTAATTAGCACGAGCCTGCTTGCGAAAAATGGGCCAGCCGCCACGCCGCGCCGCGGCCCTGGCCTCTGCATATTTATAATTCGAACACGTCCGGCCACGTTCAGCCGCTCGCTGCCAATGCGTGCACCGATCCGATCGATCCACGGGTTAATGTCTTCGATGTCATTGAATTCCGGGATCTTGACAACGTCTTTGACGCGTTGTCAGAAATTCTACGGAACCAAGGTAACTTAATCAGACTCGAATGAAACTGCAATGCCGAAATCGATTATCCTATATCGCCTAATGTGATCCACTCATCAAAATTAAGTTTTAAGGGCCGATGAACAGTTGTACCACGAGATCGCATTGAATCGTGAACCGAAAAAATGTGTGTTAGTAAAACAAAACTGAAAAATTGATTTAGCAAACGTGTCAGGATGAAAATTTATTTTCGGAAAAATACTATTGTCTATACATGATAAGGTTGAAATTAATGTGCAATGCCTTAGAAAAAATTCCGGAATCGAATATAAATTGTTCCAGCTTGTTTGACAATACTCATCTCTTATTCAGAAATGGTGCCATTCAAGTTGTACTTTTATGTAATAGAGCCCAATATAAATTATTAGCTGTTTATACTGAGTCCAGAAGATTACCATTAATTTTGCAGAACTGGGTTAACAGCTACGTGAAAAGAAAATTGATACGTGAGAATTTAAATTGATCTATCCACGACTGCTATAAAGTCGTCAAGAATGTCCCCGCAAGGTTTAATTCTGCTATCTATAAGACATATAGTGTAATATACACTGATTATCATAGGCTACTGAAACCGAATCTAACCTAGATCTAGCTCGGGCCTAACCGTGTAATTTACGAGTGGAGAAAAGCTCTGTTCGAGTCAGAGATTGTGATAAAATCGTAGAAAAATCGAGGAAATTATGTACCATTTAAATCTGAGTTGGACGTGCCTTGGACCAAGATCTGAATTAAACGAGATTATTCTATCCAGATTATGTCTGGATCCGGAAGTAACGAAGAGAATGATGTACGGCTGATTACAAAAAGTTGGAGGCGTCCCGTATGAATCAGTATTATTCGATCGGTAGACTTAGGTAAAAGAAAATCAAACCTGATTCTCCCAACTGACCAATATACTGCGGATTTAATGCATTTATGACAAAAATGAATAGATGAAATAAAAGACTATAATAGAATCATTAGAAAAATCTAACGATATTATTCTATTATTTATAACTTATTGAAAATATTTCAAGAAGAAGCATGATTTTCCAGATTTATGCAAGATTTATTTCGCATGAAGATAAATTTAGAACCTACTTCTAGATACTTCTGAAGATAAATTTAGTACTTTAATGTATACGACGGCGAAACAAACACACGATGTACTGGAGACATCTTGGACTTACTATTCTCAATTCGAGACTCAGTTGGAGTAATCAACGGCAAGGTGTTAATTCTTTTGAATCCTCTAGCGCGTTTCTACATTTTCCTAGGTGACAGAATGGTTGGAGGTGAAGATCGATAGAGGGAATCCTGTGGATGCCATAACGCGTCGCGTCGGGAGGCGTGAACGGCTCGTGGATCGTCGATCGAGGTAGACAATGAATGGAGGGGGATCGGCGTCGACCAACTATCCGCCTTGCGAGCATTCAACCGGCCTATGATGAATCGGCCTAATTTCGCGGCCGAAAGGTCACGTAAGCACGGTAAATCTTGGCCGGGGTGATGTCGGAGGAGCGAAACATTTAGCGGAGGTCGCGCAGCACGCAAATTCCGCTTCGCTCTGCTTCTGCACCGGTCTGCATCGCTCTGCTCGGCCGCAGAGCCCAGTGGCAAGCGGGCTGGAGCGTTCAAACACGAGCTACGAGATCGGGCCGGGACGCACAGGAAGCTATTCCTAAATCATATCAGCACGCTCGGAACACACGGCACGCATTCCTGAAACTGTTTGCAATCGCCTGCTACCGATGAGCTACGGCACCACGCGACGGTTCTGCTTGCTTGCTTGCTCGCGCATGCACACGCCTACGCAACCTCTCTGTCATTGTCTCTCGCTCTGCCATAATTCCATACCCGCTTCTACTCTCCCCCCCTCTCTCTCTCTCTCCCTCTCTGTCGGGTTCCCTCAGGCGACGTAAAACGTTTCCAGCAGTCTCCATAGTTCGTCGTAGGCCACAGGGCCAACGAGGTCCACGCGAGGGATATAGTCGATGCGCCGAGCATAATCACTCTCGGCGCACGATGAGACGAGATTAACCCATTTGCATCCTAAGCAACAATGAAAAATAATGCCCTTATCAACAATCTTCGCGTTCATCATACCAAGCAGAAAATTCGCGGAAAGTATTAGATCATCCTCTGAGCCGAGTCGTTTCTCACTGCTCAGTGTTTCTTTCGTCGTGTAGACGAACATCGTTTCGTGTCTCGGTTGATCCATTTGCATCATTAGTGTACAGATTGTACCACATGATCTTATCATCTGATACGAGCACCGAATGTCATTCACAAATATATTAATGAAGATACATGAGAATTTCAACGACTTCGTGATCACATTGCAGATCTTTATGCAAAATAAACATTGTCTGTGTTAATTCTTGGCAACAGAAAATACGTAAACATTTATTTCTCCTCTGAGTGATTCTAATTGTGTCCAAAATGATGTCGCTATGTCTTTGTCTTTCACGTCCCTGTTATCGTCAGAAATGCGTGGAATCCGTAGTCTAGTCATGATAGTGATAAAATTATTACAATCATATCGTAAAAAAGGTACGGTTTCGTACAAATGATAAAATTATCCGGTACAATCTCTACACTGACGATGCAAATGGGTTACCACGAATTTCGCCCGGTTCTTTGCAATTCTGGATTACCGTGTGGTAGCGGCGGGTTGCAGTCGGTTCGAGGCACAATTCCCCCGATGTTCGGAAATCGAAAAACGAAATCCGACGATCTTTCTAACGCGTTTCTCGTTGTCCGCGGAGTCTGGGATCACGATCGAAAAGTTGCACCGCGCGGAGGGCGGCGGCAAAGAGGTCGGAGCGATATTTCATTAGAGGGCTCGGTTGTTTCGAAACGATTATCCGGCTGGAATTCCCTGCGAGCCAACGAACCGAAATTTCGAGCGTGGCGTAACGCATTAGCGCATCCGATATCTATGACCTTCGACGGCATTAATCTCGTGCGGGATAACCTGCGCGGTGATTACCGAGCCGCCCTCCGACCAGCATATTCCCCGGGAAATTGGATTCGTCTCGGCCGATTCGTCCGGCCGATCGGTACACCGTTCCTTTCCTCGGGACCCATCGATCTCCTGCCTCTGTCAACCCCCTAGAAATCCCCGGACGAAAAGAATAGCTTCCTTCGAGAGCCTTGACAAAATTCTGTGTGGTACCATACAGCTGTCTTGGCAGCAGGTACTTCTACGATTTCGTGCGTAGATTCTTGAGAAATAATCTCCTCAGTATGAAATTAGAGCACATTGATTGCTAATGTCTGTGAATGTCTGTTTACAAGCACCAGGGACAATTACACGGTACACTGTTTCAATGAAATTGAATTTCCTTCATTTATCGTCCCCGAACGCGTACTGAAGTTACTGACAAACATTTCAGAATTTTTTCGCTAAAGGTCACGTGAAGGTCAACATATTGCACCTCGTTGGATTCGTTCTTTTATAAGCTACAAGACTGTTGTAGTTAAAATATACAGTCCCATAAGAAAAATACGATGACCTTGAAATCTCGAAAAAAATTACCTCGAGAAAAAATTCGGCCCATTACCGTACTGGCGCCTTCGAACAGAATATTTTCGGCCCCTGACATTTGCTCTATCATACAAAATAAGCGATATATTTAAGGTGGTCAAGTTACGTGAAATACCCCGTGTATATCGTCAAGGCCTGCATGGTAAATGTCGCGGAATTATCCACACTACCTCGAAAGGCCTCGGATGCTGAGGAGTGTAAACCTAAGACGGCTCGAGTATGTCTCCTGGACGATACACGACGCTGGCAAGACCTGTGTTGTTGACATATATCGAGAATTCAATAATATCAATGTATAAGTCTCAGTTTATTAAAATTATTAGAAGAGGAAGGAACAAATTTTCCTCTGATCCCTGTGTCTTGTCAGGAATGCAAACCATTGATATTTTTCATAAGATCCACAGTCTAGTCATAGTATACGACTTTCTTCTGCTGAATTGTTCCAATACTTCGTTATTAACAAGGTAGGTAAATCTCAAAAAAAATGTCGGGAGCAACGTGTTAAGTAAACTTTTTGTACGGAAAAGAGATATGTATCGTCGAAATGATGTTAATAATTTTTGTTCAGTTTATAACACGAGAATCTTCGGACTAATTCCGGCCATTTTATGGAAATGGCCCGTTGTGGCCGGAGGCGTCCCGTCGCGGCGAGACAATCGGAACGCTCGTCCCTAATTAACGGCCGCCCTTTACTTATCCCGTGCAACGACCGAACGCCAACCACCGAGACGTCGAAGGGCGTCGCATCGCCAACAGCTACATACACCTCTATATATCCGCGTGATCGATCGAGGTCCGATCAACGATGACAAGCTCCGAAATGTTACATGGTCCAGCGTGTGCCTCAGCCACGCTACCGCTATCCCATTAGATCGCAAAATGGAATTATGACGCTCCCGTGCTCGCCTCGCAGAGTATGCGATGCTGAAACTTTTGAGCCATTTCTCCGATTTTCCTGCACAGACTTCCTCTGGTATTTTTAATGGTGCATTTCCCTTTAGCACTGTGTAAAACAATTGGCCGGAAATAGATGCAGACATCGGTAGAGTTGCATATTAAATGATAGTGTGCATCGTCTAAGATCACATAAAAGGATTACGACGCACCATGCTCGTTCCGAATATATGCGACGATGAAAGTTCTATTTCTCCGATGTTTCTAATAGTTGGTCTAGCACGTTGCTTTTTGGTACTTTGCACAAACCATTTGACTGAAAATATCGGCAAAGCTGCTCATAAAATTCTAATTTAGTGTACGTGAAAGAATAATGCATCAATAGACGGGAACGCGTAAAATAGGATGAGAAACGGCGGAAGATGAAATCTTAATAAAATGGGGGAGGGAGAATTATTTTAGAACGTATTGGATTCTATGGAGAATTGTTACCCGCTATACGGAACGACAGTATAGTGCTTCATAATTTACCAGTATTGATTCCGTTGCTCTTATAATCTTCTTTGTTACAGAAGAAAATATTCAGAACGAAAAGAAATTATTCGTCAAATAAATCAACCAGTATGCATATTAGGGTCAATGAGAGAAAAACTATAGTGCCTTTAGAAGAGTCAATTGACCTAACAAATAGTTCCTTTCACTCATAGCCTCTTTCAGAAAGTTATAGGATCATTTGTAGCTATCACATTCGCTCATCGAGCATAAGTAACCGTTTGAAAACACCTGTGTATACTATAGCCTGCTTGATACCTATTATTACTGCGAATTAAATAGCCTATAATTTTCGTCGGAACATGAGAAGCAACAAAACAAGATTTCATTCCGATTAAACAAAACTTACAGAAATTATATAGAGATATCGCAAAAAATATTTAATTTTGTACTGACACGATGAATAATGCTTAAGTAGACCACGTGTTTGATGCATTAACCCATTAACAACCAAGAATTCGTTTTTTAAATTTTAGCAAACGACGAACAAAACATCTAGTCAATCTTAGATGGCGCTAGGAGCAAACAAATATAATCTTGTTATCCTGTGCTCAAGCGAGTACAATGGGTGCTAATTGGTTAAGCGCGATTTTCGGGCATACTGCAATGTCCATCATTTAACATAATGCAGTACAATTGTCCCTCTGATGTTTAATATTAGCGTGTGGTGTTTACAAAGGAACTCCATGCTTTCCATATTATCGATAACAAGATTACAGTAATAATATGAGGCAGGGCAATATGAATCTCGATTAAATAACAAGCAGACTTTAATAACCATGTACAAACTTAGTAGAACGAGTTAGTTTCGCATTCCAGGTCCAGGTTGCCCATGGAGTGTTGAGCAATGTGCTGGTTAAAGGTAAATTTATTAATTTTTGGTGTTTCCTCAGTCGCCATTCGCGCGCGAAAGGTTAACTCGCGCGCTCTTCGGGAGGAGTGTGCATTCATATTTTGAGCATAAAATTGGACCACAAGTAAACTTGAAATTCTGGGAAAGTCCCGACTCCGAATTCGCGCGCAACGTGCACAAACAGTCGCTATTAAATTAACTTATATACCGGTGCCCGGAGAGTCACAATTAAAAGGTCCGTTCCCGGGCCATTCAAATTGCTACGAACGGGGGCCGCAGTAGGGGCAGAAAAAAAATCCTCTCAAAAGAGCTTTCCAACCTTCAGAGAACGGTGGAACCAATTCGTGGGTGGGTCACGCGATAAACGAGCATTGCGGGCCGGTCGTCGAATCGGCGGCAAATGTCGGATCTCGCCTCGGGATCGTTTGATCCGTATCGTATCATATCGCGGCCTGCGCGTTTTATCGAGAGCTTGGCAGAAGTACGGAGAGGGGCGGGTGGGAGGACTGGTAGAATCGCGCAAACATCCAATATCCATCGTTTGATTCCGGTTAATCAACAACCAGAGGAATCCCCGCAACGCGCGGGCTCTCTCGCGTTCCCATCCTCACTTTTTCTCTCTCTATCTCTCTCTCTCTCTTTTTCTCCTGGCCAGAGCAGCTAGTTCCCGGTCCAGGTGGACCCGGCTCCGGCACCGGTTCCGACGAGTTCTGTTTAACGCGGAACTCTTTTTTCGAAACCCCGTGGAAAGCCAAGTTGCGTTTCAAAGCGATTAATCGTGTTCGAACGCGGAAGCCGCGTCGCTTCGCTCTATCCCCGAAAGCCTCCGAGGCAACGAAACGCTATTAAGAGTTCTCCAACTCGCTACTGAAACGGTTCCGCTATCCTGCATCCCTGTTTCCAACGTTCCTCCTGTGCTTTGCGGATCGCGGTTTTCTACTCGGGATATGCAAACCCGCCGTGGAACGCAAGGAAACCCCTGACGAAAGGTCGTCGCCCTTCTATTAAAATATTCGCGTTATTCATGCGGATTTTTACCCTTTACTCGACACTTGAAAGAAAGAAATTGACGTGGGTATCGTCGATGTAGATTTGTCTGCAAAATTATAATCGTCCAAGTCAATATTCAGAAACAGAAGTTAGGCTGTACTACAATTTATTTTTGGAACTTCTTTGTCGTGTATGATTTCTTGAAGAAGGAGGAAGCTTATCTTCGTTGCATGCCTATGCATTCTCCAATCTAATTGTAATGAAAATAATATACCAATATCATTCTTTTAATGCCTACAGTTTAGCATTCAACTAATCCATTCTTGTTATAAATGCATACAATAGTATATACAGGATTATTACAGAGTATAACCAACTAGCGAAACATGATTGATTCCATCGTTCAATGGAGCTCATCAACTTATAGTTCTGTTGGTCGAATAATTGGTTATGCTTAAACGATTTATTCCTCGATAATTCTTAAGAACCACGGCTTTTGACATGGAAAACTCGTGGCAAGCTTGTACTCATCGTTTCAGTGGAAAAGGTCAACCCTAAACGGACAACCCTCTGACGTTGTATGTGATATGAATCAATTAATTCCAGTACGGTGTGTACAATTTCTATTAAGTAAACAACAGTTAATCGAAGCGTATCGCGTCCAAAGGTTTGGATCACATGTAATCATTTACGAACAATTTACAATTACGTCAGGTCCAAAAAAGTACATTGACATGTTTGAAGGGATAACAAATCTGCGTGTACTGAACAACAACAGTACCAATAGCATCGATACTTCTCTTTGTCCTCCTTTCAATAATATGAGAATATCGACGCAGGTAGATATATACCGTTCAGCTGTTGAGCAATTAGGTGGGCGACGACCTTTAGCACTAAACCCACGAACTGGAACCTGTGCCATTTACTGCTTTACAGAAGCTAGAAAATAAACTATACATGATACCAGGTACACTTTTTTATCACATGTGCTATAACAATGAATTCCAGTCCCTCCCTGAGACCCTTCCTTCAGGATTTCAATAATTTGAACTGCTGTAAAATAAAAACCGGTCGGTTTTGCCTCAGCCAGGGGGCTCATCGCAAAATAGCATAACTATCCAGCATAATTCTCGGACTCACCGTGGTGGACGAGTCGCAAGGGAAATCCTCGTGGCCTTGCTCGAGACGCCAGTATCGGCCGGTGTTCTCACCGCATCTTTTTGCCGTTACGCGTCTGTACGTGTACATATACTTGTACGTACGTTGTGTTGTGCGTGCTTGTGTGTCCGCGTGTTTCACGTGCTGTCTCTCTGGCGTCGAACGCTAACACCACTAACACTACTCGAAGAAGCACCAGAGCACCCGCACACCAGCACACAAACAACCACCACCACCAGTGCACCGACCACACTACCACCAGGGAACAATCAGGTGCCGGTACTGGCACAGAGAGCGATCAACTCGGAAAATAATCGCTTGTGTGCGTGTGTGTGTGGCACCGACACGGCGTGAACCGACTATCGTGTGTGGACTGTCTCCGGTTACAGGATCCGCTTCGCTGACAGTCGAATCACAAACGGACCCGTTGCCGGTCCCGGAGCATCGTTGGCGATCATGCCGACGGGGGTGTCGCTCCCGGCTCGTTGCGAGGCTTGCTTCAACGTTGACTTCAATGTTGAGGTCGCTCAAAGGTGTCTAAATATCTGATGTATGATCGTGACGAGGTTGCGACCGTGTTCCGTTCCGATCCCGTGTCGACTCGAAGGGTTAAAGATATGGTCAAGATCGCGAAGAGTCGTGCACGTTGTCCAAGGGTAGCTCGAGCGCGTTCTACCCCTTCCGTTGCCGGGGTTCGACTGACGCGAGAGTAGAAGCTCGAAGGATAGTGACACCTAGGGCGCATGCACCGAGCCGCCTCGTTCGCTCCCTCGCACCCCTAAGCTTGAGAGTGCTCGCAGTTGCGACGCGTCCCACCTACGAGCGGCTGGTCAAGAAAATTCTCGCGGAATCAAAACCCCATCGAAGAAGTCGTTCGCCGATCGAACGGTCCTTCCAACCCTCTCTCTCCTTCTCTCTCTCTCTTTCCACCCCGACACACATGCACGTAGGGGATGGACGCCGTTCCATTCGAGAGGAGGTGACAAGTAATCATCCCATAATCATCCTACGGAATTGCAGTTGAATTCTATAGAGTTCCTAAGGAATTGAAGAAGAATTCTATGGAGGTTCTAAGGAGTTGCAGAAGAATTTGATATAGGTCCTAAAGCGTTGAAAAAGAATTTTGTGGGGGTCTTAAGAAAAATTGTATAATATATAGGTCATAAGGAATTGCAATGGACTTCTATACAGCCCCTATGGAGTTGCAAAAAAATTCTATTGTGGATCGCAAGGAATCGCAGGAGAATTCCGCATGTGTCTAAAAAATTCCGCACGGGTCCCAAAGAATTGTTTTAGAGCGCTGTGCAGGTTTAAAGAAAAATTATAAAAGATCGCTATGTAGGTCGCGGGGCACGATAAAAGAATTCCATATAGATTTATCACAGGGATATTTCGGCGTCGTTTTACGGATCCCAAAGAATCTACAATTCCTCTGGGCCTTTAAGAACCGTAACTTAACAGGCCGGTGCGAGCAGACAGGAGGTGAGCAGGTGATCGCGCAGCCTGCTCGCGTCGCGCGTAAAAAAATTGTTCGCCGGCGCTGTCGTTTCGTGGCTCGTTTCCGCGGAGGAATAAAGGTGAATAGCTGGGTAACTGGTCGACGCGTAAAACCTCGCGCCACGGTTATTCCGCGAGGCGGAACGGTTTCACGCCGTGAAACACAGCTAGAGAGAGAGAGGGAGAGAGAGAGAAAGAGAGAATCCGAGGGGACTCAAAGATACCGCGAGAAGACCATCGAAACTCGACCCCCCTAGTTGCCGGATTGTCGAAGCTAGCCAAACCTATATGGAATTCTACTGCAATGCCTTAGGATCTACGTAGAATTTGTTTCAAATTCTTTAGGACCTATATAGAATTCCGCTGCAATTCTTTGGGACCTACATGGAATTCTATTACTATTTTGTGGAGCTATATAGAATTCTTATACGGTTCGCTGAATCTCGTTGCCTGAATAATACTTCTACCATTTCTTAGGACCTGCACACAATTCCTCCAAAATTCTTTAGGAACTACACGAAACTCTTCTACAACTCCTTAAGAGTTACACAGAATTCCTCTACAGTTCCTTAGGATCTTTATAAAATTCGACTGCAATCCCTTAGGGCCCACATTCATTCTTCTACAATTCCTTGGGACCTTTACAGAATTCCACTGAAATTCTTTGTGACCTACATGCATAGAATTCTTTCACAATTCGTTGAGACCCGTACAGGATTTTTCCAGAATGTCTTAGGACCTACATAGAATTCCATTACTATTCTGTGAGAGCTATACAAAATTCTTTTACAACTCCTTGAATCTCGATGCCTGTAGTATGCCGTCACAATTCCTTGTACACACATCAAATCTTTTCACAATTCCTTAGAACCAACACAAACCGTACCCTCCATATACAAGGCTTATTCATACAAGAATTCGTTACTTAAATATCAATTCCTCATTTTGTGTATCATCGAAATTGTATAAAAGATCTCTTAAAGCCCGAAGAACACAGGAAAAGAATACCCAAGTTAAAAGTATCGATACAACAGAAAGACAAATGTTGAACCCTCAAACACACAACTCGGCCAAAAGAAAAAGAGAAAGAGAGAGAGAGGGAGAGACTCCAGTGTACGCGGAAGAAAATAAGAGTCTAGAGGGCGAAATGGTTTTGCAATATGGGTTGATTGGACGTGTCTGAATTCCGGTTCGTAGGTGGAGTGGCTGGGAGCTTTTCAGACGGGCATACGAGCACACGGGCACGCTAATATTCGGAAAACAATGAGCATTGGGTTTCCCGCGTTCGTTCTCGCGCACCAGTCGTCTTCCGGTCGATGGCTATCGATTCGAAGCGAGGTTCGTTCCCCGACGTCGATGCAACGGGCTCCTTGATCGAGCCAGAAAGGGGGCCGAGCTTCTACCCGCCGTTACCCGAAATCCCTTCGCGTCGCGCAACATTCAAAGGTTCACCGTCGAAATGGATTTACCAGGCGGACCCTGTCGATAACACGTCTGCGGCTTGAATACGCGTCTTGTCTGTCCACGCGTGCTGCGCGAACCTTTGTGCGAATTTCGCGAAACGTTCGAGTTCCCTAACTGTGCCCCATAACACATTAAGGTGCACGGAAACCCAGAAAATTCATTAATTCTAACCCGAAGACAATCGAACAGAATCGAAATAATTTAGTTTGCGCAACTGAAAAGATAAAATTTATCACTGTAATTATTACTAATTGGACCGCGGGTTACATGCTGGTTTCTGCATGAACCGATTTCACCGAAGTGTCCAGCATGCGAAGCACATAAACCTACATAAATCTACAGAATGTATTTTTTCAATTGACGTTACAATGGGTGAGGAGGGCACAGGGTTTTCGCGTTAGTCGTTAAAAAATTGCGCGAACACGCGAAAATTAGAAATCGTTCGTCCCCCCCCCCCCCCGGGCCCGGCGGGTTGCGTAGCGCAGGAACAGTAAACTTAACGAGCCACTGGCGGCGGATCGTTAAAAAGTTGCCGTTGAAAATCAGTAAAATCGGATGCTCGGTATCTTGTAACAGGCGTCGTAATTAAGTTATGCAATTCCGTCTTGGTTTATAGGTTGTCTCCGAGCCGGGCCGTAAAGAGGTACGCAACGCCTCGAGCAAGTCGTGACTTTGCTTCGCTTTATTCGTCTTGGATACGAACGAATACGCAGAGCCAGGGAACAGGAGGGGGACGGTTATGGTTGCACGTCGCGCGAACGTAAACGTTCCGCTAGATGTACCTGACTGAATACTTCCACCGCGAATATTTCGGAGGTGCCAGCGGATATTCGCATTGATGTAATGGACGTCGCGTATCGTCGGGAAACTGGAACGGTAAGAAATGGTCATAATCTCGGTGGCCACTGAAATATTAAGCCTCGTTCATCCTCCCTGTCGATTTCGCACATTTTTCACCGATTCGCAACCGTTTTGGAACAGCTTGCGTACCTTAGCATCCCATCTCGCGAGTCTTGACGTTTACAGTGAATGTTTGATTCGGGAATTTGCTGAGCTGATCATTTAGAAATATTCGATTACTTTAGGGAACATTCGTCTTTTACCGCTGTCAGAGGTTGATTCTTGATTCTCAGTTTCTAGTACAATTCTTGGACAACCCTTTTTCCTTGTTACTGTTTTTCCTTTTCTCGATGTGTGTCAACAATACGGGTCTTGTCAGCGACATATATCGTTCAAGAGATACTATTATTCTTTGATCCACGCGAACGTCGTGCCCGACCCGTGTTATGTATTATGTGGCCCCTCACGGGGTATACCCCGCGGTAGTGGGGATAGTTCTACAACTTTTATCAGCCAAGTACTTGCAACATATATTGAGAAAAGATTGTAAGGTAACCTTGTTAAAATTTCTCTCTTTAGTGAAATCTTTATAATTTCAATAATTGTGATACCAAAAAAAAAAAATTAATCTGGGCATTTGTCCGATGATGGTAAGTTAAGTGTTAATATTACAAAATAGAACAATTTTCGAATAAAATTACCCTAATATGTGGTGATTTAAGCTGACGAGTAGACCAAATAATGCAATCTGGACTGCGAAACCCTCGATCATATAATATGGCAATGCGAATTGTATAATCCACAAAGACGCCAGCTAATAAAGTCCCTACTTAGTATGGGCCTTCAACTACCTCTTAATGTAGACACACTCATAGCGAAGCCAAATATTGAAGCTTGTCTTAGTATTCATTCCTTTTTCAAAAATTGCAATCTACATATTTAGTATTAACGGATATTGTTATCGTATTCACTTGTATTATTATTGTATTCTTTTTGTTCTATCTCTGTATTCTATATTATTATACCCACTTATATTATTCCTGTAAAGCAGAATAAACCCAGAAGGGTTTCAAATGCTTAAAAATAAAAAAAAAGAGTAGACCAAATTTCAGCCTTTTTCACTGGACGAGAGTCTATGAATTAATCTCATATTATGGAATCAGCGAGATACGAGCAGACTCTTCAATAGAATCGTCTCGAGTTCGGCTCTCGCCGGACCGGAAATCACCAGCGCGAGCGTGAACAAGAATCGTTCCGCGAATCGATTTCATTATTCGTAACAACGGATAAACGAGTGCTGTAAGCTGCCCGTTTGTTAAGGTAAAAAAGAAAAGAAAAACGACAAAAGAGTGTATACGACGGAGTCAGTGGTGGGGGAAAGTGGCATAGAAATGCGAACGTCGCTGGCTCGGCGGCTGCCGGAATAATAGCCGCTACAAGAGGAAAGCAGTGGTACACCGGTGTGCTTTTCTCTTTGCTTGCACGCGTCGCACACTCCCCGCACACCTGTGGACACCCAGCGGGGGTTAGGCTATGGCGTTGTATAGGTTTTGGTGACCCCGAGGCACAAGCGTCGCTATAACACTGCGTACAATCGCGAATCACTGGAAACGTGACCGTAGAGTTTCTGGAAATTGTTCATCGAGCCCTTCTGGCCCACAGGTGGGGCCTGTTTCACACCTCGTTCAGCGTTCATGGGAAGCTATGGTGGGAATGGAAGAAGAATTGGAATTCGTCTTTCACGGTATGCGAGAATATCCTTCTTCCTTTATTAACCTTGAAAGGTTGGAAGTATTTTACGTTGACGGACTTGAATTCTTATAATCTTTCCGCTGTTTCTAATTGCAGCCACTCGTTTCTGTCAGGTATGCATAAAATCCGCAGTCTAATTATTCCCGAACATTTAAGACAGGCACCTAGGACAGGTAAATTGTGATTTCTGTTCAGTGTAAGATCCGGGGGAAATTCATTCCTGTGGTTCTTGTGGTTTAGACGATCCGTGATTTTAAGGTCCAAACGCAGGTCCGTGGTAGAAAGGATGGAAAAGGGAACATCGCTCGGTGTCGGTGAAAATGAATTCGAGTATTTCGACGGGTAGTGAAAAAAAAAGGAAATTTAATCGGGCGGGTCGCGGTGGGACGGATCGAAAAATTTCACGAGCTATTTCTCGCGAATACCGCGACGCGAGATAGAACAAGGTTGAGAGAGAGAGAGAGAGAGAGAGAGAGAGAGAGAGAGAGAGAGAGAGAGAGAGAGAGAGAGAGGAATAGAGTGAAATAGAGAACGGCGGCGAACGTTTTCGACGGGCGAACCAGGCCACGGCCTTAAAAACTATTTGTTCCTTCGCCGACAATGCCGGTTTCCACGGGCGTGGAACGCGGTCGGTACTGTCGCGCTTCCTACTCGAATAATTAACGCCGGTACCTACGTTTATAATTAATACGAGCCATTATCGCGACCGAGCTCGGATTTCCTCGCATCGAATCGTCAGATGGTCGACCTAATTAACTGGTGCCATTTACAATCGGAGGCCGCGGCACCGCGCGAAACGAATCGGCCCGAGATTTTGTCGTGCCAATTACAAATGGCAACCGGTTCGCGGTAATTCGTCGTGCTAGACGCGACCCGCGAGTCATCGCACAGCCGCCGACTCGCGAATTTTCTCTCTCTCTCTCTCTCTCTTTCTCTCTCTCCCTCCCTCTCTCTTTCTCTTTCCCTTTTTCTCTCTCTTGTACTCTCTTTGTCCCTCTAGGCTCGCATTTCCCTCTCTCGGCTCTTTCGACCTCGCAGTGGCATTCTCCGGCTAATCCGCTATGCGGATATTCGCCATCTTGAAATTCCGGAAGCCTCGCGGAAGTTTTGCGAGTTTCGCCAATAAGTTTGTGTATCGCGGTATTGCAGCTGGCCGGGCTCGCCTAGTTTCCGTCCGACGATCTTCCGTTACCCTCCTTCTCTTTTCCCTCTCTGTTCCCGTCTCTGTTCCCTCGCCAGGCTCTTTAGAGGGCTCGACAGAGAAGGAACCGAGGAACAGGAAGCGACAAGGTGCTCGGGACGATTGGACCGAGTCCTTTCCCCGAAGGGAATTGCGTTATTTTGGGACTGGCAAGCTGTGGACGTTATACGATCAAGTGTTTGTGAAATATGTAGTCCCGTTTCGAACTGGGAACTTGATCCTTCGGTCTATTGAATTAACCCTTTGCCCTGTAATGTCAAACTCTTGGCGAAAATTGACACCGAGACCCAATAAATATGTACGCTTACTTTTCGAACTGAAAGGGAATTCTGGCTCTGCTGGATCGTGCAAGGAATTACAGCTGAGAGAATTCAGTGTCCATTGTTTTTAATGTTGTGGATAGCAGAATAAAAATTTTCCAAGTGTTCAAGAGAATGTAGCTAAATGAAATTATATTTTCGCTTTTAATAACCTTAAAAAGTTGCAAATAATATATAAATATCCATAAATCCGTCTATTTTTTCAATTTTATATGTGACGTGTTCATTTGTGTCTTGGCAAAACAGTGAAAATTTTTAATGCATTCAAAAACAACTATGTTTAAATGAATATGTATTTATTAGACATAAAAAAATAAGTTTCCAAAAAATTAAAATCCTGTTTATTGAACGAAAAAATTTTCTGAGAGGCACTGCATTATTCTGGAAGTGACAGGCTTGGATCGACTATTTTCAAAGTATGTAATTCCATTCCGAAAAGGGAATTTGATCTCCAAATCTATTCGATTAACCCCTTGCCCTACAATATCGAATTCGGGACAAAAATTTAAACCGAAATCTATCATGCACGCGCATTATTCATTTCTCTTTGACTGAAATAATATTCCAGTTTTCTGTTCTCGATATTTAACCGCCAGTGAATATATAGAAATCGATGAAAATTCTTCCATTGGGAAATCGTGAAGAACAATCGAAGTCTCTTCTAGGAAAGAAATTCTAACCATTGCGAAGAAAGTCCGAACGAGTGAATAACGAATAGACAGTCGATCTTTATGCAAATCCGCGCGTTCGTACGTTGCTTTATCAAGATCGGAACGAGGGAAGAATTTCTTCATCTAAGTAGAAGATTTCTCCCGCAGAGAAAAAATTCAATGAAACTCCCATTAATTTCGTCGCTAATAAAGTTTAATCTCTAATAGTCTCTAATAAAGTTCCCGCCCAAAAAGTTCGCCCACACCCGTGCCCGTTTAATTTCCATTTAAAAACTCTTTTGTACCTTCTGTAGTTTCGAAGTAATCGCCTTTTGTGCACTTCACTAGGAGAGACATACTGTATAATACATGCAGAAAGAGTAATATATTGTAGCTGCTCCAGTTATACATATTGCAACAGTTATATGTATATCAGATAATGGGGACTTTGGCGTGCGAGAAACCAACTGTTTCCTCGAAGTTCTCGGCTTGTTAACATTGTGACCATCGAATGGATATTAACCGGCCTTTTAACTATTGCCGGCTGCACCTAAAAGCGGCTTATCAAATTTTATTTTCATAGTAATTCGGACTAAAATACAGAAGTCTAATGGACTTGGATTAATGGTGCAGATATTGTGCATTTTTAACGAAAGCAGGTCTTACATTTAGACTGGATCTTCATGCAAAATACAAATGTTGTGCATCGATGGTAAGAAGCAGAAGCCAAGTAAAAACTTCTTTTTTCCCCAGTTCTCTATTGTACCATCTATGCTAGAATTAAAATCCCCAGTTATATTATTTCCGACCTTGTAAAACGATTAAAATTGAAAATACATTTTCATTGAACATTTCATTCCTTTGGCGATTTTTGTTTTGCATAAAGATCCGCAATTTAGTTTCTGGTTGAGAAGAAGCAAATGAAAAATTTTAAGGTTTCTTTCACACTGCACGTTGCGCATTAGCCACACGCTGACTACACAACGATACACTCAACGAAGTCAAATGTAAAAGCATGTGAGTGCAATTGTTTGCGTCCAGAAAAATCGTGAGTATAAAAATGAATAGGACCTTAAAGAAGTGTAATCCAATTGCTGATAGATACGGTGTAAGGAATCAGAAAGTGGGACATCTCGGAGCACGTTCTAGCATCTGTTCTTCAGCGTTACTTTTAACGTCCTCGGGATCGCAAATGAGAATCAAAACAGCAAGCATCGGGAAACAAGCTGAAGTGTCTGAACAAGACAAGACGTGAACACGTGTCCGCGCCTTTGGAAGGATTTCTCCAGCGACAAGGGGGTTCGGAAAAGGGACGCGCGTTGACGGGAGCTCGTCAGCCAAAAAAAAAAGACAATCGAAGCTGTGGAAATTACGGTGGCGTGCGGTCCCGTTGTGTCGCGTCGCGCGGGTGGTTCGAGGAAGAAAAGAGGCCTCGGCCTTTTCGTAGGAGAGCACCGTCGACGGAACTGGAACTTGGTCTTTTGTTCTGGGACATTGTTTCGCGGCGGTTCCCGCGCCAGAAACGCGTTAATACGGTCCGCCGGTTAAGTCGTTAGGATCGCGGCGCCGCCTTTTAACGCGTTCCGGAGACGCTCTCCGTCGGCGAAAGCTAAAAATGGTAATTCGAAAAGCAGCATTAACTCTCGTCTTCTTAGGCTGTGGCCACACGAGCGACGAACTGACGTCCGTTATATCTCATTACATTTCACTATTGTTACGCGCTAAGCTACGCTTTAGTCTCTGAAATAATTCATCAAACGACGGACGTGCGGGAATAATTTAAAAACTGCTCTTTATCCGCTCGCAGTTGGAAAATGTCTTTTTAATAATCTCTGTGTCGAGGACGTACCCAATATTTGTTCACATTTTTAACAAACCCTGAACGAAAATAGACAGTTCGTGCGACGTGATCGTGCGAGAAAGTTGTTCAGGACACTGCGAACGCTCGTGCGGCTACAATTAGAAGCGCGCGACAAAATTTACGTCCGTCGCATCAACGCTCGCGTGACCACGCGAGTAGAAGGACTGTCGGAGAAGAAGTTAACAGCGAGGACCGTGAGAAAAGAAGTTAGCAGCGGCGCGTAGTATCGCGACACGGGGAGTTTGCCTATTCGAGCGGTCGAATACTTCCGTCAACCGCAGCGGTGCCACCGTCCCCCGCAATTACGGCCGAGCCAATCGTGTCGGGAATAATCAAATTTTTATTTCACTCGGCCGGCTGCAGCGTCAACTGCCAAGAGAAATCCTCGACCAACGAGGACTGAGAACGACAGAAAGAGAGGGATAGGAATAGGGTGAGAGGGGGGAAGAGGGAGGAGAGAGAACAGGGGGAGAGAATGCTGCTGTAGCAACGTTCCCGAGCGACGCGGTGAAACGGGAGAAACGAGGAAAGAGGAAACTCGTTTAACGACCGTGCCAGCTAGCTGATACACGAACGACACGAAATACATCTGCAACGAGATGCAAATTACGGACTTACGAAGTATTGTTACGGATGCGCGACGGCATGCGCTGCAAATAATAAATCGCGCGACCGCCGCAAGAGCGTGGCCAACGGTTCCCGCCGAGGAAACCTTGTTGCGAAACGGAACGTCGTAGATGAGGACGAGATGAAGACAGCGTGCAGACTGCGAGACGACAACTCTCGAGGAAGACTCGGGGAAGTATGATTGGTTACACACGTGTGCTTTCTGTTGGAACAAGCGTCTACTCTTCTCGCGATTGAGACTTGTTTAGAGATGCTTTTATTTTCGCGTTTGGCGCAGACGAAATTTTGTTTATTTTTTTTTACACATTTTGCCCCTGCATACGCAGCTCTTTTTGACTTCAGATTTATGCAATAGATGAATTGAAATTAATGAAACTTTATTTACTTGTACATAGCATCGTCTCGCAATGTCTAGGCCGAACTGCGCCGTGGCTCGTGGCCGCTGATCGTCAGATTCCATCGCGATCGTCAAACTCCGTCGTAATCGTCAGATTCCGTCGCGATCGTCAACCTCCGTCGACGTCATCGCCGCCCTGTTACCCTACGTGGCACATGGCTCGCTCGCGCGTTCTCGCATTTAGAATGTTTATCTCAAATTGCTGCCTAACGCCACGGGGTATAATGTTGCTTTGTACTGCGAAAAATCGTGGGTCGATGTTTATACGCCCGTCGTAAAGAGGAAACTTCGATCTTTAAATCCGCTGCAGTTTCGATGACCGGAAAAATTCTGTGCGCTCCGTGGCAAAGTTTGAATTTATGGTATCTTCTGAAGAACAACATTCTTCACATTTTTTCTCGCCGCTTAAATAAATAACATCCTAATTAAAAACTAGCTCGGAACACGAAAGGAAACTTCATTCTTTAAGACAAGCCCGGATAGACCATCGCCCGATGTTTCTTCGCAAAATTATAAGCCAAATTTGCTAACCGCACAATAGTTCGAAGGTTCTCGTCACGTACAATAGTTTTACTCGTTTCCATTAGGTTTATCAATACGGCCACAATCCCATGGCTCGTAAAAACGACAATTGTACTCTTGGATGCTAATCACAGCCCTGATCATTTCTCTACAGTTCTGAATAGGTCGTCAAAGTTGCACCGCGGGATGCATACATATAATTGACTTGTCGGAAATCCTACAACGAAAGAAGAAGAACACTATGCTCCGTAAAAGGTTAAACGCCAGGGTTTCAGCTCGGAAGAGTCGGCGACGGTCCGGTTCCGCGATCGCGCGGAGCGGAACGAGGAAATCTCGGCTGGGTTGGCACTTCCGAGCGGTTTAGCGCGTTTCGGAAACTGGAGGATGAAGTCTGCTCTGCTCTGCTCGGCTCGGCTCGGCTCGGCTCAGCTCTGCTCTGCTCGGCGTGGCCCAGCTCGGCTCGCCGGCGTGGCGCAGACTTCTCTCGCGGCGAAAACCCCGTCCATGATTGCTCTCGGCCCCTCGGCTCCAGCTGGTCCCTATGGCAACGCACTTAAGCTCGCTTTAGTATTTCAGTCTCGGGTAGAGGGTTCCTCGTAGCCACCCCATCGCAGTTTCTCTCTCAGCTGATTCTCCGCTCCGCTCTCCTCTGACCAAGCTCTCCTCGACAACGGCCAACTATTGTCCGAACCGATTTCCTCTCTCTCTCTCTCTCTCTCTCTCTCTCTCTCTCTCTCTCTCTCTCCTTCTCTATTTATCTCCGCATATCCCGATTCTTTCTTCCCAAGAACAACTTGTAAAAAGACTCAACTATCGAGTCCAAAAATCGATTTTCTACTGGCGAAATCGATGCTATTATATACAGGAAATATGATCCTAAAGTCCGAAAGCGAAGTTCCACTTGTTCACCATCCTACAGATTATTATACGTTCCTTGTGTCTGCACGAACAGCGGAAAGGAATTTGAGCAACCTCTTCCTCTTCATCCAGGCTTCAGCAGCGTATACAGTATAGGATGTGATAGGAACTGTCCAACACTTTGATTGTTGCTCATACGTCAGTCCCACATTTCTTTGCCTTCAAAAGCTAATTTTGATCATAATTAAGCTGCTTGGACCGAATTTCGATTCGAGACGGATCAAAACATGGCACTTCAAAAGCTAATATCTGCAAGAAGCTCTAATTCTACAGTCTGTTTCACAACTACTAAATTACCACAGTAAATGTGTTATCGTATTTTTAAATAATTTTTTACTCCGTTGGTGGTTACGGGATCTACGGCATGGCTCGGATAGATCTTCTGGGAAGCGATCTGCTCGACGGGCGCTAAGGTGGACACACGCAAAATCCAAATGGAAGCCGCTTCCCATTTTCCCAAGGTAGATAGACACTCGACGGTCTCTTGAACAGCGGGGGCGTACGCGAACGCCTGTCTGCTGTCTGTTCCGGCCAGCCTGCTAATGCTCTTAACAGCTTGGAAATTAGTTTCACCGTTTTCTTTCCTCGCTCGAAAACTTCGCTCCCGCGCGATTCGCTGGACCCCGAACCGTGTTCGCTACTCGCGCGGCGCGAAAGTTCAATTACCAGTGGGACGGCAGCGAGTAAAGCTGGAATTTCCTATTCCGCGATTTCCTAAACGACTGCTACGCGTCTAAATCGCACGAGGTGAGACCTATGCATCGAAAAAGATCTCGAGGCCTTCGAAGATCTCATTTTATCATCTGTTTCAATAATTTCAAGCGGTTGAAAATAATGCAGAAGTGTTTTGAAATTCTTCAAATGTCAAATTCTTCAAATCCGCGGTCTACTCGTGAGCTTTTAGTCTGGTGAATAGTCTGGTGGCCCGCGGATGGTTAAATCCATGTGATATTTTTGTCATAAACGATGCAGGACGCGACGAAATTTACTATTCAGGTTGCTCGAGACATAATAAAAATACCGCGTAAGTAGCAGATGCTTCTTGATGCAGGTAGTACGAAGATCACATGGAAGGCAGCCAGACTAAAAGCGACGCGTACCCCGGAGCTTAAGTCGCCTTTAGGCGTCGTTTGCGCCGAGAGAGTACCTTTCATGATGCGCCCATGGGTCCTGTACGCAGTCAAAGGATTAATTAATCTATTATCCGCGCAAAGCGCAGCCGTCTATCCACAAGCAACGTGTGCATACGACTGGATGCATACGAGCATAATGGGTCGCACCTTAACGTACAAAACAAGATCGTGCTATTTTTCCGCTTGTGCGCCGAGGGTCCGCTCGGAACGCTTTCGGCCCGTCTCCGGGAAAATCAATACACGATAACAAGGTGGCGAAACGCCGCCGATAAGGATGATATTTATCGCTGCCGTTAATATACATCTCGTGCCTCCGCGCCCGAAACAAAAAGCGCATAAAGCCGGGGCGCTCTTAATGAGCGGCGCGGAGTTTATTACCCGGCGCTTAACGGGGATTAAGACAGCTTTAAAAAGGATGCCGCGAATAGGCGGAGCACCGGAGCCGCTGTAAAACATTCGAGCGGTCCCCGGATAATGGCGAACGCGTGTAATAACGATAAATTCTGGTGTTCGAAGCGCGTCGTCTTTGTCGTCTTCGTGTCGTCTTCGTCGTTGGTTGACTGCAAGGTAGTCTGAGACGTTTCCGGCGCGAAAGAAGCTGCCTGTTGTGCCGAGAGAAGCGTGTCCGTGTCCGGCGGTGTGGATCGATGGCGATCGATCGCGATCGAATTGCGCACGCAACGCTTGCCGGTGCGACGCGGCGAGAGCATCGAGAAAGAGCACCTCGCCGGAAACAGAGGACACCGTGTTCAGCCGAGAGGAAGATGCCACGATAATAAATATGCCCAGCGCCGGCAGTCATAAATCCCGCGTAATTGAATTTTCAACATCCATAACTGGTCGTCGTTGTCGTCGTCGTCGTCGTCGTCGTCGTCTGCAGCACCGTCGTCGTACTCGTCTACGCGACCCCGGGAAATAGGATGGGATGTATCTTAAACCGAGCGAGCGGGATCGTTCCTTTCTATCCTCGAAAAGGTGAAATCCCGCCCAAGCCCACTTCGATTAAAACGCTGCCTCGTTCGGCCCCGACTTTTCTCCCTCGATCCTCCGGTGTTCGCGGACTGGAACAATTTTTAATTCGCTCTCCAAACCGATTCTTTTTCGTCCCCACGATCCCCCTCGGCCTCTCGACGTTCACATTCTCCCGCCTGGCGATCCTCCACTCACCTTCTTCTTCCTTCTCCTATTTCTTCTTCTTCCTCTTCTTCTTCTACCTCTTCTTCATTCTCGTCTTCGTACTCGTCCCCCGGGCCAGCCGCGCGTTTTCTTTCTTCGAGCCCCGAGCAAAGTGGAGGGAGCTGCTTTGACGGGAACATCTAATCAAGGATTTCTTCCAGCCCAGAATCCTCGCCCTTGCCAAACTGTGTACCTGCCACTCCGCTGTGTCCTCTTTCTTCGGCGACCGCCAGCCTCTTCTTCTTTTGCCTTCTCGCGCGGGGTTATCTCGGCCATCGGCACCTTCGAACGCGGTCAAACAAGCGGAAACCGAGGCTCTTCGGCTTCTACGTGTGGGCTCCGAGGCTGGGCTTTAGTTAGCCGAGTCTTTGGATGCCTGGGAGTCTCGGGATGAAGCGTTGGGATGATCATTAGGAGCTTCAAGGTGGAAAGGTATTTGCGAGTTTGCATTGAGTTGTCGATGTTGAGGTAATATATACTGAAGGGTAAGTGATGTACTAAAATCGTGGGAACAATCTTTGATATCTCGAATACGATCAAACAGTCATAAACTGAAGCTCTTGGCTTCTATGTGTTGAGCGGTAGAATAGTTTCTAGTCGGCATCGAGCTGTCGATGTCTAATGCCCTCAGAATGATATGTCTTATATCTTGGGGATGATTATTAAGAGTTTCGAATGGATACAAACATTCCTCAACTAGGCGACCGGATACAAATATAGATAACACATAGCTATATGTAGAAATCAGTTGCAACGATGGTGAATCTTATCCTAGAAGTTCATACATCCTATCAAGCATCGTCCAACGGAATCAATCACCGCCAAACACGACTCGAATGTTCAAATCTCTCGCACCATGGATTTCGTAACTTTGGAAAAACAGACTCTGTTCAAGGATTCACATTCCTACACGGAGCTACGAGCGTTCAGCCTGGACCGAGGGAGAAAAAAAAAGTAGAAACCATCCTGCGGTCGGTCGAATCGATGGTGGATGGATCGCAGGATCGCATTCGGTGTCGGCTCGCGAGAAAGCGACGAGGACGAGCCACCGAACGAGCTTGGCTAACGCGGGAGAGATCGTGGGGAGCCGTGACGCCAGAGATTACGATAAGCCCTCCCAGCGGCGAGAAACAAATGACGTACTAACTGCATATTAACTGAACTGCCGAGCTATCCGTTGACTCCACCTCCTGTCCGGGCCGCCACGCGAGTACACTACCTACATGCAGGTACACGATCCTTCGCCGTTCGCAGGACTAAACTTTCGCCGGCGTGGAAACGCGGCGCGGCGTGGTGCGGTGCGGTGCGGCGCGGAGCGGTGTAGAGCGAAGCGGACTCGGTTCCGCGCGACGCGTCGCGTAATCGCCTTGTCTTCCACGATGAATCGGAATCCTGGCGCGATGAAAACCGCTATCCAGTCCGGGGAACCGATCCCGACACCGCCACACACCGCTATCTTCCCTTCGACGATACCAACGCCTACTTTCGATAATAACGTGTCCACACTTTTGGAGATATCGTCGCACCTCCGCCTTGCTAACACCGCCATTTTACAATATTTCCTCTATATCTCCAGATACTGCTCCAATAGCGATCCCACGATCTTGCGTGGAACAAGGCAGATACTGATCATTGCGACTTCATTCAACGGTTCTCTCAAGAAAATATAACGCGTGGTTGTTTGAAGTTGTTTGAGCTAACGTGATTAATTCTAGAGCTTTCTGTTTGCTCCGTGAAGCAACTTTACGCTTCGTAATTAATAGACTGTGGATTTTTAAAATGCATTCGTTCCCATAATAATTTTAATAAATTAAGAGCAAGCAAATAATGTTCTCAAATTCTTTTTATGTCTCCGCTGCTGTGTACTTGACTTACCTA
Source organism: Halictus ligatus (assembly GCA_028454255.1). Classification (NCBI taxonomy): domain Eukaryota; kingdom Metazoa; phylum Arthropoda; class Insecta; order Hymenoptera; family Halictidae; genus Halictus; species Halictus ligatus. The sequence continues at coordinate 14,324,735 of CM052130.1, forward strand.
TTGTCGCGTCGCGACACTTCAATACGATTAAATAATACGATTCGAACGGGCCTAACAGCCAAACAAGGCGAAGACCGCGTCCCTACAACACATACATTCATGCGAACAAGCATATGGTGAAGATCACGTTCCACCCAGCTTGTACGAATATCGATAAACAAAAGGTGAAGATCACGTTCCACCTACAGTGTGCACACTTCAGACGAATCAGCGTCAGGTGAAGAACGAGTTCCACCTGTAACGTCCATCAATACAGCAACATAGTTTCGGGAAAAACAGGTGAACAAAGACCTGGTGACAGAGTGGGGAGGGCTGAGGTCCTCCGGCAAGAGAGCCGTGCCGAAGAGCCAGTTATTCCAAAACCTTCTGGGCTGACGTATTATGAATCCTTGTATGAATTCATACCCGCGAAAAAGCTATAATAAATATCACAAAATTTAAAGAGTGTTCTTTTCCATCACTACAAGCGAAACCACGGAGCCGACAAGACCGTTCCGACGTATAGGAGTTCCTACATAACACCTATTGTTAACATAATTGCGTAAAATCCGCAGACTAGTAATTACAATAATTCGGCTCTGTTACATTTACAAATCATTCAGGACGAGTAAATCGATAGTCTGATCTTGTCGGCCTTTTATCTTAAGTGACATTCACATCTATGAAGTTGCATTAAAACATTCACACTAATTGCTATATAAGTTTTAGCATTAATTGTTTCAAATGAAGGAGGTGTTATTGTAAATTTTCTCGCACTCCAGAAAAATACGAACTAAGACCACGATGCTGGCCACGATGATCAGAATATTGTTGAAGGTCGTCGATAATTTTGAGGATCGAGACAAGGGTCAAAGGATTGCTCGACAGCAAAATTTTTATGTACTCCAGTAACAGCTCCCCTCTGAACCCGGTAAACTAACGACTTTATAGGCAAAAATGTCACGTTTCTTCGTAGCGATTCACATTTTGATGTCGACCAACAATTTATCGATATCATCGTGGACTTGCTGCGAGAGCTCGCTGGAACAACTTCATCGTCACAATTTGATGTTCGACGTATTCCTTCCTCATCTTCCGAGCTTGTGTTACCGGATACCAAACGGTTAGTTTTTGGACTTGTCGGTCGCTGACGGTTCCTCCAGCTTCGAGGATGGTTTGAACTTTAATAATAAAATTGCACGATAACGTAATATGAACATTATCCGTACATAATCGACACACATTTGTATTCAATCGATATCGACAATTTACTTTTCTTTTTCGTCATTTGTCACAAAAACGAGTTGGTGCAATTCAAGCCAGTCTAAGGAGGTCGATATATTGTTTTCAATTTACTATGATCATTAAAGAGAAAAAAAAGGAATTTTAATATGTTTTCTGTTCCTTGCAATTAACCGAAGAAAGATCGATTTTCCATAAATATCGCTTTATGGAGCTCTGGGGCAAACAATTAGTAGCCTGAATGAAGAATTCTTCCTTTCGCAGAACGAAAGATTGTCTAGGCAATTTCACTGGGTGCCTAGGTTTCGCAGCTTCGGATCTAAAAACGCGCGACTACCGATCGGATCTAAACTATTCTTCTTCGAACCAGAAGACACAGCGATGGCCGCGTTTACCTAGCGCATCGGTGAGGAGCGCAGAGTCGTTGAACCCAGCTGGAAAACCGTGTGCCGATTCCGTTACCGACGCGGAAACGAATCGAGTACGTGTAGACGCGCGTATACATCGCTCATGCCACAAAGTTGTTCCATTTTCGTCGGGAGCCGGTGGTAAACGGAGCGTCGCGGGCTCGTCTGCCAGTACGTGCTTCGAGATTCATGCATGAGAAAAAGAGGAAGGCGAAGAAGACGACAACGACGACGACGACTACGACGACGACGAAGAAGAAGAAGAAGAGGGATGCTGTATGACGCGCTTTGCCCGTGCAAAGTATCACCTTTCGCCCGGATCTCGGCAAGGAAAATTCCAGGTGCGTTAAAAGGGGCCGGAATAACGAGAGCATAACGAGATCTTGTCCATTTTTCATAACAAGCGTCCGACGGTCGAGCGAAAGAGAGACCTCTCGCGAGCGTTCCTTCTTTATACAACGAGTGGGGTGGTTGACGGTCTAGAAGAGCGAGAGAATTTAATTTTAAACAACAAGACGCGTTTCAGGCAAAGTAGCGGAACGTCGAGCCGACGCGGTTTGAATTTCCTACGTCCTATGGCAACCATCGCGAAATAGGAGAGAGATGGAGAGAGAAAAAGGGAGAGAGAGAGAGAGAGAGAAGAGATCGACAGCCAGGGTAAAGTTTTCCGTTGAATTTGCTTTAATAACGCTTTAATAAGAATACAATCGATTGGGTTGGCGTACACGTCGCTAGAAGTGTTGTTCGCAGTCCGGTTGCATAGCCGAACGGTTCCATCTAGAGATTCTAGACCGACCGTAACAAGCAGAGAGCCTGGCTCGAGATCGCAACGGTGGTGGTGGCTGATGGTGGTGGTCGGCTCGTTGCGATTCGAACGCATGCCTCGATGAGAGTCGGATCCGCAGGGTCCGATCGACGATCTACGCGTCGTCCGACTTGACCTTTTCAGTCTGAGCGGAGGCCGTGTCGTGCACTGGCTCCGGCTCGTGGATGCCCATCCATTTGCAACGCTTCTGCAGCTCTTGGCGATACCTGGACGCACGGGTTAATTGGTCGCACAGGAAGTACTATGCGAGCTTGACTCGTTTACTATGCTGTCTAGGTGGTCATAGAAAGACCCTACTTCTTTCTAATTTCTGAATCCTCTGTGTATCACTGTCTCCAGGAAAGTTTCTGAATACTGTTATCCCTTAAACTTTAACCCTTATACTTTGTGCTTTAACTTTGCTCAGGACCTTTGTGGTTTTAGAATTAAATTGGATGATAGTTGACATTTAATTCTAAAAAAAGTTTAGAAGCAGAGGTCTTCTTCTGGATTAAATTGACTCGGGTACAAGGATTAATTGGTCTGGTGGTAAAAGTCTCAAAAAAAAATTCAAAGTCTCCGCAATGTGCTAGAATCTCCACCTAGGACTTTGACAGCGTCAAACGCTTGACACGTTTAATTTTTCGATGATAAAACATATGGGCAGGTTAACAAAAATTGTAATCGTTTTCGTACACTGCCAAAAGTCAAGAAATGAAATTTTTAGATGCCTTGCCAACATGTCTGCATAGTAACCACCTGAGCAAATTGCCCTTACCTTGGATGGTTGATCGCGTAGATCCATGGATCAATGCAGGAAACAGTTTTGGCGAAGACGGCGGGTAGCATTGTGGATACTGGAGTCAGCAATTCCCTGAAAGGAACAATATATTTAGAACTGTAATTGAGAAATAAAATTCCAGACGAAGAATTAGGTGTTTCTGTTTATTGTTTAGGGTTCGAACGCTTTGGCTACCGATTGCCGAAGGCTCCAATCATAGCAACAGTGGTGTAAGGCGTCCACGCGAGCAGGAACAGGAAGAAAATGGTGAAGGCGACCTTGGCGATCCTCATCTCGACGCTCCTCTCCTTGTCCTGGTTCGACACCAGCGACTTCACGTTCATCTTCTTAGCCTTTTGGACAAATACAACCAGAAAATGGTAAAAAGAGAAATTGAAAAAATCGAAAGATGATTTGAAAGATGGTTGACCTGTTCGCGTAGCATCTTCTCGTGGTTGCGGATAGACTGCAGCAGCTGGGAGTAGAAATAGACGATAAAGATCAGAGGTATCACATAGGACCAGACGAAGATGCTCGACACGAAGGCCTTGGTGTCCTGGTCCTCCGTGAGGAAGTCGAACGAGCAGGTGGTGAGGAACCCCTCTGAAAAGAATTGAGATTGATGTTGAAACGAACCATTCTACTTGAACTTTGATAGTTTCTCTGAGCACGGTGTCTGGCCCGTGCAGGCCTATTCTACTTCCCTGTCTTTTCTACTTGAGAATTCATTCGCTGATACACTAAATATATCAAAATCTTCAGTTCTCAGGTTCTGTTCTATCAAACCAACTGTTCTGATTTAAATTCTGTGTTTTCCTAGTGAACCGATTAATAGACTGTGGATTTTATGCACTTCTAACAAAAATGAGTGGAATGGGGAACAAAAAAAATATTAAACAATTTTTTAAATACCGTTGTATCGTTTTCAACTCAATACAATTACTAGAAATAGAAATAAATGTTTACGTAGCTCCTGTGTCTTGTAATTAATGCAGACAATTCTTATTTCCCAGAAAATTCCGCAGACTACTACGTGTTATAAAATTTAATTCACATAGCGATTTTTCTAATAATACACATATGCTCGACTGCGCGTATTCAATCCAGTTTCCAATAGAAGGGTCTTTCTAATTTCAACAATTGCCATTTGACCGGCGGCGGTAGGTTTAATGTCGAATGAAACCATTTCAAAGTTTCCGGAGTCCAGCTTTGGACCATTTGTCTGCCCAACAAATTACCGACTATTGCCTGAGACCAAAAGTCGCGTTAACACCGAAGCTTAGGTTTCAATGGACCTGGCACCGAATATCCAGGGTCAGTTCTCGCTGATTGTACTATGGAACCGATGGTTAGGCCATCAGAGTCTGCATTGCCATTCGAGTCTCGAGTGGCCCAGCCTTCGGGGTTGGCGGAAGGGTGAGTATCGTTTTGTTACCGGTGGTGTATCGACCCCAGACCCTCAGCAACGGCATCACGCTGAACGGCGCCGCCCAGAACCACGTGCAGGCGACGAGAACCGCGGCCTGCTTCGAATTCAGCCGTCCGTCGATTGGACAGGAAATGGTTCTGAACAAAAATCGAAAGCGTTCAAAATATGCGCAAAAAGTCCTCTTTAAAGCATAAACCGTGAAACTGTTTTCAAAAATGCTCTGACGCTCTAAGTTTCCATACGAACAGGTACAGAAACATTTTGACTAGGATAGAGATCCTAAAATATTAAAATTGAAATGTTCCTACATTTTGGGAGTAAGATGGAAAATATTTATTTTGCAGAGAGGTCTGTTTTCTATTTATAAATGATATGCCAATGATCATTGAGAGGTTAATCAAATCCGGGACCAAGCGTTGGGGGTCAACGCACGGAAAACAGATAAGAGTGATGCTTGAAAGCAGTTGCAATCCTAGCCGAAATGTACATCATTCTGCGAATCTGACTCGTAATGTTTACGTTTGGCCCGATTTTCAGTCCAGTTGTGCTACTCGTGATGTTTACGATTGGGCCAAAATCTCCATCACAAGCCAGATTCGTTAAAGTACGAGAAGAGGTTAATAACATTATCAATAAAGTATACGGTTCGCTATAATGGAAATTGGAAAGATGTATTGATGTAGAGAAAGGATGATCAATGATAGCAACCTGTATCGATCGAAAGCGATGGCAGCGTTGGTAATTGCCTGTCCTATTCCTGATATGGAGCCCAAGATCGCGTAGATGTCGCAACCTAATTCCCATCCGATCATTCGTTCCATGAAGCAGTTGATCAGGAACATGGGCATCTCAAACGACATCAGCAGGTCGAACACCGCCAAGCTGACTATAAACATATTCGAAGCCGTTCTCAGCGATTTAGATCTGAAAGCAAACCCGAAGCAAGTCGAGGATGATCCTCAGGGTTAACGTTGGTCGGTAGACTACCATAACGCGATCGATTCTTGGAGGAGGATTCCGCTTGTGCTCGAGGGATGGCACCACTGCCATCAAGCTTTACAATCTCTTCATTTTTACGAACAGTCTGAATTTTTGTCACTGACTGGCATTAAGCTGAATCGTTAGTAGGCCGTTGATTTACATGCAAAATGAAAATTTTTTGCTTTCATTACAACATACAGGAACTGTATACACATTTATTTCTGTTCTTAATCATCTTAATAAGTCCGGGATATTAAAACAATATTTTTCGATTTCTGGAACAATTTTCACTATTTTAATTCGGATCTATTCATTTATTTTATAATGAAAATGGATTAGTTAAATTTAGAACCGGAGAAAAATTCAGACAATTGAAGGATGAAGTTATACTATTTTCAACATGTTTAAATTATTCAAGAAAGAATTAAATGTCCGTCTGGCTCTCATCTCTTGCAATTGATGAAGTATATTTTTATTTTGCATTAAGATTCGCAGCCTATTAATCATTGAGGAATTTAGTTTAAATGTGTGTTGAGATAAATTTTCGAAGATGTATATAAACTTTCAGTGATTCACTAGAATTCTTCAATGCCAGAATGAATTTCCATCTACCAATTCAGTAAAAATGAGTATTAAATGTATAATAAGTGAACAGCATCTAGATCGAACTATGTCTCTCAAGAAACAAAAATATTTGCAGTGTAATCAGTGGTACCAATTAACTATGATTTGTCAAAGGGGACCAATTTAGCTGCTTTTGGTTTGTGTTCTTCCGCTCTCCCTTGCTTATCTGTGATATTTATTGGTTTTTAAATTCCATTCGCACAATCGTCGCACCACCGGTTATCCTTGCCGATATCAGGGATCATTTTGTCGTCCACTTACGTGCTAAATATCCATATGACGCATCCGTTCCCTACGATGGACATTATAAACATGACGGAATATATGAGCACCAGGCCCATGTGCCAGAACTTGCTGGGTGCGATGAATCCCCTCCAATGGGGGTGGACTAAGTCGGAATGTTCCGGCGGCACGTTCCATCCCAGAAACCTCTCTCGCATAGACGGGACATACCTGAACGGCCGTGAAAAAAAAGTGCAAAAAGCTTCAGTCCTCGATCTCGTGTCCGATTGAAACGGTTACCGTGGTCAAGGAGTAGTAGAGAAGGAAGAGCACGCACCCGCTCTCCTCGCCGATGAAGGCCAGCGGGCCGTTGAGAAGGGTGTCGTTGCGCATCAGCATCCCTACACGACTCGAAGACACTCGGTTTTCGCGTGCACACGCTCGTTACACGGGATCCCTTGATCGCTCGTCACAAATCGAACCCGTTCGGATCCGACCGACAAAAGCACGACGACGATTGGTGTCCCTCTCGACGAGGGTGGTTATAGAACAGAAGGAAAGGCGCGTGTAGCTAATTGATTGTCACACTGTTGCGGGGAAAAGGAAAGATAAAAGGGATAGTGTGTGTGTGTGTGTGAAAAAAAAAGGAACGGTTGCGAGCAACTCTCACGACCAAAAGGATCAAAGGTGTCGGCGCACACGGTTTGAAGTGAGACGCGGTACAGAGGTCGTGTATACGTTCCGCAACTCACTTGACTCGCTCGAACGCGGCCCATTCCTTTTATACGGCCGCGGCGCGGACTAGCGGGTCCCGAATGGCGTGCCGGTTGAGAGTTTAATTTGATTTGCGATTTACAAATACGAGAAACCTTTAGTTCGGCTGAGTCTAGGCGGTCACGCGAACGCCGATCTCTGCGTTCCGTGTGCGAGTCTACGCCGCGGCTACACCCTACGTGACGCGACACGATGCCCTTTAGCGACCATTCTTAATCTCCCGTCAAGGTCGACGGTTCCGGGGAACGATCTCAAACCGCGGAAACAATCGCAGAATCTCCGGAGGCGGAAGAAACACCGATCCGCAGACTCGTCGATCTGTATATAACCTTTTCGGAATCCTCCGTGGTCCTAAGGCATGGGTCCGGCGAGATTCGGACCTGTAATGCCACGCCTACTCGACTCAGGCCACGCCTACCGCGTGGGGAGAACGCAAGGCTGATTATCTTCCCTCGCCCTTGATCTAGACTTGTTACTATAACTTTGTTCGCTTGGAATGGTAATGTGAAGCACTGGCAAGTTAAACAGAGCTTGTTGTTAACTGTGCCGACCATCCTCAATGCAAGGTAGAATCCAATACGTTCAACGACAAAAGATAAAGTCAGTGCAGAAAGCTATTGTATTCTTCAGAACTCAATTGTCAAGTTTGAGGCGTATTTTACCGGTTTTGTTGGAATAGGGGGTCAGCAAACCACGCCTCCTCAGGGCAAGCGACGCCCATTTGATGCAGGTCACGCATACCGTGCACTGAGAGAACAAGAAAATCTGCCTGGATCCTGACTCGGAATGCGAAATCAAATTGAGAGACTCGTCTCCCCAACTTTATTTGCTTCTGAAGGTAATATAGGGAATTCCCAAGGCAATGAAAGCTCATGTCAACGCGAGTTAGTAGTCTGATCATCCTGAATACGAAAAATTCAGAATGGAGGGTCATTGTATTCTTTAGAGTCAGATTTTCACCCGGTGGAGCGCAGTTAGTGCTTCAGAAAAGTCGAGGGCCATCAGGTCACGCCTACTCAGCTCAAACCACGCCCCCCGCAACGCAAACTACGGGACTATAGAGAACAAACTACGCCCATCTCAATGCAGAAAAAGAAACATAGACGGTCTTTCCGATACTATTCCAAGTTCGCACGCTTCTTGAACGTTCGAGGGTACGCAGATCGCCGGCAATGAATGGGAAAAAAGTAAAATCGACGGCCGCGAGTGGAGCCGCGTCACTCGTCGGAATTACGAGGGTCCGGCACACCGCTCGGAATCGATTGGACGGACGCCGCGCTGTCAATCTCGTAATCGAGGGCTCGTTTCGTTATCGGTTTAACCGAATAACGCTCTCGAGCCGATCGAAAATTCGGAGAAATTGCGACGCGCGTCGGTCAGCGTTCTGAAATTTCACGCTGGTCGAGCGTCGGACGGCTGCGTCGCATCGCATCGTGTCGCGTCGAGTCGAGTCGAGTCGCGTCGCGTCGCGTCGCGTCGTGCATCCCGTCGTGCTCGATCCCGGCGTTCACCGCGCCGCAAACCATTTTTACACGCGGTCACCATTTGGCGCCGCGCGAAATTCATCTCGGCGAGTGCAGTCGGTATATCGCGAGTATACTCTCCCGCTTTCCCGAAGCTGCCGCCGACCACAGCCTTCGCGCATCCACCGGATTAAATCATAAAATTGTCCGGGAACGGCCTTCCACGAAATTCCGCTGATTTACGAGGGCGGCTCTTCGGCGAGCTACGCCGATTCGCGATCGCGAAACTGGAGCCCGCGAAATCGCTCCTCCCACGATCCAGATTGAAAGCATTTTCTTTCGCGAGGTCCCTTATATCTACGCTGACCATACATCCTTTATTTAAGAGCACAATCAACAAGATTGCGCGTCTTTTAGGTCGGGTTGACCTTTACATATCATAATAAATGTTGGCCATCCTCATTTATGCAATGTTGCAATCTTTTAATAAATGATCTGTAGGCATTGTCGATTTCCTGAAACGTAATTGAAGCACATGCTGCAGTAATCCTTTGCCGCATATCCTCTGGCGTTGTGGGTTTATCTTTGTACACAATACATTTTATCTTGTCCCAGAGATAAAAGTCCAACGGTGTCAGATCCAGAGAACGGGCTGGCCATGGAATGGGTCCTCATCGCCTAATCCTGCGTCCAGGATATTTCGTATTTAGCACCGTTCTAGAAATTTTAGAATAATGCGCTGGGCAACCATCATGTTAAAACCACATGCGCTCCCGATCGAATAACATAATTTCTTCTAAAAGGCCTGACAAATCCTGGCGTAAAAATGCCCCATACTTTATAAAAGTAAGAGTTCCGTGTATAAAGTACGGGCCTATTGTTGTACTGCATAAAATTCCGCACCATACGTTAACGGTCCACGGTCTTTGCTTTTTTACTTAACTATCGTGGATTCTCAACTGACCAGAAGTGCATATTAGTACTGGAAGTGCAAATTGGTAAAACATGCCTCATCCGTAAAAAGAACTTTGTGAAAGGAAGTATTGTCCACTTCTAATTGATATTGTGCACTGGCAGAACCGAACACGATTAATATAGTCGATGGCAGACAATTCCTGATGTAAACTCAAGGTGGGTGGGTGAAACTTTTCTACTTGCAGTATTCGTGAAATACTACTTATGCTAATACCGGACTCTTGTTCGAGTTGTCGCAAACTTACATGTGGATCATTAGATACTGCAGCTAGGATATTAATTCTATTTTCTTCGTGAGTTACAATTCTTTGTTTATTACGATGTTTAGAACTTACACTACCGGTATTTTTAAATTGTTTTACCACGACGGAAAATGCATGTAACGAAGGACAAATACGATTCACAAATTTTTCACGATACAAACGTACTGCTTGCCTCAAAGATTGGTGGCTTTCGCCATAAGTGAAAACCATATCGATTCGTTCCCGTACAGTATAAGGCATTGTTATCACTTTCACGTTTCGAACTCGAATAATGCAGAAGGAACAACGTATTTATTCTAACCGATTAACCTTCTGCTAACGATCTCAATGATACATACTCTAACATAAACGTACGCTCTTTACTATGAAAACTATTTCGAAGATTTATTATATGTAAAGGTCAACTCGACGTAAACAACGCGCAATCTTTGCTGAAACACGTAAGTTTTAAACTTCCACATTTCATCCGCTTCAACATGATTATTCTTGCTCAAGGTCATTTCAAGATCAAAAAAGTGGTATCCACTAAATTCAGTTTTTTATTGTCTATCATGCTATCGTAAAAAAACATACTATTCTATTTAACATCAGTGACCTTGAAATTTCATTAAAAAACACGAAATAAAAAATTTTTTCTTCACCATTATATTGCCCCCTGCAATAGTGTCACTTTGTCCTCTGAAGTTTTCTGATAGGACTGTAAATACGAAAAATATTTAGGTGTTCCCATTTATGTGGAGCACCCTGTAAATCTGGATCTAATGCTCTCACTGAACGAGTATTTTCACGTAGGAACGATATACGGACCAGTGTAGAAACCCAATTAAAAATTAAAACATTGAAAGCATGCATTTATAAATGCAACTTTTTTAAAAATAATGATTTCTCTTTTATTTCCCCCAAGAAAATACGGTCACCGTACATTGTCGTCTCTCAATTCGTAAACTCCACTTGACACTTCGCTACTCCCTGATAAAGATCCGCATTTAAATTACCCGAAAAAATCAGCTAGAGCTGCGCTGAATTTAATATGCAGCAACCTAATACCATAGAAACTAACTAGTCCTTGACATTTCCCGAACAAATTACGCGAACGCCAACGCTTTTAAAGAGGAAGCTCGACTCCGTACGTCACTGTTTCAATGCACACTGCCGTTCCTCGTCAACATAATCGTCTCGTCCCAGATCCAGTTTCGTTCCGACGCACCATGCTCTCTTAGAAGTACGCCATAACTACAAAAGACTTTTGCGCGCGTGCAGAGGCAAAGCAGTGACGCGAAGCTGCACTGAGCGGCGACGCGTTTTTCACGATTCAACAGATATATTTACGAGCTTTGTTCGCCAGTGTAATTCCCGCAACTTATACTGCACCGCAAGCATTGTCGGCGGTGAATATCCAGCGGGAAAATTGAATGACAAACAATAGGCCCAACCGAGGCCGATTATCGTAACAATGTGAACGGAGCGCGACCGGTAGCGCCGGTGCTCGTGAGCCTCTCCTCTCTAGATGGACGACCCAGCAATCCTTCTTTCTCGATCCCTCGTTGTTCGTCCCGGAGCGTCGATCGTGGCTTGGCGACTCTTGTAATATCGATCTCGGTTTTTGAAATTATTCTGGTGAACCGGTATTCGGAGCATCTGTCACGGACAATCGAAAGTTTTATTTTCATTTCGTCCCGTCTCGGATCTCTATTTTGGACATGGGCGTTAATTAATTACCATGCGATGATAAATACTATCTTCAGTGTGTTATTGACAGCCATGTTGATCGACATTGGAATAAAATTTGATATCTCAGTAAAAACTGAACATAGAACCTTAAAAGGCAGCTTCGTAAAATGATGTGTATCAAACGTAAAAATTGTAACAGTTTACGTTGACCGAAACGCAACGTAACAATTGCATCTGAACTCGGACTAACTTCTTCAGTAGAGTTCCTTTTGAAATACGATACAATGCAACTAGTAACCATTATAAAACCAGGAAAACAATGCTCGAAGCGAAGCAAGATCCATCCAGCGCACTAGTTTCATCATCAACAGCGCCGGAGATATCCAAGTGACCTGTTCTAATGCTGCAGCTGATATGATAGTTTTAAAGTAACTTTCGGCCCGGTTCCAAGGCACATCACGCGCGTCTCTCTTCGTCGGATGGTCCAGCACACCGCAGCCATCAGCGTCCAGTACTTTCGTCGTTCGTCGTCGTCGTTTAGCTGATCGAAGGCAGGCGTTGTACATAGCTGGGAATGCATCGGAGAGGAGGACAATGCGTGGTCCCTGCGAAGAGACAAACATTTCTAAGCGCGTCGCCGCTTTGTCCGGTCCTCCCCTCATCTTGGTCGCGTAGCGTATTCAGAGCAACAACAACGATCGATCGGTGGGATCGTCGAGAGTCCTACGGTCTCTCGCCCCCGAACGCGTTTTAATCGGTCCCTTCGGCCGCTGTACCAAGAGATAGATAGATAGATAGATAGATAGATAGATAGATAGATAGAGAAACAGAGAGAAAGAGGAAATCGATCGGTAACCAGCGTTCGCATCCGAGCGCCGTCAACGGGATACCGTTTGTTCGTTTCATCGATACCCTGTCCAAAATTCCGACTCGTTTCTCGCCGGATAATACGGCAGCTACACAATGCCTGACGCGATCGCGACTCTGTCATTATTTTCACGGTTCACCGAGACGATTTTTTCTCGCGCGATCGTCGAACGCGGAAAACCACGTCTTCGGCGTGCACCCACCACGGGCGCTCGTTACATCGACGGATCCTCGAGCGAGCGCGCTGCGTCGTTTCTCGTCTCTGGCATCGGCTTGGAAATCGAGACGAAATAGTCGCGAAAATTCGCCGAGAATAGGAATCCCGTCGTTTCCGGCTCGCCTCTATCCTCGGCCCGGTTTCAACGCTCGACGGGCTCCACGGTACTGCGCCTCGTCCACCCCTGTTCCCCCTCGATTCGCCCAGAATCCGGAGATATTCCCGTCGTAAACTGTCGCGATAGTCGGCCCGCGAAGCGGCCCGAACGAAGAACAAAGGAATGCAGATTGGAGAGACGCGGATTAACGAGGATTAACGGTAATTGGTCGGTCTCCAGTCTGGGTTGTCGTCGTTCCAACGCGGCGTCCGCGTCGTTAATGGGTACCCGGGGTCCTTGTGTTTCTCTCCTGTTTCTCGCGCGGTTCCTCTTCTCGTTTCTCCGTTCTCGTTCCGATCCGCGCGCCACAGCCAGCACCCACCCTCCTGGCCGGTGGGGCTGCAGATTGACACTTTTTTCCGATTCAAGAGCCATCGCGATTATTCAAATCGCGTCCCCACGAGGATCGCCGGAAACGAGGCGCGACGGAGAACCCCACCGAATCGGGGAAGAGCGAAATCCGACGACGACCCCCCGTGCCACCCGAGAATTCTTTCCTCGTTACCGCCGAATCAATTCGGCTCCACCGTTAATCGTAACCTCTCCTGCGAGACACCTCCTATTCCCCGAATACATCAGAATCCGATCGAGCTGCCGGAAACATCAACGCCGCGAGAAATCACGACGCCGATCCGTCACTCGAGACAACCCGAGGACCAATCCAGCTATTCCGCACGGGTTTTTAACGAAGGAATCTCGTTTCGAGAACATTTGCACTCGGCTGACTTTCAACGAGGCCGATTTCCCTGCTTCGCATCTCCGCGGCGTTGCACACTAGACACTCGGATCTAGTATTCACATGATTGTTTCCAATTTCTCGTTTGTGCCAAGCGTTTCTTTGATTTCACAATTGAAATTGTTGTTGCTGACGAAGGATCCATTGAGAAGTCTGTAGGCCATAGTGTTGAGTGATGCCGCGACGTTCGTTTCGCGTTGATCGCGTTCGTTTTTCGAATTAACGAAAAGCGGAACTAATTGAGAAGATATAGGAACGTTGGTCGTTTTACAAGTTAATTTACTTTAAGGAAACTTGATTGTAGATTTTTCCGTTTCGATTCTTCGCGTTTTACAGATTGATACGGCGTTGCAAACGGTATTACTAGTGTTACAGCGACAGCCCGGAGTTAAAGATACGATGTTGTCGTTACGATTCTTGTTGTGATATACTCCCGGTTAGTGGTTGGCGGTACTTATATCTAGTTCCGCCTCCAGTTCACGATTCCCCTCCTTCGTCATTTTCGCTTTTTGGGAGGAGTTTTCGGAATGGTCTAGGGGCGGTCATTGTAATTTTGAAGGTGACCGTAGCAGACAATAAACCAAGGAAGCGCTTCGGGCCTAGCAAGACATCTTGAAGTTAAAAACGCGATGAATTGGATGGCGCGGGCTGGCAAACAGATGGCCCGGGTACTAAGTCGGTAGTAGAAACGCTAAATGGTGATGCCCCATGGCTTCGAAGATTTATTGTAGCTACAGTAGCGGACAAAAGTTTAAGACGAAAAGAAAAGAAGGAAGTAATAATTCAATTGACATGAAAAACATGTTTCTGGAAGACATGTTTCTGAGCATAATAGTAATAATATGCAAAAGAAAAACAAATCTACATTATATTTTCATGGTCAAAAGTTTAAGACTATGTATAAAAGAAACATTTTATTCGAAAAATGTGTGAAATATTTGTTTTATTTTAATAATTAGTCCAAAATCCATTATTTTTTATCACCTCGGCACATATTTTCGACATCGAATCTACTAATTTTTGACATTTTTCAACAGGAATGTTATTCCAAGCTGTTTGTATTATTGTAAATATTATTGTAAAGTTTATTAAGATTTTTTGGTTTATAATTTGCCACACTTTTCTTTACTATACTCCATAAGTTTTCAACCATATTTAAGTCTGGTGACTGCGAAGGCCACGGTAGTACGTTAATATTTTCTTCGCAAAAAAATTTTTCACAGTCCGGGATGTGTGTTTTGGATCATTATCCTGTTGGAATATGAAACTATGAGTCATATTATTGTGTGCATATGGTAACATGGTATTCTTCAACACGTCTATATACTGGAAACGGTCCATAATTCCATGTATACGACGTATTGGTCCAGTGCCGTTGCGAGAGAAACACGCCCACACCATAACGCTACCACACCGTGTTTAATTGTGGGTAAAACGCATTGTGGTTTCAAATCTTCACCAATTAGACATCTTACATATTGTAACCCATCAGAAGCAACACGATTAAATTTTGATTCGTCTGAAAATAGTATTTTTTGCCAATCTTGACTCGTCCAATGTTCGTGAGCTTTAGTAAACGCAAATCGCGTTTTCCGATTTTTGGAACTGAGCATTGGTTTCTTCCGGGGTCTTCTAACAGTTCTAGCACTAATGTTTGTGTCACTGTTCGTGTTTATTTCAACTGTAATATCATTTGCAGAACGAAAGCGGTCCTTTTCGTATAAGCGGTGAATCCGACGATCCAGTTTCGCAGTTGTTTTCCGAGGTCTTTCGCTTCCTGATCGATCAGAATATTGACCAGTCTTTAAAAATGTGTACCACATTTGCTTACAAGCCGTTTCTGATTTATTTACAAGACTTGCTATTTTGGAAAATGTCATTTTTTCTTTTCGTAGTCTTCCAATTTGCTCTCTTTCGTTTGGTAGCAAACTCCGAGATTTACTCATACTTTTCTCCCCTGTATATAAACTTCGATCAACGAAAAGTATGCCAGACCCCGATTTCAAAATTTATATAGCAAATTATAGAAAGAACGTAATAGATGTTGCTTGTTAGACAGATCGCCTTAAACTAATGTCCGCTGCGCACAAACGTCCAGAGGAAACAAACGACTGAAACTTCTACATTGTTTACATTTGACGATCACAACATTGAGATGAAGGAGATGAAACATATACCTGTCTTACTTTGAAATATCAAACGGAATAGAAAGACAGTACTTGTATATTACGCGTATAATCGAAATCGCGTATTATCGTCTTAAATTTATGTCCGCTACTGTATGTCATAAACGGCAGTTTATTTGGATTTGCGGGGTTGTAAACGGACCCGTCTCGATACTGTTGACATTGTTTTACAAGGTGAGGGCGCAGGTAAACCAAGGACAGGCTGAAGACCGTTACATGACTTGGTGCGGAGGAACGCGTCGCAACACATAGACCATGGGCTTTTAAGAATTATAAAGTAATCACCGGTAGGTAATGTATCTATGTGTTAGAGCTAGAGAAATAAGAAGCCGAAAAAATATTCATATCATTAGTATGGCTCTAATTGAACGGATTGAAAATTGGTATTATCGCGAAGAAATGATGAGGGAATCGTTAGGGGATGAAAGGATGCTCGGATTCCCGTGGATGTTTACCGAATCTGCGAAGCGGAATCCGATCGAGAAGCATGCTGCGATATCGAATCGGCATTGCGCCGGTAGACCGACGCGACGGCGGACGTATCTGCATAATTTTACGGGACGCACGTAAAATATGTGTCTGTGGCTTTTACGAGACGATATCGTATCCCGCGGCGATCTTTTTCCAGGTGCGCGAGAGGCGGTACGTTATCGCCCGGGTCCTCTAATGTCCCATCGCATACGCGGCCGATCTGCCTCGTCGTTTCCACCATAGGAAACAAAGAGCAGGAGGATCTCGATGCAGCTTGTCCCCGGACCGAAAGATAACTCTGATGCATCCAGCGCGAAGGTGTCGGGGGCAAAGTGGGAGGGCGACAAGTGCCGTTGGATGATATAGTTTATCGAGCGACTCGTCTTCCCCGGATTTTCTGTACGGTTTCGACAAACCTCCTTCATTCCCATTCGAAAATCATTGAGACGCAAGCCGCCGGGGATCAGTGTGCCGCGCTGATGCCTCATCTGGGTACCCTAATTTTAGCAAAATTTGAAAGAAAATCGTGTCTGAACAGCAGCGCCTGCTTGGGAATGTTTAAAATTTATTACTTGCAAATTGATATCATAGCTCTTCTATTACTGCGAAGCTTGTGATTAGTTATAAGTTTTAATTGGCCAGGTCCTGTGGCACTAAATTATGTCCTTCATAGAATCTGTAGAAATAAAATTAAAATTCAAGTTACTGTAATGTTCCGACTGCAAGGAATAAATTTAAGTATTAGGGGGACCCATAAGTAATCAATTATTTTGAAATTTAAAACAAATTTTGTAGTGAATTCAGGTTTTCATTTCTTAATTTATTATATATTCTCCATCATTATCAAAGATAGTTTGCCATCATTCCTGCACATTTTCAATCCCTCTCTTATAGAAATCGAGGGTTCGTGAAGAAAAATATGACTCACGGTGCCTCCTTACATCTTCTACAGAAGCGGATGTTTTATTTCTTAAATAATGCTCCAGAAATCTGAAAAGATGATAGTCAAAGGGAGCAATGTCCGGTGAGTACGGCGGGTGCGGTGAAACTTCCCATTGCAATTCTTTGATTTTTTTCTAGGTGAGTTTCGCTGTATAGGACCGGGCATTGTCCCGCAGTATTAAAATTTTTCTGTGTACTAAAGATGTCCTCTTTTTCAATAGTTCTGAATACAGCCGTTGTAATTACTGATAATGCAACTCAGCAGTGACTGTTTCTCCAGGTTTCAACAACTCAAAGTGAATTAGACCACGACAGTTCCACCAAATGCACAGTAACACTTTTCTAAGTGATGAGCTAGGTTTAGAGGTTGATATTGCGGTTTGATTTGCAGAAAGCCACTGCTTGGAACCCGTTATGTTATAAAGAATCCATTTTTCATCTCCGGTAACGATTCTGCGAAGAAATGGATCTCTACTAAATCTGGATAGCAATGAAGTGCAAATTGATTGATGAATATTCTTGTTGATCTCAGATAATTGATGCGGTACCTGTATTCCTTACGTATTATATGCCTTTCTTATTTCGTGTAGGTGCCTTTCTATAGTTGACCATGTGGACCCAAGGCTTCTCGATAATTCTTGTATACTTGTTCCGTAGTGAAAACCCTCTGCGAAGGAACATCTGTACGACCGTGGAGGTCAACTAGCCACCCGCGGCATAATGACCATGAGCGTCATAAAAAATCCGGCATAATTTAGCGTAGTGGGAAATCCGAGAAAACTCAGCACATGCTGAACTGCGAACCATCCTAGATTTATAGTTTTATAGCCGTAGCCGCATGTAACCAAATGTACCGTCTACTCCCACTCTTCCTAATTTTCCACCATTTTCAACACCTTCCAAAAACACATCCTTCAACCAATTATAGACAACTTCCTAAAACCACACCCACATCCGAGCTTTCCTAATGCCTATACGATTGTAACCAAGTTAGAACTGCTTCAAAAACCGATCTGTTAGAAACACCGAGATTCTCACAGCAAGCCAAGTCTTGCATCTAGCAAATAAAGACCAGTTCTTCGGAGATTGACAATACAATCATTCGTCGTTAAACATTCATCGATACGAGTTGCCCCAATTCCGGGATCGACGCAACACCACAATACTTAATGTTGGATCTTCTTCCACTAGAAATTTTAGTGGGTCATTATCAAATTCAACTGGTAGTCTACTTCGAGGCCTGTCAGAGAGATCATAATCACCAGCAGCAAATCTTCTGAACCAACGTTGACACTCGTTGACCTTCAATATATCTCCATAAACATCGCAAATTTTCTTGTTTGTTACCGTTGCATTAAATCCCGCGTGGGAATGAAAATCCCGTATGCAATAACGAATATGAACTTCGGAAGCTACGGACGCCGCCATTCCATTACAGGTTTGTAAACAAAAATTATACCTTTTAGAATATTTTGAACACAGGCTGGTTTATCGAAAACTGTAAGAGAATACGTGTTTCCTCTTCAACGATCGGTACAGAACTAAAGGCACAACAAATTCTTTGCAAATAATTGATTACTCGTGGGTACCCCTAATAAAATCAAAGTATCAAGAAGAAGCGGAAAATAAATCAAACGTCAAACGGAACACACGCAACGTTCATTTCGTGGAATCGCGTGGTATCTTGAGATCGTCCCCCGCATTTCCGGCAATTTCCGAACGCAGTACCGATCCGACCAGGGGACGTCGAAGGAAGTTTTCGCGGTGCATTAGTAACAATAGATGCTCGGCGATCCGCGGAACGGGATAAAAAGCGAGCTGAAACGCTCGACCCAGGCGAACTTGACCAAAATGGTTCGTCAAGATCTTGGATGGCTGGTTCTCGAGCCTGGCATCTACTCGTCGGGCGCACCTATTACCACATTTTCCGTTCTCCTCGAAACGCTTTGAGCGCAGTTTCCCATCGACGATGACGCACACGCCGGTGCAGAGCTCAGGATCGAGTCAAAACTGAGTTGGTGGGTTAGGTACGTGCATTTGAAAAATCGCTAGACCGGCTAGAAGTGAGCAACGCTGGCGAATGTAGAAGGGGATTAAACGTTACCAAATATTATCGGAACGCGAAAGATAAGAGTTCCACGGTCCGAGGTATTGGGAAGAAGACGCGAAACTCTGACGCGTGGGTTCGGCAGGATAGCAAAAGTCAGCGTCACGTCTTTTCAGTTTACTCTTTAACACGCTGCTTCTCACTTCAGGAAAAGCCGAGAGATCCAGCGCCGATCCGCTCGGTTTCAACGTGAAAATGCAAAGTCGAGGGCTGGGAGCAACGCGTCGAATATACAGGGTGTCTGTTGAGGTGCAGCTATGGTGCAATATTTTCGCATGCTAAAATTTCCTGTCAAGAAATATACAATCTGAAAAGAGGTTTCGTGGTTCTACCCCGCCTAGGTCGCGAAATACCTCGGAAAATAGATTTTTTATCTCTAACTTCGGATTTTCTGCATTGATAATAACAATTCGTCGCTGGAACTTGAAACAATTGAAGGAATGGTATTATCATAGTTCTGACCGGTGTATTGGAGTTCTCTGTGAATTAAGAATCGATTGAACAACAAACCTTCCAGATTTTCCCAAAGACAGATCTCCAAATGATCAAACGTAGGCAGATTCTTCGCGACGTACATTTTCCCGTATAGCGAACCAACGGTCCACGGGTGTCCTCGGTTGGGGGACACCCAGTACATCCGTCTGCCGGCAGAAATAACCTCTCATTTGTTCGAAGACCGACGCGTGACCCTCTCCCTTTCCTCTCTTCGCGGTTCCTGTTGGTTCATCGGCCCTGTTCTCCGTCCCCAACCCACCGACCCGCTTCCCTCCTGGCAAAGAATACGCGAGGGGGCGCGACCCTACCCAGAATAACGTCGATTTCGCGAAATTCTTCGGAAAAATCTCCATAATTTCGGAATTGCCTTTTGATGTTCGAGATGAAAGAGCCGGGCCGGTGCTCGCCCGCTCGCTCACGACGAGCGTTCTACCGAACCGTTCTCCGCCTATTTCTCTCTGTAACTTTGCTCCGACTGCTTTCCCAGGCCTCTCTCGGACGTTCTCCGATGGAAAATTCTCGGTGCTGTAAGATACGCTTCTAGAGCGAAGCTGTGAGCCGAGCAGAGCCGAGCGGAGCGGAGCCAACGATTCGCAACGGTTCCCAACGATTCGTCGTCGCTGGGTCCTCCCGAAAAGTGGGACGGTGCGAGGATCGCAAGGACGATCGGGGAGGCGAAACGGAAGAATAATATTGGTGGCTGGTCGCGGGGTAGAGTAACTAACGTCTGTAGCCGGAAGCGTAACGAATTCGCCGCGTCGGAGGAGAAACTGGTTGGGGAATGGATGATAAAGCAAAGGAGCAAAGAAAAGAAGCCACGGTGTCGTCGTCGTCGTCTCGGCGGGAGACAAGGAGGCGTATTAAGGGAAGGCAACGAGTCGCTTCGGCGAGCGGCGCGGCGCGGCGGCGTGCCCGCGTAAGCTCGCGACAGAAGAAAATAACAAAGGGGGACGGCACACAATGCGTATCGGCGGGGGAAGGAGACGGCTCTCGCATTTGCAACGGGTAAACGTGCAAGCGTATCCTGACCGTAACAGGGACGAAAACAGTAGGGGGGGGGGGCTAGAGGAAGCCGGTGTGGGCGAGTATCGGTGAACGCTCGCGAATTGCCGCGCGACTACGCGCCAGCCCGCTCGGCTTAATTTAGCCCCGAGCCCCTCGTAGTTATTCGAGTGCCTACGACTGGCTCGCGCGGGACAGTTGAATCGCTCCCAGGGATTCGCCATCTTTTGTCTCGGTACAATGCCGGCCGAAGCACAAAAGTGACTAAGTGCCCGTAATACTCGCCATTATATGCCTCCTGCCGGTGCTACTTTTCTCCGCGTTGCGACTCGTCTACATTTTCCGCCCCGCGCGCCACTGTCTCTCTTTCTCTCCCCCCCCCCCCCCTCTCTCACTTCCCCTCGTTTCTTCGCTCTTTTTCTCGGCTCTGTCCCGTGCCACGCTTTCTCCATTTTTGAGACAGATGCGTCACACTGTCTTCCAGGGCACGTGCATCTAAAGGCGCGAGTTTTTCGCATCGCGCAATTCGATTTGGGGTACGGGTAGCCTTCAAACGAGAATTGCTATGGTTGACCTCATTTTTGCTACCTGGAACCAAGCTGCGGGGAAAATAACTTCGGAGACGACGATTTAGATGTAACCATGACGGAAGACTGTGTTTGTCATCCTCTTTTTATTTAGAGTAGGCGTGGCGCGCGTCTAGTAGGCGTGGCTTTACATTCAGTGGGCGTCGCTTTTCTGACACTGCTGTTTATTGTGCCACAGTGTTGAGTAATAATTAGTTGCGATTTTATTTGAATGCAATTGCGATTCGCATCATTCCTGAGCGACCAATATAACTTGTAATCACTCTTTCATTCGAATAGCTTAACTCTAATCGACAGGTTCATTGGATAGTTATCGGCGAGTTTAGAGATGAGGCTGGAGCAACAAGTGTTCTAGACTAACAGTAGGAGCAATATTTCAGAGCAATTAACACCAGCGAATAGGATAGCAGACTATCTATCTTGCTCTCTGTGTGTAAAATGGACGTGGCTTACCCTGAGTAGGCGTGGTTACCCAGAATAGGCGTGGTTATCTTGCTCTCGCTCTCTACAGAGCCAAACTGGTGTCCTACAAGGCAATCTATGTATACACCTGAGTTGAATCTTCGAGCTTTTCGCTGATGAATCACTAAATAAGTATATCCCAAGAAATTCTATACTGAATTGTTAATTTGACTGTTTGAACGACAAGCTTGCATATTTTACTGTGTTGCTTCTTTACGAGGTCAAATATTTTTGTTTTTTGTATTCAATCACGCATGATAACTCAATCACCTAGGGTCCAAGAAGCAACGTATCTACTGTTTTCTACGAGAAGATCACGATTCTCTAGGAATATTTGAATAATCCCGAGGTCATAGGCGAGTGACGCGATAGCCAGTCCCTTCCTCGCAAAATCGGGCGAATCGAATAGAAACGAATCGATCGCGTCGGAAACGACGTTGCGCCGCGTTCCCGATAACACGTCGTTCTTCGTTGAACAAGCTTACACGGTTAGTTAGCAGCCGCGATGGCAATTTATAAGGTCGTTGTCGGTTCGCGGAGCAAAGAGTGGCAGGGGACGTGGAAACGGAAGGGACGTCGGGACGCGCCCGATGAAAATTGATATAACCGCTGTGCGCCCGTTTCTCGACGTGCACGCCCGTGACGTATAGCCGACATCTGGGGAAACTATACCTATCGGCCAACCGTGTGTACACGTTCCACTCGTACACAAGTAATTATTGAACGAATCCCTTTTTCCGGGTGCAGAGTTTCGGGCGAGCCCTGCGTGTCTCTCGTCCCGCCTTGTTTTTAAACCGCGGACGGTAATCGTCATCGATTCTCCGTTAGCGACACTTTTAACGCTCTTAAGCGTTCTGCAGCGGGCTTGAGGAGGGGGGGGGGGGGATGGAAGGACCTGGGACTTGGTTCTCGGTAATGGGTAAATTGCCGGCAATTCCGGCCGAGTCAGCGTCTCAAAGCTGTCCAGAATAGCGCGGCTGAATCTCCGCGGAAACACCGATAACGTCTCGGGGAAAGTTTCTCGTTGGCTCTCGGTGTGTTCCACATTCACGGCTCCAGGGAAGACCGGGACGGAGGAAGGTGGGCGGGATGAGAATCGGTGGGAGGAGAAAGCCGGAAGAAGAGTTTCATGAATTGTCTAACGGGGAGGGTCGCGCGTATTCTCTCGCGGCTCAAGGGGAACCGGACTACTTTGGTCATCGTCGTCTTCCAGGTTGACGGCGAAGCACCTCCGATCGTTCGCCCCTGAATCGGCGGCGGCCAGGCAATTCTGACGAAGAAGCGCCCGAAATCGTTGGCCCTCCGCGATACTGCGGCATAAAAGTTCTGCCATTGTGTCCTCGTCTACTTGCTAGCCGGAGCGGGAAATGTATTCTCGACTCGTTCCTCGCAAGTTCGGCTAACTGGAGCCAAACGCGCGATATTCCGTCTTCTTGCCACGCAGCTCCTTTTAAACTTCATCCCGGCCGATTTTTTCGCCTCGCCTCGCGACACGTTTTGCTTGAGCGTCACGTCGCTTAATTTCCGGGAGTCGAACTCGAAAGTTATCCCGATTGTGCGACCCCGCCCCAATTAGGACTTTACGCGGGCGTCGGCCAAAATTGTTTCTTTCCCGCGTGTTATGCGAGGCCAAAGTTTTATTGGCTAAAGTCCGCGGCGAGGCGGAGCATCGCCGACCCGCAGACCCGGATAAGCCCGGCCGACGTCCGGAGTTTCGCGCGTAATTTCTTTTAAAAACGGATTCCCTCGGTTCCCTTCATCGAGAAACGATTTTAACGATCGCTCTACGTACCTACCCTCTCTCCTTCTCTCTTTCTTTCTCTCTCTCTCTCTCTCTCTCTGTCTCTCTCTCGCTCGCTCGCTCGCTCGCTCGCACAGACTCCCGGCTTAATTGGACGGATAACGTACACCGCCGAACGAAATTGTTCATCCACCGCATACCTATCCTGTCCTGAAGTCGTCGCCGGAATCGGGATGACCTATCGGCGAGTCAATTTTCCACGGCGTTGATCCGTCAGCGATCCGCTCGAATTCCCACCCTATCGATCTTCCGACGCGCTTTTTTCCTGGTGTACCTCGAAACTTCCACCGCCCTTTACCCAGTCAGCCCTTCCTCGTCCGAAGTCTGGCCTTAACCGTCTCACAATATTCCCTCGATCCCATTATACATGCAGATTTCATTCTCTTGTCGATTCTTTGCTGATATTTTATCCTATCCCATTATTTGCGAATCCTGCAGCCTTTCTCTGTACAGTGATCGATTCTTTCCATCTGACAGCATTTCGTTTAGATTTTCACCTTTCCCCTTTCTTTTTTCATGACATTTTCTTCAATCCTATTGTACCTGTTCGTAAACGTTCGTTGAATATTGGTTGCATCCATCATACAACATTTTTTTCGATTCCATTGTATTTGCGAATTTCATACGTCCATTTTCTGTACGGTGATTGATTCTTTGGAATTCTGATTGTAGCGGTCGAACAATATTTTTTCGGTTTGCAAACTTCGAGTATCCTTACCCTAGATCAATACATTCCAATTTTAACCTCTATCGGTTTAATAGCACTTTCTTCAGTGCAGTTGCACTGATTCGTAAACTGTAGGCTACCTATTTTTCTGTCCGACCATGACCGCTTTTGAACCATGTCGATCTGACTACACTTTTTTTTTATTCTATTATATTTGCCAAGTTTTGCCATCCGTTGTCTGCACAGTGACCCGTCCTTTCGAATTTTCGTTGTGTCAATGTAACATTTTTTCGGGCTTGTGCATTTCAAACATTTTTCCCCGATACCGTGATAAATTCGTTTAAATTTCAGTGTCTATCAGTTTGGCAATATTTTCTTCGATCCTATTGTGTTCGTTGCAGTTAGACTTTTCCTGTACAGATCCTATCGATCTGACATTTTTTTCCCCCAAACTTCAAGCCCCTTTTCTTATACGTTCACCACGTACTACAATTCACACTTTCCTAAATCCATGAGCTCCAATACTTTTTCCCCCATTCAACAAGTTTCGGAATCTTGGTTTGTTATCTCGATGTCTTTTATTGAGCTAATAGGCTTGCTATTGAACTTTATCTACACTCGAAACATTCTGTATTGCTTGTACGATAAAGTACAAAATCAAAACCTTACAAACTTTGTCTGAATCATCTGCTCATATGACAAAACATTCTCTAAGCACTTCGAGATCAATGATGATAATATTGATAGTGAATAAATGACAGCAATAATAATACGGCTTCCTTAATACCAAGAAAATTCTGACCAAATATTTTCTCGCTGAACAAACATTGTTTTAGTATTTGATGTCAGATTACCGTGATGCGCCCGGAACATTTATTAGCACATTCGGGGGAAACCTAACAATAATAATAACGACCCTGCGGTCCCCCAGAGTAAACGTTGAACGTGAACGAATCGGCTCGCGGTCGAAACAAATGAAGGGACCGAAAGGACCGTCCGTTTCTTCGGTCCGTCGAAGAAGCCGCGGTGGGAAAAAAAGAACGGAGAAAGGAGAGGGAGAAAGAATCCTCCTTCGTCTCTTCTTTCGTGAGATGGAGGATACTGAATCTCCGCGGCTGCTCTCGGAATCATTCGAACCCGTCCTCTCCCGGGGGCGACCTATCGATTTCGCGGCGAAAAACGGACGAAAGTGTGAGACAGCTTCGGGACGAGATAAAGAGGGCCGTCGCCGGAACAGCGGAAGAAGAAGATCTGAGAAAAGGGGACAGAGAAACGGAGAGAATCCGAAGGAAGGACGACAGGGAAGAAAGGAAGGGAAAGTAGGCGGTAAGCGGTCGATTAGAGAGCGTCTGATCAGGCCTATTAATCTGCGATCTGTCCGATACTATGCCATGAATTATGCATCGGCCGGGCGGAAGCATTGATTTCACAGCCAGACAGGGAAATATTATTCGAATAATTCAAAGTAAAGAGCGCGAGAGAGAAAGAGAGACATAGAGAGGGAAGCGAGTGGCGGAGTCGGTTCCCGTGCAAGGTTTCGGCCAATCCTGCCGACCGGTTTTTCGCGGCAACGAACACGCTCGACTCGATCAATTTCAGTCTTGTTCACGGGCGTCCGGCCAACCGACCGTTCCGGCAACAAAGGGCCGGGTACAAACCAGACGAAATATCTCGATCTCGAAAACGGCGAGCACCCCAAGAGTCGCCCAAGTCTCGCCGGCTCCGGCGAAAAATCGATCTTATCTCGCTCCCGCAGCACCACCGTGTCGCGTTCCGCTCGGCTCAGCTCTGCTCCGCTCCACTCCACTCCGCTCCGCTCGGCATTATTCCGCGTAAGCACGGCGAGAGCCTGTACCCACAGGTCCCTCCATCGAAACAACGGATTCATTGTACAACGTCTGATCGGAGTATATTACAAAAAAGGGGGGAAAGACGACATCGCGAAGCGGAGTAAAGAGGGAGAGAGAGAGAGAGAGAGAGAGAGAGAGAGAGAAACGAAATCGTCGCTGATCGAGGCTGCGAGAGAAAGAGATGACGAGGAAAAGGAAGAGGTGGTGGGGGTGGAATAAATCGAAGGAAGAAGCTCCGCGTATCGGATATCGTCGATAAATCGAGACCCGTAGGGGTTTCCAGGAGATTAACGGGGAAGTTTGTCGTAGCGGGTGCAAGCGGGACGCCACCAGAACACTTTTCTCTAATTCGATGGGAAGTTCCTTCGGTCCGATTCATCGGCCGACTTCCGCTGCGGCTCCCACGGATCTTGGTCAGCCAATTCCAGATTCGTCCTCGAACCGAAACTTCGGTAACGATTATTCCTCGTGAGTTCTCACTGTCCACCCCCACACCTCTTTCACCTCTCCGAAAAATCTGAGACTCGTAATGTCTTCTTGCACAGCATCCCCTTCTCCCTACCGTGCTCGAATTTCGTTTTAAATTCGTTCTCTCGCTCTTGGAAATTAATGGCAACTGAACGTACAATCTTTACATTTTCACGGTCCTCAAAAATGTTCTGGAATCTGGTTCCACGTGAAACTCTGAGCTAGAAATGTAGAATTAATTTTTGTAATACAAAGTTTCGTTTTAAATAGGAGGCAATAGTAGTTGGTCCAGTAAAACGAGCAGAGTCGTTTCAAGCATGGTCAGTGGACTTTACACGTTCACGGTCCCCAAAAATGTTCTAGAATCTGGTTCCACGTGAAACTCTGAGCTAGAAATGTAGAATTAATTTTCGCAATACAAAGTTTCGTTTTAAATAGGAGGCAATAGTAGTTATCCAGTAAAACGAGCAGAGTCGTTTCAAGCATGGTCAGTGGACTGCGGATTTTATGCGCTCGTAGCAAAATTACGCGAGTGTAATTTCAAACAGTGGGAAGATAAGTAGAAAAAGTGAACTGTAATCAGACACAGTTACTTCTGAGTATGCAATAGCACGCACGCAGCGTATACACTTCATAAGTAGAATCATTGGGTCATACACAGAGGGGGGGGTGGCTATTCACTACCGTGCTTCAATGTATACGCGCAGTAGAAACGGCCAGCCGTGATCAGGCGCTCCATTCAATAGCGCTCGGCGTAAAAAAATCTTTGACCCAATTTTTCTCAAACGGGAAGCCCTTTACGAAAAAATATTACTCTCTGCTATTCAATTATTTTTTCACGTGGAGCATATCAATAATTTCAACAGTCCCTTAATAATCGTTAAGGGTACAAGGAGAGTTTTCACGACCGATGTAAGAGGAGGTGTGAGCATAGCAAAACAATAGAGCAGCTCGAGATCAGCTTCAAACGGAGTTTCCGGTTTTCACGCGGATGCATGGTCATCTCTCGCCAAGTTGCTTAATTCTGCGGCTTCGTGCACACAATGTTTCTGCTCCGTCTGAAGTATTATCTCTCCAGTGTCCCGGCGTTGCGTAACCATCGAGATTTTCCACTCGACGAAGATTTGCGTTTATCGTGCAGCAGTGATTATCAGCGTGGTTATTAATAGAACGTTCTGACGAAAATAAACTGGACTTTTGATTTCGACGTACCGCACTGGAAAGAGGGGAATCGAATGGGACTCGAGGCAGCCGTGAATAATGCAGTGGCAACCCCTGACATTACATCGCAGACTATTCGTCTGACATTTGCCGCTCGCAAGAAATATTTGTACGATCTCGCGGGCACGTCACTGACGGACGGAAATACCGCGAGAAGCATCCATTTTATAGCAAGAAGCACGCTAGAATGATCGTGCTTACCGACGGACGTTCGCCGAGACATCTGCATCGTTTTGCTCGGCCGCGTCAATAAACAAAAGCTCGCCCGGGTCCCTCGTTCCTCGGAACCGATGCGCGGCAACCGAACTCCCAAAAAAGACGGATAAGAGACAAGCCAAAGATAGAACGATAACCTTTATTTAATCCGCCATGAAAGATTCAGCGGCCTCGGTAACCAAGATATTCGAAAAAATCCCGGATTGATCGACATTTATAATATGAATCCCCATCTCTTAGCGTTTAAATGGGGCTCATTGATTTAATTCCCGCGTCATTGATAGCCGGCGCACAGTATAATGACGGTGCCCCTACAAAAAGAGCTCTTTCGAGCGGAGTTATAACAGAAAGTGGTTCATGGAAATAAAATAACTTCGGATTAATGGTTTTGGAAGGACGACTGGCATATCGGGATTATACACGAGCAGTTAAATATAGCGAGGCACGCTTAATTCGCGGTACAAGAAGACGAATCGATAAATGTATATTTAAATTCACGGGTCCAAGAATGAGTGGCTGCAAGTTGGAGGAGAGCAGAGAAAAGGGAGTCGAAGTGCACAGGATGTGAAGCACAATGGGCCAGAATAACAAAAACCTGGAGAAGATTCGAGTCTCTGTTAATTATAAAATTGTGTACGTTGCTACCTCTATAATGTTCCCTTATTCTGCGATATTTCGGCTTTGACCTGGTTCAAGAATTAACGAGCTATCAAATTTCTACCGAAAGTTCTACAATTTTGTCACAAAGTTTACCGGTTTGGCGCACGGCGTGGATGTGTGGAAAGCGAACGAGAGGTTATTGCTATGACGAGTATCGGATAGACCGGCCGCGCCAAGCACAGAGTTTTTACGGCTACGGGCTCGGTTCTCGTAAATATGAAGGAGATCCGGCGTAGGTAGCCTTAAAGACCAAGCAAAAACGTGTTCGGAGACGCGAGGCGTCGCCGCGAGCACGATCCTCGTGCACGCCACCGAAGCAGCCTCGTTCCTCGTCCATAAAACAAGAAGAGGAACGTTATCGTTGAACGTTTAAAAAATTACGTCGGCGGGAACCCTCTCTCCCGTTCGGATCCTGCAGCCGGGTCCCCAGGGGTGCGAAGAGCAACGCCGCCGCGACACGAAACGCGTCGTGCATGCGATCCTCGTTTGAACTCGAGATATACACGCTCTCTCCCTCGTTGCCGGATCTTCTCCCGCCTTCTACGACTCGTGAGACACACTCGCTTGTTCCTCGTCGCAACCGGATATCGCGGCCGACACACCTCGCTTCAAGGAAATTCGAACCGATTCGACGCCGAAGAACTCGAGATCGATCTTCTACGGCCGTCGAATCGATCCGCCACGCCGAACTTTGTCAATCTACGCCGTTCTCCTCTTGCTTTTCTATTCTTTGCCCGACACATACAGAATTTGTGTCCGTGTTTCGGGCTGATGTTCCGAGATGACATAGCGTGCTAGGTGTGTGCGTGCTAATTAGACTGCAGTCTGTATGCATCTATGACAAAATTGCGAAGATGAAATTTGAAATCGCGAGTAAAGTAACGATCCATTACGATTATTAAAGAGGGAAAGAATTTTCTAATCGGTTTTGTATGGTTGCAATCGACCAAGAAGATTTTTATTTTTCCTAAAGATCCGCTGTCTAGTGATGATTTGTTTTATTCAGAATTTCATCTCGGCTGGGAATAAAGTACTAGCTGATTTGAAATTCTGGCAATATATTTTCAATTGCCAACCTAGGGAAAACTAGGAGTTGCAACCATAATCCTATGTCAGCTTCCAAAAATGTAAGAGAAAATTTTCATTGCTCAGAAGATGATCTAATATTTCAAGTTTTATACACGATTTGAAACAGTATGTCACGTTTGACACGCACAATCTGCTATGTTGAAAGTAACCCTCAAATAGGGGTTGAAACATATTTTTATAAATACCTCTGAAACCAGAGATTCTACAGACAAAATTCTATTTCCCCATAGCGTGATTTGATTCTCCAACCTACCCAGGTAAAATTTATATCCCAAAAACTATTTGGTCAATCTATATATTAAAAATATTGTCTACTATGCCACAAGGTCAAGTCAATTTCCTTTACAATGTCGCGAACGCAGAGTTCGCCTGCAGTCTAATGATTATAGTCCGAGACACAGACATTGCGTCGACGGACTAACAAAGGCTGGTGCAATCTCCTTCGCTTTTTTCGGCGGGATTCGCGTCGATTTTCGGTGTTCCGTCGCCGGTTATCGGTGCACTCCACTTCGCCCGGATATTTCGATATCTGCACCCTTTTCCCTTCGACGGAAGAATCAAGAGGCATTGTTACAGGCGAGCGGCGCCGCGACATCTCGCTCCCTATCTCTCTCTTTTTCTCTGTCGGTCGCGTCGAGATAAATACGCGCATCTCGTTCGGCGGGGAGACGTCGATATATTCCGGTAACCATAACGATAGGAGCCTCGAACGCGCATTAAATCTCGTTCCAACGCTGCGGAAGGAGAACGCCGATGCTCCAAGAGACTCGAGGACACCGTTGTCTTTCTCTCTCCTCCCTCCCTCCCTCCCTTCTCCTCTTGCTCTGTGTGTAGCTTCGCGTGGCGGGGAAGCGTCTCGTCTCGCGTTTTCCATAATGTCGAGGAACGGTGCTCGAGTGGGCGACCAGCACGGTAATCTCGTATCCGAAGTTTCGCGACGAGAGCGCGAAACATAACTCGTTAGAGAGAGGGCCGAGAAGGATCGGAGAGGGAGATACAAGAGCCGAGGGGAGCGGGGGTACGCAGGGAGTGAAATGGCCGGAACGAGAAGAAAAGCAGGGGGCGAGCGAGAGCAAAGTGGAACAGGGACCGCAGACAGATAGAGAATGCCGGGAGACTCCGGGTGCTGCACTCGAAGCGATATCTGCGGCTGGCAAACACTGGCTGGGAATCGTCGGTGACGAGCGAGAGCCGGTTTTGAAAAGAGGACAAGCGCGTTTTCGGTCGGGTGTTCCACACCACCGTCGGGAATAATGCGCACGTACAGCGCTCCGCCGCCCCCCACGCAAATAGAAAACGAACGCGCGTCTAAAGCGAGTTAATGCAAAAGTTTTAATAAACGAGCCCCCCCCCCCCCCCGCGCGTCCTCGCTCACGCTCTCTGTCTCTCGGTGCTAGTTAGTTCGTGACCGAAAGAAACGGAAAGACTGTGTGTTAGAGGTCGCCGTCGAAATAGCCAGTGGAAGGGGGTGGGTTTGCACGGGTATGACGACGCCACAAAGGGAAAGGTTCACAGGAGCCGGAGGGAAAGGGACGCCGGGATTGCGCGTCCCCCCGGCAGAAGGGGAAAGAGATACAGGCGGTAGTAGTCCGCAAATCATTTGCATAATTGATTAAAGACTCGTACTGGTCCTAGTGTACGCTGTGCCGCCGCCGACGATGCCTGCCACTGCTGCAACGGAGTGCTCCAGCTCGGGACAAGCCGCGTATAACCCATTAACAGGGCCGCGCGCGCGAGCGTTCCGGAACGCTCGAGGAGCGTCTCGGCACTTAATCGCGTCGAAAACGGCCCAGCCATAAATCTTACCCGGGAGAACGAAAGTGCCCGCTAACGGATTAATGCGGATACAGCGTCGATGGACCGTGACCAACACGCCGACTAATTTCCTACCCGCTCGAGGCGACCGCGGATCCGCGCGAGCAATCCGCGGTTTCAGAGCCGATAATTTCACGCTGCCTGTTTTATCGAGACATTCGACAGAGTCTCGGGATCAGGGTAGTTCTTAATTATTAACGGAGATTCTATGGAACGGTGAACGTTGCTTTCTATTGCACGAGTGGCAAGTTTCGTTGGATTAAATGTGAAATCATCGGGGAGGCTATGAGACAGTTCAGCTGGATGGAAACTTTGCGCGAATGATAATACGATAGCAACAATAATATCATCTATTAATTTAGTTCTGTTACTCTATGGTACGCTAGATTCATCATTGAAGAAGACTCTCTTTGTTAAATCCTGTATATGAACATCTTTATCAGCAAAGACGTTGAAAATCGTGATCTTTGCGGATTTTTTCTGGGAAAACAGCAAGCCTTTTGCAAAAAGACTTCTTGCATTTAAAAGCTCACGACTTTGAGCAACTGTCATAATTTTTTTATTAGCATACCTTGATAAATGTCAAAGATACAGCCGTTCTCCCGGAGGTCTTTACTTTACCACTGCTGCTATAAATTTCGTTTGAAAAATTGATATACTAGGAAAAACGTGTAATATTTTTTCCTTATTTGCCAGATAATGTTGGACTTCTCCAAATTCCATTAGAAAAAGGAATATTTCATAAAATATTGATGCACTTAGCTTGAAATCCTTCCAGAAGAGTTAGAACGTCGACTTGCTTATTTCATTCGTGTAAACGATCGGAGTTATTAACAACTAGTTACTTGACAATGACGATTGCATCTTACACTATAACTTTGTTGATTCTGAAAGTCGAGGGAACAATGATGAAAAATTATGTACAGTAATTTCTTTATTATTGTCGCCAAGACCTGGATGATAAATGTCGTGGAATTATCCGCACTACCACGGGATGTACCTCACGGAGGTCAAGAGGCCTCGGACTCGGAGGAGGGTAAACATAACAAGGCACGAGTATGTCTCCTTGACGACACACGGCGCTGGTAAGACCCGTGTTGTTGACATACATCGAGAATTCGCTGTACATCGATACTATAATATTCAACGAAGATCGTTTATTGCCCGGAGTACGGTTTTAACGAGCTCGCACGTCGATGGCGGCCGGTTAGGTTTCCCCAAAAGCGTGTCCGCTGGTTTTTGCGGGAATCCGCATCGTTTCTCGGAAAGTCCGCAGAGAATTTGGGGGAAAACATCGGCGGAGGGCTGGCAGACGCCGTGTGTCTCTGTCTGTGGGCGAAACGGTTCGTTGATTTCTCGATACTCGGGTAAAAGGCTTGGAAGAAGCAGCCGTACTCGCTAGGGTTTGCTTGGGGTAAGCCGAGAGGCCGTTGCAGACGATCAGAGATCGAGGGAGCAGGCGTGGTGCGGCGTTGGCTAGCCGTGTAGCGGGCTACGTGCGGGGAACGTGCTAGGAAATATGTATGCGCGGACCTGATACCGCGGCGCATACAAGATGTACCGCGATAAAAAGTGCATTTTCGACCTCCCATAGGAACCGCCGTCCGGACCGGTCCCTCCATTCGCAGCGGCTTCCTCTTTCCCGTTAATTCTTGCTCCACCTTTCCAACCTCCTTGTCCACCCTCTCCTCGCGACGCTTCCATTTTCCTTCGACGTCCGTTCGACGATCGATAAAACCGCCCCCCTATTACCACGGGATCGAGGAGGATCTCTTCCCTCTCGTCTTCGGGTGGTCGGCCGTTTCCTGAAACGGTCCCGGCGAATCGGCCACTTGTTGACGACTCGTGGCAGACGATTGGCACGCGTCTATAAATTAAGCCCCCGTGACAGGGTGGGCCAATTAATCGAGATGAGCAGAACGTGAATTGTGGGCAGAGCGTCGCGTCGACCGCTTCGTAAATCAAGCGTCAAGCAACGAACGCCCGCTAGACACGGTATCGCGCCTCGCTCCTTCTCTTCGCTTCGACCCGTTATTGCTCGTCGACGAGAACGGAACCGAACAGCGGGGAAGGGAACGGGCCGCCGACTTACTTGTTGATACGCCGTCGCGTAGCCGGCGTGTATCTGAGCTCGCTCACTCGCGTGCCCTCCCAAATCGGTTTTATTTTTCCCGCGGTAACGAGCTGCTCGATAACAGTATCGATCCGCGAACGCCTTGTTCCCAGAAACAGGATGACGACGGTGTAGCGCGCCTCGGACCGATCGACGGCTACCCCCGAAGGAATTGGGCCAGGAAGATAGACGAGAAAGCTTTAAATCTTCTTGTGTGTTCTAAGAGATTTTAAGTCGTGTACCAAATCTGTTACCACGTTTATTTCTCCCTGTCACGCTTTCACTTTGCAACGTAGCAATAACAAATGTTGTCTATCGTTCTCCGTTTGCGTGGATTAGGAGTGATCTCCTCTAAGTAGGCGTGGTTCAGTTAGTTTTCTCGCTCGGAATAGGAGAAACTTCACGGAATGGGTGTTTCCTAATCCGAGTGGGCGTGCCTCGGTGTGATCTAGGTAGGCGTGGTTTCATTATCTCCCCTGCCGATGACACCTAAATTTATCGCGAATGGGTGTGTCCTACCCTGAGTAGGCGTGCTCTAATCTAAATAGGCGTGGTCTGCCTTGAGAAGGAGTGGTCTCGTTGCTGTCCTTGACTATAGTAAAAAAATTTTCCCGAAGTAGGCGTATCTTGTCCGGAATAAACATGCTCTGTTCTAAGTAGCCGTGGTTTCCTCTAAGCAGGAATGATTTTCTTGCTCCACGGTGCCGCTGTACAACTCCAAGGACAATCTGAGACGCCGTATGACCCACATCGATCATACAGTTCCTCGCTCGCCGCGTTCTTAACTATACCCGACCGCGAGACCGGTAGATCGAGCTGCCACGCAAGAATATACAGCGATAGACTCTCGCGTCTCATGCTCGCGTACGTTTTACGACATCGCCCGGCACTCCTCTATCTTCTTATCGCGGAACGTTACTGATTCTCCCTCCAGCCAACGATCTTGTTCGAGTCCGCGAGCCGTATCGCGGGAAAAGGTACGTTCTCCTCCTCCACGGAGGTAAGGCAAAGAGAGGAACAGCTCTCGCTGTCGTACCTCTACAAATACGAATAGATTCCCCGAACGAAAGGGGGGGGGGGAGAGAGAGAGAGAGAGAGAGAGAGAGAGAGAGAGGGTGAGCAGTGTATGGAGAAAAGTCGAAACTCACGAAGAGTCGTAAAATTCTGTTGAACGAGCCTCTCGATTACTCGTCCCGATTCCGAACAAAACCGTTCGAAGCAAAGTCAATACAAGAGGCACGGGGATCGCGACGACGATGGCGAGATGGGGAAAGACGCGAGGCTGTTCGACGCGCGCCCGGCAGCAAAGTATAACACGGCCGCGAAACGAAACGGGGAAAAGAGTCGATCCCCTCGGCCGAATACAGGAGGAAAGGAAGAGCAAGGGAGCAAGAGAGCGAGAGGGACGGAGAGAGCGAGAGGGACGGAGAGAGCGAGAGGGAGAGAGTCTCCGGTCCTCCGGAGTTACCTTAATTATTTTCTCTCCCCTCGGCACGGCCCCTCGGCCGCGGTCGGTTAGAAGTCCACAGCCAACTCTCAAGAAAATTACAGGCAGCCTCGATAAATATTAACTCCGTAGCCGGGAAAGGTTGTGAAAGCTACACCCTCGAGTTCGGTCTCCCGCCCTCCCGAGCCTCCTCCGGCCTCCTTTTCCTCCTCCTTTGCCGCGGGTTACGTTTCAGACGGTCAGGCTGTTTCCAGTCGGTGCAACAGGGCGCGGGGACGACGGACGCGTGCGACGGACCATCGTCGCGACGGAAGCCAGAGGAGGAGCAGACGCTCCCAGAACTCAGAGAGACAGACAGAGAAACAAAGCGAAGGAGGAACGGACGGTTGAGGTCGGTACACACAGTAGAAGAGGTTGCCGCTGTAGCGGGCCGAGGACCATGGTCGATACACCTATACACGCTGCGGTCGGGGAACGTCCTTATTTATTCGGATAAGCAACGGAAGTCCCCGCGACTGGCCAACAAGCTTTAAATTCTCGAAAACTCGGTCGACGCGGTTGTCGCACGTCGCGAACCGACGCACCTCGCGACCCTGCCGTCGTAAACCTGACCGACTGGACACCCACGTATCGCGTGCTAATTAATCTGCTTCCAGTGACATATTTAGAGCTCGACTCCGACCAATCGTACGCACAATGTTGCAACGCATACACGATTTACCGCGGCAGAGACAGGTTTAACCATTTCTGATCCTGTGTACAGTGAAACATTGACTTTTACTACTTGCGGTCACCTGTTTCACAGATTTATATTACGTTAATCGGTGGTACCGCAATTACCTGGTGTCTACATACAATTGGAGTGTTTCTGAATTGATCTAATCCTAGATAACTAAAGTAAATTTAATTACGTCTAATGCTTTTTATTTGGCAAGAAAAATACTTTATTTTCTAATGAAACAGAATAATATGAAATCTAGAAGTTATATTTGGTATTGTATTATGTAGGGTTAAATAATTTAGCGAAATCCATAACGGAATAATTCTGGTGTCCGATTTTCCGAGCGAAGAACTGATCAATATTCTCCTTTAATAGAAGTATAGATTTTCGATGCGATATGTCCAGTGAAACGAACTTTGTTAACCCGTCTAATCACGACTCGGTGAAATGTCGTGGTCTTTTTAAAAGCACAACTCGATTAATTTATTTAATGCAAATTCCTATCGAATCAGTAGATTGAAATCAATTTTGTTCTGCTGCATTAGAAGTCGATTGAACCGATGGTGGATCGCCCACATTCTCGAGTGGATTCATCGGTCCGCGAGGAGTAATTATTAGCTCAAAGTTACATAGAGCTTGTCCCGATAGTTCGCCACATCAACGCCCTATAATGAACATTTTAAAAATTTTCGGAGGGGGTCGATTAAATTAATCAGATTGATTAACCGAACGATCCGCTGGCGAATGGAATGGGTTGAATCGTAATTCGCAAACAGTACGTAAAATTCTTGCAAACATATGTGTAACGCGAAATGTAATACAACGTGCCTACTACTTCAGCGTATGCCTGAATACTTCAATGGGCACCTTCAGTTTAGAAAATTCAGAAAATTCATAAAAAATCTATATGTACGCCTCCTAATTTCCCACGATATCCGCAATGTTATTAACTAGTGGACTTTAGCGGATTTTAAAGCAAAATAAAAATTGTCCAAGTCTATTATAAGAACTGAAATAAATTTAATTCTTCCAACGTCTTTTCAATTTTGTATTTGACGTACTGTGAGGTGTAAGTAAATATATATTGTGTATTGTATAGGTTAAGAGCGTCTAGATTTAAGTACCACGCGGCCCGACCATTTGGGACACAGATGGTTTGCAGGCAAGCGGCGATGACCTGCAAAACCGTTACCTTGACTCCCCAGGTGCATCGCGGGGGAGAAAGATTAGAGCGGTTCAAAAAGTCGAAGGAACTAATTCTGACAGTCGAAGGGAGACAGCGTAGAACAGCGTAGTCCCGTATAGTCGTGTTTAATACAGTTTTAGTTTAGTATCGTGCATTCTAAATAAACTATATATATTTCCCCGTTCCTCGACTTACACACTAACTTGATCTTCTCCCAAACTTTCCAAATCGCACAGTACTGATTTCACAGTAATGAATTCATCAAATT
The DNA here is from genome assembly GCA_028454255.1 of Halictus ligatus. NCBI lineage: Eukaryota > Metazoa > Arthropoda > Insecta > Hymenoptera > Halictidae > Halictus > Halictus ligatus. Next base: position 14,362,102 of record CM052130.1, read on the forward strand.
CGCAGTCCATTTAATTGGTATTTGCCATCGTCGGAGGGGCGGAGCGTTCTCAGTGATTCGCAGCTCATCGTTTTATTCACAGCTGCTTCCAGATTCCTTCTCACTGGTGCGAACGATCGACTGACCCCCCAAAACCCGAAGAGGCGTGCTAGGTTAAAAGACCGGGGTCGATTATCGAGCATGGAGCGTTCGCCACGAGCCGAGCGCGTCTCGCTTCGTTTAGCGACCGCACAGTTACACGCTGAACGCAGTCCGCTAATTACGAATTCCGCACGGTCCGTCGGTCGCGTGACAGAGCTGGTCGCGTCTTCTTCGAGCTGGTTTCGCGGGACCAGGTCGACCGTATCGATCCATCGCATCCGACAATAATTTCCGTGCAATCAAAACTTTTCTCGCCCAATATTATAACATCTGGACTCAAGTCCGAATCGGTATACATACATTTATTCAATGTTTTCAAGAAATGGAACTTGACCTGAATTATTCATCTTCACTCATTCTTCCATTCCCTACTCCCTACCTCTTAATACTAATAATTAAAGATCTTCGTGCAAAATAAAAATTTTCTATCTGAATTACAACCAACTGAAGTGAAATAGAAATTTATCCACTTCGGTACGTTCTTTCCCCTGCGAATCTCATTCAAGAGACAATCTTGTGCCCACTGACATTATACGAGACTGTTCAACGATTGAACGTGGAAGTCCAGGTGTACGCGAATAGCAATTTCATTCTTCCAGCGTACAGCGGTGCGAGGACCTTCTACGAAGCCGTATGAATCGTGAGAAAATTAGTGAATTGGCTGATCAGTCCTGGAATCTCTGCAGTACGATCATTTCCCTAAAACTCGGGATCTCTCTCGAAATCTATAGCTCCTGAAAATCGTTGATCGAATCAGAACGGCATATTCTTTGATATTCCTATAACTACGATTTTCTTCCAACCGAGATTACACGGTGCTCGCCTGCTAAATATCGACGTCCATGTGTTCGCAAATAGCAACTTTATTTCGGTGGAGCCGGGGCAGTCGTCGACGCTGGCAGCCATCGCGAACGAAGACGAAAACGGAAACGAACGAGTGAACGAGGGAACGGGGGTCAGGGTGTGGAGAAAGAGAAAGAGAGGGAGAGAGAGAGAGAGAGAGAGAGAGAGCGGATGAGAGTCGATATTCGGACGAACCGCCAATAAGGAGAACGTACGATTCCGAGAGGGAACGGTGTTTCGAGCGGCGCAATTTCCGAACGGTCCGCCTCGCGGGTGTCCCTTCCTCGGAGAAGCGGATCGTTTATCGGCCCTCCGGTGGTTCGATTAATGAACGGATAATCGATTTGCGCCAATTCCGTAGAAGCCGTCCGTCCTCGGTCGCCCGGGCTACCAAAGTACAACGTCTTTGATGACGTAACCGCAAATCGTCGGGATCGACGCGATACCGAAAAGAGGGTGACTCTGTATGTGGGTGGGCGGTGGACGGGTGGTTGCCCGTGGAAAAGGTCGTACGGCGAGGGGAGGGGGGAAGGAGAGAGGGGGGAGGCACGTGGTTTTCCAGCGAAAACAATTTCGCTGTCTTCTCAATCCGCTGCAAACCACAATGGAATTTATCGTCTATACCTATGGACCAGGGATTCGTACCGCAACTGTTTTCAAAGGAGCACCGCAACCGGCGTAAAGGGAACGAGATTTCAACGCTTTCCCGGGGTGCGTCGCCCCGCTTCCTCGCCCCGTTGTACACACAAGCCTACACCACGCGTCCCGACGCGTCGCATCCGCGTCCCGACGCGACACGACGCGGCGCGACGGCAACGATTTTATCCCGTAGGTTGTTGGTTCGATAACACGTTCATCGGTCCAATAACCCCCCCCCCCCCCCCCGCCCACCTCCTCATTCTCGACTCCTCCGGTTTTAATCGGTTACACTCGGTCGCTCCACCGAGAAAACGCTCCTCACGGAGTAGTCGCGCTCTGTCTCGGCTGTCGAAAACCAGGAAGACGCGTCCCTGATAAAGCCTGCCGTTACCATACCGTACCGTTTGCCGCCGCCCCCCCCCCTCACGATTTTTCCTCCGTCGCCGCATCGACGACCAAGTTTTGCTTTTTCGCCCTCGAATCGGACGGGAAAAGCGATATCGTCCGTCGGGAGTAGAACGTGCGCGAAACAAACGAAAAAGGCTCGCCCGGCTTTGATCTGGCCGAGGGTTCCCTTTCGACGTCGAACACGTCTCTCTCTCTCTCTCTCTCTCTCTCTCTCTCTCTCTCTCTCTCTCTCTCTGTTTCTCTCTCTATCTATCTATCTATCTATATATCTATCTATCTATCCATCTCTCTCTCTCTCTCTCTGGTTCTCTCTGTTCCTGTCTCTCTGCGGTGCGGCGAGGTGCGCGGAGAGCGCGCGGTTAACGATTACCATTATCGTTACCGTAACGAACGAAATTGGCCATCGCGTCAGTTTCAGTTTGCGGAACAAAGTGACCCATGAAGAAGGTGGGGGCGGCGGCAATGCTGGCGGCTGGAGCTAGAGAGGCCTAGAGGGTAGGGAAAAACGATTATCCCGTTACGTTTTCATGCCGGCGATGGATCCCACCGCATCCCGCAACGGTGGTGCCACGCGAGGCAATGCGTTTCTTTCCTCGAAACAGATGGGGGATAAAGAGAGAGTCGGTGAGAGGAGGGGAGGGGTGGCGTGAGACGGGGTGGGGGAGGTCGGGAACGTCGACGAATCGCCAGGAAAAGAAAACAGCGGAAAGTTAATTTCTCCTCCGCTTTCGCTTCCTACTTCCGTCCCTTTTTTTCCATTCACGAAGATTTCCCCGCGGATCGCGTTTACAAACGACCGAGCTTATTATCGCCTCTAAAGCGTCCCTCGAATCCAGTCGCGCGCGTCGCTTTCCCGGTGAAAATGGAATAATTGTTTCGTCCGTCGACCCGCCCCTCTCTTTCTCTCTCTCTCTCTCTCTCTCTCTCTGTCTCTCTTGTATCTCTGTCTATCTTTATAGGGAACTTGGCGTCGCGACCGAAACGCGTGTGATTTAGTCGCGATTGATCCTCGCGGACCTCGTGCGGCGCAGGACGCTTTCCAGAAGACGTTTCGATCGAGCACTCGAATCGATCGAGAATCCCGTTAACGGGCGCCGACTATTTTCAATTTGCCCTCGGAGAAAACTCGAGCCGCTCGAACGGAAATGGGACGCGTTCCCGAGGCCGTGAATACTAACAACAATCAGAGTGGAATTAACTATTGTTTCGTATCGATCCGCGTTCGCCGAGTCCGGCTGGCAGTGGGGCCGGATATTGATAATTACGCGGGACACGGTGTTGTACCGGGTGTCATTCTGTTACGCTCGAAAACGAGACTCGGCGACCCTCCCTTTGCGGCGCGTTCTGCTCGTCGCCATACCGTCGCGTCGCGGTCCAAGTTCCGCGAGACAGTGATATAGCGACAGTCCGAGTAATGTTACGGAACGATCACTGCACAGGCTGGACCGAATGGCAAAAGCGAGACGAAGGAGATACCGTAAGAATACGTTTTATCTCTGAATGTCGGTGTTGAGAATTAGGACAGTGACGATGATCGAGAACTTGTTTAATATTGTACGAAGTATCTGTTCTTGATACAGAACGTTTTTTCGTTTCGTATTTTGCAAATTCTATTCAAACTAAGGGGGGGGGGGGGGCTCTCACTTTCAAGAACTTTTCTTTATCTATTCTCATTGGAACGTTTTTTAGCAAAGTTCTATAGTTCATGTTTGACGTAGGACGTATTAAAAAGTTCCACCACTCCTCGATCTCTGCTCTGGACAATTGTGGCGGCTATAATTGCACTCGAAGCTATTTTAACGTCAAACCCAACACGTTTCTCCCGATCTCGAATGTTTACATGATTTTGTTCACTTTTTGCATATGAAATTCAGTCTAGTTTGATTCGCACTATTTTAATTGCGCAACTATTGAATCTTTTACCGGGTAATTAAATAAAAATAAATTTACATAAATACTGGTTTAATATCGAGTAATTTTTAGTGGGCTCTTAGGCTCTCTCTAAACACAATGACTTTTCCTAAAGGAATAACAAATAACTTTCTCGTAACGTTTTCGCTTGTAATACCAAACGAAATGTTTTGTTAACAAATTATGATATAAAGGAACTTTGTATTGTGGGAGGGGAGGATTTATTACGATCAAACTCTAACGGCATCTTGAAGAGAAAACAGCGTTCCATTTTCGTTTCCGAAAGCAGCTTTTGCAGCGAAAACTTTTGACTTTCATCTCCTACAAAATTCAGTTGAAATATGGAAAACCCAACAAGTTTTAAAGCACCGTCAAATTCCACATTGTTTTAACGTAAACGTTGATACATTAAAGCCGTCCACGGAGGAAACGAACGACCTTTTCCACTCTAATCTATTAATTCGTTACACGGCTTTCCGATGCAGGAAAAATGAGCCATCGGTAAAGTCCTTTTTTATTAATATTCTGATGTTCGTTCACCACGTTCGTGGCTTCATTCTCCAATGTAAAAAAAACTATGGATATAACTATTTTTACGTTCGCAATTTAATGCCAATTGAACGCGTTGAAATAATACGAACGCGACGAGAAGTTGCAGGCATTGATAGCAGTAAACAGATCAAATTGATCCAAGAAATGGATCGCGAACAGAATCTCGTTGCTACCCCGATGAGATTACGAGTAACGAGGTGCGATAATAAATGTGGAGATGGCTCAATAATCTCTGTTCGGTCTACAGCGCTGTAGCAAAAAGGGTTAAACGATGCTTCTAGAATGAATGGCAGCGTTATTCTATCAATCTCCATTTCAACACTGTTCAGAAACTTCTTTATATTAAGTACGAAATTTCGATCCTCGCGTTTTCCACCCCTGACCTTCGAAACAGAAATCACGATAGTTCATACATGAAAACATGCTGGATTGTGAAAACATTTAGAGAATCTAAAAACACTGTATTATTTTCAGCTGATTATAATTAGCGGACAAAAAAATAAATGTGCAAGTTGTTATGTGTAATATCCATGTATAATAATCCATGCTAACCTAGATCTACAAATGAATCTAAAATCTAATTTATTACCAGCCAGTTTAAACGATTAGCTGTTTATATTAAACCCAACAAGAGAATTAACAACGATTCCAAAAAGGTGGGTTCAAACATCTGTCGAAGAAAGTCGACATACAAAAATTTGAATGAATCTCTGGCTGACATAAAATTACAAAAATTTCCATGGTCCAAGAATTAGAGAATTTAATTCCTATGTCTTGCAACCGATAGCGACACTTTTATATGCATAAAAATCCGCATTCTAGGCATCATGAATTTTGTCTTTCCAGATTCGGTTTTATTAATCAAATTCTTTGCAGACTTTTAAAATTATGATGAGACAGTCAACATAATAAACAAATATGACATGATAAACAGACTCCGACAGAGAGAGAGAGAGAGAGAGAGAGAGAGAGGCTAGCAGGAGATGCTCCTAGGATGAGTGTGGTATCATGCCAAATTTTTGAGGTTAAGAAATTGCAATGGAATGCATCCGCGGACTATCTTCTACGATAGCTTTGGTTCGCCCGATGAATCGGAAAGGACCACAGGCAAATATCCCTCGACCTTGTCGGGTGAGATCCTACGAGGAATCGAAGAGGATACGGATCGATGAAGCAGAACGTAACAGCAGCGTCGAAAGCCGAAGATCGGCTATCGGTCCGCAGCCGCGCCGCGCCGCGCACCGCGTGCACTGGTCGGTTGTCAGACAGCTCTCGTTCGACTTCGAGTTCGGCCGCGTGCGTTTTACACCTGGCCGGGCCACAACGCGCACGCGCCCAGGTGCACGACCCACCGGCGCACACGGAGCTAAACTGGCGCGACGTCGAGCTTTCGTAGTCGGCATCGGCCATCCGCGACGCGAACTTTCACTCGGAGACGCTCCTCGCCGTGCCGTGTCGTGCCGGGCAGCGCCGCGACACGCCGCGACACGTCGCGACGCCGTTCTATATCGCTGGGAACAACGTCCGCGACCAATCACCGCCTCCAGTAAGGATACATCGACGATCCAAAAGCACCCCGGACGTATCCGAACTCCGGCCGCCGATTTTTCGCCCGTTTTTATCTACCGGAATTTTGATACCCCAGTCTCCAATCTCGTTATTTCGGTTTCGATTTGATCTCGGGATCTCCTTTTTATCATTGGATCTGCTCTCACACTTGAGACGCTGTTCTACACTTCCGCGACCAATCGCCAGTTTCAGAAAGGATACACCAACGATCCCGCGTCCTCCGACGTCCACCGGAAGTCCTCAAACTCCGGACAAGTTTTCGCTCTTCTACCGTATCGTTTCCTTTCCGGGTTTGCTATCTCCCAGCCTTGGATTCGTTTCTTCCGATTTTGTATCGTCTTTTCATCTTTGGATCTAGCTTCGGTCTTCGAATGTTCTTGTAATCTTGGTCCTTCGCTGAATCAGTTTCCCTCGGTGACCTGTCGTTACTCGGAAACTCTGGATTACAGCATCAGTCTGTTGCAATTTTGATGGACTCGGAACGGGACCATAATCCACCGTATCGCAGCGATCAGTTTAAATTGCTGTCTCCAGTAAGGAAGACATCGACGATCCCGCATCCTCTCCCGGTCGTCCCTAAACTTTGTTCGCCGATTTTTAAACCGTCTCGTTTCCTCCCAAATGTCGCGATCTCTCAACCTCGGATGTCCTTCTTTCGGTTTTGTATCTCCTCTTGATCGGTGAACCGTCTTTTGATGTTTGGACCTTCTCTCCATCTTTGGTCTTTCCGTCCATCTTCGGACGTTCTTTTGATCCCGGACCTTCTGCCAGACCGGTTTCCCTTTCGTCAAGATCCTGGCGATCTGTCGCTCCACCGGAACTCCGGATTCGAGCATCAGTCTTTTGCAACTTTGATAGATCGTTTCGGAATGGGACCATAATCCTCCTTGTCGCAGCGATCGGTATAAATTTTGAAGCAGGTTTGCTCGCGGTGACGCACGCTACTGAATACTCATAAGTATTTGCCTCCCCGTTGAGGAAATATTGAATATTTATGCTGCAAATTTTACTCTGGGACTTCTGCGCGGGACAGGATCTATTTTACTTTGTTCTGCAGAGAGGTTCGCGTGGAGGGAGACCGAGTCTTCGGAGAATGTTTCGTATTAATAACTGAGAATCGTCTTTCGATATGGTGTCGGCAAACATTTCAAACCGTCACGATTTCGAATGAAATTGAACCGATTTTGACATTTGTGAAAGAAATTACTTGGACAATTGGCTCGCAGCGTTAACAATTCAAAGAAGACGTTTATAGTTTCTTGGGACTGGCGATTCAAGGAATATATTTATACATTCGAAAGTTCGCTCAGTGATACCATGCTTTCAACCGGCAGTGCTGAGGCTCACCATTCTCGCGTCACAGTTAGACAAGCGTTGTTTAAGGATTCCTTGCAATATTAACGTACTACTTGTTCTAATGTATTGAGGCAGTGCAAAAGTCCTATACCTTGTATTTTCATACGAAATAGCGCACTGACCTAACACATAAGTAGTACGTGAATATTGCAAGGAATTTTTGAACGGTCTTATTCAACGTTGTCATTCCTTGTTATATTTTCATACGAAATCGGGCACGAACTTTTGCACCGACCTAATACATCTTGCCGTCTTTGCATACTTTTTCTGGCATTCAACACATTTACACTGAAATCCGATAGATTCCTTGCAATGCGTATTATCCCAATTCTAGCCATCTCTATACAACTTTCTTTGGATTCAATAGATTTTACACTGGAATTCAAGAAATTCCTTATAATGTATCTTATTATTCTAACCTCTCTCTCTCTCTCTCTTGCAATCTGTGCACCCTTTCTCTTGTACCCAACAATATCTTGTGATTTATCTCGCAATACAATACATTTTCCGTAATGTATCTTATTTTAATGCATCCCCTGGCATTGTTGCACACATTTTCTCGTGTACATCGGATTAATCCAGTGCAACAAATCCCCAATTAACACTATATCGACCGGAAGCCAATTAATAGGATTCTCAATAATACTGCTGTGCTAAAATGGAGCATAAAAATCTTCTTTCACATAACAGTCCCAAACGAAATCACCCGACTGCGTTACTGAAGCGTGACTCGTTGGTGTAGGATTAAAATCGCCACCGCCGTCGAAGGATTTACTAAAAAGTTCTCCGACTAAAGACTTTCAACAATTACGATCACCGGCGGTTGGTAACGTATTAAATAATACACAGTGATAGGTTGCACCCCGTGATCGGTCGGCCTCGACGAAGGCAATGAAATCTCGGCGATCGACGCCCGAGGTCCTCGGGCAAGTGGGAAAATCCTTAGAAAATTCGTTGCGACTCCGGAAAACTCGAAGTGGTGGAGGGGGGGGGGCATCGTAGAGCGGCTAAAACGAGTGGTTGCAAAGTTGGATACCGGTTCGGGAAATTTCATCTCTGGCAATGTGTCGACAAATCGTCTGGCACGGTCCGCCCTTCTTTGAATTGGAAAGGGAATAGTCTCGAATCAATACACATATTCGCGTCATACGTAGCAGACAAGGTAGACCTCTCTCGCCCTCTCCTCCCCCCTCTTCCTCTCTCTCTCCCTTTCGAACTAGGTACATGCGAACACCACCAAAGGGAATCAGAAAAGGAAAGACAGGAGAGATCGCGTGCTGGTCTCTGGCCGACAGCGGTGTTGCACGTGTCACGGCATAGGAAAAACAAAAAGGGCGACGACTACTGGCCGAGCAAAAGCTGGTCCGGTTAAATAATTCGGCGTTCGGTCGGTGGTCCGGTGTTGGCGCGCTTCCGGTTCGAAGTTTGGCGAGCGCGTACATCGATTTCCGAGCGGATCTCACTAGCCGGGCAAGCGGCGTCAGCGACCTGGATCATCGGCGCTCGATCTATATCGCGAGATTCGCGACAGAGAGACGGAGAGAATCGAGAATTATGATCGATCGGCGTGTGCGCGCGTGGACGCGTGCCACGCGTGCACGCTCTCTCACTCTCTCCCACTCTCTCGCTCTCTCTCTCCCTCTCCCTCTCTCTCTCTCTCTTCTTCGGGCGAAAGACACACGTGCGCGTTTCCCAGTCGAAGAAGCTCGGAGCTTTGGGCGAGATTGCAACAAGTTGCATTTAAAAGCCGTACCCTCCGTACACCGGCTGGCTTCCTTTTTCTCTTTTCTTCTCTCGCGGCATTCCTTTCACCCTCGTTTCTCCCTCTCTATCATGTTCTTTTGCCTGTCTTTCTCTCTCTCTCTCTCTCTCTCTCTCCCGCTTCGTTCGTTTTGTGTCTGCTGTAGCCACCCACGAACGAGAGCCTCTCTCCTGTTTTCTCATTCTTCGGTTCCGTGGCTCTTTTTCCACGACGCTCGGAAGCCGAACACTGGTTCTCTCTCGCCACGAGACGATTCCCGCTATCACAAAGAGAACTCGCCAGGCGTGTTCCCTCTCCGCTCAGACGCTCTTAAAGTTTCTGCAACTGTCGTTTAACCGGCGGCCCCGCAGTCTGCTGGCCGTCGATTTCCCGAGGGTAATTATCAGGGGAAATAATTTTGGGGGGCCGATCGACAAATCGCGTACCAACTACATCTCTCTGGTTCCATGTATACTTTGCCGATTCTCTCCCTGTCTCTCTCTTTTTCTCTTTCTCTCCCTCTCTCTCTTTCTAGTCACTGGAATCTGCTCGAATCTCCCGGACGAGGCGCCGCGACTGGATATCCTCGGATCTTATTTTTCGTCGACGCTGCGATCGTTGCGCGAGATTCGACTGAGAATTACCCGTTCTCCCAGCGGGTCTGTCCCGGTGCCAAACTGTCGCGCTATCGGCCGCCCAGATCGGATGACGCGGCGTTACTCAAAAATCGCGGAAACTTCGGAAATCCCGGGCCGGGGAGCCGTTTTTAAACGGTCGGCAATCGTTCTTCTCCGTGGCGCGGCTGCGAAACCGGAACAATCCCAGAGAGCCCACTCGACGGAAAGGCGGGGGCTGTGCCCCAATAATAGTTGCCAAGCTCCGATCAACGGCGAAACATCTCCCTCCTTCACACCCTTTTCTCTCAGGTTTTTGCGCGCGTTCATCCCGAACGCCGGCGTTCCTCCGAAAAGAAGAACAAGGTTTCAAAAACGACGTTCCCCGGCGGAAACTTGAATTACGAGCGCGAGGAACAACAGCGCGCTCGCGCGATTCGATTAACCCGACCGCGTAATTACTTTTCCCGTCGATTCCCCGAAAAATTGCGACACCACGAAAAAACTGTAGCGGGAGCGGATTCTCCCGACCCCCGGAACGTTGGCGAAAGTCGAGCGGAGCGGTCGCGAGGGTTGCAGTCGTCCGGGGGGTCGTTCGCGGACGGATCGCAGTGATTGTGTGGATACGTGCGCGTTTATCGCAGGATATACGTACTCCGCGGGACGGTACAGGCGGGACGAAGGATAAGCGACGAGGACGGAACAATCGACGAGCCGTGGAAGCAGTTTCACACCGAAGAACAGCGACAGGATCTCGAGGGGTCTCGGAGAACTCGGCGCGCAAGCCATCGCGAGGATTCCGAGGATGGATCTCGTGCTGCTCCTGTTCGCCATGCTGCTCAGGCAAGGGGGTGAGTCGATTTTACACACGAATCGAGCCCTGACCGATTCCGATCGAAACGTTTTCCGGATACGTTTTTCATCCGTCGCCGGGAATTGCGTTCCCGTGGATCGCTGCGACGACCAATTTACCGGGAGAGCATTCTCTCTGTTTTTCGTTCTCTCTCGAAATTCTCGCGCGCCGGATGGACTTTTTCCCGACGTTTCGTCTAATTTGAAAATGGCCATTTGCCTGTGCCGCTTGTCCGATATCGCCGACGGTCGTCTCTACCTCTCCCGCTGAATAATCTTCACCGGCGCGGATGGAGCGTCCGAGAGAGGGACCGCGAATGCTGACTACCGTTTTCGGAAGAGGGGTTCCGGACGGTGGGGGGAAGGGCCGGCGGCGGAACGGTTTAAAAATGGCACTCTTTCTAATTACGTTCCGCCGTTTCTTCCGCGTTATCGCGGCTTTTCCGAGGGGAGCCGACGCGGACAGCTCGCAAAAGCGAGAGAGGGACCTTCCCTCCCCCCCCCCCCCCCCCGTGTACGGTCGCAGAGGAGCCACCACCGGTGAGACCAGAATGGGGAAGAGACACGGAGCAGAGGAAGCGACGGTGAACTGGGAAGCAAAGGGGGAAAACGGGAAGGGGAACAGGAAGAGGGTAGCGGGTAAGAGAGCCGGGAGTAGGATGGCCCGGAATTTATGACGTTCCGGTGCGCGGTCTCCGAGCGGGCTCTCTCATGCCGCGGCAGGGCGCAAGAGCGAAAAACGAGAAAAAGAAGCGAGCAGGAAGGGAGAGGGGGTGGACTGCGACGAGGAATCGTTGCCGGATGGGGAAATAAAAATCTCGCGTCCGGCCGCGACACCAGCACCAGACACGCACCGATTCTCTGTAATCGACCATTCATTGGCGAATTTCGATCTTCCATTGGTTTCTGGAACGTTGGATTCCATTAACGGAGGAATTTCAAAGAAATGGTCACTGGACCGAACACTGTTATGCAAAATGGAAATTGGCTGCATCAATTGCAAGGAGCAGCAGCCACGTAAGAATTTGTTTCATTCTGCAATTGTTTCAATCAGTTCGAAATAACATATGGATGTATAGTACATCGATTCCTTTAATCTTTCTACTATTGCAAATTTCATCCACTCATTTTTGTCCTAAGAGTGAAATTTCACTCTTGAATTTCAATATTTGATGTTCCAACGATTACAGTGAATTCTCGATATACATATGTCAACAACACGGGTCTTGCCAGCGTCGCGTCGTGTATAAGCGTCGTCATCCCTCCTCGCAGCCCCTCACCAGGTATACCCCGCGGTAATGGGGATAATTCCGCGACGTTTATCATCCAGGCCTTGGCGACATATATACAGAAATCACTGTATATATCAAAATAGGGACTTCAATACGTATCCCAGGGTGTATTTCGAATTTTTAAAAATCTAAGCACAGTAAAAAATCTAGTCGAGAACATAAACGACCCAGTATGCAGACGGTGTCTATAACAATAAGGTTGCAACCGAATAGTTAAATGTGTATATTAGAAATTTCCAAGTGCCGTTGTACACATCAATTTGCCGGAACTATTAGTACTTACTAGAATTTACTAGATTAGTACTTACTAGAACAGTGAATCTTTCTAGTCCTGTAAATTTCGTGAAGTGTAAAATACATCTTCCCGCTATATATCCATTGAGTTGATCCTAGTAGAGGATCAGACCAAACAAGCAACTGATCGTTCCATTCCTCGCTTCGGAAAAATTCGAACATAACCTCATCGATGCGAAATTTAAATCGCACGAACATTCGCAAACATAGTTTGTTACGTTACAGAACGAGCATCGACTGGTCTAGTCTAAACGCGCCAATACACGGCGGATTCGCTTGTAAGCGTACTGCGGAGCGAGCTACAGAGTGTGTGTTATCAGAATTCGATATGTTTCACGGTGTGTTCACAAAATTGGCAAATTTTTGCACGGACCAACAGTGGCATGATCAACTTATCGCCGATCGGTATAGGAACTACGAACTTTTTCCTGTGTGCTGTATTAATTCCGGAGGATCTCCGTGAAGTGAGGACGCGTCGTTAAATTCAGCAAGTTTTCCTGCGACTCCCGCGATTTTTCATATTTCACGAGCAAAGAGAGAAGCGACTTAAATCTGATTTCAGAGGTGGTAAAACTTCCCCGGTAACATCTCGGGTGATTTGATAATCGGATCCGACACTCGTCGACTTCCACGAGCCCCTCTAGCGAACGTCGTACATAAAGGCCGTCCGATTCGAAGACGGTACGGAACCTGATTTAGCGCAGCGCGGCAGCGGCAGTGGTTCCGAGCATGATTCTGAAGAGAGTTTAACGCTCCGGATCTGGGGCGGCGGTGTAAACGGCTAAATAATAAAATTTCATTTACAGACAAGCAGCCGGTGGAAGTTTTCGAGGGTGCCGTGTGTATTTGATTTTTAGAGCCTGCATTTCTCGCGGTTAAGCACAGAGCGGGATGGTATGAGGCGCGGTGGATCGCGTGCGCGATCGAGGAAAAACTGGGCACGGTCTTGTTCGGTCTGAAAATTTCAGACGATAAACTGGGGAGGTAAGACGAGGACTCGCGGGGCAGAGCCGATTACCCTGAATAAGTAAAAGCTGCGTCTAGACCGGATATATCGAAAAGCTCGCGCGGGCCGAGAGAAACGAAGAGAGAGAGAGAGAGAGAGAGAGAGAGAGTGAGGGGGAAGAGAGTTGAAAAGAGGGACAGAGAGGAAGTGCTCGCGACAAAGAGAGCGCTCCGCAGCTGCAGAGAGGGACGGAAAGCGACGAGTTAATTGCGGGAGGAGAAGAGAAACTCGGTCGGCCGGTCCCGTTCATAAATTATCGGTATTATGCCGGGCAGACGCGCGACGGCTCTCTCGTTTATCAATATCGCGCATTAGAACGCGGCCCGTCGCGTTGCGTCGCGTCGATCTGGAACCATGGGACGGTCACCGCTTTTATAACGGGATAATATTAACTGTAAATATTTGTCCGTCGCTCCATTTGCGGCCGCGCTCGACAATCGTGCATACATCAACGTTAAACGAAGCCCCGCGCGCGCGCGCGTATGTGGGAAACCTATAATTTTGATTTTCGAGGACCGCGGCCGAGCGCGGCGCGATTCACCCCTTCTCAACCTTCGGTCAAAACCTCGACGACAAACGCGGATCCCTCTTCTGGGCACGCATGGTATTCGCGCGAAACCACAGAAGCGCTCTGTCGACGTCAAATTCCGGAGATCGGGAGTGTCTTCTTGTGTCTCCGGCGTCGTTTTCATGGGAACGTTGCCCCAGGGGCCAGTGTACGCCGCTCCTGGAGCCGCTGGCGCGCCGAGGAACTCGAATATGCCGATGCAGAGAGAGAGAGAGAAAAAGTTAGAGTTATTGTAGCAGTGTCGAAGCTAGATTCATACAGGATGTATGATTTAAGGGGAAATTGGCCTCTGGGGGGGGGGGGCGTCCGACTACGATGATATCGAGAGCAATAAAATCTTCGAGCATTTTTGTACGCGGAATAAGATATACAGTCCTCTAGTCGTGCTGAATAAGCGAGGGGCGAGAATATCCTAGCTTTTTTGTGACGTCTGCTCTGAAATGTTGCCCTCGGAGCTCGTCAGGAGCGCTCCCGGGACAAAAGGAGCGCTCCGTCTAGTTTTAATTGCTCTAGTAGGCTGTAGTCACTATAGTTTTCGGTATATTTGTAAAAGAAATACGATAAAGGTTATGTAAATTTATCGTACTCCTTTTAAAACTCATGTTGAATCAGATACATATTGCGCATGTCTGTAGAACAAGATGGCGGACTGACACAGCTGATAAGAGTAGGTGAAAGAGAGAAAAGCCACGTGTATTACAAAATATAATTGATTAGGATTGTGGAATAATAGCTTTTAATGTCGTTTCTTGTGTTTGCAGGTAAGAATGTAACGTAACGTAATGTAATATAAATAATGTAGATAACTGTTGTATATAGCGAATAAAATTTTAATCTTGTGTTTACAGTAAAACTCAGTTTGGTTATTATTTCCTCAAGATAAATATAATAAACTTATTATATATTTTTAGAGATTATTATGAAGGCTACAGGTTGCTCTTCTTCTCTCTCTTTTTGCACCGACGTGTTGCACCTGACGGCATCCCAGAGCAATTCTAGCGCCATAATTTGTGTAGACGGCGGATCTCCATTTAAAATACAGTCATTTCTCGATATATGTCACAAATACTTGGCTGACAAAAGTCGCTGTACTATCCCCACTACCGGGGGCCATAACACACGAGGGGCCACGAGAATCGAGAGCCTTCGGACGCCCAGAAGTGTGAACACAATTCGGTTCGGGTACGACGTTCACGTGGACGAAAGAATAATAATACTATCTCCTGGACGATATATGTCGCCGACAAGACCCGTGTTGTTAACATAAAACCGATATATGCGACCGATCTAAATCTTTTTATTAAACTCAAAGAGGAGAGTTCAAAGGATTAGTGTGTACGAAAATTTTCAAGGTACCGGCGAGTCTAGGTCAGACAAGGGCACGGACTGCTCTCGCGGGCACGGGGTGTTGCGTCGAAATCGAAAGCAAGACAGATAGCGTTGCCCAGTCGTCGACGTCCAACTTCGAAGATGGAGAGTACGCCGGCGTCATTTGCGTTGCCCTTGAGGGCAATCTCCTGTGCTCCCAGAGCCAAGGGGTTGAGAGTGGGGGATGGGCGGCATGATTACCCTCGAAGCGAATTGTTCGGTGTAGTTAGGCGAACGACGCGATAGCAACGATACATAAAAGGCCAATAAGGAGAATAGAACGAGGACGAGACAAACGGACGCTTTGTCGTTCGATGTTGGAAGGACGAGCCGGGTCGGGCGATGTCGGGCCGTTGCGCAATTCGACGGTGTCGACCGTTCGTTTCCTCGACGAAGTTCGTTACGAAACGAGCGGGTTCGATGAATCGGTGTTGCGTGTGCAATTTATCGATCGGTATGGCGCGGGCGCGGGGGAAGCCGGGAAACCGTGAAAAACGACGGGGAAAAGCACGGCGGGACGGTGTCGGTGTCGCGGGCTCGGCGAGACGACGACAGACCGGGGTACAGAGCAAACGGAAAATGATTGACGCGCGTAACGAAGACAAATTAAAAAGAAGAATAGATTTATGGACGTGGCCGACTGGCGCGCTCTGTTACCGGAAGGACAGAAACGAACGAACAGAGAGAAGTAGGAGGGATGGTTGGACAAACGGGCGGATGGACGTGCTGTGGCGTTTTCCGGGAAGTGAGAGGAGAGAAATGGAGAGAACAGCGAAAAGAAGCGATCGCGCGCTTGGCCGCAACTGCTTTAGTGTCGGCAGGCATGGCATAAATAGGGAGCGTGTATGTGCCGGATTCGAATCGAAAACGCACTCGTAGCACAGGCTGGTTCGTTCGCTAGTGTATTTTCTCTCTCTCTCTCTCTCTCTCTCTCTCTCTCTCTCTCTCTCTCTCTCCGAGGTTATATCGCTTGCTCGGTCGCGAGTCGTTCTCCCCCAGAGCCACCCCACCTGATGAAGATAAAACGGGATAATTATAGAGCCTATCGGGGATCGTGGCGCGGCTAAATTTCGTCGAGACACGCGAGATCGTCGAAAGAGGGCTGGCAATAAAGGGAAACCGGGCTTAAGTAAAAAGGAACGAAAAAAAGACCACCGCTGCCTGGTGGAAGGGAGAAAGAGAGAGAAAGAGAAAAAGAGAGAAGGAAAAGAAAAAATAATCGAAGAGGGAATAAACTCGGCGCTGCGAAAACGGGGGGAAGTAAAAGCAGCCGGGGCGAAGAAGGGAAACGCCGAGAACGGGATGTCATTAATTTTTCATACGGACTTGGCACATCTGCGTTCGGCCGACCGCGCTCTGCAACCCCGCTAATTATTTCTGGCTCATCATTTTTCCTGGCCCCTGCCGCTCCTCTCGATCCCTTCAGCTCTATCTCTATCTCTCGTCTCCCGCGATGCTCGTCTGTCGCGCGTACGACACCGGTATATCCAGTCTACTTCTTCCACTTTTTTTCTCTTTTTCTAGCTGCTCCTACTCCTCCTACTACTCCTCCTCCTCCTGTTCGTCTTCTTCTTCGCTTGGTCTTTTCACTAGAGTCTCTTACTCGGTCCTTTTACTCTAGAATCCCGCGCACAGCACACCGCCTTTTCCACTTCCATCGATACCAGCCGTATTTTTCTTTGACAAATGCACAGTCGACCAGAGTCGGCTGCGGATCGACTGGAAATCGGGAAGCATGCTCTCTCTCCGCGACGGATCATTATTTCCCAGCCGCATCCTAATTGACCGTCCCGTCTGTCGTACCCGGGGCCGTCGACGTACCCGTCAGCCGGTCGGGAATAATGCTCTCGCGGTCTTCTAATTATTTCCAACCCGCTCCCCTTTTCCCGGCTGTTTACCGTGACACCGCTCACGCACGATACATCGACCGCTAATAACTTACTTCTGACTCAACCAATACCCTCTCTTATTTCCTATCGTATTTTCTTTCGCTTTCCATCGCGTCTATTGCACAATTTCTTTCAGAAATGAAAGCGACCTTCAATTTTGTAAATGGAATGTTACATATGTTTTGATGTCGCCGAAAACCGTGTGTCAAGACAAATTCATTTGATCCGAAGGACAAACGTGAGAACATCTGAATGTCTATAGTGTGTGAATGAAATAAAAGAGTGAGAGACGAATGAATTTATCGAGAAGAATGTACAGGGTGTTGGACTATAGGTGAAAGGAAAACTTAAGGAGTGGTTCTGCAAGACAATATAAGACGAAAATGAAGAATAAAAAAATTGCGATTTCGGCTTCAATTTACCAGTTATTATCAATTAAAAATCCGCCTAAAATGCGATAACCCGACCAACACAGGTATACGTTGCTTACATCATAAAGGCGCGCGAGAGTCCCGTATCAAAGGTTCTCGCTCTCACCCGGTGGTTAGGCTTTGACGTCACACACTTTAGCCAATATTATTCGCCACTATTTTCGGCTAGAACCGAAAATGCGTGTAGAAGAGCCCAGTCGGGCGGTTTATACCACGCCGGATACCGGCCAAGTGACTTCTTGCATGGCACACGGAGAGCAACAACTCTGTTGGCCGGATTGACGAATTTTAGGCGGATTTTTAATTGTTAATAAATAAAAAATGAAACCGACATCATAATTTTTTACTGTTCATTTTCTTCTTATAATCACATGGAGAACCACTCCTTAAATTTTCTTCCACCTGTAGTCGAACATCCTGTATATTCTTCAGATTGGTATAATTCATAATTGTCCATAATTGCCCTTCCAGAAGAAGGAATTCACTGTCTACAGTACCACTAGGTACCGGCAGTTTTTCGCGAGTATCTCAGAAACTAATCGAGACCGACGCTGTCGTGTGGAAGAAAAAATTGTGAAAAATGTTATGATTTATAATATACTCAAAAACCATCGAAGTCTGAAAATAGACAGCTGTTCTGACACTCTCCCTTTCTCTCGGCAATCCGACCGCTGTCCCGTCCGCGTTGCTCGAAAGCCACTCGACATAGTGCGATTTCAGCGCTTTCCAACATCGATTCCCCTGCTACCATTACCGCCGCTGCCGTTACCACTACCATCGTCCCTGGACCTTCCTCGAGCCGGAAACGAAACGTCCGCAGTGGCTCGGAGCAAGGCAGAGCGAGCAGTTTCTTCCTCTTCTTCGTCTCCTCTTCCTAGTAACGATTGACCGCTGTCTCGTTTCGTCGCGTGCCGTCGATCCTACACCCTTTCGCCACCGTAACAACCAACGGCAGATCCTTTCCAGGTCTCTCGCTGCAGGCAGCAAAGAGAATGTGTATTATATCACCGTACCAAAAATACCGGATCCCTTCCATTAACAAACAGGAAAAATATTTGGTCGCTCGATGAAACTACCGAAATGAAACGCGGAGTGTTCGTACAGCTAGCAAAAAACGCCCTTCACTGTTACAGACTTTATGCGTTTTTTTCTTCTTTAGACTTCGCGTGTCTCGGTGTTGCAGGTTTTTCGAAAGAGTGAGAGACGATCTTTATTTTTCTGAACGTTTAGAGTCTGTATGAAGTGGTCCATCAAAATCTATAGTCCCATAAAAGTCTGCAGTTTAATTAGTACTAGTATAATTTTATAGGGTGATATATTCGAGATATACAGCAGCTATGCACGGCATTAACCATTAAACGCACGACTTTCATAAAAGCAATGCGATATTTTAAAACGATCGATTTATGTGTCGGAGAACTATGAAAACGTAATGTACAAGTTTCGTATATGCATACCGTTTCAAATTATTGGAAAAGTTTCTGAAACTGTTCCTAGTTTTGTTTTCGAGTTATTTCGGGTATTTTCCTTGGTGAAAGTGACTGCGATCAGCTAATTGTTGTGGTTCAGAACAAACTTGCCCATTCTTGATCAACTCCGGTCGAATATTATATTAATCTGATTAAATATACGTATATTTGTATAGAATTCTTTGTACATTAATTTTAGATGACTTCGATGCAAACCTCCTATTTATAGCATGTACAGTTTTCTAAAATACTAAAAATACACCAACGATAATTAATAGAAATTTATATTTTACTACTAGAATGAGGAGTCTTTCAATTGGTGAAGGGAATTTTTTCCAATTTTTGCATAAAGATAAAGTCGCATGACAGAAAGGCGCAGAGTTGCAATTTCACTCGAAGCACAGCTCATTCATTAATTTCCGAATGAAACGAACCTCGCTAGAAATTCGAAACAAACCCGGATTTCGGGAACTGTAATCTAAAAATACACAGAACTTCGAGAAGTCCAATTTCGGTGAACCACGAACACGATTCTGGATGACTGTCCGGCGCGGCCATTTTTCTATGAGTCCACGAAGACAAAGCAAGTTTACTAACTCGAATAAAGTAGCGACTCGCACAAAGCGACGCGACGCGACGCGACGCGAGCTTGTCGAGAAAGAGAAAAATAGTTGAAGAGCGCGTCGAGATCGTGCCACGGGTTTTAAAAGTATTACAGTCGTTACAGAATAATATTATCGTCTTCCATTGATCACGAAACGGTGGTCCCACGCCTCCGGACCGGTGTGCACACAGGTGTACACACAGGTCTGCACACACGTATGGAGCGCGCTCGAGAGAGTGTATCGATACGCGTATACGCTCGGGAATCGTCTCCGTATAAACGCGACGATTGCATCGGCACGGCGAACGAGCAAGCGAGCAGAACCGAGCCGAGCGGAGCGAACCGATTTCATTCCCGGTTGCCGTTAATTGTCCGGGAGTCGTGCATCTCCGTCGAGCTTGAGCCCCCGGCACGGCTCTGCTGGTAGCGTCGCGACACCTATTCGCAGGCTTTCGACTCGTTAATTACGGTGGAAAGAGATGCCCGTTTTCGTTAAAAGAATCCGTCGCATTACCATATTTTATATCCTCGATTTCTGGCCGAGCCAGCCGCCTCTATCTCTCTCCCTCTCTCCTCGTTCATCCCCTCCTGCGACGGGCAACCGTTACCCTTTTATCGCTTCCGTAATTCAGCTCGTTTCTTTCCATTCGAACGAGTCGCCGGCCAATAAACCGTTTCCGCGTGAACGGACAAATCGGAAAACGGAAAAATTGTCCGCGCCTTTCGCCTCGCGGAAGGGAATCGACTCTCGTGTGGCGCGATTCAATGCACCATCGTTCCCTACCTCGCAAACACCATCGTCGACTCTGCATCGTACAGCGCGACCGATACCTCGATTATTTTTACCCTCCGTTGTCCCGAAAATACGCAATTAGCGGTAGCGAACTGTCGACCGGTGCAATGTTGCTCTCTCTCTCTCTCTCTCTCTCTCTCTCTCTCTCTCTCTCTCTCTCTCTCACCCCCGCGTTTCCTCGCCTTTGAATGTGACCGGGAGTCAATGTAGTGCCAATTTACCGACCGAATTCGAGTAATTGATGTTGCATTAAATATTCGCGTTGCAATCGCCACCGCACCGTTTTCGGACGCGTTCGCGTGTTAGTGATTTTCAATGGCTGACCCGGACGAAATATCCGCTCCGGATCGCGATACAATCGACGCTGGCACAATTTAAACCCGCCACAGGCCTCCCCTGGGTAGACTGTGACCAACATCTTTCGTGTAATAATGTTCACCGAGAAATACTTCTACTTCGCTGCGTAATATTCCGTATAGCAAAGTTAATAGTTTGTACAGGCTGCATCAGTAATTATGGAATAATAATAACTTTTGGAGCGGATTCTAAGTGAAAAACGGCTCTGTTCTCGAGAGAATCGAGCCGGAAAGAACTGAAGATTCTGATGTATAAGCATCGGAAGGTTAAAAAATTATTGTAAAAAATTATAGCACAATAAAAATATATGCAGACCATTCTACGTGAAAAACTGACTCGAGAACGTAATACATGATTTTTCGATAGGAGGCTCTGTTTCCGAGAGAATCGCGTCTGAAAAGTCTGAGAGTGTCTGACCAATGGTCGAGCTTAACTACTTAACTTGTACCCCGAACTCTTCAAACTCAATCCTCTCGGAAACCAGGCCTCCTATTAAAAAATGTTATTCCGCATTTTCGTCTCAGTTTTTAACGCAGAATAGCATGATATTCTTCTATTGGGTCAAACGTGACCCACCACTTTTTTACAGCGGTTGACATTCAAATAAAGAGTAAAAGAAATTCATCTGGAAAAGCAAGAGCACGTTTCGGTATTCACGAGCGGTTGGAAGGCTGCAGTTGGTCGCGAGAATATTCTTGTGTGTCTCTATAAAAAGCCTCGAAGACGCCGGCCGATCGAAGCCGCGCAAAAACGATAGGTCGAGAAGGAAACGGCTCGGTGCGCGATCGTTCGCGAAGGTTACCGTTTTAGCTTGAGAACACACGGCGCGGAGACACGGTGACACAGTTTCCTATCGAGCGATCGTATCCCCCTTCTCGAGATAAAAAGCATTTCCATTCCAGGATGTCTCGTTCGGTAACAAATTATACAGGATGCGCCATCCATCGCTCGGGTCGGCGGCCTCTTCTACTCGAAAACTAACTCGGGAGCCGGTCGAATGAATTCGTTCGGCGAGACTTCGCTTTGCCGGCTCGACCGAATTGAAATACAGTGCATATTTGTGTCAACAGATACACAAAAGTGGCTGAGAAAGGAATTATCAGATAAGAGAACATTCATTGCTTTTCTATTAAATTTGTTCCGTTCGAATGGGGAAAAATCGACACGTTGTTTTAATGTTCTTTTCAAATTGCAAAGTTCTTTAGCATAAATAATTGTCTAAAGTTCTACATATTTGCTTATTCGGTAAAGGATGTTCTCGTTGTTACTTTCAATTTCTATTTCAATTAGAGTACTATTGATGTTGGCATTGTTATATGGTCAATATTATTGTCAATACCTATTATCATCTATAGCAAACTGAAATCAATCTATTAAATCGTTGTTACTGCAATCATTGCATTCCGGTGTTCCAAACAATGCACTACCAGCTTCTTCAATGTCCTTTTCGATTGTTTTCTCCTGTTTGCCAATTTCTCTTCCACTTTCATTCGACAAATGCTTGTAATGTGATTCATCTGTGATTTAGCGTTGTCTACAAGACTCGGTAGTTATAATTGCAAGTCGTTGCCTTCATAAATTGGTGTGACTGAGACATGAAGGATATGAAAAATTCTTTCGATTTCGACGAGTGTGCATTTGCAGTTCTGATAACGGAGCGAGCGGATAATACACACGAGAGTCTCCGGTGTATCTAGTTGTTCTCATCGGGCACGACCCGGTACAATTGAATAGAGAACTTGGTTAACGCGTCCGTTCATTACCCGCCGATTCTAATTACTGTAATCACGGGACGCGCGTGTATCGGAGCAATTTTTTTTTTAGCAGATTTTCCTCGACAACGAGCCCGAGCCGTCCAAATGAATTTTACAAACCCTCTCCGCGCCGTGCCGCGAACTTTTCCATGTGGAATCGACCCCTCGGCTGATTCTATCGCTTCGCGAACAATCTATGCAAATGCATTCCGTTGTTTACCAAAGGGTGCTGCCCACCCGTTAATAATAAATCGGTAATTATTATTATTACTACTACTATTATTATTATTATCATCATTATTATTCCACTCTCCAATATTAATCATTTATTTAACGGTCGCCCTTTGACTCACCAGAAAAATAATTCGCAAAAATCCGTCAGTATTGCACGCGCCGCACACAATAGCATAACGAAAAAATGATGCATAAAGGGTGGTACGATGTAACTAGCTTAAATTTTCATAACGCAATGTCTCGGCGTCAATTAATGTGTTTTTATCTGATTTGCACAGAGTCCACTAATTATTTCTGCTATTACAATGCAAGATCTAATAAGAAGTGAATTACGATTGGAAAAAGTATTTTACTAGGACGTTGTTTGACGTTAATTGTGTAGGATAACAAGATGTATCACTTTAAACAAGCGTAGCAAGAAAAAATATAAATTACCATCGCACACATATATTTTATTAATTCCATTTAATGAATCGCGACAGCATCGACGAAATGGCCGATCGTGTGTCTCTCTAACGTGCCCATTAAATCGTTCCAAGGGAATTATACGGATAATGCTAATTATAATTTGATCATTAAAACCGAGAAGCGATAAAGAAAATTCCGTGCGCGGCGTGGAAAAGGAAACGCGAATGGAAACAAGTTTCAGATTACAGGATGTTTCAGATTGAATGTGCCAAGTTTTCCGGAAGCAATGTTGTTAGAACGTTGCAAACAATGCCGCATCACGATCTCAGCAAAAACGTCGCGTTTCTTTTCGCTGACCATTTTCGCTTGCAAACCACGCGCCGTTTTCCACGATGACACTTTTTTCCTGCGGCTGGCATTTTTGCGGGACACCAACGAGATCGTGATGTGACATTATGTATTACGCCGCGTTTTCAATCTCTCCGTGCAAAAGCAAAAGCTAAAAAGAATTCACGCAGAACGATATGATGCATCCCTTATTCATCATTTTTTTATTTCCCCCCGTCAGCGACAAAAAATAACGCCTCGCTAATAAATTTCGCATTTCAATAAAACCAGAAAAAGCTATCTCCGTTATGCGTCCTACATCGTACATGATTTCTCGACAATAGCAGTGACAAAAATGATATCTTGATACTCTCTTACACGGCGGTAAACGGTTTAATAAAGCAGTAAACAACCGATGTTTATACAACATTTTTCTCTTATTTAGCCCCGCGGAATTGTATGGTTTTATGTGATTTATTATTTATGGAAAATACGACTCGCGCAGCTCGTTTCACGAGGTATTTTCGAATATTTAGCTTGTGAACCTCGTTGTACATATTTTTGATGCTTTTGTAATTGCTAATGAATCTTGCAAAATAAAGATTAGCGGAATCTATTGCAAGACATTCTAGCAACATATAACTTTCTTCTTTGATACTAGGTTCTACGGGACGTGCCAATATAACGTTTTCTAATATTTTTGATTTCCGATGATTCGTAAAGTTGTATCCATTCGAGGAATCCAAAAGGAATTATTCAATAAACTTATTTCTTTGCGTATATAAAAATAATGGCTAAAAATTTTAACAGACATATTTGGGTTATTTTTATAAAGTATTGTAACATAATCACTTTCAGTGTTCTGTGAACCTAATGTTAATGATCTTCAGCGGTTGAAGACAATATGTTGACATTCTTGAATTCTTTGAATATTTCTACTGTTTTAAATCGCATCGATTCGTTTTTGTCGTGAACGCATCTCATTGTCAGTCGAGTAATGACCGTAGATCGTAATAGCCAAGCCTGCAGTTCTTGCGTTGATGACAACCGTCATTTATTGCCATTTTGGTGGAGATGTTAATGAACTGTGGATTTTGTGCGATTGTGACAGGAACGAATAGGTCGGATACATAACTGTAACGACATTAGAAGAATTAACGATGTTATCATATTACGTAAGACTTGTTAGAAATATTAACAGAAGAAATACATTTTTCTATTGGTGCTAATAGGTGACTTGGACAATTCTTACTTCGAAAATGTTCTTTAACACTAAACTTACCAAGCACAAAACATGTAACAGTAAAACGTCTTATAGGAGGAAGAAGATTGTATTTACTTAAACTCTGCACGATTTTCATTATAATATCTGCTTAAATAAATAAGTCGATTCAGTGATTTCCTATGAAAACGTTTTTATAATTTCAATAATTGTGAAATAGAAAACCGGTCATTTAGACCGCGGTAGGTTTAGTGTCAAATGTTCCATAAACGGGCAGCAATTATTGCAAATTTGATTCCAAAGGAAGACAATTGTTAAACAAGCGTACACTTCGGATGAATCATGAGAGTATTGAGAAATGGTGACACCTACACGTCGGACACCCAGTATTACCGTCGCAGCGTTAGATCATGTACGAATAGCTCAACGGTCGGGCGGCTCGAATGTCGGGTAACGAAGAGATTTCTCATTAACGTTCGACTAACGAGGGAGTGACGGTTAAAAGATCCGCTGGCGAGAGAGAGAGGGAGAGAGAGAGAAAGAGAGAGAGAGAGGTGTATCTTTCTGTAGTGCGTGGCGCTCGGCCTGACGGTCGGTCGCGTTTACGAGCGATTTGGAAAGGCAGCAAGCGTCGACTTCCGGTGTGCTGGACCGTTGAAGGGTCGTCGGTTGGTCGAGCTCGGCCTTAAGCCCCGAGGAGGATGTAATTAAAGAGAAGGCTGGCTGGAGAACGAGTCGCGACACACGCTCGACACACGGGTTCGAACCTATACCGCCTCGAACCCAACAGAACTGTACCGAACCGAAGCGACCGAAACCGAGTCAGCCACCGCGACACGTTAGTCGACGATGCTAGTCGACGCCGTGCGACGTCGTGCAACGTCGCGCGACGCTATTGCGACAGGGGGGCCAGGGCAACGCGCGAGCGAGGCAGCGCCACAATTACGACGAATAAAATTTAACGAAGTGTATGGCACGTGTACGCCGCGAACCAGGATTCGCGCACCCGCTTAATTAAGTTCACTCGTCGCCCCTGCTAACTTGATCCGACGCGATCCAGGCCCGTCGAGGTATGTAAATCGAGTTCCCCGGCCAGTTCCTCGTCGCTCGGATCCTCTAATTTTCCGCGCACATACAGGTAACCGGCGCAAGAGAGATAGAACGAGCGGGACAGGTGAAAAAGGGAAGGAGAGCACAGGCGCGCCGACACCCGGAAACCGAGCGACCAGAGAACCCCGCGAATTTTATGTCATCGATTCGCCAATTCGAATTTCGCGATCCGAAACAACCGACTGTCTGTAAGTCGGCCGTCGCTTGCGAACGAATCGCCGCGAAATCATCGCGAATTTCGCGAATACTGATGGATACAATTAATCGTCGATTCTTATCCGGATTCCCATTCGTTGCGGTTGAAATACTCGTCCCGTTTCGTTCTGTGAACATGTCAATACGTAACCGATCGGTAATTATTTTGCAGTTTTTGAGAGACTGCAATCATTGAAGATTCGAAGTGAATCGAACCAACATTTCATCCGTTATGATTTAACAATTACACCGGGGATTTTTATGCGGAATAAAAATTGTGGATTGCAAAGTGACAATTTTTATTTTACGCGACGATCCACAGTGATAATGGCATATTGAAAGATGGCCCGTAAACA
Source organism: Halictus ligatus (assembly GCA_028454255.1). Lineage (NCBI taxonomy): Eukaryota > Metazoa > Arthropoda > Insecta > Hymenoptera > Halictidae > Halictus > Halictus ligatus. The sequence goes on from CM052130.1 coordinate 14,388,405, forward strand.
ATCACCAGATTGCACGAACGTGGAAACGCATTTGCAGTGGCAGATACGAACCCGAGTAACAGAGTAAAGCATAAAGCAGCTACAATTAAGTTGAATATTTTTGCACTTTGACATATTAAAACGAAACGACAGAGAAAATGAATTTTAATTTGCCCGGAATGCTCGTAAATCAAATCCTCAATATTTTATTTTACACAGAGATCCCCTATATTTCACCTGTCCAGCTATGAAATTATTTTAAAACCGTGAAACGATTTTCAAGAAGATTTCTGTTAAGCGTCTCTGCTTCGAAACGATGCACAGCGGTCGACCAACGTGAAAAATGAGCGAAAGATAAAAAGAAGAATAATTTCAGAAGTTGAAATTCGTTTTATAATTTGATTGACAAAGTCATCGCTAGACTGCGGATTTGATGTATTTACAATACAAATATTTTTTAAATTATTCGAGAAAGAATTAAATGTGCATCGGGTTCCCATCTCCGGTAATTTACGAAAAAATTTTGATTTTGCATAAAATAAAGCTCTAGTCATTACTCAACGAGCGTGCACAATTCTATTATCGTCGAAATCAACAAAATCTTCAAGTCACACTGGTTTCTGTCCCAGTATTACGAAAAATGGAGCACTGTACCGATCGATGAATTATGATCGCAGAATTAGTATAGATGATCTAGAAACGATTCGACGCAGCGAGCAAGCCCGTCCGAGCGATAAAGGGAAACGGCATCTCGACGAGGCGAGAATTATCGCGTCGCGATAACTCCGGCCGAATCTCGACAGGTGACACGCGCTACCCCGTGTTCGATTTTTCGTGGTTTCGGGGGCCGTGTGTTCGTGTTTGGCCGACACGAGGTTCCCGAGATATTACCGGGGCAATTTCGTCCCGCGAATTCGTAGCGTAACTCGTTAAATCGCGGCGCCCGGCTCCGTGTCGTATTTTCCCAGAGCCAAAAGAGAGAGGAGGAGGAGAGAGCGAGAGAAAGAGAAAACGTGTGCACACCGTACCGTACGCGGCACATTTCCAATTAATTCGTCGGGTTTTGTGTCTCGGGCTGTCTCTCCTCTACCCGAGACACCAACATTTGCCGTCCGGGGACAAAGAGCTCGAACGTCTCGAGAAAAAAGGGCAAAAAGCGCGAATAAGTCCGGCGAATTATTTCCGTTTTTCCGTTTCGCCAGACGAAGATACGAAACCCGCGAAAGAAGAAACAGAGGGAATGAGCGTGGAAGAACTGTTTACATTTTGGTGTTGGTGAACCGGACGGATTGCTATTCTCCTTCACGTTTCCTTCTGGACGGGAGGGCATGATCATGAATTTTTGAAATCCTGCTCGTAAATTAAAATTAACGAGTCACACATGTCAGAGATTTGAGGCTTTCACGGCCCGGCATCATACACTTGTGTCTGTTGAGGCTTTCGGGTGTAAGCCGTGTCCTGAAGGAAGAGATTTCCCAACATTTCGTCAGCATTGTAACTCATTTCATCAGGAGGTCTGGAGACACACTGATACTGAAGTGTGTCGCTTTGCGTTCCACTTATATAGTGAGTTCACTCATTGTTACGGTTCGGTGAGCACCAATCAAAAGATGTCCTTTTAATTGGGCGGCCGAACAATTAAAAAAAAAAAAATAGGACAAGTACTCACCTCTCCCAAAGATCTGCAGCCGCAGCTATCTACACCGGGGGTATACAAAATACCATGCTCATGCGGCAAGGTTTACATCCGCGAAACTGGGAGGAGTGTGAGCACTCGTATCAAGGAACATGAGCGGTGTGCCAGATTGGGCTACATTCAATCAGCCGTAGCCGAACACCAATTAACAACGGAACATACCATCTTTCACAATGAGACCAAAGTTCTAGCCAGAACAAAAGGATACTTCCCAAGAAAACACCGGGAATCATTGGAAATCAAGAAACATCCCAATAACATCAACACGGACAAGGGGTACAGCCTGAGTCCAATATGGCACACACTCTTCCCAGTTTTCTTTTTTTAATTGTTCGGCCGCCCAATTAAAAAGACATCTTTTAATTGGTGCTTACCGAACCGTAACAATGAGTGAACCCACTATATAAGTGGAACGCAAAGCGACACACTGCACTATCAGTGTGTCTCCAGTCCCCCTGATGAAGTTAGCTGCAATGCTGACGAAACGTTGGGAAATCTCTTCCTTCAGGACGCGGCTTACACCCGAAAGCCTCAATAGACTATTGTGACTCATATGCTACGTTCACAGTCTCGTAATTTACTTAAAGACAGTCAATTCAATTTTATATACTATCTAACACTAGAGCTACCCGTCACAATGACGCATTTCACATTTTTGTTCTTTTGCAGTTATTAAAACTACAGTAATGTTTACGCGAGTTTGTTGATGTGTTTATTTATGGAATCAAACATTACTATAAAAATCGTACGAAATCTGAATAAATTCGATTCCAATGTCAACGCGAGGTCTTAACACTATTAATTTACGATTACAGTGAACTCGCGATACATGTCAACAACACGGGTCTTGTCAGCTTCGGGAATCATGCAGGAGACATACGAGGCATACGTGTTATGTTTACACTCCTCGTAGTAGAGACAATCCCGCGACGCTTAGCGTGTAGAGCTTGGCGACATATATAGAGAAATCGCTGTATTGAGATTGTAAAGATGGATCGATGAGGAATTAATCACCGAACGTTTACTACCAGTCTGACTCGTTGATGCGCGAGAACAGGTTGAATAATTGAAATTATTGACCGGCGAGGAAATGTCTAAATAATGACCACCGAAGGTTCCCAAACGAAAAAGCACTCGATAGCGAACGTTTACCAGCTAGACTGGTTGATCCACCGTTGGAGCATTCGCAGAGACGAAGGCCAGCCGCGTTTTAGCCGCGCGTTGTTCGGCGTCTGGCGGTCAGTGTAGCGCGTCTCCAAGCGTATCCCATTGCGGCCGACGCAAGTTATTATTTCTAATTACGGTGAAGCAGAAAAATGGTAACGCGGCTTTTAGCGGGAGTTTGTTGCTCGTTGGAGAGAACTCTATTTCCCGGCATTAACGCCGGGGACCGCTGTACTCCTACCATCACTATGGTACAAGAGGGAGAGAGAGAGAGAGAGTGAGAGAGAGAGGCAAACAGAGAAAGAGAGGGAGAAAGGTGAGAGACTTTTCCTCCTTCCACCGGGTTTTTTTTCGCGGGCAGGCGGTCTCGCGCGCGAGAAAAACGATCGACGAGATAATTTGCCGGTGGCGGGACGGCCAGGCGGGTGAAATGAGCTTAACGGAGCGGCTGTTGAGGTCGTCGCGATCGCTCGAAAGCGATCCCCCGGTTGGCCACACCGTGGACAGCAGGGGAAAAAGGTTTCGAGAGGAATCGATGCGAGAGAGCGCGTGAAAGAGAGAGGGAGAGAGAGTGAGAGGGGGAGAGGAGAGAGCCGGGCCGCGCGTTAACGATTTGACGCGGTGCCGCCAATCGTTTTATCGACGAATTAAGCCGAATTAAGGCTGCCCCGGCGGGACGACTATGCACGATTTCACGCTGCCTCCCTTTCCCTCTGGATCCTCTCTGTCGATCCTCTCTCTGTACACTACCCGCTTTTGCACCCCCTTCCGAAGGTCGAGCCCAGCTCTTCATTGAATTTTCGAAAAATTGTTTTATCATCGTTTTCACCGTACGCGCGATATCTGTTGCGCCCCCCGCTTTAGCCCGCACGACCCGTTCCGGAAAATTTGATATTCTCCTCGTTCTCTTCTGGCGGCTGCCACCGACGACACCGCCGCGCCGGCCGGGCCTTTCGATTTCTATTTTCCGCGCAGACGACGCAACGCCAAGCCGCTATATCCGCGGGAAAAACGACGGCGAGTTCCCACGAGAGCGGAGCTGATTGGAACCCGGATAACAATTCGCCCGATTTACCAACTAATGTAAACTCTTCTGCCGGCTCTGCTGCGGCTCTGCGTCAGCCCGGAAACACGGCTGTACCCTCTCATTGAAACGTCGAAAATGTTCTTTTAACCTTCGCGAACTTCTCCGGCAATATAATACGAGAACGCCCCCATTGTTTTTATTTGCAATTCTCGTCGACGATGGACGGTAAACTCGTAATCGTCTAAAGTTGTATAAATTCGACGGTTTGTATACAGTATACACGAGTTAAGAATTCTATTTTATATACAGTGGGTGGGAGAAAGTATTCGTACACCAATAAATTTGACACAAAAGTTCGTAAAACTGTTGTTTACTAATTATTATTTTTATAAAAAATGTGTATTAACATGTTCTAGGATATCTGTAGAATAGATGCAGTGCAGAAAAAAATGATTCACTTGTATAACTTACAAAATTAACAGGAAAAAGCACAAAATCGACAGAAATACACAAGCAATGACTATTCGTACAGTTCTTAAGTTTCCAGAAATTGACGAAAAAAACGAAATTTAAATTAATTTTACATTAGAAAATTATAGAAAAGGATTTATTTAATACTTTGTAGGATATCCTTTTGAGTTTATAATTGCTGAAATCCTTTTCGGTATCGAATTAACCAAATTTGATGTTACGTGTGGCGGAATTTTATTCCACTCCTCTATGAGAGCATTTTTTAGGTCTTCTTTTGAGGAAATTTCTGATCTGACGGTCCAGGTAATCCCACAAATGTTCTATGGGATTGATGTCGGGAGATTGCGGAGGAGTTTTTAGATACGCCGGGGTATTATTTAGTATCCACATTCTGGTATTGTACGCAGTGTGCTTGGGATCATTATCTTGCATGAAAACGAAATTATCTCTAATGCCCGTTTCTTCTGCACTGAAAAGAGGATTGCACTTTAAAATGTCAATATAAACCCTGTGGTTCATTATTCCGTCGATAAATTGCAACGTGCCAACACAAGCTGCACTCATGCAGCCCCAAACAGTTACGGAACCTTCATCGTGTTTCTCTGTAGGTTGTAAGTTTTCTGGTTTCAATTCTGTATTTTTTTTTTCCAAACAGTGCAGTGTCCATCTGATCCAAAATGTAGAATTTGCTTTCATCTGTGAAAATCACTCTATTCCAGTACTTCATTGGCGTAGTGACATTATTATTTGTGAATTGTAATCTATTCTTTCTATTCGTTTCACTTACGAAATATTTTTTACGGGTTACCCGACCATGATATCCTTGATTTCGTAAATAACTGCGCACAGTACTAACAGATATATCCGTATTTAAATTATTTTTAAGATGTTCAACTATTTTTATTTCACTTATTTTTGGATTTTGCTTTACCATTCGAATAATAACTCGGCCAGTATGATCATTAAATTTCCTTGGACGTCCACTTCTTGCGTTATTTTTCAGTGTTTTTCGAAGTCCGTACCTATCAATTATGCTTTGTATCGTAGATCGAGGTCTACTTACAATGCGTGAAATCTCTGACAAACTTTTACGTTGATTATGCAAATTAACAATAATTTTTCTTTCTGCTATTGTAGTTTCCGCTCGCTTTCGTCCCATTTCTAAACTGTAACTGGTAATACTACGAAATTTTCAATGCTACTGATATCACTAATGTTGACAAACATACTGACGATCCACGAAGGACCAAGATCGACGGTCCACGATCCTCGATATGATATGTTTACATTATAAATTCTCCTGTAAACAGTTCAAATTGAGAACGGTACGAATAGTTATTGCTTGTGTATTTCTGTCGATTTTGTGTTTTTTCTTGTTAATTTTGTAAGTTATGCAAGTAAATCATTTTTTTCTGCACTGCATCTATTCCATAAATATCCTAGAATATGTTAATACTCATTGCTTATAAAAAAATAATTAGTAAACAACAGTTTTACAAACTTTTGTGTCAAATTTATTGGTGTACGAATACTTTCCACACCCACTGTAACAGACCTGTAGACTATACAAGTACTACTTGATCAAAGGCTTCACGACACGGGAAAACGGTTCGACTATATTCTCGAAAAATCTGGCGTTTCTTCGAGCGGACGATATCCCACGTTATCTTCGACGCGAGTCTCTTCGCTATCTGGATATTTCGAAGAGCAGCGTCCCTGTTTTTCCACGTTCCCCTCGCGATATTTCTCCGTTTTCGCTAGATCGAGTTTCCCCGGGTGAAATCGGCCGGGGCGCCCGGTGTTCGAACGTCTTTAAAGTTTGAAAAGACGTATCGCCGGCGAACAATAGGAAGTCGCGGACCAGCGAGCGCGATCCCGCGCGGCGAACGGAGCTGAGCGAAGCTGAGCCTCGCGAGGGTACGTCGAGGCTATCGAGCATCGTGCGAGGGACGGGCCGAGGCGGGTCGAGGCTGGCTTGTTGCCAAACCGATCTCGAATTCCGCCGCGGACGCGTTCACCGGAGATCGAACCATACGAACACGCTTCTACCGTAATTCGTTCGATACCGTGCTCTTTTCGTTTGTTCCCGTCCACTCTCTGTCCCTTTCTCTCTTTATTTCTGTATCTGCCTGGACGGAAACGCGCCCGACCGTCCCCGCGTCCACCCCACACTCCACCATACTCGCACACCCCCTCGTGTATTCGCTATTGCTAGCTCGGCCGAGCAGTGAATTAGTTTATACGCGCGCAACGCGCCACCCGTAAGTATCGGGACACTTAATCGAATGTGAAGCGCAGCTCCAAAAGGGATTGTCAAATCGTCAAGGGCTTTCACTGCGTTTTATTCCGGGCCCCTGGCAGTGGGGGAGAGCTCCGTGCATGGTAAAAAGTGTTCGACGTAGCCTCGACTGTTCGATGAAAAGCGAGACCCCATTTGTTCTCGGAACGTATTGCCGAATTCTTCGGCGAATGATTTTATTAGGTGGTCCAGTGCGGAACAGCTATCGTAACTGAGCCTAATCTCTTGTATCGGCTCTTCATGTTGGCAATTATTCAATATTCTACTGAAAAGAACCGTGTTTCAGCTGTACGTAGCGTATCGAACTCTGTGAAGCGACGAAGTTGAGTCTAAGTTATACGAGACTAAAAAGCTACAGCTGTTCTATTGCTTGTAGTTTCATTACTGCGAGACAGAACCGCGTGTGTAGAATTAAAATATATTTGTAGCTGCTTTCGAACGAACGTATTCGAGTTACAGTATGTTAGAAACGGACTGTGAATTTATCGGTGAAAAATAGACTGAGAATATGTACGTCAGAGAGTGGACTGCGAATTTTTATGAAAAGTAAAAGTGTTCCTTACCAACTCCACGGAGTGAGAGAGACAAAAGATTGTCCATTTGTGCTTTGAGTCATTTTTATTCTTATAATTGAGATCTAATGTCTGTAGACATTAGTTGCGATGCCTTTGAAAAATATGTTGAAAGGAAATCGTTAAACGAGGCTGTGAATGGACCTAAACGTACAATTGCGAAAAGGATGCGCCGTTCGAGAGTTAATAAAGATATTTATGCCCGCAGCTGCATGAACATGTTACATTCGAGCCGTGGAAGTACAGGATACGCCACTCGAACGAAGTGCAAATCATTCGTGAAAGCATAAATGGAATCGTTCGAAAAAAAAAGAAATAAAAAAAACACGTCTCTCTACGAATTGATGAATAAGTGTCCGAACGAACCAGGCATTGACGGTAAAGACGTCAAACTCCCGTCGGCACGCGGGAGTTAATGGAAAAAGTTCTCCAATAATCCAATTGCAATAGCCATCCACAAAGCGGCAATATTAAAGTGATTTATATCCCGGCCGCGGCAGCGCGAATGTATATTTGCGAGGAGTGTCCCTCAACGATCGCGGTGAAAAGATATTTAGCTCCATTATGATTCCTACACCAGGCTCTTTAAATTGAAAAAACTAACACAGAGGAACGGACAGGGTACGCGAAACAGAGGAGAAAAGAAAAAGGAGGAAAAGTAATAAGAGAACACGGTCGAGCCGTCTGCTGTCGGTCAGGGCCAGCATCGCCGACTTTCGCGAACTTCTAAGAGCAAATAAACAATCGGAATCGACAAAGTATCTACCGACTTACACACAGTATTCGATAGAGCCCGTTCTTGATGTCTTAAAAAAAGGAGAGAGAAAGAGACAACGGTTCGCCGGCCGGTTCTCCGAAACGTGCAAAGTGCAAATGCGCGGCCGCAATGAAACATATTCCCCCACGGCAGGTGTTCCGATCCTAATGAACGAAGGGTGCGCGATTATAAACAAGAAAGGTCACCGTGTTTGCGCCACCGTTGCTTTCACCCCAATCCTTTTCTTCGCTCCCCTATCAGCGCCGGCAGTTCCCCTTCGTTGAAGCGCACCGACGGCGCACCGTGCGTTGCTCGTAACGCAGAATTGTAAAAACCCAGTCAGGTTCTTTTACCTTTCTTGAAAATGCTCGTAAACTTTATTAGATGCACTTGGTGTAATTGTCAGGAGTACTGAGCTTTAATCAGGTCACGTTGATTCTAACCAAGCGAATTTGTATGCGTTCATGAGAAAGAGACGTAAATGGAGTATGAAATACCGGAAACACTAATAATAACATTTCAATATGCTACTGCATTTTGCGAAATGAGCGAGGCTTGACCCTGTGGAGGTCACGTTGATTGTAACAGGATCGCCGATTTTATGAGAAAGAGATGTACATGGAGTATAAAATAGTGAAAACATCAATAAAGACCATTAGGAATGCTTTTGCATGTTGCAAACTTGTTTACAGACTCCCAATGTAATTGCAACAGGCAACGAAGGAGCCTAAATCGTGTCGAGTTGCTTGTAGCAAAATTGTAATTTCCATGAATTCATGAGAAAATGGAGCAAGCGGAGTACAAAGTAGTAACAACACTAGGAAGAATGCTTCAAAGTCAACATGAATCACATTTTTACATTGCTTAATAAACTACAGCTTAACATGCTAGATTGTAACATGAACACGTTCGTTTGATGGCAGCTATAAATATGTCCTAATTTGGTAGATGCGGTTGTGACTCGCTACCATAAATAATAATGGACGTTACATAATGGATAGAATGTAATTCAGAACTTGATTAATAAATAAGCAGAAACATCGATTAATGGAGAACGTATTTATGTTACGTTGCGATAATGGAAGAGTTAGTGTCAAAATCGACTACTCATCGATCTGATATTTCCATATCGACTCCATGTCAACTGCTCCCGAAGTGACACACCAATCGCTTGAAACCGTGGCGAGTTACGAGACCTCGAAATTCGATTTTTGTCGTCACACCAAGCATCGGAGACCTGTTTGCTCCCTTCGTTGGTTTCGCCGTTCGAACCCACCGGCACGAAGGTACGCCATTATCGTTTCGCAGGGAATGGAAGGGCAATGTGTACACCATGTACACCGTGCGGCAAGGTAGAAACCCTCAGGGATCGGCACGCCACATCAGTTTGGCGTCGAAGCAAAAGCCGGACCGTCGAGAACTCTGGGCGATCAGCTCCACCACCTCCCCCCGGCCCCGCGCTCGCCATCCATAAATATCGAATGATTGATTTTAATTGCGTCCGCCGCGGCTCTCCACCCCCGTCGGCAACGTTTCCCGTAGACGTCGCGACGCCCGGCGCGCGGCGTCGCGCGTTATTCTCGAGATCGCGGCGAAAACGAGTTCGAGGTACGCGACCAAACTTTGATTCCTTTCTCATCCGACGCAACGAGAAAACTTTCGCTTCTTTTTTCTCGCGGCCGTCACCCGTCCGCTCTCCCCCTCCCCCCCCCCCCCCCCTTCCCCCCTCTCTCTCTCTCTCTTACTCTTTCGCTTCTCCGCTCGTTCATCCGTACTTTTTGTCCGGGGGAACGGGAACTGCCTGCCCACCCCTTCCCCTCACCGTCCTATCCACCAGGCAGACTCTCCTCGAAATTTTCATCGTTCCCGTGTTCGCGCGCGTTCACGAATCTGCGCCCGAAATCGCTCTGAATCGCAAACAAGGGAGAACGCTCCTCGACTTTCAACCTTTCCTACAGCCACCTCACGGAACAACGTTTCATCGACTCGCGAACACCATTTTCAACTTTAATAATCATCGTCTATTTATTAACCCGAGTTCCCTAACACGTGGCTGAAAGAATTAACCAGAAACACGGTCGAACACTCTGTCCGTTTAAAGCGAAATCGATGGAGTTCCCGAACGCTTATTAGTTTCTTGACACTCTGTTGTTGACGATGGCTAATTTTAAACAGCCCGACGTGGTTTCTCGAACGAAGCAAGTCTGTCAGTTTTCGAAAAAGATGTCAACTCGAATTAAACTCGCATCTCCCGCGATCGCGGCAGAAAATCCCGGTCCCGCTCATGTTCCATGTATAATTAATCGCAGAGCTGGCGACTTTGTGGCCCTCTAGGCTTCATCATATTTGATCCAGCGACTCGATCTGTCTCGTCGACGCGAAGCGATCCTCGCGCTGTTTCAAGAGGTTCCAGTGGAAAAGTGTAGCACGTAGACGGCTCGTCTATAATTAATATTAATGCCGCGTGTTTCGGGGTGCGTTTCGGCTGATTCAGCGGAGCCTCGCGTCCGTACACATGTAGAAGCCCTTCGCGGGGCTCTCTTTGCTCTCTCTCTCTCTCTCTCTCTCTCTCTCTCTCTCTCTCTCTCTCTCTCTTTGCTCTCTTTGCTCTCGTTCCGAAAAAAAAGAATCGATGTTGGTGAGCCGCGCGAAAAACCGGTGACGGTGTCTAGGATCGTTGTCGGTTGCCCTCGAGTTGTTCGTGGGTTCGTGGAACCAACGGGAAACCACCGAGTCAGGTCCCCGCGAGACGTCGCGACGCCCTGCACCCCCGAATAGCAGGCGTTCGAGGGTGAAATGTGCCTCGGTGGCAAACGCGAGGGCCAAGAAACGCACCGAGGACGGTTTCGGCGTTCCCTTTTCGCGATCCCCCCTCGCCTAGTTTCGTCTTTTCCCTCTTTCTCTCTCGATGGGACACGCGCGAGGTGACGCAGTCACGCCATAACCCGGAAGTCAGTCTTTCTCTTGGCCGGAGGGGCCCGTCGGGGCTCGTAAAGACAAAAATCGGGACCCTTATCGCCCAACTGAATTTATCGCCGCTGGCAACGCAGCGAGGGGCACGCCGAACACACGGCACAACACCACACGCCAGGCGTGTCCACGAGCCCACCTCCACTTGGCCACATATAAACCACGAAATCTCGGTCCGTACATATTTGACTGCCAGTGGGTCCTGTACGCCCCGAAACCATTTTCTTTTTCTGTTACGTTCTTTTCATCCTGGTTAACACTATCAGTGACAGATTAGTCAATGACAGACTAGTTTGACTCGATTAGTGTAAAAGCGGCGTAAGTCAGTATTTGCCAATTTGGATTCACACCTCGAAGGTTAAATCGCCATCAAATAAAATAATTGTAATGTGGGATGAATGGTTCATTGTGCGCGCGTGCGTGCGGGCGACCGGATCATGTTGTGACAGACCGGCGCTGGTATGTTTGGGAAAACTCGAGTGAATGCGAAGGTGTGAAAGAAAAGTGTTTAGAACTGAGCGACAGGGAATGCGATGCAAGAGACAGAGTGCAAGGGTGTGAAAGAGTATAAAGCGTGGATGTTCGGGAAGAGCGTAGAGTAGAGTAGCGACTGCCTTGCGAGAGAGACTGTTAATTGCGTCAGCATTTGTATACCGTTATTCTTTTAAATATATTAGCATTTAGCAAAGTGTTACGAAGATATCAATCACCCCATTCCTCGAGAATCCTACAATAATATAATTTTAGCGTAGCGTGTTCGATGTTATTGTGCTTCACAGGTAGAACTTCTACTTAACCCATTCTCGTGCAACAACGAGACTCGTGGTAAGAAATTTAGGCCAAACACAGTCCGGACGAGCTTCACCGGTGCTACGTCGTTCGAACCAGACGTAAGGAACCCGATTCAGGCTCGCGGCTTGCGATATACATACATACCGTGTATATCGCGAGTATACTCAACAGATACTTGGCTCGACGCGTGACGGACCATCTTGATTATTGTGGCCAAAGCAATCGAGAATTAGCGGGTAGGACAAGGGGTTAATTCCTCATTTGAGGATACTAGCTTTTTTCTTTTTTTTTTATTGTAGAAAATCTTATATGATATTTCTTTCAACATGATGAAGGATACAACGCAAAGATTACAAACACGAGAAAAACTTTTACAGAATAGAATACTGAAGGTACATAAACATTATAATGAAAACATGAATATTAGACACAGTAAATATCAGCACTTTATTTCCAACTGATTTAAATTGAAGGATGTCGTTCCTTCTGTAATCATTTCCGCAGGATATTCCTAAATCGTCTTAATACTGTAGGGTTATGAATGAGACATTGTATTAGAGTAATTGTTTAGAGTGACTGTGGACGCGACATTGTGGCGCCGACGTCTTTGAGTCCAGCGTGAAAGAAAGTCTGTTTGGGCCGAGGTGTGAAAGGAGAGTGTTTGGGTCTCGATGACAGGAGTGAAGTGTGACTGTTTCGGGTTTCCGAATGGATTTGAAACTGATAAAGGGAGAATGAGAGTGCGAGAGAGGAAGAATGAGAGAGGGCGTTATTATAAAAGGGACGAATGCGAAGGATGTCTGGTAGTCGACAATCGCTAGAGAGAGTCAGTCTTTCGAGAGAGTCAGTTAGTAGAGCGAGAGCCGCGAGCAGATGAGTTGTCGAGGTAGCGAGTTGCTGTTAAATAAAGTGTTTTATCGAGACCGACGTTTTAAAAATCATTTCACCCGATACGCCGCACCCAGTACGTAGGAGTTACTTAAAATATTCCTACAATACTTACACCGTTTTAAATCTACGTCATGAATGCATCAAATCCCCAGGTCGTTCAACAATCAGATCGTTCGATTTGATCTTTTCTGTTGAAATAATGTAGTCACTTTGTAAGTAAAACTCACATCCGGGAATGTCGGGGCGTAGGCGCGGCATCGCTTTGGCTGTTACAACTTCTAAAAAGCCTGATGGAGTGTGCGTCATACGTTGAAATGACGATCGAAAGAAAAATTACGATCGACACGAGACGAGAGTGGGGAAGACGTTAGCTGCACGTCCACCCAAGAATCAGTTCGATAAAAGAATCGGTTTGGACAGGACATACCTGGTGCGAGTAACAAGTTCGACACAAGAGTCGGTTTAGGCAGGACATACCTGTTATATATATATTAAGTTCAGAGTTCCAAGTTTTTATTTTATATTAAAGTTCCTTTATTCACTAACGCTGTGCTTTATGATAGAATATAACACCATTCCTATCATATCCTCGACATTTTCAACATGTTGAACGCATCAAACAATGCGTTAGTGTTATCCGACTGCAACTGGAGTGCTACGGCTTCTCAGCAGGGTGTAGCAAAAATATTTGTCAACGGAGCTTGCTCTCGGAATAACCGGTGTGTATTTCGCCACAGTTCGAGTCTAACACAGAGGGTGAAGCAGGACGGTTTTATTTCGTTGACTCGATTGTCCGGCCGCGGGCTACAGAACGGTGGTTCCGTGCTCGAGCCGCTACACCTTGATCAAGCTGCCGGCACGCACCTCCGGCAACCGGTGCGGTGGAGAGAGAGCGAAATAGAGAGAGAGAGAGAGAGAGAGAGAGAGAGAGAGAAGAGCAGGATTACGGTGAAATAAATTGTCCTCGAGATTCCGCCGTTCGTCCGGTAGGTACGTCTATCCATCCGACCAGCCATTTCGAGGCTCGTGTCCCCGGTGTGTGCCCTCGCGCAACGTCTCCAGGATAACACCGGTCTCTCTTTATCGCTCCGATCCCATTACTCCGGCGTGGAAACCCTGCCCGCTTTATTGTCGTTTTACGCGTTCCCGCGGAGCAAAGCCTGGCCCGATTCGAACGATTCGCAAGCGTTCGCAAACGTTCGCCAGGCTCGCGAGTATCCCACGGTAATCGTTCGCGAACCTCTATCGCCACTCGATATCTACCGGACTGATAAACGCGACGCGACGCGTCCTGTCCGAACAAACCCGCGCCACTCTCGTCGAATGGCTGAACGAAAACTATGATTAACCCTTTGATTACCGACCGTTCCCGAAGACAAAAGGGAATAAAATGGGGGACACAGAGCGGCTTCGGGATGCAAACTGCAACGCTGTTTTGCCAAGATATAACACGGTTTCGCTGTCAAATACAGGCCGCGCTGTTCGAAGTTTACCATGCAATTTACTTTCGGCGCTACAGCTCGTTCCTGAGAGAAGTTGTTCTAAAATTTTCTGCGACAATAATCATTAATAATAAGATGATTACTGTTGAGATTTAAGATAATCTACGCAAAATATAAAGACAAAAATTTGAAAAACAAAATGATTAAAAAATATCGATTTTTATACTTTTCGGTTACAAATAACGGTTATTAGCGTCCAAAAAATTGGATCCTCCTCGATAACTGTTATCCATAAAGAAAAACTGTTTCGATTGCTCAAAGCAGTTATCGATGAGAGAAGTTCATTTTGATCGCTCATAACAGTTATCAATAAGAGAAGTTCATTTCTATCGCTCATAACAGTTATCAATAAGAGAAATTAATTTTTATCGCTGATAATAGTTATCCATGATCGAATTTCTTTTGACTTGTTCATAATAATTATTGATGAGAAAATTCATTTCGAGCAAGTTTGTGAATATCATTGAGAAGGTTTCGTACAACAAGACGAACCAACAGACCATAAGAACAACACAAAATCTGAAAAAAATTCAAAATCGTCTGGAAAATGAGAAATATAGACTACCGTATTTAACAAAACTAACCGTGCATAATTCATGTTCTGCCCGCAACTCAATTTAGTGTTGAACGAACCTTTTCTGCTTTACAATTAAGGTTAGATGACTTGCAGTGTAATTTGTCAGGAGAAAATTTGGAAAAACTCACGTTTGTCACATTAAATTTGATTGTGGCAATTAATTTTATGAATCAGAAATTTATTAAATAATTGATTGTCTACCATTTGAAAATTGTACTATTTAATAACAACTATTACAAATTTCCTTCATCAATAACTGTTATTGACCGAAATAAACTTCTCCCATCGATAACTGTTATTAACGATCGAGATCAATTTCTCTCATTGATAACTGTTGCAAGTGACCAAAAAGAATTTCTCTCAACGATAACATTTACCAATAACAGAAAAAAATGTTTGGTTATTTATAATCCTTATTTGTAATTAATACGATCTTAGTCGATTAAATACTTGTTATTCCATGACTTTTTTTTTGTTATAACAGTTACGGTCCCTGACCAAACGAGATCACAAGAGATTTTATGGTGATCGCAGCTCTTTTCTTGGTGATTGTGCTGCAAGGTGACCATTGTTTTCTTTTGTTACAGAGAACTGTGTTTTTAGTTAGGTGTCTAGTTCGTTCAATAAGAAACGTGTTGCACTATAATATGATCTTCGAAGTTCGCTCAGCGTCATCCCAGGTTTTCTCCCAGACTAATCAAATTTTGAGAAAGTTTTTCAGAAAAATGTCTCTGGGGAGTTGAACAAATTTTTGCCGCCTCTGAAACTACAATGGGCTGGAAGATTAAACTCTCCGCAATTAAGTCTCACAATTAATCTAGTTTTCTCCATCTAGGATTTTTCGTTACCGTTCTTATCGCAGTACAAAGTAAACGTGTGCAGCAGATATCGCGAACACGTTTCATCATACGTGTCTCCCGGAGCACCCAGTACGTCTAATTACTTTCCGCGTCGCTCTGGCGTGCAATAAAGACACATTATTATCGAGGCTATTGCTGAAATCGGAGAAAAGAAGCCGTTGCTAGGACAGCAGCATCGTCGAAAGCTTTGACGTATGCGCACTTTTGCCGTCTGCGTCTCCGTCGTCGTCTGTTTCACGTAATTACGCGCTCGACGGGGCTCAGGAATCGCATCGCTTGTTACAAGCTGACCGAAAGCGAGTCGTTCGCTCCCGCCTAGCTAGAAGACGACGCGCTTTCAGCTCGGCGAGGGCTGAATAAAAAGCATTTAAACGCGAGAGGGAGAAGAAGATGCATCTTTGTGTCGTCCATTTTCGCGGCAACGAGCCTGCCCGTTTAGTTTTCCGCTCGAACTCGAACGGTATCGCGGAGCGGAGCCGAAAGGGCCAACGGTGACGGGTTTTTCCGGGCGAAAAACGCGACTCAATGAGAGAGAACCAGGTCTCTCTCTTCCTCCCCCCCCCCCCCTCTCTATGTTCACGTTGGTTCTCTCGCGCCAATTAATTTCGTTTAACTTGAATCGCGGATAAATCGGTTTTACGATTCCGAAAGGAAAGAAGAGAGGCCTCGCTACGGGAACCAGTTCGAGAGAACGACGCGCTCGAATGGAACGCTAAAGACGCATAAAAGGATTCGCGCGTGGATACGCGAGGCGCGAGCTGCGAATCGCGCAAGCCTCCTCGTTCTTCTGCACGAGGAACTGCCGTTCGACAAAAGAGTACCTGCAGCTCATTCAGTCACCGGGAAACGCTGAGACGAGGCACGTTTCACAACTACCGCGCCCTTATTCCCACCCAACTAACGGAACCAACTGCGCGGCGAGCACACCGTCGAGCACACCGTCGAGCACATGTTCCTCCCACAGAGACCCGCGAGCTTCAAAGCTCCGTAAAATCGTAACCAAAAATCGCATGTGGGCGAAACTTGATTGCTCGCTAAGATGGGACTTTGAACTTTATATCAATTGCGCCTTTAGCGGCGGGAAAAATGTTCTCCATCAGAAACGTCGATATGCTTCCTAACACGAACACCCCCAAGCGCCAAAGTGTGATGAAATGGTAACGAAAAATCATAGGTGGACGAAACTTGATTCGTTGCATCGAGGAGACTTCAATCTGCACTTTCGAGAGTCAAATTCATCAGTGTTTTATTTTGCACGAAAGGAATAGCACTCAATATAAGATATACGATTTCTTATATGATTATATATGACTTCTCAATATATGTCGCCAAAGCCTGGATTATAAACGCCGCGGAATTATCCCTACTACCGCGGGTATACCCCATGAGGGGCCGCAAAGCTCAAGAGGCCTCGGACGCCGAGTGTAAACATAACGCGACGCTAACAAGGCTAGCAAGGCTTCGCTATACATCGAGTATTCATTGTAATTCGCGACAGTTTTACTCTTAACTGGATACGCACATTAACACCAATGGAAAAAATATCATGGACTTTTGAGAAACGATTTTCGTATAATAAATTTATATAATTGTTCGGAGGAACACCACCCTTGCCTCGTCACTGGTTTGTCCAAGTGTAAAAAGATTCTCGATAAAAAGCAACTCAGGAGGGGGAAAGTAGGAGCTTGAAATTTCAGAGCGAGCATAGGTAGGTTATTCTACGATTTTTTTGTCACGAAGTTACACCGACGCAAACATGAACGATCTTCGATACAAGATTCAGCGACCGTTCCACAGCAGATGGCACGTAATTGGCTCGATAAAAATTGCACAGTAATAACAGCGATACAGTGCCGAGGACAGCACGAGTAATTAGTAAGGCGCGATGAAGGGGACGTTATCGGTGAAATCCAAAGGATTACGAGCGAGGTCCGTGCGCATTTTTATTTTAAATACAGCGTAACCTGTTTGAGGGAAAACGAGGGATCGGGGTGAAGGGAGGAGGGGGTTGATAATGAATTCTAACGATGGTAAATGAGCATCGACGTTTCGCCGTGTTGCTCGACGGAACGGAAAGTTCGACGGGCGTGTGCTCGCTCGTCTATTTACCGGTTCGTTTGACCCGCGGGCGAACAATTTCCATCGATTGCGCGCGGGACGAGGCGGAGCGAGTCGAGGCGAGGCGAGGTGACACACGTTGTGTCGCGAGGAAGCGTGCGCGGGAGGAAGGGAAACAGACGGCAGAAGAGAATGAGGAAAAAGTAGGAGAAGAAGGAGAGGAAGAAGGGCGGTCGGCCGATCGTCGGAAGCATCGAACGAGTCCGCGGGCCAATAAAGAGAGCCCGGTCGGGCCGAGTCGGACGTCCGAGGAGTCGTTATCTTATCCTGGCGCAGCTGTCCGAGCGGCTAGGCAGTTAGCTCGTATCTGCCGTCACGCCACCAGACTAAATTCCCCCTTACATACTTATCGCGAATTAAACCGCTCCTCGAAAGGAGGCCGGAGACACGGAAAGGTAACGACCGCCGGGCATTATCGCGTTCGGATGATTTTCACGCGACCGCGCAACCGTCACTCGACATTAACGTTTCCATTATGGGCGAACGACGACTTCAAGCAGCTCGCCAACAACCTAACTCGTCGGACCACCGACCGATCCACGACCATAACTGCCGGGTCACCCTACAGCTGTCGTTACCCCGTCGGTTCCACAAACTTTGACGGCCACCGCGGATTTTGCCCTTGAACGGCGACAGACGCGAGATTTCATTATACACGGCTCATTTTCGCGTTGTTTCCTTTTCTTTTTTCGTGGAACATATTCAATTATTAGTCTATCTGTTATTTTATTTCAACGCGAAGTTTCATTTTCATCGGCTCGTTACCGCGTTTACTACCTCGGAAACAATGTAGACCAAGCAAAGTTGCTATTGAACTATTCATCTACCTGTAATTTTATTTCGAAGCGAGCTCTCCTTCTCATCTCGTTGCCATATTGCTTCGGAGGAAGTGTAGACCAAGAAACGATTGAGCCATTCATCCATCACGTAACTTTATTTCAATGTGTTTATTTTTCAATCGAAGTTAAGCATCTTAAATTGTGTTGCTTCTTGCGGCAAGAAAATTGTTTCAGGGGAAATCAGCGTCCGATTCGGGCGGGAAAGGTAAATACTGCTGCGAACAACAAATTTGTTTTGGAGAACCCCCCATAGTCGAATAAGTTTACCCGCATTCTGAATTTTACCAACCAAACGGTTTTGTTTCGCGTTTCCATGTTTAAAAACAATTTCTGGCTGTTCAGTCAATTTTTATAACGCAGAAGTATAGCGCCCGTGTTATTCGATAACATTCTGCCGTGTATCGTTTTAGTTGCAATATTTGTTTTCACACAATACGCACGAAGTACTGTACTGCACCTAATATACATTTGGAGTATTCTAAAGCGGAATAAAAGTGTGGGAAAAAATCGTACAACGGTTTTTAAGCAGTCGTCGTAAAGGGGAGACTGCAATCCTCAAATCCTTGGCGATTTCAGTTGCGAGAAAAATGCTTCCACCTCCGTGGAAATATTTACAATTACAATTCACGGAAAGTAAGAGCATCCTTGTTTACCCACCTGTTACATGACGCGTAAATGTTGTTCGAACAATGCACCGAGGTTTCACGGGTTACAATGCACATTGGAGGATTGTTATACGATTTTTGACAACAGTTTAAACGTCGACAATTTTCCATCGAACGTTTAGCGATCCATCGGACGTAAACAGAGTTCGACAAATTGACCCGCGTTAAAAATCACAGTGAAGCGACGCTGACAATTGCAGCTGATCTCGACTATAATAGATACAAAAAAGCGTTTAACAGTCGAACTACCCTATTTCCTTTGCTGCTATGCTTCTTTAATAAATAAAATAATAAACTCCGTGCTGAGGGATTGAATTTCGACAGTAAATTCCGTTGAAGAGACACTCAAAAAGACGTCTCAGGGTACGCATAGCTTGCATGAGTTTACCCAAAGAAGGATTCGTGACAAAAATAACTATGTGAGCAAAAGACATTAGATGAATTTATAAGTGGTACTCAGGTCCACTGTTTCTGGACTGGAACATTTTTGCGAAATTGAAAAGGCATTGGAAGAATTCGCAAGTGGCGCTTCCCCGTTCTGGAGATTGACTAGAACATTTTTACTTTGCGAGAAGACCCGCAGTTTAGTAGGACTGCGGTGGAAGGGTTCGCGTGGATAGCGACACGAGGATAGAAGAAAGAGAAGAGAAGGGAAGAGAGAACCGGGAGTTCTCGCGCCGCCGTAGGCAGAAAGCAGAAAGCAGAAGGTAGAAGGCGAGTTTGCCGGAGAACAGACTTGGAGTGGCTATTCAAAGTCGAACCGGCGCAGCGTGCAATTAATTCCTGAGCGAGGGGAAATCGAGTCGTGGCCGCCGAGAGGGCGCACTCGTGACCCGCGTCACGACCGTTCGATCAAAAGCCGAGTAGTCGAGACTCGAACTCGCTTATCTCGATTAACGATGCCGCGGGCGCTCTAATTCAACGGACGATTCCGCTACGTACACCGGAAGCGACGTTATTGTCGTAGTTCCGGGTGGGGGGAGGGGGAGGGGGAGAGGTCCCGTTTTCGACTGGCCGGCGACGACGACGCCTCGCGCCACTCCGCCGCGACGCCGAAACGAGAGACGGCTAGAATCCGACGATTCTATGCGCGAGTTATCGATTCACCGCAACTCGCGATTCGTTCCGAAATCGAGTTAACCCTCGTTAATGGACGGCCCTCGCCTCTGCGGCCAACGCTCCATCTGCCAAACAATTAAATCATTTTCGTGCTCGGATCGCGTCGCAGAATCTCACGAAGAAACTCGGGACTTCTCGACGTTTGATGGACACGGGAACACGACAATGACTCAAATTAATTTAGGTCGCGGAAAGTACCCATTGCTGTTCCTCACGATTAGCTGCAGTACCGTAGTAGCATCGTACCGTTGCTTCTGTGGACCTGACGAATGTCGTGTTTGACACTTTAACAACAGTAGATTGGAACCACGTGGTGTCAGACTAATTTGTCCCTGCATCAAAATTATAGGAGAACCAGAGATAATTTCAACGGTTTGAGCATTCCATTTGTTAAGGTTCACAAAATTAGTCACAGCTTCTACGAGTTCATTTTTGCAATTTTGCCTCCATCGATCCCATCGATGTCACCGTTGACAGACTACAGGATCCTCAAATTCAATTGCAGCCGTGTTAAGATTCGTGAAAACAATCGCAGGAAGTTTCTTCTGGTTTATTTGTCCAATTGCTGCGAGGACAGTTGCAGATTTACCATCGTGGACCCAATCGATGCGTCTTTCGACAGACAAATTGATTGATAGACTACAGGCTTTTCCACGGCGTCAAGTTCAATCGCAGCCGCGTTGAAATTCGCAAAAATGGATCACGGAAAGCTCTGTTCGATTCTCGCAACTGCAGCTGAGGACAGTCGCAGATTTACCTTCGTGGACAATAGCGACTTTTAACAGCCGATTGACAGATTACAGGATCTGCAAGGCGTGGAATAGTGGCTGCGTTGAGGGTCGTAAAGCACCGGATCAAATTCTATTCAATCCGATTTTCCAACCCCTTCGGGAACTGTTCGCGATTTTCCTCCGCGGTGCCGATCGCCATCTTTACGGCGGGATCAACGGAATCGTCGAGTCTCCGCCGGCAAACGTTTCACAGTGGCTCGAAACCCGCTATTATTTCCTGCCGCGGCGCCACCGATTTCGATTAAAAAATCCTCGCACGTTTGCGTAATTCGAGCCAGCGCGGCGCGGGGCAGCGCGGCGAGTGGCCGGCACCGACACGCCGGGCATTTCCAAGTCCATTAAGATCCTGGCCCGGGGTAATTAGGAGGACAATGCATCCTGGTCCGTGAGTGGCGGATTAAGGAGCGCGGCGGCCGGGCGACCGTGCAAGAGATTAACCGCGGGGAACGTTTCTTTCTGGGAGAGTAACTTACAAGCCGGCCACGTACGCGGAACGTCCGAGATCGCGTTCCAACGTTGGGAAAAGTCATCGCGGCGAAATTACGCTCGCGCGAACCGCGATACGCGCGGCACGCGTCGCCTCGCTCTGCCTCACCCCGACCCGCGGGCATTTAAAAGTCACGACCCGGCGAGGGAATCTACGAAAAAGACCTGTGTGTATGTGTCCCGCGGCACAGAGCGAAGAGAGAGGGGGGAGGGAGAGCAAGAACCGGTTAGGGAAAACTCGAGGCCGACAGTGGACCGAGCCGGGGCCGAGTGTTCGCGTAATACTGCATTACGGACAGCGTATATTACGACTCAGAGGAAGCCCGCTCCGGGCCAGCCTCCGCGGGGTGGCCGCCGTCGTTCTTCTTCCGGCGAACCCGCTCGTGAAATATCGCCCGCGTTTAATTAAACGCCCACGCGGAACCCTTTCGAACCATTGCGAACGGGTGAAAAGCTACCCTTGCACCTACACGTTCGCCCCGCTGTTGGTTTAGCCCTCGCGTGCTCGCGATTATGACCACTTCATAAACACCTCCGTTCAGAACGGATCTAGGTCCGGTTCTACCCCTCCATCCTACGGTCTTTTTATTTCGATTTTTGCAGGAATCTAGACTTAACTCGGGTATTTCTGCCAAGTGGAATAATCTGTACCGACAATTTTTCTAGATACGTTTTTTGTACTATTCCTGTATTCCTGAACTCATCAGACTTTTTACGGGTTCATTCTGACGATTATTTATGAATGTTTTAAAGCGTACTTTCGAATATACTTCTACGGGTCCGACCAACCCTAGATTTCGAACGAATGTTTCAGAATTTTTTTCTCTGCCTCCAAAGAGATCCTTTAACAGTCTCCTAACTTTCGAGTCCATTCATCCAGCTCACCGCTGTGTCCGTGCTCTTCCAATCCTAGAACAAATAACCGAACAACAAGTGATGAACGAAATTCATAAAAGTTAGCCAATAAACTACCGAAAGATAAATCTCCGAACCAACGAGACCATCTCTCATTTCAAAGAGAGCCTAAAATAAACGACAGACACCTGGACTCATCGAGCAGAGAAAGGAACCAATCGAACCGCGTCCTGACAAAAGAACAGAGCACAAAACCGACCGATCTTACCGGCGTTCGACGGGTAACAATGGCGACACCGTTACCGGAATCTCGACGAAAAGTTATAGTGTTTTATTCCGGGACAATTATTGGCTCTCGCGCTGCTGCTGCTGCTGCTTGCGCGCTGGTACAAAAGCATGTCCGGATCGATTCGGAAAGCCATCGTCCGCGTCTGTTCTGGAGCGGGGGGGGGGGGGGTCTGGAGGGGGGGGGCACGGGGAGGTTAAACGGCGACGTTCGAACCGGATAATTGCATCTCGATGCGTTTTCCATGGTTATTGGTCGACGACGTTGACCCAGAAGGGATCGAGAGAGAGAGAGAGAGAGAGAGAGAGAGAAGGCCGTGGCGCGCACGACTCCGCTTCGACTTTCGTCGGAAACGAGAAAGGGAGAGGACGGCAAGGAGAACGATCACAAAGGACGGTACAATGGAGTTTGCGGAGCATTGTTTGAGCATCTAGCACGATCCATCCACTCGCGGTTTTCGCCCCCTCTCGATCGTTCGATCGTACTCACGCCTAGTCCTCCCACGGACTTTTCAAGCTTTTCTTCGAGCGGTTCGATCCCCGAAGGTCGCGAAATTTTATCGTTGAAATATACCGAGGCGAGGAAACCACACACACACACAGAGAAACAGGGAGAGAGAAAGCTGTTTTTTTAATGCCTCCATTGTGCCTGGCCGAGTAGGTCAAGCGTTGGTCGAATCCGAACGAAAGAGGCTTCGGCCCGGCCCGATTCGTGCGAGCTACCAACGAAAAACGAACCGGTCCTCCTTCGGCCACGATTTTCGCTCATGAGAGGGCAACAAGACCTGCGGATTAGAGGATGTCTGCATTTAAGGGGGCCGGCAGGCATTTGGCCTTGACTGTCACGCTATGTTACGCTGTGCCTTTTTTCTAGACATCTTACGTTTTAAATAAGTAAGTAATCAATTAAAAATGCATATCACCGTGTTTGTACATGTATTTGCTACGTCTGTCCAGAGCCTTTTTTCGATACGAACACTAAATCTCTCGAAATTAAGAGAATCTCTCTGCGTCAGCCATCTTGTGACGTCATACTTGCTTCAGAAAGCGAGTTTTCTGCCGAATATTACAAATTACCCTATGATGAGGTAGAAATTCACAATTTGGGCTCTGGACAGACGTAGATTGGACTTTTAGGAAACACAAGTGACCAGTTTTAAATTGCTCATTGCAATATTGAAGCGTCAATTTGTCATGATTTTGACCCTTGCAAGTTCATATACGTATATTGCAGAGAGATTCTCTTAATTTCGAGAGATTTAGTGTTCGTATCGAAAAAAGGCTCTGGACAGACGTAGCAAAGAAATGTACAAACACGGTAATATGCATTTTTAATTGATTACTTACTTATTTAAGACGTAAAATGCCTTGAAAGAAAGGCACAGCGTAACATAGCGTGACAGTCAAGGCCAAATGCCTGCCGGCCCCCTTAATCCCTTCGCCTTTCCCGAAGAGATACAGTCATTTCTCAATATATGGCGTCAAGGCCTGGATGATAAACGTCGCAAAATTATCCCCACCACTGCATGGTATACCCCGTGAGGGGTCACGAGGTTCGAGAGGCGTGTAAACATAACACGGCTCTGATTATGTCTGTTGACATATATCGAGAATTCACTGTACCTCCTGCTCCGATCTCGTTGTTTTAGGTTCTCTTGCAATCGACGCAAACAATTTTTATTTTGCACAAAGATCCGCAAGTAAGTGATCCTTTAGTTTAGCACGTATTTAAAAAAATGTGTTCGCAAAGATTTGAATGTAGCTATGAAAAAGCACTCGCCTCGCGAGTGTTCAATTTATTTAGACATTATTTTCGCAGCAAGTGCTCGCCCAATTTCGCTAATTGTCCGCGAACAAATCTAGAAACCGGTGACTCGACCGACAAAGGGGGGTTTAGCGCTCGAGAATCTTAAGAAAGCGGCTCGACGACATCTAGAAAACATGTTTCTTCTTTCTGTTTCAGTCGCGGGCCTGAAGCTGGAGCGCTTAGACGTGCCGGCGTACACTCTCCGTGGCAAGAACGCGCTCCTCCAGTGCAGGTAAGAGTGCACTCGAGAACCGGCTGCACTTCGCCGATATTCCGCGAGGTTGTCCGCCGCGAGTCCCCTTTCGTTTCTTCGAAATCGATCCGTGTAGCTCCTCCGGTCCGCTCTGCGCGCCGCCAGTTGCAAATCGTATGATCGTCGTCGTCGTCGTTGCTCTAATAAAATTACGACGGGCAAACCGGTACGCCTTACCGCGATGCCAGTAACTAGTTATTTACAGAATCGGTAAACGGAGCAGAGAAAGAGAGAGCGCGCGCGCGCGAGAGAGAAGAACTCTCGTAAAGACATCGATAAAGGCACCGGCCAATAGCGTATCGGGTTTTCGCGGCGGCCGCCACGGTAAATAAAATTAAAAATGAGAGATGATACACAGGACAGACCGGGGGAGGATCTCTCTCGAGCGGAGAGACCGTTTATTTATTTATACTCGCGATATCGTTGGCCGCAATCCGGAGTTTTCTCTGGAACGTGGGTTTTCTCGGGGCCGAAAAGAGACGATTCACGGGACCATTCCGTGGACCAAACTCGATCCTCCGAAGCTGAACTGCCCCGGTTCCCTCGAGATCTCTTCGGAACTCCGCGTTTCTTCTTTCCTCCTTTTCCTCCGCTTTTCTATCTATCTCCTGGTTGCTCTTTATCGGGTGTCTCGCGGGCCGGCCTAGAGAAGAACCACGAATAAGAAAAACCGAAATTCCTCGAGAAGAGACGGCGTCGGGGGTGCTGTCTTCGTTGCGCGTCATCGATTCGCGAAAAACTGTCGCTATTGTTCGGCCACCGTTTTCTTAAACTTCGTCAAGTGTTTGCCTCTCCTGCTCGTCGTTTTCGGCGTTTTTGTGTGTGTGTGTGTTTCTTCAAGTAGAATCTCTTCCGTTGCCCTGTAACTCTTTGTATCTCGGAAATAAATTCTCTGATGGGTATTTACTCTCTCAATCCCATTTGTTCCAGTTTATTAAAAAATCCCGCGATATTTCTCCGGAGAAGTAGTTAGCCTGTAATCAGCGCGATAGAATAAGGAAAATTTATGATTGTTCGCTGACTTTGGCTACTTATTCTTCGCTGGAATCCCTTGGTAATGCTGTAAAGCCATGCTGCATCTATTCTCGGTTTAAATGAACGGTTTTATGCATCGATTGCTACGGGTTACTCGATAGATACTTCGTTTATTAAGGAAAGAACATTTTAATAAATGGTGTATCGGTGTTCTGCGATTGACACTTTAGTGTTCCTACTGTTCTGAATTGCACCTATTCATTTTATGCATTTATGATAGAAATGCGTGAGTGGAATTTTCAATAAAATGAAATAGAATAATTATTAAAGGAAGGCACTTGCGTTTAGCTTCCGTTGCTTGTAGTTTTGCAGAAAATTGGCATAAAAGTCCGCAGTTTAATCATTATACACGCACGTATATAAAAAAATAAGTCTCGCAAGCAAACGTTAAAGGTATCACGCTCTAGTAAAGGGGTTTAAGCGAAGCTCAGCCAGTTGGTTACTCGAAGCGAAGATTAAAGTAATACTGCATATGCTCCACTAACAGGATAAGTGCTTTTCTGTTGTGCATTAAAGGATTATTACAAGACTGCGGATTTTACGTATTTACGGAGTGTGCGAAACATAAAACGGGGGATAAATCGTAAGAATCTCAAGACCCTGTTACTTCTCGCTGCAAATTCTCAAAAGAACAGCTACAAATCCAGTCTGTTACTCCAGCTTCTCAAGATTGCCTCGAGAAATTCCGGGTTCGCATAAGGATGGTCAAATTTTTCGTGCACGTTTTAAGCAATAAGCCAAGCCAATGGTATCACGGTGTTTATGCGCAAGTAAGGAGCTGTATGGTCGATTAGCAGATAGTTTCAAGCACGGTAATAGAATAGATTCGGGCGAAGTTTCTAATAACAGTCCCCGCGAGGAAGCGAACGGACGCGCGATAATTCCGTCGATAAACCCTTCCTGATGGCTCTGTACACCTACAATCGCAGTGTTCGAGTCACTCGGATCCCTTCGGTCCAAGGGATGTCGCCTGGAGCCAGGTCCCCCTGACACTCGGCGTGAACATTTTCGACGATCCAGCAAATTAATCCGCCGGAAATCGCTCGGCTATTGACCGATCCCGGTCTCCCACCCCCCTCTCTCTACAATCCGGCATCCAGCAATTTTGTCCACTGATGCCTAGACGTTCATGTTCGATAAGAATTCTAGATAGTTCATAAAACATGCAGTTTCATCGAATTTTACTACCCTACGGTGTTATCAATATAACAAACGGCCTCGTACAAGGGGTAGAGACACCAAATATTCTGCAAAAACACGCAACGAACCACACACACACATACAAACACGTTATTTTTCCACGTTTATGGTTTGGCTAAAAATATGTGACACCTATTCTTTTTTATTAACGGATACGTGCGGGGATGAAATTACCCCTCGAATTGGGAGTTCCGAAAAATTTCACGGTGAATGGTAGACATAGAAAAAGGATAATAAAAATGAAAATTAATTGGATTTTTGCGGGAAATGATGCCCCAACAGACATGAATTGGGTTGAGTCATAAATAATCTTTATCTCTAGAAAAAAATTGTAGCGATACACTCGTCAATCCGATGACTCATTCTTAACCCCCCTACACTATCTGGCACTTAATTTGTTTCTCTTCGTGTGGTATACAAAATCATTTTTTCACGTTTCATCTACCCGTTTTTGTCATAAACGCATCAAATCCGCAGTCTCGTGGTTCCAGTCGATCAAAAGATCGCTCGTAAACGATCACTGGATTGCGCAAAACGGCGAAACGCATTCGCAAAGTGATACCGGTTTCCATGAGAATTTTTCGAAAAATCGATCACCGTGCCTCGTCCCGTCGGTAATTGCTCGAGACCGGGTACCGCTTTGAATCGGAGCGTCTTCCGGCAGGAAACGAGCCGGCTCCGTCGGCGTCGTATCGACAAGATGGTCAGATATATATCGAAGGTCGGCGTCGTCGTTCGGGGAACCACGAAAACCGCCTCGAGGATCCTCCGGCGCGGGATCTTTAAGTCGCCGGCCGTGGGGGCATGTTAATTAAAACGTAATGAAATTATGGCGCAACGTCGCGCGTCCTACAATTACGGCTGCCCGGAATATGCATTCTAATTAGTGGTGCGCGCTGGCTCAACGACTTTTCACGTAGAAAAATAAGGTCGACCGGCGCGAGCACGCGCGCTAGAGGGTGCTTCGTGTCCCCGAGAAAAAGGAAGAGAGAGAGAAAGAGAGAGAGAGAGAGAGAGAGAGAGAGAGAGAAGAAAAGCGGTTCCGCGGATCGGTTCGGAACTCGCGCGCCGAGGAAAACGACGATCTAGCTGGGGGGATCGAGGGGAAGCGAACGCGGTCGGATCGAACGGTGGTCCGTCCATGCGAGACCAAGGGAAAGCACCGGAAACCGGTCTGCCACCTTCCATTTCCACGTATCGCGAGCTCAAAGCGGCAGTATGCTCGCCACGTAACGTCGTAAACGAGAAGTCGAAGAGCGCGCGAAGCGCCAGCAAATTGGAGTGTGTGCACTTTCTCGATACCTCGAGGAGCGCCGCGTCGAAAGAGGAGCAGCCGCCCGAGCCCCACCGTCTTTTCCCACCTTTCAATCGACACTGCCGTTCGTACGTACGATACGTTCGTTTCCCTCGTCGATTCGCGTTTCCCTGCCCTTCCTTTCCTCGAGGCGTGGAAACGCGAGCCCGCCGCTTGCTTCGTCTGCGCTTCTCGTCGCTTCCCATTTGACCCGTCCTTGACGCCAACGGACCAACTAGGCGCGATGTATGCTACCGCCAACATGATCGCCTATGCTCTTTTATCTCTCTCTCCTCTTTTCTTTCCTCATCTCTTTTTCCTCGACCTTGTTCGCTAGTTGTTCCTCCTGATTTAGTTGTCTAGGTAGTTCTTGCGTGTGGGTTGTCAGTAGTGATCCGCGTTTCGCATAGTGCAATTAATATTCCAATACGTGTATTTTTCCACTGATACACGTACAATGATTTCTTCGTATATGTCGCCAAGCCCTGGATGATAAACGTCGCGGAATTATCCTCACCGGACGCCGAGAAGTGTAAACATAATCAACTCCTGAACGATGCATGACGCTGGGATGACCCGTGTTGTTGACATATATCGAGAATTCACCATATATGGAAATATACGTTTTATATTTTTATACATTTATCATTTTAAATTACCAATTTCTCCGACGAACGTACCCGCCAATTTAGTATCCACTGATTGCAGACTGACGATATTACGCGCGATTCTATATTTTATATTCGCGATTATATTCTTTGCAAAGTATATTCCAAAGACAAAGAAATTTACGCTACGGGTAAATTGGATAGCCGAGTTAAATAACCTGATGACAACATCACGAGGTGCATAGCGAAGGCATTCGAATGCAGGAGGGTGCTCTCTCGAGTATCCCTTCGGGTCGCATTGATATTCATTCCATTGATACGGTGCGGTGGCAAGATGAATAGTTAAATTTGCAAATTCTTTTATTGGGAATAAACAAAGGCGTTTCTGCACATTCAGCCGGGGCTCGATAAAACGATGTGTGCGGTGAATACTATTGTTGGCATTTATTGCTGTGTGTACAATGCACGAAGGAAACGTGACGAATTGAGGCATGGTGTAATCTAGATACATTTGTAACGGAACGAAGACAGGGAATGAAGAAACACAGATAAAGCAATAGTCTCGTAATTGGACAGAATGTTTTATTTATAGTAATAAAAGAAACCTATTTTCCAGCCTATTAAAATAGTTAAAGAAACACATTTCTGTCGTCCTGCCATTTGCAATGGAGGCAGATAATTTTTATTTTGTCTACTCGTAGCCATTTGGCAATGTGTAACAGGACACGATGAAAATGTGTCGAATCGAGACAGGGGACATCTACAATTGCAACAAAACGAGTACAGAGGACGAGGAAGGTATCGGGGACGAAGAAGCGCGGAGAAGGTAGCATGATCGTCCCATAATCATTCGGCAAAGTTCGCCCGACGCGATGCGACACGGTTCGCGGGCAAGAATTTCTCTCTGCAGGTTTTCTCGGCTAAATGAATTATCTGAACCCATCGGCGAGACCGCGTGGTGCCGAGAAACAGACAGGTGTGTTCCTGTTGCAGCGGGGTAAAAGTCAACGGTGGGATAAAGCGTGTAACGAGACAGAGACGCTAACGAAACTTAAACTTCCCGTGCCACCGTGTAGCGCGCGAGCAACAGGAAAAATTTAGTCGAAAGAAAGAAAGCAGAAGAAGAGGAAGGGAACAGTTGGGAAACTGTCTACCAACAAGGGCAGACGTAGAACGAAGCGTTAACACATCGACTGTAGACCATGCTGTTGCGCCGTACAAATTTCACGAGATCGAAACAGCGACGATTTCCAAACAGAAACCGAAACCACAAGATTTATCGCGGGTGATATCCCTTCTCAGAGATTCCGTCGCGGCGCGCTCGATATGTCGACCGGAAAAAATTCACTTTTAACGCGGTCAGGGACCCGTGACCCGTTTGTGGGTCATGACAATTTCACGTAAACTCCCGCGTATGCGAGCTCTCTCGTAAATTACGGATTTTTGCGCAAACGTCGAATTTAAGGGATTAATTTACACCGACTGGGAAATAAGCAGCAATTTATTCACTCGGTGGGAGCTTCTCACCGGCTCACGACGAAATAAAAAGTTCATTAAATTTATCAAATTTGTACCGCATTTGCGGGAAATCGTGTCACAAGTGACACTCTCTCTTTCTCTCTCTCTCTCTCTCTCTCTCTCTCTCTCTCTCTCTCTCTTCCTCTCTCGCGTATATGTATATACGATGCCGACAAGCGACCATAATTATCCGATAAGTGAGGTAGAAGAATTTATGAATACACTCTGAATACTGTAGATTGCGCTTATATTTCTGGAACATAAACAGTTTCCCTATTAATTGCAGGAAACGAGAAAGCTAAATGGAAGTTCCCTCCTCTTTTTAATCATTATAATTATTTAACGTTTTAATTGGGTGACTCTTCGATTACGAATATTTGGAAGGATGTGGAATAGGATGAATGAGATTGATGTAGCTACAATTTCATCGTAATTAATGCAGGCACGCTATATTCAACACCGATGTGGATATTACGATGCCATCAAATGAACATAGTATGCAATGAATTAAAAAGAAAATATAGCGTTTTTCACAGAAAATAGTGGAGTTAAATGACGAATTAATTTAATGTCGTCCCCAATTAAAAGATCGTCCCCGATTAAGAATTGCACGATGTATGTTCTCAATATTTTTACTACTTTGCCATCAGTCTAATCGTCGCGTTATCAAAATCGTTAAGAAATATCTCCCAATGTAAAATTGTACTTGTCTTCCCTATTTTATATCGCCTATGTTTGGTACAAGAACTAAGGAATTTTCAAAATCAAGATCTACCTTGTCTCCGTATCCTACTCTGCAATTGAAGCTTTTCTCAAGGATGCAGAAGACTACCAATTTGTGAGAAGATCAGTGAGCTTACAAATTCCAGCTAAGGATTCGCAGAACGCGTCGAATAATTGTCAAAGCGTTAATCAACCCGGAACGCGTCGCTTCGAAAAGGAAGCGGAAGACATCAGTGTCGAAACGTCGATTTCCGTTTTCTCGTTTGGTTCGGTTCATTCCGGATGCAGGAGGTTAGCTCGGCTATGATCGTTCCGATGGACGGAGATGTCTCGCGTCTCGGAACGAGGCGCGCGGTGCGGCGTCGCGACGCACCGAAAGAGAGTCGTCCGAAGGGGTAACTGGAGGGTGAAAGGGGGAGGGATGAGAAGTTCTTTGACGAGAGAGGTGTCGGTCGAACGTCGGAGCGACGCCAAAGAGACCAGACCGTTCCCGGAGCCGGGTATAAATTGCAAATTAGTTTACCGTCCTTCGCGAGCCCCGGCTCGTTGGTCTCACCCCTCGTCCTCGCTTCGTCCCACGCTCCTCTAATTTCACCATGGAGATTTCGGCAAATTGGCAGCAAGATTCGAACGGAAAGAGTATTCCCGAACACAGTCAATCGGCCCAAAGGCGAAACCAAAAGTAGTCCTGCCATTCTGAACTGTTCCGACTCGAACGATGGTACTCGCCGAGCCGCCTAACATCTTCGAGATTCTGCGGTGAAAGGGCCATTTCAAAGGAGGACGAACTTTACTCGTACTTCACACTTTGCCTACCCTTGGTCTACGGTCTCGCAAAAATCAATGATTCATTCCTGGCTTTTGATTTTCTTTACGAATTCTTCGGTGGGATTCTCAAGCGCCAATCAAGCGACACGAGCAGGCTATCTTTGTGCAAGATAAAAACTGTTCAAGGTAATTGCGAGTGATCTCTCTTTAGGGGAGAACCTTGTGTAAAATGAAATTTTTCGCCATTTTCTTTTTTTTTTTTGTTTAAATCGATAGGACATTCCCTCGGGAACACGATTTTAAAAAGTTATAAAATGATCAAAGATGTTCTGTACGTTATTTTCAAAATAAAGTGAACATGAAGTACAAGTTTTTGAGGAAGAGGAGGATCTATTCTATGGCCGTGAAATCGCAGATTAGCAAAAAACCGCGTTAAGTTCAAATGAATTAAGATTTTCTCACGATATACAAACACGTAACGTGCTTTTCAGGTTGCTCAAACTTTATACGCATTTTTCTCGAAACTTCTTCATGAAATTTGGAATATATATTCTACAAATAATTGACCACAACACGACGAGCTCCGATTTTTAAATTATTTATTTAAAACGTTATTATTAACAGAAAGTCGTAACACAAAATCCGTTTTTTTTTCAAAAATACACCTTTTGTGCAATTTCGAAAATTTTAATAAAAGAAGGTCATGTTGTGAGTATTTTCCATAAACTAAAGATTCCATTTTTATTTTTTTGTTTGTGATAATTAGTGTGCACTATACGCTCCACGGCGCATTTGCAGGATGTCATTTTCAAGCCACCATTGCACCATTGATATTAACGATTAAAATTTATAAAAAATATTTTTGTTTACATTATAACGTTGATAAATGATACCTCAAATTTTAAATTAATCTACCCATTACATTATTAAAAAAAAATCTTGAAGTACAGACCATTTACACAAGGTAAAGATGCATTTATAGGACATTCAATACATTCATTTCTTGGAACATATATTCGGATAAAAGCCACGAAAAGACCAACTAAACATATTCTTGTTATTTTTATTAAAGAATGCAAAATAGCCACTGCTAACGTGACGTAAACCTAGCGTTAATGGACAATTGCACTTGGACAATTTTTATTTTGCATAAAAGGATCCGCAGTCTAGATGTAAGAGTCAAAATTGAAGACTGTTTACTGCCGTTCGATCTTCTCTTAATCGGACGATACAGCGTTTCCACAGTGTCTATTCCTTAAGATTAATATATAATTTAGTAGCATCAAAGATGTATAGCGCCAAGAATAACGTATAATATAAACGTAAGAGAGAACGTCGGGGTTAAGATAAACGATCGAAACGAAGACGAGAGCGAAGCATCGAAATATATTCTATCGCTGTATAATAAAAGTGTTTACACTGGAGCAGCGAGCGGAGCTGTGTTTATTAGATGACCAATTTTTACCGTCGCTCTTATAGCTTCCTCCGCAGCTCCAGCGTAAACGTGCCCACACCCTAAACGTCGCGTCTGTGCGCTTTTCGGGAGTCATTGATCCTTCGGCTATCCTTCAGCTTCTTGTCGATGGAGAATGAATGATCGATCGAGAGGGAGAGATACAAGACGAAAGAGTAGAGGGGGAAGTAGGTACATGAGATACTCGTTCTATATTTTATGCAAAGTAAATCGTAGTGCAAGCGGTTAATCTAGAAATTATTAAAACAGATAAAAATAGAAGGACCAAAGATATTTATATATACAGAGTTTTTGGTTTTATACCTTTTCGAAGGCAAATCCGTCCGATTAGGAAATCCGATATTAACATGAGACGGTTTTACCTATCAGGGAAATAGAGGTATAGAACTGAGTTATATCATTAATAATATAAGCATAGCGAAACGTCAATACCCTCTCCTCCTCCGTTTGGGCTATTTAACTTCAAGCTTCAAGAACGACAGAAAATTTTCGAGGACAAAATGGGCCCAGTGTGAACAGTGGACGGGAGGGGGGGGGGGTGATGGTGGTCGTAACACTGATATGGTCGATCACCAATATTTTGCCTGGTCGCATAGAAGCTGTCTAGACGTCATAATTTACAAGGTACAGAGTCCGGACGCAAGTTCGCATCAGAAGGGCGGAATAAAGAACACGCGGAAAGAGGAAAGGGGTTGAAGGCAGTATAGGGGTGATGGTTCCGGGGCAAACAAGGGACGGGAGGGGTACTCCCGTAGGACACGACCCGGCAAATGAGCCGGTGGATGCAAATCAATCCCAGGACGCGGCCCTCCAAATTGTGCACCTACGCTCGAATGCGGCAATCCCTTTTCCAGTAGCTGCAGCTGGGAACTAGGGAGCTGCTACGGCGACGGGAGCAGAGCTCTGGCTGTGTGGAGTAGTGTGCGGTATGTGGCAGTGTGGCAGCGTGGCAGTGGTGGCAACGGCGGTTCTGTGCCCTCTTGCCATCGAGCCAACCCCCACCGATGCCCCCCTGGGTACGTCGATGCGACGATACAACGATGCAACGATGCAACGATGCGACCACGTCGCTCCGCAATGGTGCAACGATCCTACGCTACCGGCTGAAACAGCCAAGCACCAACCGAACTATGTCGAACCGGCACATGTGTCGTCGCCCGCACGCGCTTACCTTTTGTCGATCCTCCGGCGCACAGATCTCGACCGTTTGCACCCGTCAAGATATTACCGTGCCGTGAAACGTGTTCGATCGAACTCTCGAACGTGCACGTAGACGTCGTAGACTCACGTATCACGCGTGCTGAACTCTTCGGCGGTGAACGCTCGTCGGACTCTTCGTTTGGACCCTATTGAACGATACTGTTCCGTCGCAAAGAACTGTCGTTTAAGCACGGATCGTTTCCTCATAACATTAATAAACGAAAGGGTCTTTGTTCGTATCTTTTTTCTTTCCAAACATTCATAACTATGTTTGTATTCATAAGATATGGGCTGAAGAACCTCCTCTTTCTTTAAATACGACCCAAGGATGTATATCCTTCGCTCGCCCCACTAAGTACGATCAGGCCATAAATTCACGACGCAATTCAAGGGTCTCTGATAATCGACCTTTCGACAGCGTCGAATTACCGAAACGCTTCGTTTTTCCCCAGTCAAGCAACGCCCCACGCTTCCTTCCAACCAGGCCTCCGCCAGAGCCTGTGGAAGGGAGTTTGAACAATTAAGGGCACGCTGATTGGAAAATGCAAGTTTCTACGGACCAATCCGTAGAGCTTCCTCTGTCATCGCAACGAGCGACACATACCTCTCCTACACCTAAGGCCAACCTCTCAGCCACGAGGCGCCTATGACCTCGAGTTGGTTCTGAACAGACGTCGAGCTTCAAATACAGTTCACACAAGATCTTTGGCCAAGCAACGCTTAGCAGGTCTCAACCGAATGTTATATCTTTGCATTGAGTCTAGAAGTCGAGCGTTACACTTAGTTCATTCACGATCGTCGAACCCGTGACACTGACCAGTCAACCAACCGAGCGTCTAATCACCTTGCAACATCAATCGGCAAGGTGAATACAATACGGATCACACGGATCCGCGCGCGTCTAAGGCAGGACCTGTCGAAATAGCCTTACTGACGAGTCCTCCGACAAGTTCGGGACGAAACGCGATTCCTTTCCATTCTAGTCCACAATCCTCCGTCTCCGTTGAAATAGTTGCTCAATATTAAATTGCCGGGCAACAAACGCGAAAGTACGTCGCGAACAGATACTATGTTACACACCGCTGAACAACGTTACGTTATGAGATTGTTGGTAATCGTATGTTATCGTTAGACCGAGGATCATCATGCGAAATACGAGTTTTCTTTGTAAATTGTAATGTATACGAAGGCCGCGATTAGTTTGTCGTTGCCTTCTTCTCAATATTTGAAGCAATGTTGAGCACCTTGACCGAGGTTGAAATAAAATACTTCTCTCTCTCTCTCTCTCTCGCGATTTAACAAGTATCAATATATTTGCGTTATGGATGTGGGAGTTCGTTTGTCCCTTGACAACTATCGCCTGTCTCCTTTCCGTTTTCGAGTTTTTGGTTCGAGTTTTTTTTTGGGTTTCTGTTTTCTGTCTAGTCGCGTGCGTCTGTCGTCACCTCGGTTTTTTGGTGATTGGTGGAGGATGGGTTAGGGTGGGGGAACTGTTGCCCTTTTGCAATTGGACGTGGGTGTGTTTAAGGATCTTTTAGGTTTAGGAGTAGGAAATGTTAGAAATTTCTTTATAGAATGGTCTTCGGTCGTCAGTGGTATGGTTTATTGGGACAGGTCTGGGTTCGGTCGTTTTAGGGAATCAGAATTGTCGGATTGCAGTCGTCATAAAGTAATATAAGCGATCAGTTCGCAGCAGCTCCGCATGTGCTGTCTACAGTTAAAACATTCCTTCCAGGTATCGACTGGAAGGAACGGAAGAACGGTGGGGTTCGTCGGTCATCTTTGTTGCTCTCGCAACAATTGTACTAAATTTTAACCAAATATAATGTTCCGTCTTTCTTTTAATAGTTTCAATACTTTGAAAATAGTTACCTTCGCCAAATTTTTTAGATTTAGAAAGTCTCAACGAAATCTGCTATAACAATTCTTTTTAACCATTTGCACTCGGAGCCATCGATTCTAGACTCATAGTGTCCCATTAGAGAAGACATCGGAGTGAAAAGTTTCAATAATACTAAAATTCAAAGAATTCTGTCTCCCAATTTTGGTTGAAGCGGTGCTCAAAGCGTCGAGGAGCACAGCATCCTTGGCACCGTTGGAGGATGTAAATCGGAATTATAGTCCCCGCATTCCTCGGCAATCTGTGGAAACGAACCGACACGGATCGCGAGTCCCTTTTCTCGGAAAACGATGTTTCAGGATGTTCTTCTTTCGGATGTTCGTTTCAGAATCGCGTGAATCGGGACGCGCAACAAAACGAATCCGAGGAGGCATATCCGCGAGTTAAAAAGCGATCGAACGTCTAAACGAGCCGTCGCGGCGCCTCGCGTCGTAGCCGTTGGGAATCGCGCGATGAGCGTGCAGGTTCTCGTCGGTATGAGCTTTAACGTGATTGCCTACGCCGCTGGGCCGCACGAACGGTCGGGTCCGAGAGAGAGGCCGGTCTCTGTCGCGTGACGACAACCTCCCAATGAAGGAAACTACGTACAATTACGGTAATTGATCAACATTCGCGATCAAAGCTTTACGACGACGGCAGGAACGAACGAACCGGGAGGAGGGCGGTGGAGGGGTGGGGGGAAGGGATGGGTTAGGGTGTTCAGATCGGAGTTCCATCAATTTGCTAATCGAGTTCTATCTCCGTTGATCTCGTTCTTAGAAAAACTCGGAGCGAAACCGTCCCGGAGGATTTGCGATTCCGACCGTGCGCCGCGATAGCTTTTTTTCCTCTGTTATTTTTTTTTTGTCCCCCTGATCCGGAATTCAACGGAAAAGCGAGGACATGGAACGGGAGGAAGCGGAGAGCGAGAGAGAAAGAGGGAGAACGTCAACACGCTCGATTCTGGTGCACTAACGAAATCGGATCGAGCTGCAGGTCGGTTAATCGGCGATTACTAACTCGATTACTAACTCCGATCGTAGTCCTGGATGGAATCGAGACGCGCAACAGGCTAGTCCGTTCCGCGCGAACGAGACCGCGGCCCCGCTAATCCGCGAGCGACAATTAATATTCGTAAAGTAATTAAACGAGCACGGATAGGCTCGCGTTACGATTATACAGCGAGATCGTTCGGGCTTATGCCTGTCTCGCTCGACGCCCGTAAACTCGCGCTGCGTCGCATCGCGCGGTGCAACGGTGCAAACGGTGTAAGCGGTGCAAACGGTGCAACGCGACGCGCGGTGCAGCAGCAGCAGCAGCGTTGAGCTCCTCGGATTTTCATCGGCTCCCCGCGCTCGCCCGCTCCCTTCTGCTTATCCCTCTGTCTGGTAATAGCTTCGACCGTGCACGCCGAAACGATCTCGTTAATGCGCGCCGACGAAACTCGGCCGACGGAAAATTCGTCGGGTAATTCAGAGAAACGCGCAGCGGGGCCGCGAGAAACGCCGACGCGCCTTCAAAACGTCGCCAACGTCGTCGTCGTCTTCGTCGTCGTCGTCGTCGTCGATTTTGAGAGACGGGAAACGATTTCGCGTTCGCGCGCGACCTCTCTGCAGTTCCACTGCCTTCCACGACGACGACGATGACGACGACGACGACGACGATCGTTTGGATAACAAACCACTCGAACTGCGAGTCACGCTGCGAGAACGCGTTTTCTACCAATTAAATTTTCTTCTCGCCTCCGCCGACGGAACACGATACCGGGTACGATTCAACATCGCGGAAACTTCTCGCTGTCGGCTTCTCGAATTTGCTGGCGCGCTAACGCCACGCCTCGTTAATCTTCAAACCGTCGTAACTGGGTCCGTTTTGACCTTTACACGAGTGAGTACACCGACGTGTGTCACGTTCAACTTCTTTACGATTGGAAAGTGGAGTGTGCGTTCCTTTTGCTTGCGGAGTGTAACCTTTCATGTACGGAGGAAGTAGTAAAAGTCAAAATGGAGAGGAAAGGAAAAATTGTATAGTTGAACCTCACAAATACCGTCTTTAATTGTTTTTAAAGGTAGCGGGACCTTGAATGGCAGACCTAACTCGACCGCGAGATCCCCAACTCGACCTGACTCGCCCATTTCCAGCTCCCACGCGATTAAACCTTGAAAACCTTTAAAATTCTATTGTAAGTCCTATATGCATACTTTTTCGGCCATGGATGGGCATCTTCATTAGCCTAGATTTGTCATATTTTCTATTAATTTTGTCCCAGAAGAAATTTAACAATGGACGAAATGATTAACGAACCATTAATATCTTTTTCATTGGAGCTTGTTTAAATCGAAAGGGATACCACTGCAGTTTCCTTGTGGCAACAGAATGATCGCATATTATTCCTAGAATTGGGGATGAAAGAAAATGTGCCATACGAAAGTTGTATTGTTTAATGGAATTCGTTTGCTGTCCCATTTTCATTTTCTGGGGAACTTTGCGGTCGTTTCTCTTCTCACGCGTTCCTCTCCTCTGGTTGTAAATCCATCGACTGCGATCGAAACGGAAAAGCCTTCTTGCCGCTTTAATCAATATTGTGGACGCTATCAGCACGTGAAGTGGCGAATATCAACTCGAAAAATGTACACAAAATCAAATTAATCGAATTAATGGGACCGAAACTGGAGACTTCAAATTTATCATGGTAGTATCAGCACAATCAAAATGAATCTCTGAGGCAAAAATTAATGTCACCCATGTGCGACCAACTTGGCACTTATCGAGTTAAATATAATTTTCGCCACCGACATTCAGTTTCATGTTTTACAAATCTTCTTTCCTAATTTCGCGATCGACGGTTTAAAAATGCTTGAAAATATTGCATTTAACACTCGGATGGCCGAGAATCATTTTAACCAAACACTTCAAAGCCGTCATCCGTCTACTCCACTGTCAATGATCAATTTACACTCAAGTCTAGTTGATGAAAATCGGATAAAATACCTTCGAAAATATGCTCGAAAACATCAATCTGGACGACTAATTAAGACTATACAGGTTATTCGACTACAGGTGGGAGAAAATGTAACGATTGGTTCTCCAAGACAATATAAGATGAAAATGAAGAGTAACAGAATTACGATTTTCGTTTCACTTTTTACTTATAATCAATTAAAAATCCGCCTGAAGTGCGGCAACCCGGCCAACATAGGTGTACGTTGCTTACGCCATAAAGGCGCGCGACAGTCACAGAATAATTCGGCCAGAACAGAAAATGCGAGTAGAATGACCCAATCAAATGATTTACACGCCGAATTCGTTGCCAGGCGATTTCTTGCGAGGCAGAGTATCTGTCACTTGGTAGGTGACTGTCACGCACCTCTATGACGTACGTAACGTACACGTCTGCCGAAATCGCAATTTTTTTGCTCTTCATTATCGTCTTATATTGTCATGGAGAGCCACACCTTAAATTTTCTCCCACCTGTAGTCGAACGCCCTGTATATTCTGAGCCGTAGAATCTATTAAGTCAGCGCAAGAGTTCGTGTCAAATTTGATATTAAAATACAAGGAGTCGGGCAGGAATTTTAGCACGGACCTGATACGTTTCTGTAAATTCTGTGGAAACGTGAGAATCGTCGGGAGTCCGAGTGTTAAAAGACTAGTCGCGGTCGGGTGTTTGGAAACGCAGGCTGCTGGAACACCCGCCGCAAGGAGGTATCGCAGGTGTAATAATAAGCGGTCGCACCGTTTGTTCTCTTGTTCCAGATACGAGCTGGGAACGGACAAGCTTTACTCCATCACCTGGTACAAGGATCACGAGGAATTCTACAGATACGTGCCTAAAGGAGAACCTACGAAGCACAGCTATACCGTCGAGGGCATTAAAGTTGACGTGAGTCGAAAGCTCTCTTGTGTCCCGCAACCGGCGGCACGGCCTTGTTCCTAGCATGGTATCTGATCTCCGCAATGCCGCGTTCCGTGCGAACATCGACCGTTCTCCTCTCCTGTCCCAGGCCGCTGGCCTTCACCCTCTCCGAAAATTACTGTTAACAACTGCTAACAACTGTTTTATAACGCCGCCGATTAAACCAGTTCCTAGGAAGCCTTCCGCGGAAAAGCTGGCCTTGGGAAAGTCTCGCCTATATCGGTCTGCGGATCATTCGTTAAAAAATGTTCACTCACGATCTTGATAATTACTAAACTGCGGATATTTATGCAGAATAAGAATTGTCTACCTCGGTTGCAAGAAATTTTTTTTCTTCCTCTAGTAATCTTAACGCTTTAACGACCGCTCACACAACATGTGCGTGATGCTGACGCCGAAGGTCGTTGGCCAGTACCACACTCTTTGTGTGATAATTTATAAATGTAAACAAGTGTGGATATTGCTATTGGCTTCATATTTCTATTATTAAAAAGTAATTATTGCCTATTTTTAATTCTTTATTAAACTACGGTTGTGTACCATGTAAATTGTGAAGCAAAAATCGGCGGTCGACGTTGGTGTAGTACGCTAAGCTACCGTATAAGCGCTAGTGTAGCGCGCGTTTTCTAGTTCAAAATGTTAAAACAGCGCTAGGTTCACTTGTGTTTCGTTGAAGCAAGAACAAGTAACAATACGACAATATTAGTTCTTTTAGTGTAAGTGTAAGTGTGTGTTCTGTAGTGTTCGTATAAGTTCTTTAAAATTAATTCTTCAAAAATACTGCCGGTCCCTGGCGACGTTTGATTGCGTAGACGTGCGGTCGTTAAAGTGTTAACAAACAACACGTCAAAGTGCACCAACTCGTTTCTCCCATGAATGCATAAAATCCGCAGCCCGGAGATGACAGAAAGTACCTTTCGGTCGAAAAAATCGAAATTAAATCAGAGACCGGGAGATTAATTGTTTCACTTTCTCCTTCCACGTATACACGGCATCAAGAGAGATGACACGGTAGCTTTCGGTTCTACAAACTGAAATAAAATCGTAGGGGGTTAGTCGGTCGACCGAGCGAGCCCTTGCGAGAAAGAAAGCAATCGATCGGCAAGAAACGGGCAGACGAACTCGAGCTTTTCAAGTACCTTGCGAAACTCGAGGAAATCGAGAGAAATTTCATTCGCGAGCCGCTGATAAGAAAGAGAGTGAGAGGAGCGAGTGAGAGAGGAGGGCGCGCGCGGACGGGCATAGAGCGCGGTTACTCGATTCTTTTACCTCGCATCCAACTTTAATATCCGCCTCGCATACAGACTTCTTTGTGCATTACGAGGAGCCCTGGAAACGCGCGCGCAATTACCCTCGCGAATACACGTCGGCGTGGTTCCTGCCGAGACGAGAAGAGGATCCTACTACTCTCTCTGCCCTATCCTCGCCCCCCCCCCCCCCCGGTTCCTCTGTCTACCCATCTCTGTGCCTGCGAGCCGGGTATTCGTCGCGACGACATCCGACGGAGTCCTCTTAACCCGTTAACCAGGTTATCTTTTGACTGTGCGCGCACACCGATCGACGAATTCCAAAGCATCTCCCCGGACCGACTCTCTTGCACACCACCTGATTTTTCGATCATGCGATCGGGATTTTTAATTCGTTGCCTGTCATGCTCCTTGAAATACCACCGCCATCCCTACTTAAACCCCTTACAAGTTTAATCTGTAAAGTTTTGTATTGATAACTGTGTCAGAGACACGAGTCAGTATATCCTAGAATTTTTTCAGATTTATATGAAGTTGAATATAGTGAAAAAATAGTCTTCGACATGAACGGAACGTGTCCACGGAAGGTGCGGAAAATAAGTTATCCCATGGAGAACTCCTGCGTCTTAGATGTGACGCATCGAGTGCAGTGATCTCATACCGATTTCGCTATAGTCCTTTATACTTTGAATAACTCGATACTTTCATTAATCTCGCTCTACTGACTGACATAACATCCCTCGCATTCGTCCCTTTTATACAAGGTCCACTTTCATTCTTCCCCTCTTGCACTCTCATTCTCCCCCCCCCCTCTCTATCAGTTTCGCATCCATTTGGAAAACTCAAACGGTCACGTACGCCCTGCGCTTGGCGCTCCTAAACACTTCACTCCTATCACCGAGACCCAAACACTCTTATTTATTTATTGTTGTTTGTTTAATGTTGCTTCAACATCAAAGGTCATTAGCAATACGGTACATTTTCTTACAGTATATTATACATATTTGTATCCTTGATATACTTGGCAAGACCGTCGATATACTCCTCAGAACTTAACAGAATGGGCAACGATCTAGGCAGCTTAGCATTTTTCCTTCCATTCTCATACTTTTTGCATTCTATTATTAGATGATTTATGTTAACTGGTACTTTACATATATCGCAGATCGTGTTTTCTTTCTTATTTAATGTTGGAATAATGTAGTCACATTGTAAGTAAAACTCACATCCGGGAATGTCGTGCGTCGCTTTGGATGTTACACTGTAACAACTTGAAAATAGGCTAATGGAATGTGCGTCATACGTCGAAATGACGATCGAAGGAAAAATGACGATCGACACGAGACGAGAGTGGGGAAGACGTTAGCTGCACGTCCACCCAAGAAGCAGTTCGGTAAAAGAATCGGTTTGCGCAGGACATACCTGGTGCAAGTAACAGTTCGATAGAAGAATCGGTTTGGGCAGGACATACCTGGTGCAAGTAATAAGTTCGGTAAAAGAATCGGTTTGGGCAGGACATACCTGGTGCGAGTAATAAGTTCGACACAAGAGTCGGTTTAGGCAGGACATACCTGTTGTATATATTAAGTTCAGAATTCCAAGTTTTATTTTATATTAAAGTTCCTTTATTCACTAACGCTGTGCTATATGATAGAATATAACACGATTCCTATCATATCCTCGACATTTAACAAAAATGAATGGGTTATTTCTGACTGCCCAATTCTGATTCTAGAAATTGAAGTTTGAATTGGACGATCTACTGAACTTGGAAATTTATGCCATTCAAAATGCGTCTCTTTCACACTTCGGCTCAAACAGACTTCCCTTCACGCAGGACCCAAACACGTTGGCGCCACAATGTCGCGTTCACAGTCACTCTAAACAGTGTCACATTCATAACCCTACATATATGTGAACAGTATTTCGAAATTCTCTTAACCTATCTACTGTTTCAAATTATACCTACCCATTTTTGTCATGAATAGATAAAATCCACTGCCGTGCGATTGCTATGTAAAGTATGTAGTCAGTTGTCGGTCCTGCTGAGAAATACGTGTACTTGGTGG
This sequence comes from Halictus ligatus, assembly GCA_028454255.1. Taxonomy (NCBI): domain Eukaryota; kingdom Metazoa; phylum Arthropoda; class Insecta; order Hymenoptera; family Halictidae; genus Halictus; species Halictus ligatus. The sequence goes on from CM052130.1 coordinate 14,432,112, forward strand.
AAACAGCGTTGGTCACGGTCGAGCGAGTTCGAATCGTGGTTTTTCCCGTAGCTCGAGCCGTGTCGCTCAAAATTATTCTTCGTAGACGGAATATCACGTTATTAGGCGGGTAAGAGGCTTACGCGCTTATATCGATTTATTGCCGTAGTTGCCGGCGAAGCTGCCGGAACGTGGCGAAAGCTTACTTTGGCGAGATGCACAGGCTGCTCTCGGTGCAACTCCGTGCAGCGAGTTGCATAGCGCGGTCCACCGCGCCGATTCTCAGAGCTCCCACGAAAACCTCTGCGCACAGGATGGCGATTCTTTGTTCTTCGAACGAACAGGGGACCGGGGAATTCGGTCCGGCGGCGTAGGATCGAATCCTCGACGTAGGATCGTGTCTCGGGAGCCAAGGAGACGAAAATCGGACGGATCGTCCCACGCGGTCGGAACCGCCGCGAAGAACGCTGAGAATCCTGGCGCAGCGTTCGCTTCCGAAGCAACGAGATTACTCGTTTACCAAGTTAATAAGGAAAGACGGAGCGGAGGCGACCGTTCGCGATCTTTCCGCGGAAATTCAGTATCCGGTGTCGGTTCGCTCCCGGCTTTGTCGCTTCAACGTCGCTCCTGCTCTCACTGTGTGAGAGAGAGAGAGAGAGAGAGAGAGAGAGAGAGAGAGAGAGAGAGGGAGAGAGAGAGAGAGAGTCGGCGAGAGGGGGAAGACCCGCAATAGATGGAATCGCGACGCTGATAATCCATTTAGTTCTCTGCGCGCGTGACTCTTTTCACTTTTGCTCCGCGAATATTTCGTTCCTTTCGTTCCAGTTTCTTTCTCTCGAGACCAGTACCTTTCGCCGCGATTCGCTACCCGAAAAATCCTGTACCGTTTCAGCAGCTTAAAAGTGACAGCTAATCTGCCGAGTCAAACTGAATCCCCGCAAAAGATTTTGTCTACGATTCACTGTTGTCAGAAGCTGTGCTGAACTGACGTCTTCGCTGTTGTAGACTTTGCAGATTATTCAGAGCACCAAGATCCCGTTGATTAAACAAGAACGGTTCGTTCGTTTCCGACGCGGAACGTAGGAGGTTACGATCGCTTGGCAATTTTTCACTGGATTTTGCACTCGAACGGCTACATCCGCGAAGACGCTTGCCAGTTGATCTTTTACATGACACTTCTGAGGTCTCGTCTTCAACATATGTCGACCCTCTTGTCGTAGCAATCGGAACAGCTGCGAATTATATATTCCTGACGCCACCGACTGAACGCTTATACTCCCAGACTAGACAATCTTTAGCTCCTCGTTAATAAACTGTAGATCTATATGCATTTAAGGCTTATAAAAATGTTCGAGAAATGCTACAATATAAGACTCGATAGAATTCAGTACGATTTTTATTTGTTTTGTATCGAGAAAGGCTGTTTCCGTAAAGAATACGATTTTATTTCACTCCACTTTCTTAAAATTTGTGTACGAAAATTGGAAATTGCATAAACATCCGCAGTCTACTCATTAGACTGCGGATTTGCATAAAAATTGTTTGAATCAAATGCAAGAAGCAGAATACACATCGGAATCCCCTTTTTTATTTCAGTGTACAGTCGGGTATAACGCGTTAATAAAAAGCAATTCGAAGGATTCGCGTTCGAGTGACGAGCACCGTTGCCGACTCACGTCCGAACGTAACACACGGGATGATCAGGATGTCCGGGACGTTCAGGATATTTCCCGGACGCACAAACGTGAGTGCATAGAACATTCTTCGTGGGCGGAAACGAAGCAACGGGGATCGGCGGACGACGTCGTCGGACGCTCGCCTCCGTTCAACGAAATTACCCCGTTATTTCGCCGGGTAATGCGATTCCGCGAACATTTCGAGCGTTCGTTCGCGCGTATCTCCGCGGACCCACCGACACACCCTCCTCCTCTCCTTCCTCCGTTCGTTCGTTCCCTTGTTTTCCCGTAACTTTGCTCGGCGAACGTAAATCGATTTGCTGATCAAAGAAGTTTGCGTTCTCCGCGACGTCGGCCGTCCACGTTCCGATGAACCCTCCTCGAGAAACGACAGGCGGGGCTTTCTCTCTCTCTCTCTTTCTCACACTCTCCCTCTCGCGGAAATTCTTTCCGAGTTTCGTTAAGTATCGCGCGATAGTTGCAATTGCGAAACAGTTCGAGACGTACTACCTACCTCCTCTGGGAACACGATCCTCGATTCGGGATTAAAGTAATCTTTTCCACTCAACGCCGCTTTAACTTCTGTATCCAGACGTTTCGTTCAAACATTTTAGTTGTGCACAATGTTCGTACAATACTGTCCGGATTTGCCGCATTTAAGTATATAACGAACATTTTATTGAATATCAAACCCAATGTAATTGTGTACCGTGAAAATTGTTTTGATTGCGAATTCGATGCACTTGTCACAAAAATGGAATGTTACGGGGTTATGGGGTGATTGATATCTTCGTAACACTTTGCTAAATGCTAATATATTTAAAAGAATAACGGTATACAAACGCTGACGCAATTAACAGTCTCTCTCGCAAGGCAGTCGCAACTCTACTCTACGCTCTTCCCGAACATCCACGCCTTATACTCTTTCACCCCCTTGCATTCGTCTCGCTTGCACTCTGTCTCTCGCATCCATAACTTACTTTCGTAAAAACATACACATCCCTGCCGCTCAGTTCTAAACACTATTCGATCACACCTTCGTACTCACTCGAGTTTTCCCAAACATACCGGCGCCGGTCTGTCGCAACATGATCCGGTCGCCCGCACGCACGCGCGCACAATGAACCATTCATCCCACATTATTCCTGACATATTGAAATATTTAGAATTGCATTTATATTTAACTTCCGCTTCTTACAATTGACCTGGACGATTTTTATCTTTCATAAAGACTGGCAGTTGTGACAATATGTTTTCCATCTTCCTTGAGGCGTAAAATGCTTAATAAAAAATGGAATTATCGATCACGAGCTTCCGAAAAGTTCCCATCGGCCAGAACGTCGTCGAAGATATGAGAGATGTATTTTTGCTGTTTTCGAATTCTAAGTGAGACGTTCCGCGGACGGATCTCGCGCAAGTTCCGCGAAAGAATTTGACCGCAAGTCCGACCGGAAGCGGACTCTCTCCCCTCGCCACAGTCAGCTCTGGTCCGGTAGGAAAGTTCGAGGTTCAGTTTTCGCCGTAGAACTTTTCCGTCGAGTTCGTTCGAGTGGATAACGACAACGGTCGATTCCGCAGTTTTTTTCAGCAAGCCACAAAGCGGAAGAGGGGAATTAACCCTCCCGTGGAAGATCGTGGGGGATGATCTCCGTCCGGTGAAAACGCCGGCGCTGTATCTCCCTCTTCCTCTTTCTCTCTCTCGCTCTCTCTCTCTCTCTCTCTCTCTCTCTCTCTCTGGGTCGCGCGACGATTCCACGCTCTGTTTGACGGATAATCATGGCTTTCCCGACTTTTCGCTCCGACGGAGATTCCCCCATGGTCGCCGGATAAATAAATCAGCGTGTGCGAACCGTTTTTGGCGAAGCGACGGGCCAGAGACACGGAGACAGACATACAGACAGGCAGAAATAGAGAGAAAGTGTGGGAGAAATAGAAACACGGAGGAAAGTTGCCTGATACGGAGAAATTTTTTTTTTATATTTTAAATGAATGGATGAGACTTTTCAATTCGTCCGTTTTTTGCTTCTAAATTGTGTATTGAATGGTATTGTAATGCATCTCCATGCATCTTGACATTAGACATTTACGTATTTTTAAGTGACCAAAACCCTGGTTGCAACCTCTCTTACATATAAATCAGAACATATAATTGCTAGACCGCGGATCTTTATGTAAAATAAGAATTGTCTGTATCTGCAAGAAATTGGAACCACTCCGGAATGTTTTTCTTCCCTTTACAGTTCGAGCGGTTCCAAAATAATTTATCGACATCCTTCGATTCTTCCAATCTTTTTGCTGTTTCACAAGATCCGCAGTCTAATAATCACTTGCTTCTCGAAAGAAATGATGAAACAATGCAGTACGTAAAAGTTTTCTGATACACAACTTTGCGAGATCGACTCTGAGTGCATTGATTGCATTGTTCGCGTACAAGAATAAGAATAAAAGACGACACTCTAGCCAATTACAACATTTGCGGACAAAGTGCTTGTTTCATAGATTTAGACCGCCCCGTATACGGAACCCTCCCCGTAACAGACTATTTTCCTGTATCGAGAAAGAGTGATCAAAGCAGTCAAGGAAAAAGAGAGGGGTGAGGGAGCGCTAAAAATTTTTAGATAGGAAAATTAAGTGGTGTTACGTAACGGAACAAAAGGGGCGAACAAGAGGGAAAATTAAAAGTCGAGAACCGGCTAGGTAGAAATATACGATTCTGCCCGCTAAATCCACTTAATTCCTGCTACTCCAATAAGTGTCACGAGAGTGTATCCGAGAGAGAGAGAGAGAGAGAGAGAGAGAGAGAGAGAGAGAGAGAGAGAACCAGAAGCCGCTCGCACGCTCGCTGCGCCGGAGAGGGTGAAAAGACACGCTCGCTTTTGTCCACGGAGAAATTTCTTTGTCGATATCGGAGAGCCATTGGACCGAGCCAGATTAATAGCCGTGCTCTCCTCGATCTCGAGAACCGGGCAAAGGGATGAGCCGATTCGGCTCACGTAATGCTCGTTACGCGTCGGCCGATATTAACGAGCGCGCCGAGGAAAACGGAACTTTCGTGCCTTCCAAAACGTGAATCGGAAACGGACGTACACCGTTTCTGTTCCCCGGCGAAACCGTCGTGTCCCGGCCCCCCCCCCCACCTTCCCCGTTTCGAATAGAGCGTTCTATCTGTTCTTATCTGGAAGAGATGGTCGAGTTTCGCGATCCGCAGCTTTCTCTCTGTTCCTCTCCCTTTCTCCATCGGTTTCCTTCGGACTTTCGGTTTGGGAGTCGCGCGCGATCCGTCAGATCGATCCACGAGATGAGACGAGACTCTGACTGTATCGCGTCGAGACGGTATTTCTCTCTTTCTCTGTAGAGCTATCTCTCTCTCCCATTACTGTCTCGTTCCGCTCCTCCCATCTCCTTCGTCGGACTGCAGACGGGCGAGAGAGCTCGTCTCTCGCATCCTCTCGATTCGTCAAACATTTATTCGGGACGATAAAATCGACCCCGTCGCAGAGTCGCGGGAGCACAACGCGCATTCCGCCGATATCGAAAGGTATCGGCAATTTTATGCTCTTTCTTCCCGCCTATTCCCCGAACCTCCACTCTCTCCCTCCCTCTCTCTCTCTCTCTCTCTCTCTGCCTTCCTTCTTTGTGTACCTGTCCCTCACCTATCATTCGGTCGCTGGGATATTTGGCCCGGAAAGCCGGCAAAAAGTTAATTAAAAATACTTCCAGCGAGACGTAAAAAATTTTTATTATCCGAGATGTGTAGTTCAACATACGTAGAACCGTCTATCAACTGTTGTTTTTACTCATTTGTAAACTCATGACGCAGCAGGATTCGTCGGAGGTTCGAAAATTCAATAACACGCGGAAACGCCGTTCGTTTGTCAGCCATTTTTATTCTAGGCTTTATAGACAATTCGGCTACGATTGTGCGGTCGCCTCGATTTTTCAAGCGTTTCCGATCGTTCATTAACGCATCTACAAATTTCAGTAGAAAAAATATCCGACAATCCTTTTCTTCGACCGAAAACGAGGGTAACCTTGATTTTGTTAAACGCTAAAATGTACTTCTTGTTCCATAATATCGTAGTCGACGTTGAGACGAATTCAACGATATACGATGTTATTGCCTTGAGCATGCAAAATGACATATATAGAAAAATATCATAATGGAGGAGTGGATTTTGAATGGCATAAATTTCTAAGTCCAGTAGATCGTCCAACTCAAACTTCAATTTCTAGAATCAGAATTGGGCACTCAGAAATAACACATTCATTTTTGTTAAATAAGAAGGAAAACACGATCTGCGATATATACAAAGTACCAGTTAGCATAAATCATCTAATAATAGAATGCAAAAAATATGAGAATGAAAGGAAAAATGCTAAGTTACCTAGATCCTTACCTATTCTGTTAAGTTCTAAGGAGTATATCTCCGGTCTTGCTAAGTATATCAAGGATACAAATATGTATAATATTTTGTAAGAAAATGTACCGTGTTGCTAATGACCTTTGATGTTGAAGCAACATTAAACAAATAAATCAAAAAGAAAAAAAGATACTGTGACAGTTTTTGCAGGCTTTTCGGGAGAGATAGTCCGCTACGGGTCGGCTCGGATAAAATGTCACCGGGCCGTGTTTGCGAGCGAAGCTCAAGATGCGCCGCCGCCGCCTGCTAGTCCGCGTCCGGTCTGAATCGAACACGGAAACTGTAACTACAACTGCAACTGCATCGGTACACGGCAGCAGCAACGTTTCTGTTCCTGTTCAGCGGCCGCAGTTCTCCCTTTTCCGTTTTACGTCCGGCCGACGAGCGACGTTACCGCGAGCGGAAACGCGCGTTCGATGCGACCGAAACGAGCGGCCGGTAGTTGGACTTTATGTTTATCGCGACGCGGAATGCTCCAATATTCGTGTGCTTAGCGGTTTATCGCGCCGACCCGCCGCGCCCGCGTCTTTCGCCCGCGAGATCCGCGAGACGAACACAGGATCGCCGGTTTCTACAGACAACAGATTGTAAGAGCCGAATCCTAGACGGAGAGCTAACTGCATACTTTTACGACCGCAAAGCCAATTCCCTCGTCCCCCCTTCCCAGCGAGCTGCGACTTCTACGATTGCGACAATCCGTTTGTTGTCCTACAGTTCCCATGGTCATTTCCTTTGCTTAAATACCAGTTGCGACTAGATTAACCTGTTCACCGGGGAGCCCATTTAATATTCTCCCTGGAGGGTTGCAAGCCATTTTTGGAGCCACCGCGATTTTGGTTCGGAAGATTTCAGCAGTTTGCTGTAGTATTTGGTTTGAGCTTGGTGTTGATAGCTCGTGAACTCGTTGGTATTTTAGGTATTTCAGTCTCTTTTAGCGAATTCGCTACGGAATTGTTTGATATGGATCCTGAAAGCGGTGAAATATCAGGATTTATTTGTTTTATTTCATTGATTTTTGATTTAGCGAGTCGAGAATTGAAAGTGACACTCGACTGCACTTGGAAATTTTTTTAATAGGGATAGTGCAATCTAGAGAATCTCTGTGCCAGAAAAGATTTGGATTTATTGACTAACCTATGTCTTTTAGTTCATTGTTCTTGATATAGAATTTATTTCCTACAATGGAAATATTTGAAATGATACTGGACAATGTAGACTGGTTTAATTGGTCGACGTGGATTTCTTTTTTAGTCAACAGTTTTATTTCCTCTGCGAGCGGATTTTGTGATTTTTGGTTTTGTGCTAACTCGATCCGATCAAAATAAGTTTCCAAATTTGACAAAAGCGTTCTGTAAAAACCGGTTTCATTTACTCTTCTTAATAGTTTCCATTATTAGCAGACATACTTTATTATTACTCTCTAATATGTGTTATCATGCATTTACCTCCGCCCAGAAAAGCGGTGATATTTCGCTCTTATTTAAAATTCTTTCGGTGAATATTAATTACCCAGGCTGGATGCGTACACTGCAAAAGGATCGACAATTTTACTATTACATCATTCCGAAGTCTGCGCGATCCATTAGCCAAGACTACTAAAATAGTCGATCTATAATGATTAGACCGCGAACCTCCGGAGATTCTCATTTTCGCGAATTACTTTCCTTCTAAATTTACTTCCCTGTCTAAAAGTCTGTCTTCAATTATAATCGACTAAAAATATAGTTCTCTATTTACAATCTAATAAGTATCAAAATTAAAAGTTTGATACTATTTAGACTTCGAGTTGCAGCTGAATTATTCAACCAACCACTCGATCGATATAAACAAATGAATTGTCCTATCTCGTCCTGCTATTTGTCTTGTACTGCGTCATCTCGAAACCCTTCAATAATTCTGTTGCAACTATAGAAAGAAAGAAATTTTCATTTGGTTCTTGTGTCTTGCAATCAATGCATACATTTTTTATCTTGCATAAAGATCTATTTATGACTATTGACAGATTCGATAGAGTATTCTCAAGTCAGAAGAAAGTCAGGAATCAATATAACAAACTCTCGCCTGCTGAAACAGTTAGCCAAGTAACAAGAAGAAGTCAAGTTGCAGTAACAATCAGCCTTTCAATTAGGCGAGTACTCGGCCCAGAATTGGCCTCGGCAAAAAAATTAGCAAACCGTGTCTGCACGTATTCGACTTTTGGGATAAATTGAGGATCGTGGGCTGTCGCAGATCGTGGCCAGTCGAACAGATTCGAAGGTCCAGGAGGTAGCTAGGCATAAATCTCGACTGTCGCGGCCACGAGATACAGTGATTTCTCTATATATGGCGCCAAGGCCTGGATGATAAACGTCGCGGAATTATCCCCACTACCGCGGAGTATAGTTTGTAAGGAGCCACGAAGCTCGGGATGCCTCGAACGTCGAGAAGTGTAAACATATCACGGCTCGGGTATGTCTCCTAGACGATACACGACGCTGACAAGACCCGTGTTTTGTGTCGCGGGACCGATTGTGAGTGAATGGAACGTGGACAATTAGTTTTTAGGGAATTTATCGATCGATTCTGTTTCAGAAACGCGGTTCAGACCACCAGCAGGTCCGGCTGCTGGATGCGACCCTGCACACCAGAGGACGATACAAGTGCGAGGTGAGCGCGGAGGCGCCGAACTTCACCTCGGTCAGCGCTGAGGCCAACATGGAAGTCGTAGGTGAGCGAATGCTGGTCCCCCAACCTCCTCCACTTTGCGACCCCGAACCCCTGTAGGGGTCCACCTTCTCCAACCCGCCCTATTCCGTCCCGTCCTGTCCTGTCCTGCTAATTAATGATCCTTTGATCGTAGCCATCGAACTGCCGTAATTTGAGCAAAGCCTTCTTCGTTTACGAGTCTCGACGCGATCCCCAGACCCGATCGCTTGACTTCCAACACCAAGAAACCCCGAGGTTTCGATTGTTAATGGGAAACGCGGGTTTCGTTAGTCCTTGTGCACTCATCGGCCCAATTCGACCTAGAAACAAAACATTCCTCCCGATTGTTGACGCACATCGTCTTATCGATCAATTTTTACTTAAAATATTAAACAATGTATTTCGACACCTTCGGTACAAATAGTGTTGATATTCCGCCAGAAGTATAAAAATCGATCAAACCATGAAGCAGTTTCTCTCACACTATGTACCGTCACACTTTTCCTAAAACTTCTGTAAAAGTTTACAAAAGCACGTAGTATACTTTTAAGTATGTAGTTTAAGGCTACAAAGTCTAAATGTTGAGAAGAAGTGGAAGAAATTTCACATTTGCAATTACATTTCTAACACGGAAAACAGAGCTCAGAAAATTTGACCGTGCTCCCGGAAGACCCCAAGTTACTATTATAGGGTGATAAAAATTTTTAGTAGCCCGAGAGAGAAAATTGTTGTGTACCTGTCCCCGCATCCTGTGATTTTCAAGTTAATTGCAATTATGGGGTACTTATACCGTGTTCCCTCTGTAGCGCCGCGTCTCTATCTCCGCCATCTTACGACAGCGAGTGTTCCGCCAATGGTGGCGCGGATAAAAGCTTCCACTGCTCCCAAACGTCTCTCCTGCGCGCTTAACCAGAAAAATATCGGATACCTCGCTTGTCTGTAGAATACACAGTGGTCAAATACCACGGTTTCAGTATAACTAAGGAATTTAGCATTAATATAGAGTCTAGGACGCTACCATACTACTCATTACTCGAAATTGTACATGGTTGCTCTCTGTACGGTTCGTAACTTCAATTAAACGGATAATACAGACTAATTTGTGTATATAAAAGCAATTGCGCGCTTGTGGTCGGGCTCGAGACTAACTCTTCCTAATAATTTTAATCCCGAATTAGTGTAGCAACAAATCGATTTCCCGAACTCCTACTTTTTGCATTCTATTAGATTACAAAAGTACGTGACCCGTTTGAAAATAAAGCACAAGCAACCACGTTTACTACATTTGTCACGTTGAGCCTCTATTTTATTGAAACTTACGGACAATCTCGATAAATTTTGTGTTGTTGTTTGTGCAAAGCTACATTTACCAGATACTTTTAATACTGCGAGCGACGGTACCGACCAATCAGGCTCCCGGATTAATTATCAATTCGGGTTTGGTTTCAAACGAAAATCCAAAAATCCGTACAATAGGAAAATTTCAGGTGAAGCGCGCAATGATTTCGTACAATGTCAGCGTATTGGCGAGTAAATCCATCGGGACAAAAGGGCCAATAAATAAATAAATAATACCGTGAATAGTCGCGTTGTGCCACATGTCTCTTTATTCCAGCTTGATTTCGATCGATCGGTCGCGCTGATTCGAAAAAGGAGCCGCGGCGAGAGAGAGAGAGAGAGAGAGAGAGAGAGAGAGAGAGAAATTTTTTATCAACCGCGTGAAATTTTGGCGTCGAAATGTTACGGCCTCGTAAGTCCTTAGCCGTAACACGAACTGCGACGCGACAGTAGGGGGAGCTGCATGAAATTCGCGAGCGGGGGAGCCAAGCGGAAAATTGACGAGCACAGGCGATCGGACTTGAGATATCTCTATTAATAATTGACAAGTTATTGATAATTTACCGGTACTTGACGATTCATCTGTAATATCCTGACCCGTTAAACTGTCTCCGTAAAAATTCTGTCGAAAATGATCAAGCTACCGCGCTTCACAAAATTGTACAGAGTGCGACGGCAGTGTCCTTCTTTATTTAATCAACAGTGAATATAATCTGCAACTGCTGCGGCAGCATAAACAGGGTGTTCGACTACAGGTGGGAGATAATTTAAAGGGTGGTTCCCCATTACAATATAAGGCGACAATGAAGAGTTAAAAATGGTGACTGCGGCTTCATTTTTTAGTTATTAACGTATCGTACGTCATAGAGCCGCGCGACAGTCACCTATTAAGTGACAGATACTCCGTGTGCTTCGCAAGAAGTCACGTGGCATGAATTCGGTGTGTAAACCACCCGGCTGGGTCATTCCACGAGCATTTTCGGTCCGAGACGAATTATTGGGTAAAGTGTGTGACGTCAAAGCCTAACCATTGGATACGAGCGAGGACTCCCTTTGACACGTGATTGTCGCGCGCCTTTATGACGTAAGCAACGTACACCTGTGTTGATCGGGTTGCCGTAACCAAAAATGAAGCCGAAATCGCAAGCTTTTTATTCATCATTTTCGTCTTATATTGTCTTGGAGAACCTCCGCTTAAATTTTCTCCCTCCTGTAGTCAAATACTTTGTGTAATGTCACCATACACTATTCGAAGCTTATGCAATTCCTTCAACTCGTGATCTGGTAAATTAATTCATTAAGTTTCTTAAAAAGACACATTTGGATCAACTTTTGAAAAAGTTGTCGGCACAACTGGATTTCAAAGAGTACAGCGGACTTTATGTGCTGGCGAAATTAAGCGAGTCACTGTATACCCCGCAGAAGAAACATAATTAACGTTATTGGTGGTTCAAACCGACTATGAATTGTAAATCAGCCTAGGCACCGTTCCAAATTCGGCTACTCTACATTTTCTGTCGGCCACGAATGAAGTATCAGCAAACAACACGGGTATTTCAGTGATATCGCATCGAATTATCGATAACACTCCGTATCGATATATCGGTATTGATGTCAGTGTTTGAAGGCCAGTTTGCAGAAGCGTCGCGACGCTGCCAGGGCCGAGCCGATACGAAGGTTGTCGCGTGGCGTCGCGAAACGGAGAGCCAAGTATCGGCGGCGTCTGCTCATCGAAAGCGACGAAATTCTCTGTCTTTCTTTTCTCGTAGTCTGGCCGCGTTCCTCGAGCTATGCACGATCGATAACCCACCAGGTACCCGCCATTACCGTTACTTTACCGAGCTCGTGGAAAATTTTGTACGTTGCAAATAACCTGGGGGCATCGCTCCCCTCCCGACCACTCTTTCCCCCATTCCTACTTTCCTTCTTCCCCTTCGCCTCCTCTTGTCCTTCTTTCCCTGTTCTTACTATCATCCTTCCGGCGACCGTGTTCTCACTTTCGAACACAACCCCACGTCTTTCTCCTCTGCGCGGAACCAACCACGCTCCGCAACAAGTCGCGCGCTATGATTTTCCGCCCTCGGAACCGGAAGAACGAACCACCGCACCGGCCGGTTTCACACTCGGATAGTGGCTCCGAGCTCGAGGAAACTGTGTCGTTCTGATTGGAGCTCGTTTTCTTTAATCCTGGATCGCTCTAATTCAACATGGCTTTGAGGCCCTTGGAAGGAGAGCGATCCGAGCAACGATTTATCCGCGGAGGATGCAAGTGATCTTATTTTAATGTATTATTTACCCGGGATTGGGTTGGAATTTTTAAAGAAGGGTCCAACAACGATTGCGCACTTAGTTTCGAGTAAATTTAACTCCCCCCCCCCCCCAACGTTTTCTTGGGTTTAATGGCTTGTCAGTGGCTGAGACCATGTCGTTCTGATTGGAGTGCATTTTATTTAATCCTCATCCGTTCTTTGCATCTGTTTAATGTTGATGTTCCAATCACAGTTTTATTTATCAATTTTTCTATTTTATTTTTCTGACGTCCCCAATGTAACGTTTTGTTCATTTAATTTGATCGCTATGAATTGAATAATTCGCCGTCATCTAGCGTCTCAAGCTAGGCACAGAGAGGGATATTAATTAAGGAAAATGGCGTATGGATGGGGATTAATTTGGCAAATCGTGGAATGCATTTCTGTCAGTTCAATTCTTCCGAGTTGATCTATATAAAAGCGTTTTATATCTATTCGTTTAATAACAGAGGAATCAATTAGACAGAATAAAAATAGCAAGGGATGCAATCACAGTGAGTCTCACCACGGGAAGAGCATTTAAATTAGCGTGGTGATTGTTAGGATACATGAATAGATGAGTGAACTTTATTGACCCCGTTAGCAGTCCGATTAAAATAATTAAACGAACCAATCGAATCGGGTGATCTATTGAGGAGATTGGTGGTGTACAATTTCAAGTAATTAGTGTCGCGCGGCTCTAAATAGTGAGTTCACGTTAAACTCTACTATTGTGCCAAAACATCACCTTTGAAAATCGAGCATGTTGTTTAACCCCCCGAAGATGGACCATTTCAAACAATTTATGGAAATAAAGCACTGAGCCCTTTCAAATTTTACATTACAATATTTTCTATACTTTGTAGTATTTCCCACGAGAAATTCGATCACCTTATGAAATATGCCACAGTGTGTAGAGTTAATTATTCAGTACAGTTCTAATATTAATCCTATCTAAGGTTCACTGCTCAAGATTTATTTTAATTCCTTCTTGAATAATGATAACGATTTCAATCGTGAATCTACTGTATGAACCGCTTTTAGCTACATATAATCTAGTAATTTCTTCTCTTATTATTTGAACGAAAATTTCTAAACTAGGTTATAAGTTAAGTGAGAAGCAGAGGAGCTACAAAATTAAATTAGACAACAATTAACATCCAACTCTGAAATAGATCTAGCTCTCAACGCGCGCACAATGTCTAAGATCTGTTAGAATTCAATTATATATCTCAGTGACACAATTCAATGTACGAATCTGCCTTTAAATCAAATTCGTTAAAAAGTGTGCGAAAGGGTTAAAGAGCTGATGATTAGAAGATCCCAGGGTTAATAAAGGAACCCGAGCGACTATGGCTCGAAAATTGCAATTTGCTTGGAGCCCGAGAGGAAACGAGAGAAAAACGGGAAATGAAGGGGACACTGGAGAGGAAGAAAGGTCTCCCCGTTCCATTGTAAATCGTGCTACGTATCCGCGCGCTCGCGTGCTCTCGCGCTTGCTGGTGCGAGCGAGCGAGCGACTCGGAAGGATCAATCCAATCGCAGTCGCGAATGGCTTCGTTGAATATTCTAAACGAAGCATCACGACAGCTTCGAAGGCTTCGCGAGAGAACGAGCTTTTATCGAGATCGCGACGTCGGGAACCGAAAGCTCCGGATTAAACGACAGTCCGGGAACGCGAAGAATCTCCGCATTATTCTCGCGAGGAGAAAAAGGGGCGCGCGGTGTCCGGTTCCCTGCGAGCTACAGCTCCTTTCGATCTCTGCAGTTTCGGTTTCCTAGCTTCTCGGAAGCAAAAAAAGTTCCGTTTGAAATTTTATTTCGCAAAAACAGCTGAGAATCTTTGATGCACTTGCACGGCCAAATCCCGCAAAGTACTACCCCTGGAAAAGATTCAATAAATTTTTCCCTACAGGCAAATCTTCGGCGCGAAGTAAAAATTTTCTGCACCGGTTTCAAGAAACAGGAGTTTTGCGGAAATTGATTTTCTGCCCCCTAATAGGATTGAAAAGTCGAGTGTAACGCGATACTATGTATTTTTGCCATGAATAGCTTGTGATTCTTTACGCCAGATCAAAATTTCCGGCATCAATCTTCGCGGAGAACTAAAAACGCCGAGAGGAAAATGCTGTTCGACAATATTCGAATAGAATCTGATTTCTTTGCGCAATAATTTCAGCAAATCCTTCATAATAAAACGCGATGTTTCGCAAGGGTACTTCTACTTTTACTGTTTCGCGTACCACGTACCCAATTTCGCTATAAATATATCAAATTCGCGCAGGCTAGTCATAAAATCCGCGCGGCGACGCAACAATGAGCATAAATTGGTAAAAATGTTGATTCGCATCAGGGGGGGGGGGGGGGGGGTCGCAGTGTATCGAAATCGCGGATAGAAACGTTCGAATGGAGGTTCGGGAATCAAAAGAGTATCGGTATATCGGCAATAATTTCGTTTGCGGTCTGCTCACGCACGCTAAAACATTTTTCGCGCCCCGTGCTTCACGATTATATTTTACCGGGCAATATACTTCGTGTTTAATGCTTACTTAACGCTCATTTAATGCCTATTTAATGCGCCATAAAGTCTACCTTCGTCTAATTCTGTCACATTCTCCCGGGTTCGGTTTAATAACACCGGTTGTTACCCGCATGCACCTCTCGCAACCGCCGCACAACCCCCTAGCGCCTTCTCTCGCGTTTCTACTTTCGTTCCACTTTATATCGGTTTATTCTGGCCGCGCTTTTAATCTTTAATTTGTGATTATTTCGTCTGCCATTTATTTTTCCGCATTCTTTGTTTTACGCCGAGTTTTACGCTGCTTTTCGCGCCATTCTTTACGTTAATGCCATACACCTCGGCCGTTTACGTTATCGCTCCTTCTGCCGCTGCAGCACCCTCAAATTATTGGGGCCGCAAAATTTTTTCAAAGCAAATTGTCGCGGTGCTGTAAAAATGGTGACACGTCCGTGAGAATTACCGACAAATTCAGACCGATGCACCAAAGCGCCGGCCAAATTAGAACAGAGCACGTTCAAATAAAACGACCAGCGAATCAGGACGATATACTCGTTTCGAAGGGCACTATGGTGACTAGATAACGGCGAATAGTCTCGTGAGGAGGAGCATAATCCGAATCGGCTAAGAGGGGACGTTTAATCGCGCGAGGTGTCGAGTTCGAAGCGGGACAGAGTCGCGGAAAGCGTTTCCCAGCAGACTGGCGTGTCGTTAACGAGGGAGAGGCTCTCTGTATCTATTTCTCTCCCTCTCTCCTTGGCGCTTTCTGTTCCCGTAAATCGCGTTCCGAGAGGTGCCGTTTATTAAAAAGCCTACTCGAATACGCGCCAAGGGAGCCGAACTAAAAGCGATCGCGCGTAAACGTCTCTTCTGTTGCAGTTCTTCCGCAAGATGGCCCGACGATAACAGGCGAGGAGAAGGTTTACGCTACCGGCGACGTCCTCGACCTGAATTGCACCAGCGGCAAGTCTCATCCCGCCGCGAACGTCACGTGGTTCATCAATGGGGAACAGGTGAGCCGAAAAACCTACCTGACAAGGCGTCCCTCTATCCACTCTTCGCGACATCGCGCTCACGAATAGATTTCCTACGAGAAAATCCTCGCCGATTTGTCCGTGAACACTTTCGGCGCTGTGGGACGATTGTAATTGTGAGTGTAGAGCTGATTAACAGGCTATCGATTTTTATCAAAATTTTATTTCACAAAATTTCTTCGCCTCACAACCCCCTGTCAAAGTCGTTTCCGTATAACAACCCCTTTCTTTGGTTTGCAAAATTTTCAATAGACCAGAATATAATTTTCGTCAAGTTGTTAGGGGTTTCATCATTAGAGCGAGGATTTCCAAGCATTAATAACGCTCAAGAGTGATACTTAACGTAACACAAGGCTTTATGTTTCTCAATGTTCTACATTCATTTAGAACTTCTTCGAGTCATTCAAGAAGGAAATCAAATTTCATTCTGCATACATGCCTTTTTAACTGTTTTTGCACATCTGCATAAACTTGCGCAGTCTGTTCATAATACTGATGAGCAGATAAAAAATTCTGTTGCACTTCTTTACACGTTTTTTCCCCGACGGGCTTCAGAAGATCACAGATGCTGTAAACGCTTAAACTTCGCAGTCCGGTAATGAGCGTTAAGAAGTTAGATTGAAAATACAGTAGAACTGAAATTTTAACACCCCGAGATCTCCTCGGCGCCCACGTTGAGGGACTGCAATCTACGCAGTTGTTAATTCTCTAAAACACACTTTTAATCGTACTTCGGTCAAACTCAATCTCCTCATTGCATTCGATTAAACAGGCACTAATTTCAATTAGTAGCTGATCAGTTGGACAATGCTTTCTAAATTCTGGGTCCAAATGGATCCAGGCATAAATACACAGTGGCCATCCTGTAGATATAGAATCAAACTTGTAAGTTTTACCCTGTTAACTGGACAAGGATAGATTGTAGTAATTCTTAATTTTCTTCTAATTCTTTAATTTTATTGTGTCATAGTGTGCATGGTGGTGCGAACGACGGAGTTACAGAAATTTTATTTATTTTGTTTTCGTAAGTGCTAATGGTTGAAAAATTATCCACCAAAGTGCACGTGAATTTTCTATTCGCTCGTTAATTAAACAAAACATTCTTCATTACATCACGGCGTCCATATTAGTGAGTCCTATATAGTACCTACACTAATTCTCACAGAATCGTAGCTGCAATTTCGTTGATCGCGTCTTTGCAAATGTGCAGAACAGAGAAATGAAATAGCAAACCACTAACAATTAGTTAAGACCACTCATTAGCGAGTCGCGCCGCAGATAAAAGAAACTTCCGACCCCAATTAGAAGAACATAGCGCCGAAAGGGTTAAGCGATCGTCGCAGGTTTCGTCGGCCGTGGCAGTGGCATGGGTGGGAATTGCTCTGACTAGACGACAAGGAGAGAGACAGAGAGAGAGAGAGAGAGAGAGAGAGAGAGAGAGAGAGAGAGAGAGTGAGTGGGAACCGGTAAATGGCAGGATGGAAAGGATCGTTAACCGAAGCAGGGGAGGAGACGTCGTCGTCGTCGTCGTCGGCGGCTGCGACGACAGAGTGGGCGACAGCAGCGACGGCGACGCGATGCTTGATGAGCCAAAGCGCCAATTAACGAACGGGACCGAAACCCGCGGCACGGGTGGAGCGCGTAAACGCGTCCGCCTCTGCCATCGTCGCGAGACGCGCCCGTTCGAGTTTGCATTATTCGAAGAAAGAACGAACGCCGAGGATAGAGACAAGAGTGGGGGAGAGGGGAGGGAAGCGCCGTTCGAGCAACGAAACTCGCACAATTCGGTTAATTGTTAATTACCTGACGTCGCGCGGGCGGCGACAGGAATTCAATTTTCCGTCGAAGAAGAAGCTCGGCCGCGAGGAGCTTCGTCGAATCGACTCGACTCGACTCGACGACGCGCCGCGCGCCACAGCGTTTCGATTCTTCCGTTCTCTTCGACTTAGTCGGGTATTTTAAATATAATCCGCAAAGTGGAGGCAGTTGATGCGCCGGAAACTCGCAGACACCGGGACGGACGCGCGAGCGTGCACGGTCTTAAAGACTGCGCCGATGAACGGCGAAGCTCCTTTAGGGCTCCGCAGCGAATCGAGCCCGCCGGCTCGCAAAAGTTTCCTCTTATCCGTTCCGCGTCCACCCCCGCCGCCCCTCCTCAACCCGCGCCGCTTTTCCCCGACTCCTATAGCCACGCGTTACGCTCGCTTCCTTCGGTGGAAAACTTGCCAACCTTCTCGACGATGTCCATTAGGAGTTGAGCGAGTTTAGCGCGGCACTTAACGCGAGCAATATTGTTTCGAAAACGTTCCTCGTCACGAGTCTAGGAAAGATTCGCCTGGGCGCTGCGTCGCGACGCCCACGCAATCCCTTTTCTCGACCGTCTGCCTCCAGAGACCTACGACAACGACAGATATCCGTTCCGTTCTATACACCTCCCAGTGCCCGCTAATCTTCGACTCTCTTTCAATTAGCCTGCGAGTTTCGCGCGAGCTGCCGAAGCCCTTCGACTCCGCCGCTGCCACACTCGACTGCCTCTCTTCCGCTTCCAACGAATCGATTGTCGCCTGTGCATTACGCATACGGTGACCATACGTTCTTTACCTGAGAGCATGGTTCTTTCTTTGATTCCTGTGTCCTTTCGATTTATCTGTTCCCAAAATTACCATTTTGTCCTTTATTTTGTGAATCAAGGTAACATTCTGTTCGTGACGAACACGTTACTGGAACGTAACAGTCAAATCAATTCTATACATTTTGTTGTCTCGCGTCATAGTTGAAAGTTTTGTCACCAGAGAAGCGATCGAAGAATGGCGACGACATGATGAATCCTGGTAACAAAAGTGGACCGAGATTATTAAATTCTTCGCGTATAAAGACATACCTTTTAAAAATTGTTTAAACCAATGTACGAGTATTTTCATTAGTGAGTACCGTGTGCACCAGTGAAAAACATATTGAATGTCACTTTGACACGAATCGTGTCCAATTACGTGAATACACTGATTTATTAAACAAAAAATACATTCGTGTGAGAAGTATCAAAATTACATTTTTCTCTAGAAGCGAAACAATTCTTGATTTGTTCATTATTTTTACCTCCAAAAGAGTATGGTCACCGCCATGTACGAGTCATAATGTAGAAAATTTAAAGTAAATAATATAACGTAACAAATGCTTAAAATAAAAAAAGATATAGTGTGGTCACCGTAGGGACACACTATACGCAGGGACAGTGTAAAGCTATGCAGGCACGCGGTCAATCAACGAGCCCTTTCTCGGCTACAACCTATGATTTGCTTGAAGTATGATAGAGCCTGCTACGAGTTTCTTTTCCGTAAACGGATTGTACTGGAGTCATCTGGATCGAGCATCGAGCGGCTTTAAGCGGCTTTAAGAGGCTTTAAGCGGCAAGCTGCTCGAGTCGAGAATGTTTCGAGATACACGTTACCGATGTTCGATGTGCTCGGTTGGGTCATATTAGAGTTTTTGATCGTGTGTGAGGTTAGATGAATTATTAACGTAAGGGAGCATCGAACTGCGTTAAGCGGCTCTAAGCGGCTTTGAGTGGCAAGCACCTGGAGCCAAGGCTCAAAGAATTGCTGCACTCTTGATTAATCTGCTGAGACGTTCTGTCTTATAAGTTCCGAATCGTGCACAATTTTAACTGATTGCATTTTTTTCATCAAATTCCTTTAAGCAGCTTTAAGCAGCTCCGAGTGGCTTTGGATATTCAGCAAGTTGAGTCAAAAATGCTTGTCAACTTATGTCTGTCAATTAATCTGCGGAGTTATATAGGTCTAGATCGTATACAATTTTGAATGATTTATTAATAGTCTGCGGATTGTATGCGTTTATAACAAAAATGGGTAGCTGCAATTTGGTACAGTATAATAATCGGAAGAATCGAATAGCATCAATATTTTCGATCAAGCAAAATATTTAAAGAAACGAAAATATTCTTGAGCTGCAGCTATATCTTATAACAAATGCGCAACATTTTCATGTTGCATTAGGATCGGCAGTCTATTCATTATAGACTGACATCAAACGGCTGTAAGCAGCTTCGAGCGGCTTTGAACATCGAGCAGCTTCGAGCGTCGAGCAGCTTGATCTAAAAATCAGAGTACGTCACCATCTACGTACCGGTTTAATTAGTCCATTCGGCGTTAGAGTCCTCGTGCGTACTTGAACGAACACCACCCGGCGTTTCAGAATCCGTTTTAGTTCGCGAACCACTAAATTAAATCGCTACTTTACCGAACGGTAAGATCAATGAACCCCAAAGTACCGGGCACTAAAAATACGATTAAAAATATTATTAACCCGGTACCCGTTCATCCATGGACCTCTGCACGGTTTCAACCGCGAGGAGATCCTTTGAAAGAACTTCGAACGCCTGTAAGTGTACTCCGCGTAAGAGGAACCCGATTCGACCGCCGTATCAGTCAATTTTCATCCCGTAATCTCTTTAGAAACGACTCCATCGTGTACATCGCGGTTCTTCCCTATCCGCGGGAATGTAGTATAATAAAGCTGAATGGTGTAGTAGCAGCGGCTGTACAGTAGCTGATCCAGATGCCACGGTTGGCTCGCATGGCGGGCTCTCGTATCGTAAAAGACACTCGAGGCAGAGCTGGATGGTAGCAGAGCTATCGGCTCGAGGCAGGTTTAGCGTGCTCGCATAGCTTAATACCCAATCGAAACAGGAAGCGGAACAAGCGATTGGGACCGTTCGTTCTACGGGAGCGGCACTCTCGGCCGTCGTCGGGCGTATCCGCATCGTGCTGTTCCCGATCGTCCAGGTGCAATCGTGCTCATGCGGTATCGCCGTCGTTGCATCGCAGTTGCACCGGGACGCGAGCGCGTCGCCGAAGAGAGACGTCGCGGCAATTCGAGACGCACAGCGGAAATAGCGCCGGGCAATCTCCATCCACGACCACGATAATCCGAAACTCGTTTCGGTCCGCTCCGGGCAAGAAAGTCGCCGGCAAGTTTCATCGGCTGAGCCGGCCGTTTCACCTTTTATCCGCGGCTCACCCCGAGGCGGCGATCGTCTTCTGCGATCCAACGATCTAGCCGTTCCTCCGTGAATCGAAGAATTAACTGTTCGAAGCTGTGTCGACGTTATTTAGAGAATTTCACACCCGGAAACGAATATATTTTGAAAATCCCGTTGATTTCATCGTTTTCGAATCTGGACGGATATTACAAATACATCGCGCCAACATCGACACGGAGAATTTTTTGAAAAATACGAACAGCTTAGTTTCTTCGATCTGACCCACCGTGGCCCTGTCGGGGAAACTTGTTGCCGAAAAGAGAGAATAGAACCGAAGAGCCACGGCGTCCCGTGGCTGGTGCTCGTTCGTTTCAGGTATCACCGGACTCGGAAACGGTGTACGAGCAGCACGGCCTGTTCGCGGTGATCTCCAGCCTACGGCTCCGGCTGCAGTCCGCTCACATCTCCGACAAAATAAACGTCAGGTAATACCATCCCTCCCGATAATACACACCGTCCAACCAACTAACCCAATCATGAACCACCATCATTTGAAAACCGCGTTGCCATCCAACCTCGTTCAACGACTAATGCGTCTCTCTATCCGTTTCTCCCGAAGATGCGAGGCGACCGTGGAATTGGATACGAGGTCCGACACGCCGTTCGCCGAGACGCGCACCACGGAAGTATTCGGTAAGCATTGCCGCGATTGCGCGCCATCAATTTTCCATCTCTACCCCAGTTTTTATTCACGTTTCCTTTTCTCCACCTCTCTCTCTCTCTCTCTCTCTCTGTCTTTCTCCCCATTTTTTTTCTTTTTCTTTTATTCCTTTCTCCCCACACGGCCTTCTCTACTCGTCCAGAAGAGTTGCTAGGCGAGCTAGGCGGGTAAAACGCGGCAAAACGACGGAGGCGTTAATTAACGCGAGCTTGACGGCACGAGAAACGATTACCTCGTTATTCCCGGAGCGAAAGAGCTGCGGAACGAGCGGGAGAACGCGACGACTCACTTTCGCAGGAAATTAAGCATCGCCCCCGCGAGCTCCGACGAATTAAGGATGCTTTACGATCGCCGTTCTCTGTTCGCCGTTCGTCGCTGTCCGTGGAGAGCCAAGGGGAACCTATACACTCCGCCCGCAGAAAGGCCGTCTCCTTTCCGCATTTCAAGTCTCCGTCGCGCGGACTCTTTTCCGCAAACCCGAGCCCCGCCATCCCCGGCCACCGCGATCCATCGAAATTAAAACAATAATTTACTTCTCGGTTACATTTCCCGACCACTTCGTTCCCTTCTCTACGAACCCGCTCCATTCGTTTCCTCGGGAGCGACCCCTTTCGTCTGCCTCCTTGCGAATCGACGATGAGGTCAGACCTTATTCTTTTTCTCGGGCGGAGATTTTTCAAAAGGGTTCCGGGATTCATTGGAAAGGGTTTGGGAGTAGTGTTCGATTTTTATTTGAATCGTATCTCTCTTGGTGAGTCCACTTTGCAGACTTAGTGGTTTTTTCGTTTTTGTTTTTCTTTCGTGAACTGGGAATTTTTAAAAGTGCTTCTTCGTAATTGCGGCAGGGTTGGAAGTACTATAGGATTTTTTAAAACTGAAATTTTCATGATGTTTCTACTTTAGAACTCGAAAAGCATCGGGTAAAGTTATAAAAATTATCATGATTTTTCATGTCTTTAATTTTGTTCAGGGGAGAACATTTTTCTACAATATTTCTATCCTCTTGGGGAGGGGCCAGGGGTGTTATATAATTCTTATAAATTAGAATCCTCAGGGTAGTCCCAAGCTCAGAAAACACAGGACATAAACTCAGAAACATCATGGTGCTTTTCCAGAAGAGAGACCGGATTTTTTGTCTTTTTAGTGTGCGGGAGAATTTAAAGAAACGTTCCTAACCTCATGATGGAGGTTCCAGGAACAGTGTACAATTTCTACCCACAACAACTCCCATGATGAACGCACTACAGAAGTTTAGGGAATATCAAAAACTCTTACGAACAAGTTATATTGGCTCTAAGAAAGTGGGATGGAATTTGCCTTTCTTTTTCTTAACATAAATAATTTAAAATCTTTCCCATTATGAGAAGAACGAAGAATACTATAAAACTTCTACCCTCAAAAATCCCATTGAAGCATAACCCTTTATTCATATAAAAAAGGAAGAACGCAACAAAAAGGCGAAAAAGAATTCACTCGACGTTGTCCCAGTGTGGCCGTAGCTTTAAATGTACGAACTTCCACAAATGCAACAAGACATCATCCCCCGAGCCAAGACAATCTTCTCCTTTCTCTTTTCTCTTTCCGAATGTAAATGTTTTAAAAACAGGTCGTGGAACGTATGGAGAGGAGTCGGAGAGTGGTGGCCGAGAATTTCTACCCATTAAAATTTCACCGGCTCTACCAAGCTTAGGGGGCACCGCAAACCCTAACGAATACATTACGGACGCCCTTCTCCGAAGTCACGGTTGTCTTTTTGTTTTATTTCGACGAGAGAAAATCTTTCGCAAACAGAGCCACCCCCGTTTTCAAGGGCCGTGTGGGATATTTGCCGAGTGAAATCCGCGCGTACCCGCCTCGGTAGCTCGCGGTGCGCCCGGAAACTCTTCCAAATGCTCGGGAGTGTACTTTCGCGAAATCTGGGAGCTGTTTCCACGCGTACACGCGATCGAACCACGTTTATTTTGTTAGGTATGCCGCGGCACGTCGTACGAATCTCGCGAGCACCGGCTAGTCGAAACGGTCCACCGGATTTGCGCGTAACGACGCCATTGTTTGGCCACGGCCGGACCAAACCGACCAAAGAGGGAGAGAGAGAAAGAGAGAGAGAGAGAGAGAGAGAGAGAGAGAGAGAGAAAGGGTTGATGTGCACGCAACTCTGTGTGAGGAGCAACCGGTCGGGAGAAAATCGGTGGTCGAAACGACGCGATCGATCTCGACTCACGAGAAAGTCGCGTTTCTTCCCAGGGAACCTACTCCCGGCTTTTCGCTCGATCGAAAGCGACTACCCCGAATCGCGCCAGGATTCAGAAATTAGGGGATGGAACGGGTGGAAAGACTGTGTCGAACGTCTGGACGAAATTACTCTTAACGATCCTCGATTTTCTCGTTAGCCGGAATCGTTCCTGCGAGCGACCTACCTTACCGCGCCCCCTATCCTGAAATTTAGAGACGTCTCGATGGAACTTCGAAACCAGAACGTATCGAAGTGAAATCTGGATTGAGACATTTCCTTGAAATATTCCGTTCCAGAGGTGGCTACACCGTGGCTGAAAAAAAAATAAGAAATTCAATTTTTACACTTTTCCTCCGGAGAACCGAGACTCATTCGAGATGCAGTCTGAATAGCGATTTTAATTGACGGTGCTTATTTCTCTTCCTTAAAATAGAGAAAGCATTTAAAGAATTGTAAAAACGCTGTTTTATTATTGCCAACTATTATTAAGAAAAGAAATAAACGTAGCTTCTATGTCCTGCAATCGATGCAAACAGTTTTTAATAATAACGCAGACTAGTTATCGCGTTTTAGAATATTAATGTGATTGACTGCAGCTCGAGTGTCATCGTAGAGATTATTCGTTTGTGCATGTATGAGAGAAAATTGATTTCTCTAAATGTCAGGTTTCCCGATCGGGACTTTTCGATCGTCTCGAAAGACCCTCCAACGAGTCCTCTATACGTAGAAACTTTCCATCGGACTCCACCCCCGCGCGTTCCCATCCCGGCTTATCGACGTTCGTAACCTCTTTCGTCGTCGGCTCTGTCGCGCGGGAAAGCGTCGCGACGCCGACGTCGCTTTCACGGCCGACTAGCGGCACGAATCGAGGATGAACGTCGCTCCGTGTCGACCGAAGAGCAAAGTTATCGGCGCGACGAGCCGCGAACTTTCCTCCCCAATGTGTACCCTGGAAAAGCTTGAAATTGTCGCGAGAACGACGATCTCTTCCCACCCCCGCTCGGACCGTGCGCGAACCTTTGATCCTGATGCGCATTCATTTTCACTTGTGCACAACGTCCTGGACCATCGAAACACGATTTCGGTAGTGTTCTTAACGCTTTATTTACCGGAAGCCTGTTCGTAGGTCCTTTTACGGCGGCACCGATACAAAAGAAGCTGAAAAATTTCCCATTCCCCTCCCTAAATCATTATCGAGCCGAGCCTGCTAGAACAGGGGAGGATCGACTGATGTTTAGACTCGAGTAACAATAAAGCCGGGAGGGAGTCGTCGCCGATCCCGAAAGCTCGGTTTACAAAAGCCCGTTTGCACGGTGGCCGAGCGGAGCGATAAGTCCAGGGACGTACGTGTTAAGTATACTATTGGCTGTTGCAGTGGAGGGTCACGCGAGCGCTGCAACCTCCTGCATGTGCTTGACGGTGGCGAGCGTACTGCTGCTGCGGCTGTTGCCGCCGGTTTAGAGACTCGAACGGCGGGACAGCGGATCGAATCGTCGATTCGAGACCGTCGTGTCTCGCGACCTACCTCGCCCACAACGGAACCGGAGCACCTCTTCGATCGGGTCCACGAGGTTCTACCATTGAGAAACAGGAAAGAAAGGAGAGATGACCCTCGCGATGAACGTCGAACGTCGCAAGGACCAGAGGAGAAACCCCTTCGACGAGCCTACAAACGACACCAGGGCCCACAGGGCCCAGACACGAATCCGTTTCAAGCGACACGAAGATACGCGATATTCGATTGATTTGCTGAGGCATTCTGGGCCTGGTCGTGACAAGAACCGCTCGGCTGAGGCCCAGAATTGTGTGACTAGGTTCACGAACTACGGATCTGCCTCGATAATTGTCCCTGGTGGAATTTGTTAAGAGTTCGAGACAGTTTTTAGAACTTCCGGAGAGTTGTAGAACCAGAATGGGGTCGCCGAACCCAGTGGGAGGTACTGTTGACAGCTGAGAAGGTGGTAGTGGTAAACGTTCTATAAGAGACAGAGGGGTAGAATTTTGTTTCGATTTAAAGAAAGGAAGCGACATTTAAATTTCACAAGGGGGAAGTTTTAAAGAACGTCAATGGTAAAGCTGATTTTTATCCTCTTGGCTCACAACAGTACGTTTTGTAAGACGAAAACGGGAAGCTAAGTGGTTTAGGCAGGCGGTGAGGACGAGAGTGACAATTATCGAGGCGGCACCGTAGTCGCGACAAAAGTCCCGAGCGAAGTGTCTCGATGTTCCGCCGCATATCCCGCCGTGTTTCTCGCAATGACGCGCACCTGCGTAGCACACGCAACGTTACGTGTACCCGTTTACGGCTTCGAAGCTTCCACTGTCCCGTAATCGTACTTCCGAAAAAAAAAACGACGCGCTGCACTTTCTCGCGCCGCCACTCTCGTAGCTCGTAGTCGCCACCACCGAACGACCGTTCAACGACCGGACGGACTGACGGACGAACCGACGTCACCGATCAAATCGGCGTTTCGGGTCCAAGCTGTTTTCGCTGGGACATTCGCGAATTCATTCCGAGAAAATGATCAGACCTGTCGAGTTAACATTTTGCGGATATGTTTACATATGTCTGAAGCAACAGCACGAATTTGTGTAGGACCGCCTGTTTAAAATTGCGTGAATTCGTTGTGTCCGACGACAGCCACATTCGAGACGAGCAAAACAGGATATGATTTGTTTTATTCAGACGACTGAAACAGGCGACGTCAATGCACTCGAGTAAGAGTCAGCTGATCTCGGATATTCATTAATAGCTGCCACAACGTTCAATAGGATGGCTTATCAAAATTTGTGGTGGTACTTCAAATATCCACAAGTACACCTGCAAAATTTCGACTCAGCAGCTTCGATCGTTTTCTTGAAATTAATTTCCAAATATCGCATTGAAGACGAGCGTCTAGGCACCCCTCAAAAATAGCCGAATCGATCGTATCCACTTTCCTCGCGACTTCCTTGCGACGCGCGGAAACGCATCGTGTCGCGTGCGTTTCTCGCGCGCCGATACAAACTGTATGTATGTGTGCGAGCAAGTCTGTATACTTGTATATACCTGAGACGCGCGTATACCTGTCGTATCTGCGTACCTTATCGAATAGAAGAGAAAGAGAGAAAGTGAAGAACGAAAGAAAGAGAGAAGATCCGAGAAGTCGAGTCGATGCGATACTAATCGCGCTTTCCGTAGCATAGACAACGACCGGTGGGCCGTGTTTCTGGAGGTCGGGCCACGACTCTTCTTCGGGACATCGATTTCCAGAGAGACGAGACGAGACGACAGCAAAAAAAAACAAATACAAACTCTGTTATTCGCTCGTCGACAGCCGAACGCTCATCGGAAACGATCGCGTATTTGTGTGTATGGCCTAATGTATATATTTCGCATATTTAGTAAATAAATCGTATTTCATTACAGCCGTCTGCTATTCCATCACCTTCGACCCCTCCTGGTAACCCCATTTCAATTGATACACTTCATTTTCATTTATATGCATGATCAGGGTTCTCGGATTAGGAGGAAGCATCAGCCAAGTAACAATTTATTTCTGCTACTTTTAATTTTAATAAGTAGACCGCGGATTTTACACTAAAAATTGATTTATTCTTTAACACTTTGACTGCCAAATCAAAGTAAGTTATTTAGTGGAATAAAAATTGAAAAAAATTAAATACATGATATTGAGAAGTCCTCCAACTTTCTTGAATTTTACAGATCCTAATCAAACTTGGTACAATGAATATATTAACGTAAAAATTCATTTTAAAACCTGGAGAAATAATTCCGTCACCCACATATGGGTGACATGGCAGTAAACGTGTTAAATAATTTTGATAGGTTGAAAGAATGAAAGAATAAAATACTGAAGCAACGAGCGGTTCCATAGAGCAAGATCTTTATTTCTCTCATTTTATTTCTTTAGACATCGTAGCACGTTTGATTATATTTTTGTATGTATTAACCCTTAGCACTCGAATGGCGAGTATAAGGCGCCACTAAGAATTGCAATATCATTATTCAATATACTTTTTACATTATTAAATTTGTTTGGATTTAATAAATTATTAAAAATTTCAGTATTGTACTTGTAAATTCCACCATTTTTTTAGGTGCAACATGAAAAAAACTATATAAAAGGAAAATATCTTAGGTCGGAAGAAATGTTTCGTTTTGGAGTTAAAATAACTCCAAACGAGCACCCTTCGGGTGCAAAGGGTTAAAAGACGTCCCAGTTTAAAATGTAGCGCGACAAATAAAACACATTTAGTAAATTTCAAGAGAAAAAGAAACGGTTACCGTACACTACCAGGATCTTCGAAACAGCAACTTCAGCAGAACACGTGAGGGTTAAGCATTCTTGTGGACGCTTTTAGCGTTCTGTGCTTCAGTTGCTCGTTTTTGTGTGAAACGCACAGTCTGATAATTACTAGGCAGAAGAATCGACTCGATTTTGTTCGTGCAGGCCGAAAGAGATGAGCAGGGAAGATCGATCGTCGGACGTTTTCCCGCAAGATCTATTCCGGGGGTCGGTTGTTCCGTCGGTTTACCGGTTCACCGCGTCTTCCAGCGGTCGGAAAAGAATTAATTAACGGTCGTTCGTGCCACAGGACAATAGGAGGCGAGGCTCGTCCGACGAGAGCACCCCTTACCTCGTTACGAGGGAAATTCTAGACCGAATAAACGGTCGGCAGACGCGGACACAGTCCCGGAAGGCGATCGATGCTAATGCCGCGTGCCAGACCAGTCCCGAACCGGCCCGGCCCGCGCCACGCCGCGTCGGCCCGAACTACCCTTTGAATATGTATCGGCGCCAGTTTTACCCCGTTCGTCGCGAGCCATCCTAGGGATCGATGTCTCGTCCGGCATCGACAAGTGAGTCGAGGATTATGCATACAATTCGACATATTTTGTCTGGCGATACGCTAAAACACGGCGTTTTTTATTTGGCCCAGACGATCTTCAACCTGGCTGCACGGAAGCCTCGCATTTTATTTTTGCGGATGGTTGTTCAGTGCTTTTCAATATTAATTTTATTCGGAACTCATAGGATTTCTCCGAGGATTTGTCTTTCGGTAAATTTTTTAATCACGATTGTAACTTCAATCACCGAACAATAATATCTAATCAATTTTCTTTTTTTTTTATTTTTGTTAGATTCAGTAAATGCGTTTGTTGTAGAGGTGTCTTTTCATAATCTTATTCTAAATTACACGGTAGAATTTTCGAAAACCAGTAAATCCGAGCGAAAGATTTCTTAATGAATTTTTCAATAGCAGTATCAATTTTATTCATGAAGCCATAAATCACCGTTCCGGCACTCGGGTCCTTCCTTTCGGAATTATTCGGAAAAAGATTTTTAAGCTACTTTCTGATTTAGGACAACCCTTTCCCCTCTCGCCCTTTAAATAAACCTGTTAATTCGACGCTAAATTTGAAATCCCCTGCCATACATATACCCGAATCTAAAAATAGTAGAGAATCCTTTTGGGCGCCTTTCTAGCATGCCACATCGACAGTATTTTTATTCATACATTTTTATTCCCATATCATGAATACTAGTTCGTTGTTATACAGTGACCCACAAAAGTGTTTATCCACTCGGATAAGGTTTATTGATTTTTTTAACAGAATTCAAAGATTGAAGCCGCGCGCCGGAGTCCTCAAACCAGAAAATTCCCGACGCTATTATACAGCCGCGAATAAATTCTTTCGCAACGGACTTTTCGAAAAATGGAGTAAGAAGTTATTTATCCGTTCGGTGGGTTAAAACCGCTTAAAAGGGCGTAGATAAGAAGGCAGATATCGGTCAATTTCTAATAAATAGGACGTCGTCCTTGTCGCACTAATATTGTCCCGCAGATATCCGAGCGACGTGGAATCTCGGTATTCCCGGCTCGTTTACCAACCATCCGCCATCGCGCGCCGGTCCACGGAGGGCAGCTTTATTAAAATTATTATAATCGCGTAGCCCGAGATCGTGAAAGCGACGACCTAATAAATCCTCCGTTTCGATCGAAATTGAATTGAAAATTTGAAATTGAATTTCGAGTTGATCGATATTCCGGTCGCGGGCCGTGTCGCCACCCCTTTAATTAACTTCTCCCGGGGGGGGGGGGGTGGAGAGGGGCCAGGGAGAGAGATGTTCCCCGTCTTTGTCTCCCTTTGTCCATAGGTCCTCGTCTTCGCGTTATCTTCCCCGTGCTACCGGGGCCCCCTCGTCTCTCTGTCCGTCTGTCTCCGGTGAACGTAAATCTCCATTACTCTATCTATCTATCTCGCAGACCGGTTCGGTGCCCGCGCGTTCGAACAATTTTTTTCGCTCGCTCTGGTCGCCCGATCGGCGGCCATTTATTTCGCCTGAACCGAGAGAGATTCCGTAGAGTTTCGGGCTTCTTCCGTATCTCTCTCGGGGGAAGTAACAAGGTAGACGAGAATCATCGATAGCCTTAAAAGTTTCACTAGCGCGAGATACGCGCGGATCGTGGGCTCCCGGGCTTCTGCGATCGTTCACCGTCCCCTTCGGTAATTTCTTCCGTTTCTCGCCGCATCCGGAATTATAAAATGTTAAGCAGCTTCTCTCTCTCTATCGGCCCGGCCGAGCACACCTGACAGCCCCGCGATCGATCGAAACCAACCGCGAGTCGATCGCCGCGATCCCGACCGCGGACCGCCTGAATTTTTCTCCGGGAAATGTTCCGCAGGTGATTCCGCGCTGGGATTTTATTGGGAATGATGGAGGATGTAGTGCGAGAGATTTTAAGAGTGGTTTAAGTCATCCCTTTGATCGCTTCGCATACGTCTAGAAAAGATCGCTTCTCTTTGCAATTCTCGTTCGATGTACTTCTTTGTGTTTTGGTTTTCCGGAGATTCTTATGGAACAGGCGGTTTGAAAGTATTCTGACTAACCAAAATTAAGTATGATGCAGTACAGGTGAAATTAGGGGGGGTTTAGGTCATCACTTGGATCATTTTTAATTTGTTTAAATCATACAAAGCGTTGCATACGTATACACATTTTTTACTCGATTTCATTTCGTAAATGCAAAACTTGCATATATGAATTTTTATATGGAAAACTACTGGTACGATTATTCTTAAAATTTTCACCTACAAAATGAGCTCTGATTCAGCACCCTATCGCCGTCGAATTAATTATCGGCGAAAGAGAAGTGTTCCAAAGCCTGTAGAGAAAATTCGCGAATAGCCGTTCCGCCAGCATTATCCGCTCATTGCAACAGCACCGACACCCGTTCTGCAAAATGGATGGCCGTTCTTGCAACTTTTAATGCCGGCATCGATCGCAGAGTGAATTAATAAACCGGGGCCAACTTGTGCCGTTGCAACGAAATGCAATATTAACACCGTCTATTTATGTAGCGCGCTCCCGCGGGATAACAGGGCCGCGCGCGCGACAAATCCGCGAGGCAAACACCGAGGAAGATGGGTGACGCAATTTCGCGGCGAAGAGAGGATAGAACGGGCCTCCGGAAAGATTACGCGCGATGCGAAGCGTTGCGAAGGCGGCTAGTTTCACGAGCGGACGCCTGTAACGAGTAATCGTCGATTCCTCTCTTCCACGGTGTACACCATTACTGTCGTCCGCTCACCAGCTCCTTTATTACATATTACATTGCTCTCCGGCGGCTATTCTATAGATTTCGAACGTTTATGATCCGCAGATGAGGATTTCTTTAAAAAATACTCAACAACAATGACTAACATGACCAATGAGGAGAATTTTAGTCAGGAAGATCGAAGAGCCCTGAAAATCTACCTGAATCATTTCTTCTGGAATTTTTTTTTAACACGATTTCGACACTTCGCGGACAATTAATGGTGAAACAATTGGTTCGCGAAAGATTTCAAGACGTTGCAGATGGCCGTAGAGCACGAGGCAGAGTACCACTGTCCAACTCGGGCACTAAATGAGGTTGGTACACAACAACATAGCATCCAGGCATTGCAGTAGCAGCCCACCATGGCCGACAACAGCGAGCGTCTATCTGGGCATTGAATTTTCATTCGCAGTTCGTTTACACGAAAATATTCACGCGACGAGAGGCGACTGGCGAGACGGAATTTCCGTGCGGATAGCAGACCAACACGGAAACCCTTCTTCTCTCTCTCTCTCTCTCTCTCTCTCTATCTCAATCTTCCTGTCTCCCTTTAGCGTCGGTTGATTCGTCGAGGCTAAATATTTCGCGAGAGCAGCCGGGCCCGAGAGATTTCGATCGGGCTAAAGGAGCGGTCTCGCGGTCCGTATTCACTGTGGCCGAACGAACGAACTCGCGGGGGCTAAGCGAGCGCAAATATTGATTTTCAATTACGGCATTCGTGACTTCGCGCAATGTCCCTGCAGGAGCGCGCGGGCTGCTCGGTAGCCTTGGCATAAAATAAACGGCAATATCAAGGTCCATCTCGATGCACCGCGGACTCCCGATCGATCTAGAAGCCTTCTCCTCCTCTATTTCCACCCACTCTTTCCGCCACGACCCCCCCTCCCTCCCCGGGTCGTCCTTCCATCGTGCGGAATTCACGCGATCCTTCGAGGACGCGTCGTGGAAATTTATTTATCCGACTACGCCGGGAAACGGACGGAACCGGAAGATGCACGATCGCCGTCTTTCCTCTCCCAAAGAGGAACAAGATGGACGACGGCAATTAGAAGCCGCGCCAACGGACTTTAACCGTACGATTTACCGATACCCCGCCATCGCCTCCGCGAAATCGGTTCCGACGATTCCGTTCCTCTTTGCAGAACGATCCAAGGAAAGGCAGACCCAGCTCCGATTCCAGAAAGTCATCCCGGGAACGATCTCGTCGCAGAATTGCGACACGACAAAGCGCCAACAGCGAATGGGAACGCAACTTCGCCCCGGCTAGGACGCCGAGGGATGAAAGGGCGAGCTCGAGCTCCCACAATTGCAACGAAGAGTTGGGACCGAGATAAGGCGGATAAAATGTTAACTATGCTCGCCAACTGGATGTCTGGGATGTATCAAAGTGATGTGCAGGTTTTTAAAACGATGGCAACGCTGCTGGTTTTAATCGCTGATCCTTGGATAGAAAACCTTCTTTACATAAGTTTATAATTGGCGATGTTCAAGACCGTTCGCCGGTCTATTTTCCAATTTCATAGTAAATTTAGAGATTCATCTTGTGGGGAATTGTGCAATAGATCCGTTCGGTTGGTCTCGCGATTTTTGTTTGCCGAAAATTCAAATTTTAACCCTCGGATGCTTGGTTTCGATAACGATCAGAGTTTGCAATTGTGGACACATTTGTGGGAAATTATTTGTTACGAAATCAGTAGAAATGAGTCACTTTAATTGCATTAAATGTCGGATACTTCTGAAAGGTTATTAATATTCTGCTGTAACACTTTGAGTGTCGATCCAGCAGCCTCAAATTCGTGAATTTTCGATATATGTCAACAATACGGGTCTTGCCAGCGTCGTATATTGTGCAGGAGACATACCCGAGTCGTGTTATGTTGACACTCCTGGCCGTCCGAGGCCTCTCGAGCTTGGTGGTCACCCACAGGGCACACCCTGTGGTAATGGGGATAATTCCGCGACGTTTACCATCCAGACCTTGGCGACACATACAGAGAAATCACTGCACAATGAAATCAAAGTAATATATTCAATGAAATAACCATTGAAATATTGCAATTTCTGATGCTGAGGGTGCTCTTCGAATCTTTCTGCAGTTAGCAAATCCAAACCAAATTTGCTACGCATTAACAATTAATTTTTAAATCTATACAAATACTCAAAGTGTCGGAAGAGTCTTTCAGATTATTTGACTTGCGGTGTCCGTTGCCTTCCGTCAAATACGACACATTACCGTCATGCTTAGGGTCCCGACGATCCATAAACGGCCACAAGAGTACCAGAACCGGTTAATTTGCGGCCCGAAGAGAAAGTGCCAAGGGGATCGTCGATTAGCACTCGATTTCATTAAGTTCCCACAGCACCTTATTCCCTGACGATCGCGCACGGGTTCAAATTAGCCTAAGCTGTAAGCCCGTCGAATCCCAAGGATCGATCAGCGAGTGGACCACACCGGATGTTGCAAGTCGAACGATGGTCCTGAGCTTCCGGGATCTTCCCGAAAAGAAAGACGAAAGAAAGAAGGAAGAAAGAAGAGCGCCGGGTGGTACGGGTCCCTGCGGTCCAACAACTATCGCGTCGATCCTCTTAACGCCCATCCAATCTCTTTCCGTAAAATATCTTGGTAAACCGTGTTTGGGTGGAATTCGCAGCCATCTTTCTTGGATACCCTGTCTAGCACGTCTCTCTCTCTCTCTCTCTCTCTCTCTCGCTCTCTTGGCACGATTCGAGACCGAATAGAAGCTAACCTCGATACCCTGGCGACTAATTTACGAGCGACGCCACCGTTCGAGACGCTGCGCGACGAGTAATCGCAGGATTTATCGGGTCCTTGGATCCGAAGAGCTGAGACCCGACACGCACGCGTCAGGGATCCTCAGCGTTTCTTAGGACCCTCGAATTAAATTACACTGCTGACCCACAGCGATCAAAAAGGACGTACTGATTCTATCTCCGCGAATCTTCCCAGATATATTCTCATTTTGGCTCGGTTTCAATCACACTCATTTTTCGTTCGTTTAGCTCAGTTCCGTAGCTTCTATTTTTATTATTGAGCGAACCTCTGGCCCTTCGGGGACATCGGTACATCCTACTGATTCTATTTGAATATTGATTATAGAAGAGCACAGCTAGAATTTGGAAATAGCTAGGGAAAATATAAAAAAAAATCATCAAATGAAAAATATTACAAGATTCAGATATCTTCCTTGTCGTGACAGATTAGTTATCCAGGGTTAATCCTCTGTCATCTCGCAGCGCCTCGAACGCATTAAGAACGTATAAGCATTTAACCATCACCACGGATCACGATCCGGGTATCTCTATCGAAATTCACTTTGTAACTCCACTAGAGGCGAAAGATCGTCCAAATATTGACTAATTAAATATTGCGAATTCCGTTTAACGTTTCCCCGGGAGAGCGAATGGGAACGATATTGTTTTGTTTTCCAGGCAGATAAACTAATATAACGGTGCCGGTCGGCTAAACGAGTTCTCGTCGGAAATTTTCCAGGAATGTATATATAGTACACAAGTCGGGCGGATCTCCGTAAATAAATAATAATAATATCCGGAGTGGCGAAGAGTTCAGGATATTTGCCCCGTTGCAATCTGGGAGGGTTTTTTTTTTCAATCGGTCGTGTGCGCGGTCTGGATGATCGACGGCGACGTATTGATTCACTCCGTCGTTCCGACGAGCGGCGTGGCGGCGGCGCCGGGACGCGTTTAACGTTTCACGGGACCGCGACAGGTTTCACGGGCCACCAAAAACATTTATCGAGCATCGATTCGTCGCATTCCTCGCGCGTCAAAGGTTATCGGAAAGTTCGTGCGCGTTGCAGCCGCAGGCATGCACGCGACCCGCGATTATACATACACAAGATCCGCTTCGAAACCGCTCCGCACCCGCTTTGAACCGCCACTGCGAGAGTGACGTAAAAACCGACCTCGAGAATTAGTCGGAGTCGGACGCCGTGAATCCTGAGCACCTTGGATCACGGAGCGGTTCCGGCACGAGGGCCGCGTCCTACCTTCCCGAACACGGGAAGGTCGAACATTGTCGACCTCGCGGGACGGGCCGAAAATATTGATTATCCGATGACCCAGTTGAAAGAGCGGTGCCGCCGTCGAGAGAGCCACCGGCGCAGCCTTAATTACGACAGGTTTTCTTCCAACCAAGTTAATCGGTTCCAGCCGAAACGAGTCGTTACCGGTGTAAGCAGCGCGCAACCCCTCTCGCCCATTTACCTTTCCGCTGAATAACGAATTTACTCGAACATCCGGAGGACTACCCTCGCCGTCTATAGAAATTCCTTAAATCGCTAATACTTCACGCTGTCGAAATCACTCTAATCCCGGACTGTTCAGTCTTGATCCATTCTGGTCCTAGTATGAGCCATTTACTCGGCCCGAAGCAATCATCTGTCTTGTTTAAGTCTTTCCGCTTGAAAGAAATTCCATTTACAATTTCACCCTCGGAGAGTGAACCATTCTTACATACTTGATGATACTTAAAACTATTCACTATGTTACTTAGCAATTTTTGGAGCGACATTTTTTGAGGTTTTTAATCTAACAGCTGTCCATATAATTTAATCGCCAGAAACTGAACAATTACATGTCGATTTTGATATTCCGGGTCAATATAGATCCAGGGATAAATATGAATGTACTGGATGCGCACAATAATTCGCGGTAATTCTTTCCTCGTCAATTTCTTGGCCATTTACGTACATTTACACCGTCCTACAGGTAATCGATGTACGGATAGCAGATCTTTGTGCAAAATAACAATTTTCTACCTGGATTGCAACAAACTGGAGCGAAATGGAAATTTATTTTATTTCTTAATAGGTTTAACACATTGAAAATAATTTATCAGTATTTTTAAGTTTTTCTAATGTTCTTACTGTGTTAAATTACACCCACCCACTTTCGTCGCAACCATTCGGACTACGAATTAATTTGTACACCTCATATACTGTTTGTACTTTTTAGTATGCAAAGTTAATCGATTTCGCAGCTGACCGGCTCGTGTATAGTATAACGGTGAATAAATCGTGGATATTTATGCAAATTCTCATTTTCATATAGAATTTTATGGGTAGCAAAGTAAGGAAAAAGTGTCTCTCATGGATTAAAAGACACAATATGGCACAGATAAAAATGTTTGCTTTATACATGTCGCCTCGTGTCGATTGTAGATGTGCTCGCAGTGTCATGTATAGATTTAGCGGATCATTAGAGCCTCGAGATGTTGTATGCATGCTTAAAGATCTAGGGCGAACTTCTATTTCTTAACAGCGCCAAGAAAAATTGATTCCGTCCTCTACGTCAACGAGAATTAAGTTAGACACATTAAACGAGCTGTTGCACTTTTACAGTTCACTCTCGGTTAACGGGTCGGACGTGATATAGAATTGCAAATGCCACGGGCGAAATTAACCTGGATGTTAGTTCGAAATGTCTGAGATAAGACAGTTTAGACTACTTGAAAGAAATATGTGCATTGGTACCGTTCACGTTCGTGTATGGAAAACCTAAGGAATGATAGGTCAAGGGTGACCCAGTCTAAAAGTATGCAACCCATTATAATCATTCTTTTTTCTCCTTCTGATAATTTCGCATATAAAAAGAAAAAAATGATCAATTTGAGATGAAACCACCCTGTAAGGAATGAAGATCAAAATGCAACCACTGCGGAAAAAGATGAGATCAATGTTATGTGAAACACGACTACCAAGTGAAGAGCTCGGGACAACAAACGGTCAGCTCGATTTCGACGTGATTGTAAAGGAAGAAAATAATTTGTTGATTAGTTTGCTGACCCGAAAATTGAAAACTCCAAGTGGGCAGTCATGTCTAAATCGGGCTGACCGTTTATTGACCTGAGCTCTTCAATTCAACTCCGTAGGATTAGAAAATGATGTGCATCTTTTATACTCGACCTGAATATGCGTACAATATTCCTTTCGATAAGTCAGTGTGTCCTCGTTGTACAATGCTAATGGATTCGCTCCGGGGGCACAATTAATAGTAATAAAACCGTCAGTCAGATTCGACGCCGGATCCCCTTCTTTCCTCCGTCCGATATCGTCGTTGGCGCAGCGACGCGACGGCTAACCGGAAGCAGCGACGGGAAATCGATGACGTCCGAAATACTCGCCCGAGAGGAGGTTTGAAAATCTTCGTTGACGACGCGACGCGACACTACGGAGGGAAGAACAATCCGGCGGGGAAATTAGTATCGACAAATTACTTCGAGTTGTTGACAGGTCGAGTCTATTCCGGTACTTTCGGTGGATCCGTCGGGCACTTCCGGTACGCGAGACGGACAGCGTCGGTCATTGGTGTCTCCAGGAGGATCCTGGAAAGTGGGCTTCCTCCGGCGACAAAGGCGACGGAGTAGAGGCACCGGGCACAGGGCATGGAGAGAGTACAGGAGCACGGCTTCTCGGAGAGGGTGAGCAATTAACGAGCTATCGAATATTCGATTACGTACGCCCGGCTCGTTCTTCGAACCGCTATTACCATGAGCTCCGGCGAGTAGAGCGTGCCGGGCAAAACGGTTTTTAAACGACGTCGAAACGGCTGGAAACGGCTGTCGAGGATCGTTAGGTGAGTTCGAGCTCGAGACGCGGCGCCCAGGGTAAACGCAATAACAGAAAAGGTATTTTCAAAGGTGGAAAAGGTGGACCCGGTAACCGGGTCGGCCCGGATCGACTCGGCCCGACAAGAAAATGCTTACCGTTGCGGGAAAATCGTTCGATCGAGTACAAGGCTTAACGAGATATCGTTAACGTCGCATCGAGAATGAAAGCACGTGCCTGCTTGCCTGCCTACCTGCCTGCCTGCCTGCCTGAGCGTAGCCCTTCTCAGCGAGCCCGCAAACGATGTCGAACTTTACGGGATCCATCTACGGCATCTACGAGATCGCGCAACACCTCCACACCGGGGAAACGGATGGCCCTTTTCGCCCTTTCATCGCACCTCGCACGCGAATTTACTGCAGAATTTACTTATCCCGTCGAACTCGCGGCGAAGTCGACAACGAACCTGACGATAAGTTAACGCTTAACCTTCGAACTGCGGATCACGAGTTCGTTCGTCGTTGAAATTCGCTGTCACCTTTCAGACATTCTTCATCGACTAAGTCTGTCGCGGCCAAGTCCTAATCCTTGCCCTCTTGTGTTTTCTTGCATCCCAACATTTAGGCTACGGAGCTGGCTTGTCGCCGTAAAAAGATATAACCATTGCGCAAGAATCGTCATGTCGAAGAGCCCAGGACACAGGACCCGCAAACCTCGGCAAGCCATAAAACCCGGGCCTTGTAAATCGTAGTTTGCAAAATAGGGTCGCTGGGGTTTTCCATTTTTTTATTACCCTCCCCATGACCTTCATGCTTGCCGGGGTCTCGAAAGAACTTCATCGCAACTTGGGCCAGCCTTCGCCTCCCACCTAGCGTCTTCCCACCCTTCAGACTTTTCCTCTGGAGGAGGAATTCAGACAGGAGTGGGGAGAACCGAGGTTTCCTCTACGCATTTTCTCTAATCAGAAATCACTCTAGTTTTTTCGTTTTACCGGTCATTTTTTGTTCCTGTAATCGTTACCCTATTTCTCGTCTGAGTCAGTCAGACTGTATCAGCAAGTTGAAAATAAATTTGTATTTAAAACATACAAGTAATCCTTTCTTGGCAACGCAAGAAAGGTGGTCCTTCGAGGTTTTGTTTTTTCTTTCATCTCTGGTGGGCTCACACGTGCAAACAAAACGTACGAGGCCGATCGATCGAAAGATCAGCCACAGTGTTTACAAAGTCTGTCATTTCATTGTGCTATTCTGTCCATAGGACAGCCGTCTTCGCACTTTCATCGCCGTACGCGCGGAATTTACTTGTCCCATCAAACTCGTGGCGAAATCGACGACATTTTAAAGAAACTGCTGCAAGTTTTTAATTGATTCTTGATAACATCTTTCACGACATACCCAAAAAATCCATCGAACCATGATATGATATGATATGATATGATATGATATGATATGATATGATATGATATGATGTTTCAACCGTGGTTTGATCTTACGGAAATTCTTGAATCATAGAAAACCTCGATCCAAACTGTCGTATTGCTAGAAGGGTGCTACTAGGTAAGTCGTACATGTTTGCAAAGCAAGCTCTCTTAAAAATTCATCCCCCAAGGGTTAAAGCTGGAGGTTCGAACTCTCATATGAATTTTCCAAATATTTTCCTTCTTGCCTCCTCGTTGGAAAATATTTTATACACTATTGAATTGGGGGTAATTTAAATCTTAAACATAGATGTGGTATTCGCTGAAACAGTAACAATATATTACAGTTTAATCACAGTTGTGATACAGGTTGTTCGACTACAGGTGGAAGAAAATTTTGAGGGGTGATTCTTCATGACAATGTAAGACGAAAATGAAGAGTAAAAAATTGAGATTTCGGCTTCATTTTTTAGTTATTAACAACTAAAATTCGCCTAAAATGCGGCAATCTGGCCATCAGAGATGTACGGAACGTACGTCATAGAGGCGCGCCACAGTGACCTATCACGTGACACATACCCGCGTGCCTGACAACAATTCACGTGGCAAGAATTCCGGCGTGTAAACCATCCGAATGGGTCACTCTACTCGCATTTTTGGTTTTAACCGAATCATTGGCTATAGTGTATGACGTCAAAGCCTAACCATTGAGTGTGAGCGAGGACCTCCTTTGATGCATGTCTGTCACGCGCCTTTATGCCGTAAACAACGTACACCTCTGTTGGTCGGGTTGCCACATTTTAGGCAGATTTTTAATTATTAATAACTGAAACATGAAGCCGAAATCGCAAGTATTTTATTCTTTATTTTCGTCTTATATTATCTTGGAGATCCTCCTCTTAAATTTTCTCCCACCTGTAGTCGAACACTGTATATGAAAATTCAAGTATTTAAAAAATTCCATTTTTAAGGATTAGGGCAATTTCATTTGCTATTACTTTGCAATATATTAAAAATTAACTTGATCAAATTGATCTATCGTTACAAACGATTCATGTGGATTATATTTTTCCAATAACCAGTGGTAATTCATATCACCAATAACAAGATCGACATGTATCTCAAAGAATTAGGTCCAGAAGCAAATAAAAGAATATTGTTAATTGAGAATCTGAACCGATCTAACCATGATTGCTATAAACCTATCAAAAGCGTTGGCATTACAAGAGTTGAAAGAGTCAAACTCAGGAAGCTTGCGACAACATAATATATCCAGGAAAACGCGGCCGGCCAGGTCGTAAAAACAATAATAAATAAATACATGCCATCTACCGAAGCACGGTGACACCGAACCCTATAAAAACGATCCCAAAACGCTTTTGAAATGTTTCGAAAATGTCGATTTCCAGGCACCACTTCAGACCTAATAAATAAATTAAATTAACAGTATTACCCAATCGCTTCTAAACTATTCTTGAAACATCGATTAAAATGTCGGATCCCCAGTTCCAAAACGAATAAATAAATAAAATTCACCAGAACGTTCAGAACGTTCTTGACGCTTCGATTGACGGACACCGAGTCCAAAACTAATAAACAAATAAAATTTCCAAAAAAAAAACAAAACGAACGTTCCCGTGA
This sequence comes from Halictus ligatus, assembly GCA_028454255.1. Classification (NCBI taxonomy): domain Eukaryota; kingdom Metazoa; phylum Arthropoda; class Insecta; order Hymenoptera; family Halictidae; genus Halictus; species Halictus ligatus. The sequence goes on from CM052130.1 coordinate 14,473,257, forward strand.
CTGTTTCCGGAACGTTTCCAGATGGTCGATTAGGGTATCGGCGTCGGGCACGTATCGTTATCGAGGAAAAAGCCCGGAATGGGTCGCGGTGTCCAAACGTGGCGAAATTTCATTAACGCGACCGAGAGGGTCGTCGGCGGGTGACGAAGCGGGTCGCCGTGGAAAAAAGCAAAGTCGCCACGGCGACGGAGAGACGACGGGGAAAAGTTGGACGCGGGTAACCGCGAGTTCTCGCGGCCCTGGAATTCTCGGCACGTTCGTCGCGCGCAGCTCGCGCCAACTGCGAAATACGAGGCGAGCGTTTCCGTTCCCTCGTCCCTTTCGCTCTCTTTTCCTCTTTCACCACCTTTTCACTTCTCTCCGCCGGGGTGGTTTTTTCTTTCTTTTTTTTTTATTTCGGAGCTTTGTTTCCGACCGGCGAAAACCGCTCGCGCCAGCGTTAACGTTTTCTCGCTGGCGGAGTCACGATCCTTTTTCTAAGTCGAACGAGGACCACCGGCTCTTCCGGTCTAATTTGTGGGAGGCCCTGCGTTTCGCCGGAGTCAAATGAGTCGCCCCCAAGCACGATGGAAATGTTAAACATTGCTCGCTAGAGTAGATAATGAACTGTATCATTTTCCAGAGACAGAGAACTCGCGGATTTGTTTAGGGAGAGGTAACATTTCGTTTTGTGCCGCGGTTCTTGCGTAAATATTTGATGCGCTTTGCGGTGCACCTTTCGGCTCTATGCTGGTTGTAATTATCATTTCCTTATTGGACGCGGACGCGCGCAACGCAATTGATTATTTTCTAGCATGTAGAAGTTAAGTTAGCCTGTGAAGAGTTGAATGGCCGATCGTTAATGGGTGAAGGCTTCTTAATAGATTTTTCAATGGCGAATCGTGATTTCAATTACGATTTTACAGCGAATGGATTACTGAACCTCTTTTAGATATAGCACAGTCATCAAAAAGCCTGTTAATGGCCAGAGTGTGGTAGCTAAAGTGTTAATCGACCATCGCGATGGATCGTTCAGGTGAAAACTTATAGGGCTGTTCTCACCCCTTCGTTCCGCGTATACGTAAACTATTGTTACAAGAATTGCTTTGTCTCAAAGCAGAAGACGACGTTCAAAAAATAAGATCAACACAGAGTACCATTTCCTATTCGCATTACAGGAAAACGTGAAACTGTGAAAACGTTCACAGATATGAAATTCATTGAAGAATGAACTACCATGGTACACTTAGAATACTGTAGCAAGTGTTGAAACGGGTTAGGAAGCTCACGAACGAAGTTACAAGTTCTTTTCAAATGTCCTAGCCTGGACAGGCCAACCACACCAACGAAAAGGGGCTTTCAGCTGAAATAATCTTTTGTTAAAGCGAACCCGTGCACTTCCGATGCGCAGGAATATTTCTATTAAACAGAATAGAGCCTGCTTGACAGTAGAGTATTATTGTTCGGTGCGTTGACTGGACCGCGAGGTAGAAAATATGTAAGGTACTCATAGGCTGCGCACCGATGAACGCACGCGATCAATTCGCGACTCCTTCCCGGCGAATCCGTGCTCGATATCGGCGCGCGAATCGAACAATGCGGTTAGCGAGCGATCGCCGAGCGGGTCTGAAACAGGAATTGTTGCGTCGCGGGCACCGCGCGCCGTGCTATTCTCCGAATAGTGCCGAAATCCGTTGGAAAAGCGGGAGGAGATTCGCTCGACGCGCTTCGATGGTTTCCATAGTGGACGATTTATAGAGCAATCGACGATCCTGGTGAAGGTAATCGACAGGAACGTCGACGGGGACGGGGGTATTAAAAACAGGATTCGAATGCAATTTTCCGTGTAATCCGCGGAAGCCTCCGAGAGAGTCGACACAGGGAGAAAGAGAGAGGGAGAATGGGAGAGAGAAAACTAACCGGTCAGCATCGCGTGGACTCGAAAATCAGCCGGACGGACCGACGCGACGGACGGACGTTTATATAATCGGAATTCCCGGATCCAGCCGAGCGTTTGTTCGCAGCTCGCAGGATCGGTCGCGCGAGCACTCGTCACGGTCCGCGCTCGCTTCGAAATCCCGGTTTTCGAGCGTGCTCGACCAGCTTGCCCAAAACTTTACCAGCCCGAAGAGTTTGCGAATCGCGCGCCTCGCGATTGATTTCGAGACGCGCAAGCGCAGAACGTGCTCGCCGTGATAATAAGAAAAAATTGTCCGGACCGGTCTAGAAAATCTTAACTCGTTACACTCGACTGTGTCTCCTCCGAGGCGCCGCTGACGATCTTGATATTATAATGCAAAATAATTTCTGTAGTTAAGAAATTTCCGAACGTTTCAGCGTGGTATGAGTAAATTCTCCCAATTTCATATGGGCATAATGAAAAAAGGTATCATACGTAACAAATTCGAAATCAACTAGAACGTCCGATTTTTCAGTTTGAAAAGTCAGCTCGAATCTGCCGACGATTATTATATATCGCGGTTCAATACCTTCCGAAAAGTCAATTTTGATTTCGTTCAATTGCCTACTTCGATTTTATGGAGTTTTCGGAGCTCCAAGGCCGACACGGAAAATGTGAAACAATTATTATCCAGAAAAAAACAAATTGCAGCGGATTCTTGAATATGTAGAAATGCGTGCGTACCGGTTTAAAAATCTAGGAATCGGATATTTGCGGCAGAACCTCGGCTGCACTGGTGGCCGTTGCATCGAAGCAGCGATGCATGTCCAAACGCAGTATATTCTCATAGACGTACTCCCCGGAGGTAGCTGGATCACACGGCCGTTCCGGGGATATTTATTTACATTCTGGCAATTAGTCGAGCATTAGTCGAGCCTCCAGAGGTACGAATAGCCCCGGCGGCGGAGACAACAGCCGGAAACCACCACGAGAGCGTTGGAGGACACTGAAGTTGCGACCCCGCAGAATTCCGATCCTTCGGAATCGCAGGGACTCCGAGTTCCGCGAAATTAGGGGAAATTTTCGAGTGCCGCTTGTAAATTGGATGCGGGGGTGGAGATCTCTCCCGCGAGATCGCGAACGTTGCATGCGGCTGTTATGCGAGCAAACGAGAGAGAGAGAGAGAGAGAGAGAGAGAGAGAGAGGGGGAGGGAGAGAGAGAGTTGTTGCGAGACTCGGCCGGGTTAGATAAATGAAAACCGTCGCGGAACTTCCGAGAAGCAAAGCCTCGGGTAAAGGGACTGGCGGTCGGGTAGGGATGACGACGGTGCGGGTACAAGGGGAGACAAAAGTGGACGGAGAACACTTAGTTAACGGCGAAGTCTCGAGAGTACTCGTGAAAGTAGCGCGCCGTAAAGCGTGACGAAAAAAATGCTCGAAAACTACCGAAAAAGGAACGATCCGAATACCGGCGAACAAAAGGGAGACCGATTCGCGGAGGAAGGACGCGAACAGGCCAGCCAACGGAGCTCAACACAGCCAAATTCCCTAGGCTTTCAACCGCGGGACCACCGAGAACCAATTTCAAAGGATACAGTATGATTTTCTTCGCTCTGGCGCCTATTCCCGGCGAATGCAAGGAGAATGCAGCAGAGAACGCGAGCCCGAAACCCTCTCTTTCAGTTCTGACTCACTGCTAATTTGTCTTGGATCTGAACATGTCAAAATTAAATTCTAGAATTTCTCAATCCTTGGATGGTCCTTGAAAATTGATGCAAACGGGGTCCTTGAGTGCTATTTCCTCCAATTGCTGTAGACTTTTGATTGAAGAAGTTTAATTCATAATAAAAACTGTTAAGTTTCATTCAGCAGTTTAATCTAGATATTAAATAACCATTATTTTTCAACACCCTCATGCTCATCGAAAATTGTTACGAAAGAGGTGGATGGTGATTCACGTAATTTGCTTTGTACACAGTACTACACAGGATGTTTCCTATCTGGTGGTACGACCAAAACAAGATAGATCAGCGCGTTTGATCATGACCGGCCAATTGCACTTCTTGTAAACGCTACTGAGCGAGAACCTGATCAACTCACAAAATTATAGCAACCTACAGGATCGCTGTTCCCAAAAACCCTCTGAATATGGCTAATAGAAGCTGCAGTGAAATCCAAACCAATTGGAAAATTTAATCCCTTCATATACGAATTATCGAATTATGGAAAACGAAGGAAACTCATTGCTTCTCACATCAGTTTATCGATTTTATGCCGTTTAGCACTTTTAATGCCAAACTTAAAAACTAAAAAATTCCATAAAATCATAGTAAGTTATTTAAGGAAATAAAAATTGAAAAAAATTAAATGTATGATAATGAGTAGTCCTCCAACGTATTAATGGGATTAAGCTGGGATTAAGCGGAATTATTATGAATATAAGTAGAATAGTGGGAGATCGACCGGACATTGAAAATACCTAAACACAAAGTTCGGAGTGCACGGTGAGTGAAAACTGAAAAGTCTGCAATTTTGAAAATTCAAAATTTTGAGTATTCAAAAATTTGAAATTTTAAGAGCTTGAATATTTCAAAATTCGGAATTTTAAATATTTGAATATTCGAAAACTTAGAAATTTGAATATTTAAAAATTGGAGAATTTTAATATTTGAATATTCAAGCACTTGAAAATTCATAGATTGAAACGTTACAAAATGGCAGTGAGAGAGCACAGATGAGAGTGAGCACATATGGAAATCAAAGAATCCGGAAATTTGAGAAATGTGAAATCAGGCAACGGAAATTCGGCGTCAAAGGTACAGGAGAGCAATCGTAAAACCTTTGTGGGCAAATATTCGCGGCCTATTAATTCAGCAAAGCCTGTTACCTCGTTCGATATTTATTCGTCACGAGAGTCCCCTTGGCAGGGTGCTCTTATTTCCCATTGCTCGATGGTTTATCGAAGAAGGGGGTGCACGCTCAGCCACGTAATCTCGTAAATCATCGCAACGCGTGCTGGCCAACTTGCTACTCGAAGTATTCCGACATGGGAGAACTCGTATGGGATCGGACACAGGCCATGAAGGATGAATAAATTCCTAACAGCAAGTTTCCTGTTCAAGTCGAACTACAGTGGCTCAAAATCGTGGGAACCTGGAACCAATTTTCGTACCTCTCTTGATCACGCATTATTAATTCCTACACTACTATTAGGGGGACCCAAGAGTAATCAATTATTTTGAAATCTAAAACAAACTTTGCAGTAAATTCAAGTTTTTATTTCTTAATTTATTATATAATCTCCACCATTATCAAGGACAGTTTGCCATCTTTCCTGCAAATTTTCAATCTCCTTCTTATAGAAATCCAGGGTTCCTGAAGCAAAATATAACTCAAGGTGCCTCCTTACATCTTCTATAGAAGTGAATCTATTATTTCTTAAATAATGCTCCAGAGATCTGAAAAGATGATAGTTAGAGAGAGTGATATCCAGTGAGTATGGGGTGTGCGGTAAAACTTCCCATTGCAATTCTTTGATTTTTCTCCTGATTGAGTTTCGCTGTATGAGACCGGGCATTGTCAATTTGCAGTATTACACCTTCTCTGTGGGCTAAAGATGCCCTCTTTTTCAATAGTTCTGAATGCAGCCGTTGTAATTGCTGACAATACAACTCAGCAGTAACTGTTTCCCCAGGTTTCAACAACTCAAAGTGAGTTATGCCACAACAGTCCCACCAAATGCACAGTAGCATTCTCTAAGTGATAAGCTAGGTTTAGGGGTTGATATTGCGTTTGATTTGCAGAAAGCCATTGCGTGGAACGCTTTATGTTATCATAAAGAATCCATTTTTCATCTCCGGTAACGATTCTGCTAAGAAATGGATCTCTACGAAATCTGGATAGTAACGAAATGTAAATAATTCTTGTTGGAATATTTACATATTTAATGTAAATATTCTTGTTGGTCTCAGATAATTGATGCGCTACCCATATTCCTTGCCTATATACCTTTCCCATTTCGTGTAGGCGCCTTTGTATAGTTGACCACGTGGACCCAAGGCTTCTCGACAATTCTTGTATACTTAATTTTGGATCAGCTTCCACTAGAGATTTTAGGGTGTCATTATCAAATTCAACTGGTCGCCCACTTCGAGGCCTGTCGGAGATCATAATCACCAACAACATACCTTCTGAACCAATGTTGACACTTGTTGACCTTCAATATATCTCCATAAACATCGCAAATTTTCTTTGTTGTTACCGTTGCATATAATCCCGCATGAAAATGAAAAAGTATACAATGACGAATATGATCCTCGGAAAGTACGAATGCCACTATTTTATTACAGGGTTGTAAAAAAAATTATACTTTTTAGAATATATTGAAGACTGGCTGCTTTACCGAAAACTGTAAAAGAATACGTGCTTCTTCTTCAACGATCTGTACAGAACTAAATGCAAAACAAATTCTTTGCAAATAATTAATTACTTACAAGTACCCTTAATATTAGAGAGTCGTAGAATTCGCAAAATTTAATTCTGGTACTACAGCTCTGCTAGAGTAAGACACTATCTTCAAGTACTATCACCTGGGGGATGTTTCATCTTATGAACAGATGATCTTAAAATTTAAAAGGAACCTAATTTAAACGAGGATTAGCATTGAGATGATTGAGACAATTTTTCGTTTTAGAGTTCTGTGAACCAGGAGACGATCATTGAGACTTTGCTTAAATTATTGTGCCATAACCAAACTTTCGTTGGCTTCGGGTTGCGAAAATGAATCGCGACGAATAGGTCGTCGATCCCTCGCCGAACGATGCAACGTGATTGTCTTTATTTACGCGCGAGGGTGCGGCCAGGGCAGCACGAAGCTTCGCACCTTCGTGCACGAATGTCTACGGAACCTGCTGTTAATCGGATCGAGCGCATCGATTTTTCCCTACCCCTTGCACTCTTACTAGTCGTCTCTTCCTTTTTCTTCGACCGACATTCTCGATTCCAGATTCGCGCGCGCCTCTTCGTCTCGCGAGGCGCACTTTTTCTCTCTCTCTTACGCGCGTTCCTTCCGGTGCTCGAGAGCATCGCGACGCCGCCGACGCCAACGCCGACGCGAGAGCCGCAAACCTCGAGAGGAGCTCGCTCTCTCCCTTAATTTCCGTTAACTCCGCGATTTATTGTGGCACCGTTGTGTGCCAGACTTGTTCGACGGTATTCGATTAACTCGGACTCGCCGCGAGGACCGTTCTCCCCACGGAGTTTACCCCGTATTTGCTGGGTCTTTCGTTTTGCCACCACCACCAACGGGAACCGCGTTCCCGGATATGTTCTGGACACGTTTTTTTTTCGGAACGGTTTTCGCAGAGCAATAATCGTCGACGCGATGAATTCTCTATAATCAGCAGCCCGGGTCATACGCCCGCATATGGTCGCGAACAATTTGTGTGCTTTAAATGCTCTACCCGTAATTTCTGCTCCCGCTCAAAGAAAGCTCATTCCGCTGAATAATAGAAATTTTCCAGAGAAAATAAGTAAACCGCTCGGCCAAGAACACGTCGTCATTTTGAAAACCCAGCGGGAACGTGAAACGAATTTCAGACTCGAAAAGGAGACGCATTACTGCGCTGTTAGCGTCATTTAAATACTTCAACGTTCATCAATTTTTGCAAATGTACCTTTGAAATCATTTCTTCTAGACAGGGCAGAGTATTTGGCCCAGCTCCGCGGTCGGACCTAATTTATAAATCATGGTTAATTAGCACCAGTAGTAGTACCGTAGGTATTTTTCTTGTTGAGAATTGTATAGCCATTGTACTATCCATCTTCGCTGTTAAAATTTCATATTAAATGCAACGTGCCTGCTTCGTAAAATATTGCAACAATTTGGCAAGGGAAAGCGATGGGCTCTCCGAACATTGTGCTATGTTCTACAATTTTAAATAACGCCGTGCATAAAATTAATTTGGCTAGTTTCATGCAAGTTACAAGAGATCCTGGACGTCATACCCGGTGACCGACGCGACGGCACCGGGCACGTTAACAATTTGGGTCATAAATTTTTGCTACATCCCAATTCCGTATTCTCCATTTCCCGTAGCTGGAAGACCTGTTTGAAACAACAGGTAGAGATGATCCCTGGACGATTGGTCGACCGATCATGGAAATGGGACAAACGGAATGACTCATTTCGAGGAGATGACCAACAGCGGCCGGGACACGGGGAGAAAAGTTTTCTTCTCGCGAGAGGAGAGAGTAGACAGAGTTTAATATGTGGGGGGAGGAGAGTGGCGGTCGCATCACGTACAAGATGGCAGACATATTTCGCGTCGTCGTAAACTCCGGTAACGTCGACGTCCAACGGCCGACGCATCTATCACTTGGCTGTGTCTAGCGCGATGCACGGTAAAAGGAGGTCTCGTCCCGAGACCTCGAAATCCTTCGGTGGCAAGAACCACGAGGAAGCGCGGCAAAGAAAGGATTGTTCGTCTATGTTCCGCGGCAACGCTGTTGGACACGATTGCTATGGAACCGACCGTCCGTTCGAGAACGTTTCTGGTTTACCTTTCGCAATTCCTAACAGGGAATCCCGAACCTGGAAATTCGAGAAATTATGAAACTCTGGGTCATAACCCAGAAAAAGAAAGAAATTGCGCGATTCCTTTTTCCTTCTGAAATTTACTTTTTAAGGGAGAATCGACCCTTGGAAATCGGCTAATTCGGGATTTTATATTTTACATTTATAACTGGCAAACTATAAGGCACGGGAAAAAAGTTTCCCAATAAAAGTTGTAGGAATGTTTTAAGGAACTCCTACGTACTTGGTGCGGCGTATCGGGTGAAATGATTTAATCGTCGGTTTCGATAAAACACTTTATTTGACGACAATTCGCTACCTCGACAACTCATTTATTCGCGACTCTCGCTCGACTAACTAACTCTCTCTACAGACTGACTCTCTCTACCGACTATCAGATATCCCTCGCATTCGTCCCTTTTATAATAAGGCCCTCTCTCATTCTTCCTCTCTCACACTCTCATTCTCTCTCTATCAGTTTCACATCCATTCGGAAAACCCAAACAGACACGTACGCCCTGCGCTCGGCGCCCCTAATCACTTCACTCCTGTCCCTAGACCCAAATACTTTTCTTTCACACCTCGGCCCAAACAGACTTTCTTTCACGCTGGACCCAAACACGTTAGCGTCACGATGTCGCGTTCACAGTCACTCTAAACAATCACTCTAATACATGTCTCATTCATAACCCTACAAAGTTATACTTCTCAACAAGGTCTATGTCTTCGCCCCCTTAAAGTGAATTCGGGCAGAGGAAGTCTGAACCAGCATTTTTATTATTCGATGCGCCCTGCTAAAATCGCAAGAGTGATAAAGTGCGGCGATCTGTTTGTAACGGTTCGACTGCGTTTGAAACAGTCCGAGAAACCGCGGATCGTTGCAACCCGGCGCAGTTTACAGGAAAGTAAAGAGAGAGAGAGAGGGAAGATAGGGTGTTGAACGACAACGGGAATGCGTGACGTGGCTCTGCGTGGCTCAGCGTGGCGCGGCTTGGCGCGGCTTGGCGTGGCGTGTCCGGCAAACGATGGATCCTGGTAATACGAGGCGGCTGCACCCGATGCCTCGACTCGTCCGTTAGCCCCAATTACCCGCGCTTTAATCCCGTCGAATAATTCGGAAACGCATTATCCAGAGAACAAATATTCGCGTCACCGACGCTAAATCCGCGCGCGTAAAATCGTTGCAGTCTACGGTACGGTACGGTCCGGTGTATCGACACGCGCTCGATGCGTCCCTCCCCCGCCTAATCCGTCATAAATATCTTCGGGGCCCGGTCGAGAGATCGATAGTTTTAAATCCTCTCGATCCTTGTCCGATGCACGGAGCCGACCGGCCCCGTTTTGTTGGACACAACTCGATATACATACAACCGGCGAAATCTCTCTCTCTCTCTCTCTCTCTCTCTCTCTCTCGCTCTCGCTCTCCTGTAGGCGGTTCTTGCGGAGAGATTCGCGCGGAAAAAAATGCACGGTCAGTCGCGTCCCGGCATAGCCCGAGAACCGCAAGTTTCGTCGTTTCGACGGTTGATAAAACGCCGGCAGTGAACCCAACGAACGAAGGGACCTAGGGACGAACGAACGGACAGGGTGGTAAATGGGGTCGGCTGGCCTGAACGCGTATAAAATATGCCGGGCCGCGCTATCTCGCGGCCGATTGCCTGGAAAACTCACGCGAAAATATCGATCCCCACCCGGTCCGCTTGTAATCAGATTAAGCAAGACCAACGGCTCGACCTGGCCATACCTATAACCCTGGCCACGGCTCCCTCGACACCTGTGCGAGTGCACCTCTCGTTGTTCTCCCCCCTTCTCTGTCCGTCCTTCTCTCTCTCCCCCCCCCCTCTCTCTCTCTCTAATTCTCGTTGTTTCTCTCTCCCTTCGTGTAAAGCCCTCTCTAGCTTTCCCCCCTGTCTTTCTCTCTCTCTCTCTCTCTCTATTTCTATCTCACTCCACGTGGAAAGAACGAGAAGAGACCACGAACGTTCGCACCCCTTTGGCCGCGTGCACCCTCCCTCTAACTCCATATCTCTCTATCTACGCGCGAGCCGGTGCAGCACGGTGTATACTCGGACCGTTATGGAAACGACTACGATTCGAGTGGGTTTGCACGCCAACGGGCACGAGCATGACGATCGACAACGTCTTAGGCTTGCCGAACCACTCGATTCCACTCCCTTGAGTTACCACACCGCTCTACAGATCCACCCTCGATCCGGAGAGCTTCGGGAAATCAGCTGCTCGCGAAACAACGCCGCGATAATGTTTCACCCCCCCCCCTTCTCTTTCCACCCTCGTGGATTTAACCCCTCTGCGAGCTCACACCGTACCTGCGGTTATTCGATCATTTTAAAGCACGCGGTACCCTTCGTTAGCGATTCGTCTCGGTAAATTTCTCAATTTCAACGTTCCGCACTCGAAGCTGTTTTAACGCCAAGAAATGTCGTCTGGGCTAAAGTAGAGCCATTCTACCAATTGAACGTTATACATTTTTCGGAATAAAAGTTCACTGATTTTATCCTTTTTTAAATCCCAATTTAAAACGATCGATTACTCGTATTTTACCATTTTGAATAAAAATATCGATTATTATGTTTCTCTAAACTGTGGCATTATAAGTGAAACGCAACTGGTTGATCCATAGTGTAAAGCAAATGTAGGTGAAGTGTTATCCCAGGATCTTGTGCGCAACTATTTTTAATAGCGATTTATAAAGAGATAATTACTTCTACGAGGGTCAATAGGTAAAAAGTGCGAACATTCCGCCGGATCGTTTTCGATAAATTGAGACCGGTACTTTTTTTTATGTTAGGCAAACTGTTGGATTTTTATTGGAGTTATTTCTAAGTTAACCTTTCGGTGAGCGGTCGTGAAGAATTCCTGCTGTTTGGAATCATTTTAATTAAATACAAATGTGGGATCGAGCGTTTCCGACTATGTATACTGTTATTGATAAATACGAATGCGTTTTGTTGCATCGCTGTTGTTATGTCATTGTGTAAAATGGCAACAAATGAAAAAGAATTTATTTAAATTCATTTAGTTCAGTAACAATTTTCTTTATCGATTTCACTGTTACAGACCACTCCCCCGGCCCCCTGGTGAATACGAGAGCTAATAGACGGTGAATTATGAACAGAATAATTAAATGTTAACGGTAAGCTCAATCGCGGTTGTTAATTAATTCGATGATTCCATACAAGATCTAATAGAGTCTATAGAATGTCGATACGTTTGTTTAATCCCATATAACTAAACAGTCGTAACAATAACAATCAGAACATTTAAATTTTGTGACATCAGTTGGTCCAGTAAATGCGTCAGATAATAAGTGCAGTACTTAATATGAGTTTTATTCGGATTGAAAAGAATTATAGTTGCCAAATAAAAAAAGCGTTCAATTATATTCGTATCTTTAATCGGCGTGGTTATTTCCACATAGTTTGGTCACGTAGGGTTGAAAACCCTGTTCTTTTTTTTTTCTAGATCTTCCATTGAAAACGACAAACTATCGGTTATAATCATACCGTCGGTGCGCAGCGATTGTCCGACATGACTATACTCATCTTTATTAGCAAAAGTGTAAACGAAGATTCAAAGCCCACTGGCGAATATTACCGTGAATATAACTCAACTAAAAAACAACGCGCGCGCCACACCAGAGCAGCGCCGGGCTCTGTATCTATGCCCGGTCTCTTTCCATTGTTTACTATTATCGTTCCATTGTAATAACTGTAGTCATCTGCGTAACAAAGACGAATATAATAACAATAATAATAATTCCGTGGGTGTGTTCGATTGCGGGGTCGCGACCGGCAATTTGCCGGCCGACCGCGAACTAAACACCGGCTCTCGCTCTATATCGCGTACGTTTCGATAGTAATCCGAATAATCGGTAATCGCGGGTATCGAGCACCGGATCGCTGGCTCATGAAGATTTCACTGTGCGGTTCGCGGTAAGAAAATGCAGCCGTTGCACACGCTGCACTCGCTGTTCCGGTTTCTTATCTGCAACGGCTGGACGGCTGCGAATTTCGCCGAGCAGATTGCAAATTTTATCATTTATTTGTGTAGACGGCGAATTTAATCACTTATCCGAGTAGGCTGCGGATTTTGTAATTTCTCTAAGCAGACCGCGAATTTTATAATTTATCCGAGTGAGCTGCGGACTTTACGTTTCCGTTAGATTTCGGATTCTATAGTTTATCTGTGAGTATGTATGTCACGCATTTATGGCGGGCAAAATAAGATACGATTTTAAGAACTGTTTGCAATGTGCACATTGCGTTCGGTAGATCGAAACCGACGTGGCAGGCCGATATACATAAACGTTGGCGAAACTGTAAATGTAAACGAATCGAATTCGAGGTACACAAGAGCTAAATATTTCACGAAAATCAATATTATTTCATTTAAACAAACTCGGAACGACTGACAGTTATTATTTGTGAGTTCGTAAATTGACGGAGAATTTTGTTCGACCGCATTTCAATTTACGATTCCTTGCTAAAACGGGAATCGTTGGTTTGCAAAGCAACTTGTTACCCGCTGGCAGTGAAAAACGAAACGGGCGTACGAATCACAAACAACGTTTGGATCTTTGGTAGTTTGTAGGTACAGTGAATCCTCGATGTCAACAATACGGGTCTTGTCAGCATTGTGTATCGTCCAGGAGACATACCCGAGCCGTGTTATGTTTACATTGCTCGGCGTCCGAGGCCTCTCGAGCTTCGCGACCCCTCGCGGGGTATACCCCGGGTTAGTGGGGATAATTCCGTGATGTTTATCATCGAGGCCTTGCGAATATATGTATATAGAGAAATCACTGTATGCCTGAAATCGTCTAATGTGGGAAGGAATCGGATCGACGTTCTATTAGGTTTATCCGCATGATGCACTTATGTTTTGGGTCGTGATTCCAGTAGGTTCGTTGCGTTTTTCTCTTGTGTTCTCTTCGTCCCTCTGTCGTTCCACCATTTTCCCAGCCGATGCCTGGCTACCGCGGATTTCTATAATATAAGAGCGGAATCGATCGGCGACAATAGTAGTCAGATAAGAGTCGTCGGACATTATACCGAGCGTGTGACGGAAACATCGGTTTTCACGATTCGACGTGTACATCTCATTCGCAGTTTCGATTGCAGCGCCAGTTTATCCGTGTTCCGCCCTTCCCAAACCTCCTCCCCACACATTGTGGTTCTATGAATTTTCGATGATCCGAATCCGAATCGGTACGATACTCGCCGCTGTATTGTCTTCCGCGATCGCAAATTCCGCTTGATATCTCCGATACGTGTATTTTTAGGGATCCAAAGATTGCGGTTCCAAGTTTGAGGAGATCGGTACGGGATCTTGGCCCGGGGTCTTGAGGGTGTCGAATTCTGACTTTGTTATCTGAGTACTTCCGTGGCTCGACGTCATTTGACATGCTTAATCCCTCGCGCTCGACGTCTCCGTATTCTATGAAAAAGTCTGATACACACTACAGTGATTTCTCTACATATGTCGCCAAGGCCTGGATGATAAACGTCAAGGAATTATCCCCACTACCGCGGGGTATACCGCGTGACGATCTGAGATGACAGATACGGTCAGTCAAAACGATGCACAGATACGTCCAGTTCCTGGTTTATAAATTTTCGAGGCAAAAGTTTGTTAGGAACAACTCTCGTTATATTAGAAAAAAACTGTACATTGGAGTCGATTCAAAAAGCTTCAGATATTTACTGAATAACAAAGGGCGAGGTAAGAGTTCCGTGAAATGCAATTATATCAAAGAATGCTGCATTTATTTAATGCAAGCCACTGGTAACGCTGTAGATTAACTGTAGATAACGCAGTCGCTCTAATTCTTCGGCACGAATCTAACTCGCCCAGGGATTGATCGTTCATGAGGCATTTAAACTTGTTCAAATTCTGCGTTCTTTCAAAAAAAGAAAAAAAGAAAAAGAGCCTGTAACACTTATTGAAAATCTGTCTGCCGACAAAGAGCTAGACAACGCTCGAACGTGTTCGCGGAGCAAATCTATCCGGATCGAGGGACTAACGATGATTACTGGCGTTCGATTCTTTGTCTGGGGAAATCTGGTCGAGCACAGGACGGTCCGGTATAGAATCGGGCCGGGGGATAACGCGTTAATCTCGACTGGCGAGGCGGATAATAACGAGCGGAAAGTTTCGTCGGCGTTGGATATCGATCTCTCGAAACCGGCGGTGTTCTCCATGGTCACACGGGAGTGAAACGGCGTCGCATACCACCGCGCGCGTCCCGCCGCGCCGGATGTCGGTGGCGCGTGTCATCGCGAGAGATAGTCGAGGGTGCTCGTGTTTCGCTCCGATTTTTCCCCGGACAGCCGACGCGGATAATTAGTTTCGGGGCGAAAGAATAATCCGCCGGCGATCCAGACCGGGGGCCGATCGATTACGCGAAGTGCGGTCTCGCTTCGCTTTCGCATCTCGGACGGATAAAGTCGATCAACGGGGTCCAATTGCGTTAATTCGAACGGGGATCAAATTCTACCGCATTCGCTTCTGTACCAACTTCTGTACACTGATTATTTATCAAAGACTCCTCTATGACCTGCGAGATGATGCTGCGAGGAAAAATTGGAACTAGAAAAATTCTACTTCCTCTTCGATCCCAAATGTACAGAGATTGTACAGTGATGTACAGTGATTTCACTATGTATGTCGTCAAGACCTGGATGGTAAATGTCGCGGAATTATCCCTACTACCACGGGATATACTCCGTGAGGGGCGACGAAGTGTTCCAATATTATATGAAGGAGGAACATTTGTTAACATATTTTAGCAATGAAGCTGAGCAACGAAAAATTATTGGTGGCGAACGTGTTAAGTGGTAGAAGCTATTTTATATTGCTTTCGTTTTGGCATAATCACAACAACTTTTCGCAACGCACGTGCAAATGTAAATTCATTAAAAATAGGCTGCTTTTACCTTTTATAGGCTTTTATAGGCTCACAATTTGTTCCTGTGTACTCAATATTGAATCCACGAGTGGATTAAACGGAATGGCTTGAATCGGTCCCAGTTTTAGATCATAGGAGTCTTTGGAAGAACGTGGAATGTCACTGCCATGAACAGTGGACCTTCCACGTTACAGCGTCCTTCCAGGTTTGTGAAATCCTGGTAAACTCAATTTACCCTCAGGATAGTGGTTGCACTGTACAGTCCTTGTACTCCTTTTTCATGGAAGATGCGCTTAGGGCGAAATGGAAGGGAGCACGACCTACTGCCCAGATTTTTAAAATCCGAAAAAGTATAAATGGTATTCGGACGGTGAATCAAGTAAAACTGAATCCTTCTTCCATATTCAATCTGATCTAAAGAAACATGTTTTTTCTATTAGAAATTGAGACACGTGCCCATTAGGGTCGAGTAAAGGCGGATTTACAGTACTGTCACAGACACGTAACGTATCCGTAACGGCACCGTTTCGACGCAGATGTGTAGTAGTATAAATACTATCCGTCGAGGCACCGGCAGCTAACCGACAGTCGACCGACATTTACTATCGAGACACCGACATATAGTGGGTCATTTTTTAGTTGAAAATATCACAAACATGTGATTCTATAGATTTTGATGTGCAGAATGCGAATAAATAATCAGAGTTGACTTGATTCGAAACATATAGAAGTGCAGGAATATTTTAAAGGAAACGGGGTGTGACGTACCCGGTGGAGTGATCTCATACCAATTTCGCTATAGTCCTTTAATTTCTTTCTTAATAACTCGATATTTAACGCATTCGTTCGCGACCGACTGACTTACTGACAATGTTTTTTTTGGTTGTTTTTCACTTAGGTACGGGGTTGTACAATATCTGGGGAGAAAATTCCCTTTAACCTGTATTTCACGTAAGGAGGTGGGGTGTTATGGGCTGCGTGTTGGATGGGGATTGGTCTATATGACCTTCGTGAGTGGATATTGGGATAAACTTTCAAAAATCTGTAGACATGGTAGAGGGGAGGGGGGAGTTGGGGTTAAGGTTTATTGGGGGGGGGGGATCATTCTGGGAGTGGTGCTGTATGTGCGTGTTTTGAGACAGAGGTTGTGTGGGTTGTAATTTCCTATGTTGGCTATGAGTGGGTTCGGGTGGTCGAGTGTGCAGGCTGTGTGAAGGGATGCGGTGATGTATTGTGAGATGGGAGGGATTTGAAGTACTTCGTGTAGGATGTGTGTGGGGGTTTCTTGATCGGCGTTGAGTATGATTCTTAGGAATTTGTTTTGTCTTGACTGGATTTTTTGGAGGTGAGCTTTGACTGCAGTGATCCAGATTTGGTGTCCGTATATGAGGGTTGATCTGGCGCAGGTTTGGTATAGGAGTTTTTTTGTGTTTATCGTGAGAGGGCTTTTATGGGAGAGGAGTGGGTATAGGAGTCTGAGTAGGGGATTTGTTTTGTAGATTCGGTCCTGTATGGAGTTGCCCCGTTGAGTTTTTGGTCTAGTGTGAGTCCAAGGTAGGTTACCTGCTTGACCCACGGGATTGGGATTTGGTTGAGTCTGATTGGAGCGGGGGTAGGTTTTTTGCGGAGGTGGAAGATGATTTCTTGTGTTTGAGTTTCGTTTAATTGGAGCTTCCAGTCCCGAAAGTATTGGGAGATGATGTTTAGGTGGTCTTGTAGGTTTTTTGCGGCTTGAGCAGGTTGCCAGGAGGAGAAGTATATGGCTGTGTCGTCAGTGTAGATGGCTAGGTGGGTTTTGAGGTGTTTGGGTATGTCGTTAATATATATGTTAAAGAGGATGGATCCTAGGATAGAGCCTGGAGGGACTCCGGCTTTTATGATTTTGGGTTGGGACAGGGTGCTATTTATTGAGACCGTTAGGGTTCTGTCTGTGAGGTAGCTGTAGATGATTGAGATTAGGTTGGGGGTAGGTTTATTCGGTGTAGTTTGTGGATTAGGCCTTGATGCCAGATGGAGTCAAAACAATCGAAATCCAAATTTTTGGAGGTCGAGAAGGATCATAACTGTGTGGCGGTTTTTGTTGAATTCTAGTGTAATGTGTTCGGTGACTCTGTGGATTTGTTGGATGATAGAATGTTTTTGTCTGAAGCCGAATTGTTCGTCTATTAGGATGTTGTTGATTTGGAGGTGGTTGGAGATTTGTATGAGGATTATATTTTCTAGATTTTTACCTAAGATTCCAAGGAGGCTTATCGTTCTATAGCTGGATGGGTCAGATTTGTTTTTGTTTGGTTTTTTATGGGGATGATTTTGGCGGTTTTCCAGGTGGTTGGGAAATAGTTGGTGATGAGGGATTGTTTGTAGGTGTAATAGAGTTGGACTATTATTTTCTTAGGAAGATTCTTGAGTTTAATGGATGTCTAGTCTATTCCAGGGGTTCTATTGGGTAGTTTGCGGATGAGGTCTCTGATCATGATGGGGGAAAGAGGATAGGAGGGGGGATAGTGGGTGTTGGGGGTGCTGGTTTTGGTGGTTTTGGGTGGTCAGGGTTTGTATGTTTGAATGGAGGGAGTTGGTGTTGTCGTGAATTTGTTTAAAGGAGTTTGCTAGGAGTTCGGCTTTTTGGGAGTCGGTAGCGTGTTCTTGTTTTTGGTGGTCTATTAGAGGTAGGATTCTGGGATTTTTTGGTTTAAGAGTTTTGTAGGTATGCCAGAGAAAGAGTTGTCTTGAGTTCTTAGTGTTTTAAGTTTTTTAGTCTAGAGGGAGTTTTAGAGGCTGGATATCTCTTCCTTGATTTTACCAGTGAGTAGGTTTCTTTGTAGTTTGAAGAAGGAGTTATCCGTTTTTTGATATTTCCTGTGAGCTTTGTTTCTTTTACGGATTAGTGAGGTGAGAGTGGTGGAATGAATTTTGGGGTCCGGATTTTCTGTTTCCCAGATGGTGGCTTTTCTGTACGCGTGGTTGATTGTTGTAGTGAGGAGATGTATATGGTTGTTGATCTGTATTGGGGAAGGGAGGGAGGGTTGGATTGGGAGGTTGTTGCACAGGGTTCAGTATTTTTCCCAATCAGTGGTTGGGGTTTTCTTCCACCTAGGAGAGCTGTTGAGGTTGAGTTCAAATGTAACTGGGAGGTGGTTGGAGGGGAGATCGGGGGTGGTGTAGCATTTGGAGTAGAAGGGGAGGTTGGTGAGAAAAAAGTCAATTGTTGTTGGTCTGCATCGGGGTTGGAGGAGAGTCTTCTAGTGAGTTTTCTAAGAAGTTTTTGAGGGTGAGGCCGTTTTGGTTTCGGTGGGAGCTGTTCCAGATTTGGTGTTTCGCGTTGAGGTCTCCACCTAGTAGGAAGTGGGAGCTGTTAGGTAGGAGAGCGGCGAGGTCCTGTGGGTTGAGTTTTTTGTTTGGGACTGAGTATAGTGAACCTATTGTGATGGGAGGATTAGATTTTATCTTGACCAGGACTGCTTCGATGACTTGAAGGGTGGGTTGGGGTGTGTTTTCAAAGGAGGTGTTTTTGTAGAGGAATATTGCAACCCCTCCACCGTTTGAATTTCTGTCGTTACGGACAATGTGTTGATGCAGGGGGGCTAGTGCTTCTGGATTAGGTCGAGGATGTTTATGATGGAGTTACTTTCTCCCGAGGCGTTAAGGACATTGAGAGTGTCTGTTAATTGTTGGTTGTTGGTGGGCTCCGGGGAGATTGATTTTAAGCTAGTTACCTGTGCGTATGTGGGGGTGGGTGTGGAGGAGGAGGGGTTTTGTTGAAGGTGGTAGATGGGAGGGGGGAGGTGTGATGGGTTGTTTGCGTGAGGGATGGGTGTTGTGTAGGTTTGTAGAGTCTTTTTTACGAAGGAAGGCTAGGAGGGCAGAGCATTGGCTGCAGTTTGCTGGGTGATTTCCCTTGCAGTTTGCGCAGGTTGCGGGGGTGTCCTTGGTTTTGGAGCAGGTGCGGCTATCGTGGTCTTTTCCACATTTGAGACATCTATATGGTCGTGAGCAGTTTGAGGAGGTGTGTCCGTGTGCTTAGCATCGGAAGCATTGTATAATGGGTTTTTTAGAGTCATACTTTTCCCAGTAAGCTCTGACTGAGTTAATGTATCTAATGGATTTGACTTGTACGAGGGTAGTGCCAGGGGTGAAGGTTAATTTGTATAGAGAGTATTTGGAGGGATTATAGATTTCCTTGCATTGAGTCGGTGTGAGGCCTTTGTTGGTCAGGTGTTGGATTATGTCCTGGGGTGAGAATTTGGGGAGTCCTTTAAGAATACGTGCGAATTTCTAGGTTGTTATTAAAGCAGTTTTGTTTTAATTTTTGGAAGTCTTGGGTGTTGACTAGTTGGATTTTAAGTTTTTCGTTTGTAAATTTGGTGTGGAAGTGGGTGCCATGTGTTTGTGTAAGATTTTGGATAAATAACGGGTGGTTTATATTCTTGTTGTGTAGGTATATGAGGGGAGGTTTGGTTTGTTTGGAGGTGGTGGGTGGAGTAGTTATTTTTGTGGATTGTGGAAGGGTGGAGGTTTGGTTGAGGGAAGGTATCGGGTGGAGTGTTTGCATCGTCAGTGTGAATGCAGTCCCGGAATATGACAAATCTGTTTGATGTGGGTATTTGGAACTGGGATGCGGGTGTTGGTGGGGGGTTTTTTATCTTTCCTTTCATGTCGCTAGTGCTGATGAGTGTTGCTGGGTGGGAGTTTGATAACGAAAGTGAGCGTCCTATGGTTTCAATGGGATATTGTTTCCCGTCTTTCTTGGAGTTAATTTTGGTCCATGGGCCCAGTTTCTTTGTGTCTTCCTCCCCAAGCCCCAGCTTGGGGAACA
The DNA here is from genome assembly GCA_028454255.1 of Halictus ligatus. NCBI lineage: Eukaryota > Metazoa > Arthropoda > Insecta > Hymenoptera > Halictidae > Halictus > Halictus ligatus. The sequence continues at coordinate 14,493,451 of CM052130.1, forward strand.
GCTGCTTACTGTGCTCCGAGGGAATTGTAGAGGAGAGGTCCGCAGAAGGTGATGATTGTTGGTTGTTCGAGGGTGAATTCAGGTTATCCCGAAAGTCGGCGAATTTTAGCTCGAGGTGTCAGATGTAGACCTATGTGCCCCCGAAGAGAGGTAGCGCGAGACTGGGGATGACCTGACTGACCATCCCTCGCATTCGTCCCTTTTATATAAGGCCCTCTCTCATTCTTCCTCTCTCGCACTCTCATTTTCTCTCTATCAGTTTCACATCCATTCGGAAAACCTAAACAGTCACGTACACCTTGCGCTTGGCGCCCCCAAACACTTTACCCCTGTCACCGAGACCCAAACACTCATGTTTCACACTTCAGCCCGAGCAGACTCCCTTTCACGCTGGACCCAAACACGTTGGCGCCACAATGTCGCGTCCACGGTCACTCTAAATAATCACTCTAATACAGTGTCTCATTCATAACCCTACACAAGTTATAACATTAAATTTGTTTTTCGAAGCTTTAATTATGAATTTAACGAGAATTATTATTAAATATATCATTTTATAATTTATATTTTATACCTATGTACTATATTAACCCATTCGCATCGTAAGGAAATATGAAAAAAGGCCTTTATCGCCAAACTTTTTTTTATTATGAATAATGCCAGGGATCAACAAAGTTGAGCGTATGCATACGGTTCCGGTGATAATGACCAGGAAAAGTGAGCGTATATATACGCTAATGATGCAAATGGATTAACATATTTTTTGCAGGACATTTCGCGCGTGGCCTTAAGCCTTGCGCGGGCTATATTCTAGTCGAAAATATCGCTATAAATAACAAAAGTATTGGCCGTACCGGTCCGTGCAGGTCTGTGCAGTACAAGTGTGAACGGTTCCATTTTAGACGGTGACGACACACGATCTAGGTCGAAACACTCGGCGACCCGACGCGGATACATCAAAACAAGGACCGCCGATTCCGAGTAAACATACATTCGGGCAACAGGAGGGCTATGAGGCTAGGCTAGGCCAGGTAGCATAGGTAGTATAGTCGATCGTAGATTCGTATCGCCGGTTATAAGACGTCGCAGCGATAACGCTCGCATGACTATTCTCGGGTTCCTGACCAACTGGAACGACCGGGGAAAAGATGAATGGAGGGTGGACGAGGTGGACGTAAAGGAGGACGAGAGCGAGGACCAGGACGAGGACGAGGAAAAACTGGAAAGCTGGAAAATGCGAGTACGTAAGGAGATAAGTGTCGCAACAGGGAATACAAAGTCTGTTGTTTAGCTTTTTCTCTTTCTTTGCCAGGCAGGCGAGGAAGCAACCTGGCTTCTCTGTCGCAGCGTGCGTCCGTTCGGTCGCGAGCGACCCACGAGAAAATACTGCTCCATAGTTGAGCCGTACGTAATCTATATCCTCCACCCCATCGTGTGCCATCGTGCCATCGTGCCATCGAGCTGGCTGCTCTGCTCGTTGTGACCCGTACCCTCCGGAGTAGCTAGACGCCATAAATTTCGCGGCTGAAAATCCCTCGATACGCACGCGGGGGGGGGGGCGGAGTCGCGTTCGCCCACGTTCACTCGCGTTCATCCACGTTCACCGACACGATGAAGAGAGAACAGAGAGCGTCGTTCGTTTGCCCATTGCCCTGTTCGGCCGCGGATACCCGGCCTCCGCGAGATTCAGGTGCATTCGTCGATCCGTTCGACAGAGGGTCATAGGAAAAACGACAACCTAGGGGACTGTCTTAAATTTTCATCAGCGACACGCCGCCGCGCATTTGCTTTCCCATTCCGCGGTCACGCGTTTCCCCTTCTTCTCCCTTTTCCCCTTCTTCATTCCCACCGTTTTTCCCAGTCGAAACCTCCCTCCCTCTGTAATGCACCATCGACGACGTTGTAGATTAGCTCAACTTGCGATACGATCTCGATAAAATTTTCACCCTTAAAAATTCACATACCATTATTTCAAAAAATAAAGAAGGAAACGTGTCCGAATTATTTCTGATCCAATTCGTTCGAGTCGATGCAGAAACTCTGAACGTCCGAGAAAAATTAAGAAATTCTTCGGATTCGTTTTCGCCCGGGCTTTGACCGGAAGAATGTCTACCAAAATGTTCGTGGGCGAAACGGTGTCCGGCGTTAGGCGAATTCGCCCTAAACGCGGAATCGATCGCCCCAAGGGGAACGGTCGCAGTTATCGCGGACTTTTTAAGCGGAAATTCCCGGCCGATAGCACTTTGTATGCAACGATCGCGACCCCGAATGCAACGCGTATCGCGGAAAGGCTGTAGGAATGAAGGAAGGAAGGAAGGAAGGAAGGAAAGGGTGGGTGTGTTGGTTGGTTGGTTCGCTAGGGTACGTAGGTAGGAACGCAGCGGAGTTCCAACGGGAGTGGGTAAAAGTCGGGACACTTTGTTTTTCTTCTTCTTTGTCCGCTTCAAGCTAGTTCGTCGCGGCAAGTGTCAACGAGGCGCATGGAAAAATATTTTTCTCCGGGCTCTCCGCATAGCGAATGTCGCGGACAAGGCGGAAACTTTTGCCGCAAGTTTCGCAGCTTTTTCTTGCACGGTGTACGGTGTACGGTGTGGTGTGGTGGCATCGTACCCGGTTTCTACCCGCCATTGGTACACCCATTCGTCGGGTGTACCGGACCGACGCGCGGCGACGCGACGCGACGGTGCAACGGGAAACTGCATCCATCCGCGAATGAAACATGCGGCAAAGTGGTCCGTTGGAAAGACGCCGCGCGATGAACATGCGGGGAATCTATATTGCATGAGATCCGGAATTGCAACTCTATCCATCCCGTTCCTTCCTACGTGATCCCCTCTGACTATCGGATGCGGTAATTACGAATACCTTCAACGGAAACGTTTAGCAAAACGGAATATTGACAAGTTAATGTTTTTAGTGTGCAGTAAAATTGGGAGTTATCATTTTGCATTTTATTCTAATATACAAGTTTATTTCTTGAAAAGTAATTTTGACTGAATGAAGTTAGTTTAATCCACGGTACACCCGTGAATCGGCAAATAAATTTCTTCAACACTTGAGGGCATTGGAAAAATATGTTGAAGAAGGAAAACTGTAGTTGAAAGAATCCGCTTTAGCTACGTTTCTTGGAGGAGACGAATGTTTACAGTGTCATTGGGTAAATGATATTGTCTAACCACAAAGACTTGTGCGAAAATTGTTGACGAAAAGTGGCTCCTATTTAATCACTAGACTGCGGATTTCATACATTTATGACAAAAATGAGTAGATCGAACTGTTCTATCGTTTTCAATCCAATAACATTATCAAGAAAAATAATGTGTTAGGTTGTAGGTATAGTTTAAGTACCCGATCTTCGTAGATTCGCGATAAGATAGAGTGACTACAGTACCGACAAAAAATGGTTTTACGTGCCTCAAGTTTTCATCCTTACATAAGAATATTTTGTCGCTGGCAACGAGCTCATTCGAAAGAGGAAGGTTCAATCTAATGCGCGCTAGTCAGAAGCTCCTGAGATTATGCAGATATTTGGTAATATAAACTTTAGAAATAGGTCAAAAATTGACGATGTGCATGCCGTGGAACCCAAGCATTTTTATACCATTGGATGAGTTTTCTGGATGAAATCGAGAGCAGCGCGCTCTAGAAAATATCTCCAGCTACAAATTGAGCTATATTTTTCCTTGATTCTCTGCGAAATAAAGCCAAAAACTTGAAGCATGTTTCTGGCGTCAGGATTCATAATATCGATAATACAGAGCAAAAATTGTGACAACTTTAGTCACAGCCTTAAGACCCGTCAGATCAAGACCAAGACGGATCTTAAGTCAGTGGCTGAAGGCTGTGAATGAAAAATATTAATTGAAAAGTCACATGACTATCCCGGGCCCTTAAAGAAGACGGTTCGATACTAGAGGAATGTCTGACAGGATCGGGCCGTCGGAGGACATTGCCCAGAAAACGGATAAATTACTCGTCGGACGGAAAAGAGCAGTCGTTTTCGTTGGAGAAGCAGGACATTAAACGAATCTGCCGTGTGGCGTCGACCGATCGGATTATGAGAATCGATTTACCATTAGCAGCGTTTCGCGCTTTGATTTCTCTATTGCGCTGGATCCGGGGTTCGCCGAAGCTCTGACTCGCTTCATATCGGTAAACATTTTCCGACTGTTTGCGAGCATGGTCGCTGATTATTCCTCCGAATTCTGGAAACCGGCGCGGGCCAGAGTCCGCTCCGCTCTGCTCCGTTTGCTTCGCTCGCTCGCTTGCGAGTAGCGCGCCCGTTTTGTCCGAATAGTTATATTTCGAGGCCATAATCTAGTGCCAGACCACAAGGGTAATAAAACGCAATCCCGTGCCCCCACTCCGACGGCAGTTCACCGACTATGGAAATTTACTGATGCCCGACTACGTGCCAAGTTTACGCCGAAACTTCTCTTCTATCTAGAAAGGGCATTAACGCGCGAAAGCTACTCAACGATACAGCGCACACAGAGCGCACGAGGGAGCGCGCGCGCACCCGGGAATCGCCGTTTAACTTGGTACCCGCGGAACTTTCGATTCCTCCAGCCCGCAACGATCACTATTGCTGGTGCTGCTGGTGGTGCTCTATCTCTGTCTCTATCTATTCATCTATCTATCTCTTCGCTCTACATCCTCTTCCCACAACTCCGACGAATTTTCGAAATTCGATCCAGTCTTTGGCCCCCGGTCAAACGGAAAAGCAACGCGTTGCAGAAACACGGACACTCATTTTTCATTTTCGATCGATTCGCGTGTCGCGCGGTTAACAGCCGAGCCCATCCGACGCACGGTACAAATTCTATTGGAATTTCGCTCTGTTATTAAAATAAATCAAAGCTCCCGCGGCCGCGCGTCACGCGTGACGATCCATAATGGTGAAATACGACGGGCACACGATCGATCCCCAAACACCCGAATGATTTTATTTCGCGCCACAGAGATTAACGGCGTTGTGACGTTGCACGTCGAACGTCGCAGATTTTAAGGTCCTCTGAAAAGCTTGTGTTTCTCTCGCGATACCTCCGGTGTCGTTTAAAGGGGACACGAGCCAGTTATTGCGAGGCGGTCGTTTCGTCTAACGCTCTTATCGTTGCATACACGATGCACTTACGAGCGTACAACAGACTGCCAACCGCTGCTACCGCCATCAAAAACCGAAACAACGGAGAAACAGATACGAGAATTCATCCGTGCACCGAGTAAAATAGAAACAAGATCAGAGGAATTTAAGGACACGGTTCCTTTGCGTATACAATATACGATTGCACCTGTCCTTTAGATCTTCTCTTTGCATTATCACAGTATGTATATGGATACATACTGTAATTAATCTACCCCATTAGAAGACTGAGAATTTTACGCATTTGTGGCGAAAATGGATAGCTGCAATTCGAAACAGTTAAAAAGATTAAAAGAATGTCTGTAAGCAGGCTCGGATGCTCGACACGACACGTCGTAATTTGTTGCTTGCTCGCAGGGAACTGTTTATTTAACAAAATCTAAACGTAACATACATTTGTTAACGCAACGCATAAATCAATAAAATTATATATAACAGAGAAACATATGAAACACTCAGTCATCTAAACGGTGGTATAAACATTCTTACAATTCGGCCATCCTGACAAGTTAATCGTCCTTGATTAACTGTACAAACACATAGTAATTCAAAATTAACGCCAAGAACTCAATTAACGTAATATTAGAAAAATCTCTTAAATTTAACCTGGAATCCAAGCTCTCATGTTAGACGCTTCCCAAGTCCCAAAATATGGTATTTGTGTTAATTGAAACCCTTCTATGTAATTAAATCGCTGTTCATCGTTTCATCTTGTACAACTCCTAACATAATTTTATACTTCATAATATCATAAACGAGCGTCACCTCTACACATCCTATTAATTTTATACTGCTCCGATTTAAACCATAATACCGTCCAGGAATAAACTGTTTTTTAATAAATGAAATCGGGCTTCCCGAATCTAATAACGCTTTACAATTTAATTTAAAACTATCCATGCAAACTTCAACCAATCGTCTAAAATCGTCTTCTTCTTCGGCGCAGTATACTTCCTTCACTTCCGGTTGACATTGATTCGACCGATGTCCAAATTTACCGCATTTGTAACAGGAGCCTCTCTCACGACACGTCGTAATTCCTCGCAGGGAACTGTTTATTTAACAAAATCTAAATGTAACATACATTTGTTAACATAAACATACGAAACACTTAGTCATCTAAACGGTGGTATAAACATTCTTACATGTCTGACACTTCCCACCTTCTAATTTTTAATGTACGATTAATCAGATTGTAAAAATACACTCATAGGAAAGTGATTCTTATCAATAACTTATTTCTTTAGTGATATGTTCTAATGAAAGATCGTTGAAAATTTGAATAAGTACGTCCTTGTAATTTTTATATAGAAAAATAGCCACGGTTAGTGCTCCGTAATAGTGTGAAAGAAGTTTCTGTATCTCGCAACCGATGCAGGCAACTTTTATTTTGCATAAAGATCCGCTACTTATCAGAGCCGACAACGGTGCTCTTCGGTTTCCTTTTCCCCTTCCTGCGATCATGCGAATACATTGGCACGCGAGTCCAACGAGAGGAACTGTCGGGCAAGGTTCTCGCAGGTCGAGGGTCTCGGCGGGTCGCGCGACCCTCCTGGGCGGGTAACGGGTAGCGCGGGTCGTCTCGTAGCTCTTATTGCCGTCCGAGTTCGTCCCGCGACCCGTCGCGCCTCGCACAGCGACGCGGCAACTGTCGACGAGCGACACGAATCTTTTTCCCCGGCTGTCGCTTCTTCGCGCGACAACTCATCGAACTTCCGCCGCTGTTGTTCCCCCAAGACGCGGACGCCTCGCAAAAAGGATCGAGAGACTTTCCGTCTGTCATCTATTTCGCAAACGAGCCGGCTCGCCGGGGAATTTCTTCCTGGGCGAGATACCATCGAGGCGACGCCTCCTGCTCCTCTGCCCTCAGAGTTCACCGTGCCACGATTTATTTATTCGTTTGATAACCTTTTAACCGACCCCCGCCACCGAACGGTCCCAAATCCCCTTTTCAATTGCACAGGAAAATTTAGCATCTCTCAGGAAACCGGGAACTCAATTTTCTGCGGGCAATTTCACGCTGTTGTACGCTGGAATTTCTAATACCGTAGCCGCCTGTAGACAATTTATTGACAAATTCTCCACTGTTTGGTTTAAAGAAAAAAAAAAGAACTATTAGAAAGTTGCCGGTAAGTTACAGTTTTAAGAGGAAAATGAAAAGTGCAATGCGGAGAAATGCAAAGAGAAAGTTTCTGGGAGACGACAGCGACACGAATGATTTATTTATTTTAATTCGTCATCCCAGTTGGAGACGGTCAACTGAGAGTGCGTTGGAATAATACGTTGGAGAGTTATAGCGAGAAGCCTTCAAGCGAAGTTTCGCTTTGATCATAATCTTTGACCCCTGTTCTTGTTGAAACGTCAATCAACGTAGATGCATGTTTCAGAAAACCGTTCTGGAAAAATTCAGTAATCTCTGCGGAATTAACCAACTGCATTTTTGTGCAGTTTCATTTTCCTTTCGACGGATACGCTTGTTACATAAAAGGGATTCGTTTCGTACGAAAGAGAGCATGTTTGCAAAGTACGGAAACCTGTGTTAGAAATCCTCAATTGAAGCTTTATTCTAATTCCGGCCGATGCATATCTGCACTCTTCTCTTGCGCCATTTATCAAGGCAGATGCATCACAGCTCCGTTTCATCTGGAAGAATCATCTAATCTCCACGGAATGATCGACGCGCGTACTTAAATTTTGTACCGTGCATACATCACTATTCAGTTTCATTTATTCATCCTCCGTTCTACCTTCTAAATGAAAAATACAAACGTGATATATTACCTCCGAGTTAATTAACCCGAATAGTACCAATACGTATAAAAGATCCTGACAATGCGCCGGGGTAGAAACGTTCCGACAAACATTATTTCTTCAGCTATGAAGCAAATTATTTCTCTTGGCTATTGGATCTCGGCTCGCATCGAAGAACTCGGAGTTCAGTTATTAAATAAGCCATACAGAGAGCGATGATGTATTCATAACTCTGAAAGAACAAGCCCCGAAGTAACAAAGCAAATAATGCTATTATTACACGGTGATTATGGAATGTGGAAAAGACGAACGGGCTAGAGATCGGCGGAATATAGAAAAGTTTAGGTTTAAAGTTTGACGGGATTCGACGCGGATACGAACCGTTCCAGCAGTTAATATTTGAAAGGGATCCACCGGGTCGGTCGGCCGCGCACTGACACAGCGAGAGGAGAGAGAGACAGATAGAGAGAGGGGGGGAGAGAAGAGGCGTGCGAGAGCATTACGATTTTAAAATTCGAGAGAAAACCGATTGTTTTCCGGACGAGCGTGAGCCAACTACCACAGGCCGGCTCGCGTAGAAACGCCGCTTTGAAATATTTACCGTGAACGTTCCGTAAACCAAACCAAACCAAGGCAAACCAAACTCGAACAGCACCCTTTCTCTCCCGGTCGAACTTTTTCCACCGAAAGAAACCGATCGTCGCGAGACGTGCGCGTAAAAAACTATCTTTTTCCGTTTGAACTCGCGGGATCGATCTTCTTTTTACGCGTAGAACAGTACATTCTCAGAAGTTTCTCTGCGCGGAACAAATTTAAAAAAGGATTAATAAATATTATATTATACAGGGTGTTGAACTACAGGTGGGAGAAAATTTAAGGGTGGTTTATAATATGGTATAATATCTTTTCACGTTCAGTAAACCGGATGTATATGTAAAACAAAAGTTTTCTGTGTCAACTGCAAGAGGCAGGAGCCGAATATAAGAAGCTTTGTACAAAATTTCGAAAAAAGATTTTTCCCAATAAAAGATAAAGTAACTTTGATTTTTTCAATGTTAACATTCAGTTCTCATCTGAGGATGTCATAGCCGACTTTAAGACAAATCTAACGAGCTACCCCTATTATGGTCTTGAACGTATAAATAACGCTAGAATAATTTTTCCCGGCTAGCCATTGGCAAATACCCGACCGCGGTGCGACGCAACCGATTCGATACCCTCTCATCTTTTCATTCTCGTTGCACACGCCGCGCCGGGGTTTCCCCATAACGTGCCTACGTAAGAGAGAAAGAGTGTCCGTACACGTACGTCCGGTACGTTCGTCTTGCCTTTTTACCTCCAGTTTTCTTGTTCCACGCGTCTTCCAACGGCACGGCGGCGCGGCGGCGGCGGCGAGCTCGATGGATGGCTGCTATTTGTTTTTCGTTACGCGAAATTGCGAGCCGGTATTTCTCGAGGGCTCTGCAAACTGCGCTCGCCATCGACCACCGACCGTAAGCAGGACGCTCGTTTTAAAGAACGTATTCATTTTTCGCGCGCGCCGAGTGCGATGACTATGATGCCAGAGCCAAGAAAGAAAGGTAACGTCGTTGAAGAAGGATAAACTGTCGGGAAAACTGCGAACAACCGAGGATCGGCACACACCGAGGCAACTTTTCCACATTGCTCCGCAGAATCACCCGCAATTCCATCGGTCTCCGTGGACGGAGGACCAAACCTTCCAGCGAACGTCCGTGCATCGTTCCACGTAACGGCTTGTTTCCGACCGTACGTTTATCGGCGAGACGGTCCGCGAAACGTTCTCTTTCCTTCTTTTCCCGCTTCCCAGTGTTCTAGGCAAATTCGGTGGGCGGCAGCGATCGAATCGTCCGGAATCCGCGCGACGCGATGTTCCCGTGGATATATCAAGTCGTCCCCCGTCCTCCAATATTCCAACCAACGAAGGTGAAACGTCCCCTCTCGGACCGACATCGATTTAGCCGCGGATGGGATGCTGGAACTCTACCATGGAATCGAAACGCTGAATTACCTGAGCTGCTGGCGCAAAGAAACGATCGATTTCCGGAGAATAAGACGCGGAAAATTGTGCTAATCCGACTTTTAGACCTTTGTACGATCGGCAGAAATTGATCGGTTAAAGAAGCTCAGATAGTCTTTCGCCTGTTCTTGCGGTTATACTTCAATCTTCGTTCTTTTCTTCCAATTTGATACTTGTTTTCACTGCTTCTCAAATCATTCTGTTCGAATCCTGCCTCACCATCCTGTCATAGTGATCAAATGAGGCGTGATTCTAGAGTTCTACGAGATCTACAAGCCTTGTAGTACAAGGTATGATGTTGGGAAATAGTCCAAAGTGATATCCATAGCAGGAAACTGTATTACCAACCTGGTCACTAAGGATCCCCAAAAATGATTGTATCGATTAATAGGTCGATCGATGGAAGGCGCGTAAACAAACGCGTATCGTAACGCGTATCATATATATAGAGCGGATATCGAGAACCTTCCTTCTTCTTCTGCGTCCTTCCGTTGGATTGTGAGCGGCTGATCTGTCGCGTAATATTGCTTTGCACAATTCGCTCAAATATACTTGCCGAATCGCACAATCGTTAAAGTTCGCGAGTGCGTTCAGTTCTTTCTCTTTATTATCCTAACAACATATGAGAATCTTAAAATATTATTCTTATCAACTTATCATTATTCTGATCAGTTTTATCTCTTCTATACAGTGATTTCTCTATATAAACGTCGCGGAATTATCCCCACTACCGCAGGTATACACCGCAGGTCGAGGGGTCTCGGACGCCGAGGAGTATAAACATAACACTGCTCGGGTATGTCTCCTGGACGATACACGCGCTGACAAGAACCGTGTTGTTGACATATAGAATTCACTGTGCTGGTATTACTAAATAAGTCGTGTTTACTTTTATGAACGGACTTTGTTTTTGGGTTTGTCGAACCGGTCGACAGTTGGTTTGCAGATGTAGGAATCCTGCAGCAATTTTCAAGGGTTTTCCGGTACTTTCGACGTGCCATAAATTGTAGCCTCGACCGATGATGGCCAGGGTGAAGGTAATGGTTTTTTATAGGTACCAACGAACTTCTGACCTGGCGTCACTCGGCACGGTTGCCGAATTTGACGTCCACTTCCTGCGAAGGGGAAGATATTCCTACTCCCACCCTTCAAGCAGATAAGGGTGCAAGGGGGGGGAGAATCGGGCCTTCTGCGACGCGGAATTAGTTTGCGACAGGCAGAACATTTTTGGGAGCGTTCGCGTACACTTCAATCAGCGCAAGACCAACGGGGTCTCTAGTATTCACGGCACAGGCGAGAAACAGTTGTACAATTGCTGAAATAAATTCTGTGGTCACCAAGCAACGCCCCCTTTTTCCCATATCGGTGTGGGTGGTCCTTCGAAGGGAAACTCGGCGCACATCACGTGAGATACGGAGCGAAGATCATCGCGAAACGGTCTAAATATGCTAAGACGTAATCCACTGTATAGGAATCGTATAATACTGTATACTTCCCGCTAATCCGTCGATCCTTCAATCTCAGTTTTCTCGAAAGCGAATCGTCAACCGAAAAAATGTTATCTCTTCCTTCTCACTTATTTCTCTACATAGAATCGCCCTATACCCATTTCTATTGCCCTGACACTTCTCGCTATAAAATAATCATTTCTATCCAACGAACGATGGCTTGCCGCAGCCTGATCGGTTTAGGGTCCGCGCACCGGCGCCTTATCGAACCTGCAGAACGTTATGCGGGCAGAGCAGTCTTCTCGGGCGGTCGTTTCAATTTATTCCGTCGGAATCCGCGGGCTGCGGCGGCCCCTTCGGAGACATCTCCGTTGGCCTTGATTCGCGGTGTTTTCAAGAGACACTGACGTAATTTCCTCCGGCGCTCTCGTCTCACGATGCATTTTAATTTAGCCGGTTTCTCGAGTTTGCCGCGCGCAGCATCTCGCCTCGCCATGCCTCGGAACGGTGACTGGTGAGTCGGTGTCGGGCGCTCGCCTCGAGGAGTTTCAACGGGGTGGATCTTTGGGGGTGTTTTTGATTTGTTGGCTCCCGCGGGACAGCTGCCGAGAGAAGGTGCGCTGCTATGGGTGGGACGAGGGGGCTGAAGACGGAGCTACTGGAACGAACAGAATGATGTCGTGGGCCGTGCGACACACGGGGAGTTGTGCGAGCTCGCGGAGGGGGGGGGGGGGGGGGTGAGTAGTCGACAGGAATGTCGTGTGTGCAAGAGCAAACGAGAGAGTGGAAGAACGCCGGTAAGGGATGCGACAGGGGAGAGGGCAAAGTGGACGAGGGTGAAGGAGACAGAGGGAGAATAAGACACGGCGAGGCGAGACGATGTAGGAGGAGAGCCGAGAGAGCGAGCAAGAGAGAGAGAGAGAGAGAGGGAGAAGAGCGGGCAGGGTGAAAACCATGGGCGTGCGACGGAACGGAGGGACGAACCGGGAGGAGGAGTGGTTGGGTAACCGCACATTATGTGATTTCTACAGGGAGCTAGCTAACTTTGCGATTGAATTGTACCGGCGACAATGGCAATCTGCCAGGGCACTCGACGGCTCCTCCGAGCAGGATTTTCATCGATTTTGTCGCGTTTCCCGCCGCATCGCCGTATCCTTTCGCGATTTAAATTCCTTCGCGATGAGAATGAGAACAGGGAAATCGACTGGCGAGCTAGCTTTCTCTCTCTTCCTCGTTCTTGCTCCAGTGACGTTGTTATCCTTCTCGGTCTATCTTGGGAACCTCGACTTGAACCTCAACTTTGCGCCACGCTAACGCTTTTTTCGTGCCTCCTGAACTTTCACCGCGCCGCGCCGCGCCGCGCCGCGCCGTGGAGCGCGTACACGTTTGCTGCTCGCAGAGTCGGTGAAGCGACCCAGGATTACCAAGAATTTCGAACTGCTACCACCGAACTAGTCCACGGACCGTGTATAACTAATGCGAGCTGTGTTAATGCGCACCGTCTTCGGAATTTATTCGCTCGACGCTGCCATGCCATCGCCCATGCGAGAATTAACCCGCGGCTGCTTCGTAAAAAAAAAAAGATGGAGCTTCTTCTGTTCCGATCAATTATTCTGAACGAATACTTCGAACTACTACACGATTCTATAGAAACATAGTTAATGCTGTAAATGTTAATTTTAAATTTCGCACGCTTCCTCGAGTCATTGTTCGCCTGCCTTATGCTTCTAGATAGAGTATAATGTTTATCTTCTGTCTGCGCGTGCTGCGATTTAATATCTTGTCTACTGCCCGCCTTTTAATAGGCTCTGAAGAAGGAGCTCAATCAGTTTCCTTTCGATAATAATCCCAACAGAAAGTTGTGTAAGAACACTGAACTGTCGCTCTCGTCGGTTCTCTCGGTTAAAGATTGAAATTGCTATTGAAAAATTCATTAGACAATACCCAGATGAAAAATGGTCTCAAGTCTGATTACTCATTGCTATTAGACTAGAATACACGCGGGCAACAATTGTTGCGTGTCCTGGGAATATTCAGGAATTACAGCGGAAGGTGAAGGCCTCGCATCTCGTTAAATCTTATCAATCTAGGAATGTAGATACTAAAACTGGTTCCAAGGCTGATTACTCGTTGCTATTAGACTAGCCCACACACGAGTAACAACTGCCACGTGCCCTGAAAACACTGTGGAATTAGAACAGAAAGCAGAGCTTCGAAATCTCTGTAAACGCAATCGATCCACGAATGCGGCTACTTAAAATTGTTTCGATGCTGATCACTCACGCCTATTCGACCAAAGCAGGCGCGGGTAGCTGAGTGCCCTAGAATAGCTCTGGAATGAAAAATCCAAAGCAGAAATTTACCCTGCTGAATGTTTCAATTGTAATGGATCTCTGCCACGATCCCCTAGGTCAGTTTTGAACTTGCAGCTAGGTTCAGTAGTGCGGGATCTCTCCGTGGAGCGTATTCACAATTCCTTGGTCCCTCATGCGAAGCCATTTTGTTCCGGCTAGAAGTCAGTCGGTCCGTCGGACACCTTTCGTCCGTGTCATCATGCTCGTCGCGAGTGCAGGTGGACAAAAACAGTGCGACACGTCCCGTCGCCGTCCAATTAGAAACCGGACGAAGAAAACCGTGGGTGTTCCTAGCACGGGAAGGAGGAGGAGGAGGAGGAGGAGGAGAAGAGTGGAAGGAATGAGGGTGGCGAAGGGCGAGCTTCGAGCCGTGTAGTTTGTAGGTCGTGGCGGTGAGTAGAGGTTCGTACCGTTTGACTGAAGCAGGTGTTTAATTTAGCGGTACTTGGTAACACGCGTTGTACATTGCGAGGCTTAAGGCAGACGGAGAAAGAGGGTGGATCGCGAGAGAGAGAGATTTTGTGTGTGTGTGTGTGTGTGTGTGTGTGTGTGTGTGTGTGTGTGTGT
>CM052130.1:14507851-14526592 GCA_028454255.1 Halictus ligatus
CTCCTCCTCCTCCTCGCACGCGAGTTCTACCCCCGATGGGCGGCGAAACGAGCGGGCGATATGGTATAATTTCGCCCGCTCCGCCGCCACCAAATGGAGTGGTGGAACCACGGCGAGGAGACCCGCCACCTCACCAGAGATGGTGCGGTACCCCCGTATGGCCGGCGCCGCACTCTTTCCAACAGTGCTTGGCTTCGCCGGCTGGTCCCGAGTGAGCGGTGCCACACGAAGCACCCAGCCCCTAGATCCTCCCACCAAACCCCCGAAGGTAGTGTTGCAACTTAGAATAGTGGGGAGAGCCGCGGTTAGATTTTTTGTAACTCGCGTTCTCCCAGTCACATCGCTCTATGAAGTCAACTAGCTTGGGAAAGTCATCTAGTTTACATAGTTTTGACCGTGACTTGACTTACCCTACCAGCTTTCTCACCACTTAGTTTGAAATATAGTTCGTTCGAAAAATCTTGCAAGTAATTTTTCCTTCCATCCCTTTGGAAGTGGTCCTTCGAGTTAGCAATAGTTTTATTAGCGAGCACCTCGCAGTGTTGACACATCAGAAGCCTGAAAGATCACCGGAGATCTGCCACGGGCATAAACAGTGTTAATTTTTAGTAGTCTATTCATTATTCTAGTCATCGTTTTCCATTTAATAACAATTCATGATCGCAAACGAAAATATTATCACTGCTTTCATTGGGTCCCTTAAAATTGGCTAGTGCAATCTTCTCGAATTAATTTATTTAACACGTTCGCTGCCATGTCACCAATACGTGGGTGACAAAATTATTTATCCAGGTTTTAGAATGAATGTTTACGCTAATATATTCCTTGTACCAAATTAGATTAGGATCTGTAAAATGCAACAAAGTTGGAGGATTACTCAATATCATACATTTAATTTTTTTCAATCTTTATTTCATTAAATAACTTACTTTGATTTTATGGAATTTTTGAGGTTTCTAGTTTAGCAGTCAAAGTTAATATTTTGTGCATCGGTTTATTCCGTACATACATAATCAGAAGTTAGTGCAATAGCAGTGACAATACTATACTTAAAAAGGAGCCGACCCATGCATTCTTCTTTGCCTAAATTCCAAATATAGCCATCGCTTTTGCACCGCTTCAATATTAACGTGCCTCACACATTATCATTGTTTGCTTGTTCCGAATCGAACACTCAACAACGCAAACATCGTCTGCAGTATACTTCACCCAGGGTCTTTCGGGGTTGCAGCGTTTCGGTCGATGGAACATTCTTTGGGCTGCGATTCGTTAAATCCGATTTACACGATATTCACCTTATTCATGCGGTCTGGCAGTTCTGCACTCAGCGCGTCTCTGATGACTTCGACCTCACAATAAGGCAATAAATAGCAATAATTGCGAGCGGAACGTTCCGGGTACAACTTCCACGCGAGTGTCAAGAGGCTCTTCCTCCGGAGAAAGCGAGACACACACACACAAAGAGAGAGAGAGAGAGAGAGAGAGAGAGAGAGAGAGAATACAGTCAGTTTCATAATTGATGGCACACATTTTAAATCAGAATAACTTTCTTAGAAATGGGCCCAACGACATCGCCGAAGTTGGTCAATTGCTTTACCAGTTATAAACGATTAAACATGGTGAAAATTACAGTTTTCCACACATTTTTATTCTTGCTCCGTTTTATCTCATCAACCGGCGATTTTCACCCTTTGTTCATAACTCGTGAAAAAAAATTTTTTCGATCAAACCCGCGAACAATTTTCGTTACAGGGCCAAATGGAACAGTGGTGAACAACAACTTTTACTATTTCTTCGGTAATTCAGACTGAACCAAATTTTTCACAAATTTTCATTACATTAGATGTTGGATCTCCATACAAAATCAAAAATTGTACATGTTAATTACGAACAGGAAATAATTGTTCTCTCTGGTGGTTTCATGAAGTTGTAAGGAACGTATCAATACGCTTGGATTCACATAATTCTTTTCGACATTACACCCATCCATTTTCGCCCCACAGATGCATAGAATCCACAGTCTACATACTATCCAGTAAACTAATCTATCCGGCTTGGCGGAAAAAGCTGAAGTCGTTCGGTCCATTTCGGGAAAGATTATTCCGATTGGAAATGCATGCCATCAATTATGAGTCCGGCTGTATATGCATACGGATGGTAGAAGCAGGGGGATAGGAACGACGTTAGCATGCAAGTACGTACTTTGTTTGACGTCGGCGTCGAGACGAATCGACGATGATGCAAAGCCGCGTCGGAGTGGAAGCGGGACGACCGTCCGTTTATCCAGAAATAACGGTTGATTCAGCTAAACGGGGCTACAGTCGAACACGGGCTCTGACGATATAGGCTGTAGGGATGGGACTAAAGATAAAACGCGGCCGAACCGTATAGATAGATCGAGAGAGCACCCAGACGAAGATGAAGAAGAAGACGAGGAGGAGGAAGAGGAAGAAGCAACGTGGATATAGGGAAGATAGAGAAGGGTGTTGCGAGCCGAGAGAACTGCGCGTTGTCATCGTTCGACGTCATTACCGTGGCTCGGCGAAGCGGATACTCCGTATCTCCGAAGTGACGCATAACAACGTCACTGTTTACCGTATTTCGACCGTACACGCCCGTTATCCGACTATCTCGTTCCGCGAAGATCCCGGGGACGACACCCCTACTACGGTTTATCGATTCCGTTCGGTCGCAAGCCCACGCCTCGCAAACTTGAATTTTAATCGACGACGCGACGGAAGATTATGTAACTAACGGCTCCGGTCGACCGAAATCCACGGATTAGCGATCGACGCCGCTTCCGCCGTGTTCCGGGGATGGATCGCTCGGCGACTAGATACTTTCGAGTCGCGGCAGGCGAGCGCGAGACGCGAAATCGTGACATCCCTGTTCACGGAACATCCTCGCTTTTTCTATCAGCAACTCCCCCGTTTCGTGTTCCGCAGTAACAGAGAATTCTCGATACATGTCATCAACCCCTTGCGTTGTCATGACGAGTCAGACTTGTGATAAAGATTTCAAACAAAATTTACTGAATATGAGTAAAACATGAATATGAAATAAAACCCTTTCTTACCAATATTTAGGCATTAAATTCAGGCAAACAGCTTTAGTGTATAAGCGTTTGGTATTTACTGTGTCTAATATTCATCTTTTCATTATAATATTTATGTACCTTCAGTTTTCTATTGTGTAAAAATTTTTCTCTTATTTGTAATCTTTGTGTCGTATTCTTTATCATGTTGAAATAAATCTCACATGAGATTTTCTATGATAAAAAAAAAATACAGGCAGATAATACATATTAATTTTCTTTTCTCTTTTGCGAAAGAAATTGTTCGGAATAAAGAAATTCTAATCATTGTAGCAATGAAGATAATTGTACAGCAAGGGGTTAAATACACAGAGGAACATTTCGGACGTATGTTGGTACGATATCAAGAAGGTACATCGCGACGACAATTATTTACGCTGACCATGGAGAATCCTATAAAGGCGACACTCGAGTATTCAAAAGGAAGTTATTAGGCTTGAAGCGCGGCATTTTAATCATCCACTATCGCAGGAC
This sequence comes from Halictus ligatus, assembly GCA_028454255.1. NCBI lineage: Eukaryota > Metazoa > Arthropoda > Insecta > Hymenoptera > Halictidae > Halictus > Halictus ligatus. The sequence continues at coordinate 14,511,420 of CM052130.1, forward strand.
GTAGTTGGTAGGGGCATTGAGGCGACGACATTAACTGGCATCAGAGATTAACAACCCCGGTAGAATCGTGTTTCGCGATTCCCATCGCGGGAACCGTCGCAGAACAACGGTGACGAGTAAAAAAAGCAGCCGCGGCGTCGACAGAGTCCGTCGAAATCACGATCGCGCTTCACACGATGAATATTTTATGTGGTCCCTTTTCATTCGCGAATGGGAGCTGAAAGAGTGTAGGCGACGAAACGAGACGAGACGCGATGCGACACGACACGACGCGACGAGACGCGGCTTGGCGCGACGGGCCGAATTTCGAGCATTTTTCCGGATTGCAACTTTCCCGAGAGGGAAAGGAAAAGAAGTTGAAGGCGTAATAACTGATCGTCGGTCGGTCGGCGCCGGGGAGGCGCAACCGTCGAGCTCTCGAGCCTTGTCTCGCCTCGATTCACTACTCGGAAAAATAAAAGGCTTCGCGGCACGCGTAACTGCTAAGCCGATATCGCGAAAGCCAGCTTCTCTCTCTCTCTCTCTCTCTCTCTCTTTTTTTTTCTCTATCTCTCACTTTCTCGTTTTGCTTCTTTTCCATTCGCTTCGTTTTCCCCGTCCCTCTCTCGGTTCGCTTTTGCCTCGGTTTCGTCTCGCTTTGCTACGTTTCGTTTAAATCACGCGACATCGCGACGCGACTGGCGAATACGGATGCCTTCTCGTTTCCGGTGCCGAGGCAATTCAACAGGAACCACCGACGCTCTGCCACACCGCGAGACGACAGCCCACGGACAAGCCGCAACCATTCTCGCCTCGTCAATCTCTCACCCCTCGAAACGCGACCGGCGATATTCCCGACACTGACTTCCACGAGCCGAATCGACCAGACCCCTGGACCGTCTTCAAACTTCAACTTTACCGTCACTTTTTACTCGTCGCGTTCCCAAGTTTAGCTACCTTTTCGGCTCAAACGCCCCTTTCCCCTCGCGAGCCGCCTACATCTGCTTAACTATCTCTCTGTGCAATCGTACTAGCCAGTTTCAAACTTGACTGCGTTGCTATTTCCTTCTGATCGATACGTGTTAACCAATGCTGCACCTTGAAGCAACTATCTAGAATCGAACCATCCAGAATAACATAATCTAATAATCATTACGCTGCGAATCTTTGTGAAAAAGTAGAAATGTTTCACGTCAATTGATTGGGGTATGTACTCTATAAAAATAAATTTTTCCTTTTCTTATATATTTATAATAAGTTTATCCTTTCGTTCTTTAATTTATCTTGAGGAAATAATAACCAACCTGAGTTTCACTGTAAACACAAGATTAAAATTTTATTCGCTATTTACAACAGTTATCTACATTATTTATATTACATTACGTTACGTTACATTCCTACCTGTAAACACAAGAAACGGCATTAAAAGCTATTATTCCACAATCCTAATCAATTATATTTTGTAATACACGTGGCTTTTCTCTCTTTCAACTACACTTATCAGCTGTGTCAGTCCGCCATCTTGTTCTACAGACATACGCAATACGTATCTAATTCAAAATGAGTTTTAAAAGGAGTACGATAAATTTACATAACCTTTATCGCATTTCTTTTACATATTCTTTTGTATCGTTATCCGGATGACACAGATACGCGTCTTTTAGATTATTCGTTCGAGTCCTGACGACGCATTCGTGCGTCTTCGTCAAACTCGATGCTAATTGATCAAGTGAGAACGTGTTAATTGATTCATGGCGGGTGAAGCGTAAGCGTTAAAAAAGAACATCGCCTGCATCGAGGAGCTACGTTTTCCGTGTTACAGTTCTCCTCGAGAACACAGCGGTGCTTTAGGATCCAGTTTCATTCGCATCGATAACTCAAAACTTTTGTTCCTTTCTCAATCGAACGAAACGATGCGGAACTTGCAATTTGTTCAAGTAGACGCTGCGTTGCTGAAGGTATGCAAAAAGAGCGACAATACAGAACTTATTTCCTCGATGGAACGAAACGATGCGGAACTTGCGCTATCAATTTCTTTATAGCACGAAGACGACGCCGAAGGTACGCTTTGTTCAAGATATATGTACACGCGAAAGGTAGATTCGACGATTCCCGTGCCCTTCGCAAAGGTTTGAAACGAGGGCAAAGCGTGTCATCGATCCGAGTCCGAATCGACGGGAAAGCAGAGTTCGAGAAGTACAAGGACAAAAAGGGGGTGTGCTAGACGAGGGGCGGCACGCTTGAAAAAAGACAAGGAACTTTACGAGTTTCCGATCACGTTCGACCAACGATTCAATTGACGCGCGACACGCTCGGACTACTCGAGTTTCCGGTTTCTGATCGGCGACGACGCTTTTAAGAAAACCGAAGTGCTCGCGATCCCGTCGACAACGATATCTCGCAAGACCAGGCCGCGGGTTAAACGACTTGTCCCGATGACTATAGCACCGAGGGCAACGAGAGAGCGCTCTCAATGTCTCTACGAGCTGCGCGTTAACTCTATTCGGTGCTCCTTTTTATATAGATTGCTTCGAATAGGCGTGGCTTCGTTGCTTTTAATTCGACAACCGAACAGTTCTGTGTCCTTGAAGTTTTTGAAGCCTATAAAACTGATAAAAAATGTTTTTAATGATATAGCAAATTGTTAGTGGCACCTCAGAGTCGCCACTAGGGTGCCAATAACTGAAGAAGTGCTCGCCGGGACAATCTGTGCTCCTGTCCAGATGATCCTCTTTCCATTAGGTCACGCGTCTCGTTCTGATCATCAATAAGCGCTCTTCGGACCGCTCGAAATTGGTCTCCAGTTTGCAAGTTTCCATTGCAAACGTATTGAACACCTTCGCTCCCGATTTCGAGGGCCGAGAAAAGCGCTCCACGAGGCAACCTGCCTCCGTTCGTCGTTAAAATTCTCCCTGGGGCCAATACCGATAAAAAAATAGCCTCGAATTTCGCGGGAGCGGTGGCGCGCAAGGCTACAGTACGACACGCGTGGCCTCGATTATTCCGTACGGTCTCTCGATACAGTCTCGCGTGGCACAGTCAGGTTTTGCGGAAGGGTTGATACCGGGAGGAGGCGGGGACAGGTGAGGAAGAGAAGGATGAGGTGGAGGGAGTAGAAGGATCGGCAGGAGCACAGGTCGAGCGTTTAAGGGGCGCGCTACGCGCGAGTTCGAGCTTTCGTTGCATCTTATCGATTCTCGAGGCGCCGCGCGCGACTAACCCAGGCGATACACGGGTGCACGGTTTAACTGGCTCGATACGCACTCGTTACCATAAGCCGCCTCCCGGCTTGAATTTCCGGTGCCGTCGCAACGAGAGCGGATCGCTCGCAACATACCCCTCTCTTTGCTGCGCGGCAAAGCGGATTCGAAAGTTAGATTAGCCAGGGCGAGCGCGGTTCGAAAACGATGCTCGACGAAACGACGAGAAATCGCCGCTACGCGCCAAAATGGAAACTCTCTCTCTCTCTCTCTCTCTCTCTCTCTCTCTCTCTCTCTCTCTCTCCAGTTACTCGGTTTCGACGCCCGTTGTAAAAACGTGATACGTGAAACTGCGGTGCGGCGGTGGTAGTGGTCTGGTCGAGGAAGAGGGACTTTGCCGGTGAATGACGGGACACGTGGGGGAAAGGTTGTTACCGCGGCGGAAGAGGCGACGATCCATCATGGGCGAGAAAGGACGGAAATCGATCGATCTCGCGACGCGACGCGACGCGGACGCGGACGTGGACGCGACGCCACGCCACGCTACCAAAGCGTCACGAAAGTCACGCCGATGGGCCGTTCACGCTTGGATCCGATCGGAGGCGAGAAACCGCACGCGAGATCTACGAGGAACGGACGAGGGTCCGTTGGATCGAGATCGAGACCAAGACGATTTCTTTCTTAATGGCGTATAGCAGGGCCGAGCGGAGTCGGGCACCGTACGTCGTAATTTACATCCGCCCCGAAGCGAGCGGGACGATAGAGGCAACGTGCGCGCACACACGATCGATGGGATCGCGTCCTCGCGTGTCTACCAGCAACTTTCGAGCCCCGTGTGCCGCCGGCAAAGACTCTCGCCAATCCTCTTTCTCTCTTTCCCTCTTTCTCCCCCTCCCCCTACTTATCCTATGGTCCTCTTTTCTTTCCTCTCCTCCCACGACTCCGCAATTTTCCCTCTGTCTCTTTGACTACGCTCTCTTGGCTCGTCTCTTCCGCCGAGGCGCTTTCTTTCGACTCTGCCGAACTTCCAATCTCCCTGATCCCACGCGTCCTAATTATTAAACTGTGGATTTTTATGCAACATCAACTCCAAGTCAATTTTAAGGAACACAATTTCGGTGAAAATGCATTTCGTCTTTTAATGGCTTTAACACTTGGCTAGCATTTATTGCTTCATGCGAATGACAAGATTTTATTTATTCAGAGCTCGAACAATTTTTATTACAATACAAGCTTGAGTAATTGATATGACTGTTACCGATGAATGCATCTTTATAATTTCAATACTTGTAGAAAAAAACCTGAAACCCGTCATTTGACCGGTACTGATACAGTGTTAACAAGTTGGAAATAATATACCAGCAGCATTCATTTTTGCAAACTTTAGTCTTGTTCTTTACAGTTTTGCAAAATCCAGTCAACTAATTATACGAGGATAGCTGGTCTCGTAAAAACGCCTGAAGGTGTCAACTAATCGAACTGACAACGCGTCACAAGGCATTTGCCCCTGTTACTGGATTGAAATGTGTACTGTCGTTAGCTTTGTATTTTATTCGGAGCGTTGATTAATTAACTAGAGTAACGCTATATGGCGCGGGGCTCTAACAGTTTTCGTCGCGGAACGAAACAAGCGGAACGACCTCGCCGCATGGCAATTAAGAGGCTCAATGGATAACGGACACATGCCATATGCATAACAAATTTTTCATTTTCCGTACCGTTAACACTAGAACGATCGGAGCAGTCAAAATGACTGGTTCATCATTTTGTCTTTTACAATTACTGAAATTGTAAAAATGTTTTCGTCGGAAATTTTTTAATGAACCTCTTCATTGAAGCTCATATTACAATAAAAGTTGTATGAAGTCTGAATGGGCACAGTCTTGTCATTGTTACAAAGCAGTATACGTCAGTCGCATTTATTGCTCGGTCGTTCTAGTGTTAAGTCGTTTCTGTAATGTAAGTGTAAATTCCACTACAACCTCCTGATATCAATCATAGAGCGGTGGCACATGCCTGTTTACCACAGGGACCCACAAATTTCGAATTGGATTTTGGCAAATATGGTATTGTCCGAGCATCGACAAACCGAACATCATAGGGACAAAGGAACTAGCTCTACCAAATCTCCTCTGGGGAGCTTCATCTGCCAGATTGTTTATAACAATACAGTTTGTATCAGCATCTAAATTGTTTACAATAATACAGTAATACATTTCGTAGGGAACTTGCGATTTCTGCACGGTACTCGAAGCAGCGGTGCGTTCGAGCAATTTTGACAAACGTAAGAAACAAAAGCTACTGTCTTGGCAAACTCGCAGGATTACCATGTCGAAGATGCAGGAGAAGATGTAGAAGCGCGACCGGGTCGAAACGCGAAGCCGATCGGTTCTCTCTCGATCCACTCTCGATGCTCTCCCGTTATTGCCGCAGCTCGCAGGCTATCGCGCGCACGGATCCTTTCGCGAGGCGGTCGGTAATTTCCCGCGCGGCGAGTCGGCAATGATTAAGCTTTCGTTCGTCGGTAATTACGTGAAGCACGGAAACGCGGCGAGAATGTATACAACAACGCGCATTCACCCGCGGCCGCAACTCCCCCTCGTCGACCGCTCCAGTTTCCCATCGTGTTCTCCATCCCCTTCTCTCCCTCTACTTCTCTCTCCCTTTATTTCCCTCACCCCCTCCTATCTTTCTCTCTTTCTCTCTAATTCTGCTCGCTTGCTTCGGCTCTCCGGCCATTTTTCATGCTCGTCGGACCAAAGTTAATAATAATTGCGTACGCAAAAAATTGCCGCAAACGCAACGACGGGAAACCGAGATGAACGGGCGCGCCCCAAAGGGGGTGCGAGAGCGAAACGGAAGAGAGAGAGGGGGAGAGGGACTCTCGCGGTAAACGGACCCGTTACGAAGAAGTTCCGCTGCGTGTAAATATTAAATCCGTTGCCGAGAGCTCGAAATCGTTTCTGGCCGTCGAACGCCCCAGCGTCGCAAATTACTAGATCCTACCCAGCATTCCTACTTCTCCTTCGCCGACCGTTTTTTTTTTCATTTCGCCTCTCGATTCGACGGGCAAACGAAGCCAGTTTCAACGGATAGCCGCGCTCCTCTAGGATCGCTCAATGGACGAATTTACTCGTCCAAAGATCTCGGGGAACGCTCAGACTTGCTGCGTCCCTCTACACTCGAAAGCGTCTGTCTTTTAAGGTACAGTGATTTCTCTATATATGTCGCTAAGGCATGGATGATAAACGTTGCGGAATTATCCCCACTGCCACGAGGTATACGTCCCCTGGACGATACACGACGCTGGCAAGACCTGTGTTGTTGACATATATCGAGAATTCACTATAAATAGTTCAGTGATATTAAGATTATTACTGTCGTTCAGGTACGAAGAGTCCATTTGGAGAAAACGATTCTTTAAAACGTCTTATTTCAGACGTAAAATGGACGTAAGAAAGACGTCTTTAAGACGTCGCGTGCTATCTGGGCGGTTGGATTTTTAGAAGTTCATTAAATACAAATAAATTGAATAGTGTACAAATTGTTTCGAATTATGTTATTGTAATATTTAGTGGAGTTCTCGTGGCTGACATTGGAGCGCAAAGAATTAATTCGGAATGGAACGTGGAGAATAACGAGAACACGGAGATTATGTTATAATTAAACATTTTTTAAATTGGCATGTTCTGCAAACTCTTGAAATAACGAAGCAATATTGCTTTAAATCAGGCATGTTCAACAATTATGCAAATACCGGAGCAGCGTTGATGAGAAATTATTGAACAAATTTCTCTATTCGAGCACGTATTATGATAAAAACTCCACAGAATCTGAATAAAGTTAATTTGGTTGTTTCCAAAAGGTCATCTCCATAGAAGCTTCACTGTTAAACATCAAAGAAAAATGTGTTAAATTCGTGCAAAGCTACGCTAAGGTTAAAAGATGCTAATGAGGACGGAAATATCAAATATATTCGCTTTTTTCATCGGGATATATTCGTTTGTGACATTATCTCAGAATATTCGGCTGAGTAGTGTAAAACGGAATCGAAACAAATGCGAATTTTCGTGGATTTGTACTACTCTGATAAAGATCGTCAGGTAAGCACGTAAGCAGGAAATAATATTCCGGAATTATTAGCAGGAAATAATATTCTTCGGTTTTACTTTAATGGATCTCGAAACAGATTTCTCGCTTATTTTAATCTTCGTGAAATAATCTACGAAAACGAGGACTCGCGGTAAAGATCAGCCGTCTGGAAATAAGGTTATCGATTTTATGCATTAGCTTTTATAAAAATAACGTAATCCGTAGCCGAAGTGGAACCTGGGAAAAAATTGCTCGTTCAATCCTGTCTCCTTTCTCTGTTCCTCCTCTCCCAGTGCATCCTCGAATACGATAATCGCGTGCAGCCCGACCGCTGCGCCAGTTGCATCGAGACAATGCAACGAGTCTAAATACATGTCTGGTGCCGGCACGTGGTTTTCGAAAGGGCAGCAGCCGCGGCAACAGCAACGCCGTCATTCGTTGCAAATGGGTTAATTGTAATTTACGGTGCAATAACCACTTTAATCAATTTTAACGAGGTTCCTGTGTCATTCGAGCTCCTTGATGAATAAGATAGGACCCTTGATGAAACATGCTCCTGATCAAAACCCACGTTCCCATGGACATCCGTACTGTGTCTTGATGATTATAATTTCCGAAAGTAGCCACTCAAATTGCCTATTAATTTGCACGCTCGATCGAACGATTCTTGTTATTTGAAAATTTGAAGTGTGCCGAGAGAAGGAGTGGAAAAAGAGGACGAAGAGGAAAAAGGGCAAGATAAGAAATGAACTTCCGCACAACGCCGTCCTTGTTCCCAGACCATGCTCAGACCGTGTACCATTGTCGACTGCGAGGGAAAACATTGCGGCCATTTCCCTTCCACCTCGTCGCGTAGATTGCGGTCTTATGAAATTACGCGAGACGACTTCTACGCGAAGCAACTTGCCAGCCCGCGCAAAAACCGCTCGAAAAAGGACGAGCCCGAGTCCTCCCGGATATGCGGATATAGATCTCCTCTGCATAAGGATGGATATCTCCGCTCCTCGACACCCTAATCCATAGCTCTGTAACCCCTTTTATCTCCCCAGAAGATTTTTCTCTACTCCGAGAGTACTCTTAATAAAAATTCCCGACTGTAACTCTGCACGGGCCATTTTTAAACCTCAATTTTTCCCCATCGATGTCTTTTTGTGCTTTAAATTTCTTCCGGTAACTTTACTACAAATTTGGCCTCGGCTAACATTCAGTTATTTTATTCTAGATTTGCCTTGGAGAATCTACTCGTTTTTTAAATTTTGGCATTGCGATACTATCGCCCGATTTTGGGGGAGAAATTATTTCCATTGAACTTGTACTACTGCCAAAACATTTCGTGCAGGGCTTATTCAAAGCGCAAACCACCAGCTTTCAAATCCCTGCGCTCATTTTTGTCAAAAATACTTTTGCATCATGAAATGGATGGAATAATGAGTGGAATGAATGATGTTTTATCGCTCTTTGAATAAAAAAAGCGCCACGTTCTTTTCAACCAATATTTATTTAGTTTACTTTATTATCTCTTTACATGAAACGAGTCACACGAATATTAATACATAATTTCCAATTTATTAGGGAATGCAACGTGGTACCTGTCTCCTGCATACGATGTAGGAAATTTTTATTTTTCGAAAAATATGCATGGTTCAATGATAGATATATACATATTTTTGATGTGATTGGGACTGCATTTTACTGCACATGTGCATGCATAGTACATGCAGAACTCTTAAAACTATATAACACGTACAAACTTTTACACGTTCCTTATAACATTTTATCTTTCTGAAATTTTTTGAAACGTTCCATGAAACACATATAACTTATTACTAGACTGCGGAATTTTTTCATTCATGGCAGAAACGAATAGGAGAAATATAGAACTGCGAAAACCTGACATAACTTTAAAAATGTCCTCGTATTAATTTCGACACGTTGCAATTGTTAAGAGGAGGGCTACAGTTGCATTTAACTTTCTGACAAATTTTCATTTTGCATAAAAATCCGCAGTTTGCTTATTACATGCGTGTATACAACAGCGAAAACATCAAATAATTTTTGAAACATCACAATATGATGACATTGCCTGTATCTCATTAACCCCTTGACTACGGCAGAGTTTGATACGCACAGGCCGTACCATACGGCAGGAATTGAGCTACGTTGTGCGCCGAAAATTAGTATAAATATTACGAATTTAATATTAATGTAAATAATAAAGCCAAACTGTGTCGATAGCTTATAGGCGCTCTCTTGACTTGAACTTGACTTGGCAACTGACTTGAAAAAGTTTTGCGTGAAGATCCACAGTCTATACACATCACTGAACCTGCTTTCTCTTTTTCCATCGACAGTCTTTACTCGATACATGTTCCAAATATCTAGCCGATAAAAGTCCCAGAACAATCCCCACTACTGCGGGGTATACCCAGTGAGGAACACCAAAGCACGAATGTCCTCGGTCGCTGAGAAGGGTGAACATAATACGGGTCAGGTATACCGGTGTGAGACCACTACTAATCCAATAACGAATGTTCTTTATTTTTCATTATTCTTTTATGGAACTTTCACCACTCGAGCTTCGCTGTCCTTTTCTAGGTTTGGCAGTGTATTAAAGTAGTATCTTCTAGCCGATACATGTCCCTGGCCAGACTTGTATTTTCGTCAAGATCTGGATAATAAATTCACGAAATTATCCCCACTAACAGGGGAATACCTTGTGAGGGGCCGCGAAGCTCGAGCGACCTCGGACGCCGAGTAGTGTAAACATAACACAGCTCGGGTGTGCCTCCTGGACGATACATGACGCTGGCAAGATCCGTGTTGTTGACATAATATATCGAGAATTTACTGTATATCGGACAGACACTGTATTTCTCTCTCTCTCTCTCTCTCTCTCTCTCTCTCTCTCTCTCTCTCTCTCTCGAAAAAGAACCAGAATAATCCAGACCACAGAATAATCAATTATCGTGTCATCCACCATCTTCAAGCATAAAAATCCGCTATTCTAATTAAGAACCACGCGGTTGGGTAGCTCGCGTAAGACAGTATGAAAAAGTGACATTAAAAATGACTACAGTGTTGCGATCCAGGAACGGCCAACGCAGCGAAGCAACCCTAATCTATCACCATCTGCATCGCGGGGCAAGAGCGGGGTGGTGGAGTGAAGGAAACGTAAAAACCAGAGACGTCTGGCGGGTCGCGTCGGGTCGAGTAACCCGACTATACGGCCCGCCGGCGAGTTATAAAACGTTAGTCCCGCGTCGCGATCCCGCGGGAGTATCTAGCCGGAATAAAGTCTCGAAAGGAGGAGTATAAACGACACCGGGACCTATTACTGGTGGAAACTCTTAGCGAACGTGCACCCCCGTCTACGTTTGCTCGCGGACGTCCGGCCGGCCAGGTGACCAACGACGGCCCTGGAAATTTGATCCTGATCAAGCATAATCAAATATCACAGCAAGATTTTTAGAAATGCTTCATATTTCTCTTTAAACCCCAGTACCCTTATCATAGTGTCATCTTTCACCTTCAATTTAGGCTCCCCAATAAATCCCCACGAGAATAAATTCTACAACTGTCAGAGTTCATGTCTAATGGTCCTCGAGCCATTGGTGACTTCTATATGGTTCAAAATGTCTCTGCCACAATTATTGAAATGCTACGAATGCATTGTACAGTGGGGTCTCGGAGGGATCTTGCTCGTGCTTCGAAGAGTTAAAAGTGCAAGCGGTTGGTACACCTACGATACGCACAGTAATCAGCGTTGTGGGTAGGTTATTGTCTATAAACGAACTATACTTGTACTGGGCGAATTGCGTTTAATGGCAATATATACAACTAGTGTTCGTTACTTTTCAATTCTCGCGATGTGTCTGAGGACGACTCGACGACTGACTCTCTACGACTCACATTTAACGCCCTTGTTTGCCCTGGTAAAAATCCTAAACAAACCTGATTGGCTAACCCACGCTTTGGGTCCTTCCAATCAGAGCTGTTCTTTTTCTTCATCTCACCCCTGTTCCTTCCGCCATTGGCGTGTTTGTTTTCGGAACTGCGAGGTGATCACGTGTCACGGCCCGATAAGACCAAGACAACAACCCTCGCAACACGTCACCAGGCTCAAGTACACGACTGACTCAACACCCAACACTTTCAACCGTTAAACAGTCCCAAACTTTTGTACCCGAAACAAGATTACCCATTAATATATAAGACTCCAAACTCATGTACCCAGCAGTCGACGACTACCTCTGCCACGGCACGTCTCGCCGATCCTAGTTTTCAAATAAAAGCAAGTTCGTATTCCCGAAATCTTTAAGTATCGAATCGCGAAAGCGAAACACGGCGTTGTTTCACGAAACCAGCCATTTCACCATAACACACGCCTGACGCACGTGTCGATAGACCGTTGGGTCCGCTTCAAGTGCCCTTCAATTAATCTCTTAATTTACGACGGTCACAGTTTGCTATTGAGGACTTTGGGACAAAACTCTAATAAACATGCTTCGACTAGGTCTGGAAAATATCCACTCAAAAAATAGGTTCGTCGAACGAGAGTCGTAAATTACGTTGGCCGTTCGCACGAAAGAAAAACTCTTTTTTGTGCGAACGACCGAACGCTACAGCATTTAGGACCAATGGCGGAACCGAATGTAGAACTACCGACGATTCGCGAATTTCGAGAACGCATTTCGCGGAACAGGCACGTGGAAAGCGTGGTGGGTGGTTTGTCGAATCGGGGTGAGGCAAGGGGGTGGAAAGTCGACGGATAGCATGGGGCGTATTTCGCCATCTCCGTCGGCCCTCTTAGACTCGGCCCCATCGAATTGTACGCTCGGCAAACCGGATGATTCGTGGTCACTCGCTTGCCCGCTTGGCCGCTCTCCGGAGCGAAAGCGAGAGCGCCGGAGCCGGGTGAGCAAGAGCGAGAGCAAAAGCCTCGGAGTAGCGCGCCCCGCGTTACTCGCTGGAATAGCACCTAATGTAATCACGATAATGGCCGTGCCGAGTCAACCAAGAGAGCCCTACGCCATCGCTCTCCGCATCCCGGACATTCCTGTGTATCATAGCCTGATCTGAACATGAAAGGGGAAGAGGAACGAGAGCGAAGCCGGCCCGGTGTCGGACGCACCGAGGAAGAAGAGGAGGAAGAGAACACCGTTCGCCAGGTGGCAGAGGGGCGGGTGTACTCCCATGGAATCCCGATTAGCGCCCGTTAACGGGCTTCCGAGCGACCATCGTCCGTCCACGGAATTGCAAAGCGAGGCTGCGGATCGGTAAAATGCAACTCCGATCGAGTTCCTCCTACGAACGCGTTCTAAACGCGCGGCGGGTGGGGAAGCGCGACAGCTGTCCCTACGTTCGTTACGATGGCAAATAATCGACGAATTTCAACGACCATCCGCTGTAAATTGCACGAAGGTATATACATGCACGTGTACGTACGTAGAGGTATGCGAAATCGCTTGTGTGCGAAAAACGAGACGGTTCGATTCGATGCCGTGTGACAACTATTTTATCGCCTATTTTATGAGAAACTGGTCGCTATTCCGGCAAACGTGAATCCTTTCGTACACTGCTACATTGTTTCGAAACTGCCGTATACCGGTCCGGGATTCTCCAAGAAAGATCCTGCGAAATTTTTTGTTACGACGACGAACGATCGTTATTTTCCATTTTTGTTTCCGAGACGGTTTTACGGAAATACTGACAGCATCAAATGCTAAGGTGTTTTTAGAGATACGATTAAAATTTGCGAGTGGCGGTGAATGGCCGAGGGTGTGACAGACTCGAAAGAAGATCGAAGCGTTCCTTACAAGCAGTTTGAAATGTACGTGAAGAAATTGATGAGCAGAAGTTTGAACGAACCTGGGCACGCTTACGAAGTTCTGAAAACTTCCATTGTCCGAAAGTTGATGAATACTTCGCCGAGTTAGATCTGGGCCAAGTCTGTGTTGAACCTGGATCGCATTTGAATTGGCTCAGGCTTGAACCTGGATTAAATTTGAATTAGCTCGGGTTTCGACTGGTTCAAGTTGAGATTGGGTTGGTTTCAGTCTATCTTATACTGAGTCAGGCCTGCCATGTTTTCAATTTGCCTGGATTAAGTCTTGTTTAAGTTTGAAGCGGTTTTGATTTATTTCCAAAATTGACCCGTATCACTTGCAATAGATTTGAATGTTGAATTGAGTCTGGTTTAAGTTCCGAAATTAAGTGTCTCAATTTCAAATCGTCTGGATCAAGCGTGATTTAAGCTCGAATCGCTTCGAACCTAGTTCGGTCTAGCTTCGTATTCTGAATGCTGGATTAAATCTGACCTGTGTTTGAATGTTCGCAAATTGGGTCAGGTTTACCATCGAATTGGCTTGCGTCAGGTTTCGAAAACTCACGCAGACCATTCGCGTTCCTCGCAATATTTTTCGAAGGCGTCGAAATACGTGTCGCCATGAACGTCTGCCGTTTATGCTGTAGCCAACATTCCTTGGGCCGATAAAACAAGGTGGCACGAGCTCGAGCATCGCTCGGGAACGGTTTGATGGACGCGGGAACACGGCCGGAAAGAGGCGAGCAAGCCAGGTTGGAGGTAGCAGGTGCGAGTAAAACGAGAAACGAGCCCGTTAAGCGAATTAACGTTCACCGCGGTTTGAGAGCAACTCCTGTCCAACTGTAGCGACCTCAAGGCGGATCCAACGAGCGAGTCATCCGTTTTATCGAAAACTTTTCCTTCCACCCGCGTGATTTCCTGTCCGCCTCCGAGTTGCCCCGCTCCGCCCCGCTCTTCTCCGCTTGGCTCGGCGTCGTTCAACCTCTGCTCCCTCTCTTTGCTCGTGGCACGGATTCCAAACACCGTCTGGAGCTTTTCTGCCCGCTTGTCCCACCCTGTCCCGTGAGCGCATATTCTCCTCCTCTTTTGTTCTTCGTCCCCCCACTTGTACTCGTTCTTTCTCGCGTCGCCAGTGATGCGTGCTGACAATCCTACTCCCCTTGTTTATATAATATCGAATCGGAGAAGGATTGTCAATGTTGCGAATACCTCCAAGTAGTCTAGAAAAATTTACTCTCTAATTTTCATGGTCCACCACCCACGAATCGAGCGCAACAGAGACACTTTTGTCCCGTTTATTGCGACAGGCGCGCACATTTTTTTCGCTGGGTCCGTCGTTAAACAACCCACGTGTTAGCTGTCTCACTATTCGAACTACATTTTGAATTAAAAACATCTCAGTGAATCGTTCTAACATTTTGGCCTGTGTAAGCTTTCCACGAAGGAAACATAGTGTCATAAGTAGATTTAATGAAGACATTGAACGAATTCAAGAATGTCATTGCATTATTTTCGACCTATTGAAACTGTCAATACAAGAAATACATTTTTACTTAATTTCTGTTCTCTAGAATTGACTAGGAAAGTTTTTACTTTGCATAAAGAATTCACAGTCATAAGTAACTTACGGATCTTCGTAGATACTTGCACTTCGTAGATGAGCAGTGGCACCTGTCTGACCATGGCTCGCCACATCTATTTGCTCGTTCGTAGAGCCACAGCGTTCTCGATTTTACTGAAAATGCGAGAATAACATAATAAAGAAACTGTTTCGATATAGTTTAGAAATACAGTGATTTCTCTACATATTTCGGCAAGTCTTGGATGTTAAACTTCGCGGAATTATCCGCACTACCGCGGGATATACCCCGTGAGGGGCCAAGAAGCTCGAGAGGCCTCGGACCCCAAGGACTGTAAACATAACGCTCCGTCATAACACATATGTCTCCTGGACGTGTTGTTGACTAGATTAAATTCATGGAAGGTGTTATTAAAATTGTCTGTACTATTTGCGAGAGGCGGAAGCCAATGAGGACTTTCACTCTTAAAAAGAAATCATCTGAAATTCTTTTGATCTT
>CM052130.1:14526692-14564154 GCA_028454255.1 Halictus ligatus
GCAAACCCCCATTGTAGTCGATCGTGTTCACTCTCAATTCTCCGTATTTTCTCCGAGACCGTATTTTCTCGGAGTCCCATTAAAAACTTCCCCATTAAAGATTTCCTTGTCGCAGGTACCCTTACTTCGATCGTGTTCGCTCCGGCGGGCTCGATCGACTGATTCCCAACCTCGAAGACCGTCAACGCTTTTATACGCACGTGGCCCGTGCCGCGGATCACGGGACGGATACAATCACCCGCATCATCTCTCAGGTGCGCTTCGAACAGGCATCCGCCGACCTGGGGCAACGTTCTCCTTTTTCAATCTCACAACGAGTGACGGAGCCCCAATCATTGGCAACGACACCTCGACCACAACGATCCGCAAAATTGGATCGAAGGATCCCCGCGGCGATTGCACACAGAATCGCGAATAAATACAAATATTCGCGAAACCATAAATATTATCCTAACGATGGAGAACGAGAGGGGGGTGGGGACAAACGTTCTAGGCTCCGGACGACCCACATGCAAAGGTCTGTTTATCTAGATCTGACAAGGGAACATATTCTAGTGCGACACGCCGATTTTGATGAAACTTATGGGAGCTATAGTTCTTTGAAAAATATTTGACACGTATTTTTTTTATCGGCAGACATCCACTTTGAAGGGGTGAAAATAGCCCTCGAAGTTGGGGGTCAAAACCATATTTTTTGAGATATCTCAGAAACCAGAGGTCGAAAAAATTTAAATTTTTTTGTAAATTGTGTGTTTTTTAATGGGAAATTTACTCGCGCAAGAAAATTTTAACAAAAGTTTTTTGTTTAAACAATATATTAAAAATTTGACTTTTTTTGCAGTTTCTTTTATTTATTGGTAGTTCATTTTAATGTAAATTTTGGTGTGTGATCTTTGATCCAAAATAGGGGATACATGTCTCAGGATTTTCTTTTTTTTTGCCATTTAACAATAATTAAGCATAATGGAAGATAGTCTTGCACCTGGCGACACTTAGTACGCTTTGTGTAAACTACATTTATTCATAACGATATATACACCATAACATAACACGAAAGGTAAACGATCGATAGCCAAACACAAGACAAGCATCTTCTGAAGATGCTAGCTTGTTCTTCCCGCCGCGCCAGCTCGTGCACGTTCGGCCGCGCTCGGCTGGGCATGCGCGTGACCCCAACATCTTCCCTCTTGAGAGGATTACCACCGGGTGTACGATTTGGCCTGGGGACCCAAGATAAGTCTGGTTGGCCTCGCTCGGACTCGTGTTGGTCTGGCCGGGGTCAGCTGAAAAGTTGGAGCTACCGGACTTTGGACCGCTGGTTGCGTATCCTCCTGTCCAACATTTATTGGCGGAGTTGCCTCTGATACAGTTTCCGGACGAGTTGAAACAACAGAATCAGAACCCCCCCCCCCCCCCCCCTCCATATATGATCGATCTGATGGGTAAGCGTTCTCCCGTAATCCAGGAGGATGGTGTAACAGGATCTCGACTGCTGACTGGTGATGGTTCCCAGCTCCCGTTTGTCTTTGCGGATAAGAACCGCGACTCGATCTCCCACAGCTAGTGATCGAAGACGTGCTCCCTGGTGCTTGGCGAATTGTTGTCTCATTGCTTCCCGATTGTGGTCGCGTTGAGGCAGTGCTTCATCTCGATGCTTGGGGAGCAATCTCGTGAATGGTGAGTCCATCCGACAACCAAAGAACAGTTCGGCGGGGGATTTCCCGCCTGGAGCTGCAGAGAAGGGTGTATAACGATAGCTGTACAAGAAATCGTATAACTCGCTTTCCCAGTCCAATGGATTTCGTGCGATGGCCCTTTTCAATGTGTCGGCCATTCTTTCAGCCTGACCGTTGGACTGTGGATGGTTAATGGGTGACAACAGGTGCGTTGTCTGCATCCCCGCACATAATGCTTTGAAAATCTGCGCAGTGAATTATGTCCCGTGGTCAGTGGCCAAGATGTCCGGAGATCCGTATCTGGCGAAGATTTCGCGGCACAGCTTCACGGTGCGCTCCGCAGAAATTGTCAGCGTAATAGCCACATCGAAAAATTTAGAGAAGACATCCACGACGACGAGGATGCACCATTCCCCGATGGGCCCAGCATAGTCCAGATGTATACGGGCAGGCCATGGCTCCATAGGTACCTTTCTGGGCATTTTTTGCGTGAGAGCGCAGAGGTTGCACTGGCGTACGCAGTACTCGATATCTCTGTTCATCGTTGGCCAGTACGTGAACTCTCTAGCCAACTACTTCATCCTTCGGATTCCGGGGTGTCCTTTGTGCAGAGCGCGAAGAACAGTCGGTTGAAGTTTCTGGGGGATGACGACTCTGTCACCCAACATGAGAGAACCATCGACTATACTCAGGTCTTCGCAACGTCTGTGGAAAGACTGACATAGTCTGACTTAAACGTGTGCCATTTGTTTCCTCGAACTGCGTGAAACGCCTTGTTTAGGAGGGGATCTTCCTTGGTGGCCGTCCTCAGGTTTTGGCGAAGTTCCTCGCCGAAAAAATCGATGGATAAATTTCTAACTTGCAGGAGTTCTGTTTCTACAGCCCGAACACTTACAACCTGTAATTCATCCGCGTTGTCGCGTCGGAATTTCTCGATGAGACGCGAGAGTGCATCCGCTTGACCAAAATCTTGTGTGCGGATGTATTCTATGTGGAAGTCGTATCCGAGGAGTCTCAAAGCCCAGCGTTTTAGACGGGCCGCTGTAGTTGGCTTCAGACCTCCAGTGTTCTCTGTTCCAAGCAGTGTCATGAGAGGCTTGTGATCGGTTTGCAAGATGAATCGCCAGCCTCAGACATATTTGTGGAACCGCTCTACTGCCGTGACGAGAGCCAATGCCTCTTTTTCCAGCTGCGAGTAGTTCCTCTGAGAGTCCGTGAGACTACTCTACGACATGTGATGGACGGCGCGCTCATGTCCATTGGCGTCGCGCTGAAGCAACACCGCACTAATGCCTGTGGAATATGCGTCGGCAGCAACTACGAGTGTCTTTGAGGGGTCGTAATGCTCCAATAGAAGAGGGCTGAGCATTACCTGTTTTATTTGTTACATTGCTGTATCGTGTTTCCGACCCCATTCTCATGGGCAGTTCTTCCGCGTCAGCTCCTCCAGTGGTTGTTTAATTTGATGCAGATGGGGGATGAACTTTCCGTAATGATTTACCATACCAAGGAGGCTATGCATTTCCGAGACGTTCGATGGGTTTGGCATGTTTGCGATGGCCCTGGTTGACTCTGGATCAGCTGACATGCCTTTTGCATTTATGATGAGACCCAGGTATTTAATTTCTTTTAGGCCAAAACTGCACTTCTCCTGATGAAGTCTCCAACCCCTTTCCTCCATCCGCTGTAGCACCATCCGAAGGCGCTGATAGTGCTCCTCGCGGGTACGGCCTGAGACGATGACGTCGTCCAAATAGGCCGCTACGCCTTCCAGCCCCGAAAGCGTGAATTCTATGGCCTGCTGGAAAGTAGCTGGTGCAGTTTTAATCCCGAATGGCAATCGTAGGAAACGGAAGAGACCCTTCGGAGTCACGATCGTTGTGATCTCCCTTTGGTCCTCTGCGATCATGATCTGGAAAAAGCCATCTTTTAGATCTAAAATACTGAAGAAACAATTTCCGTTTAGTTTTGACATGACGCCGTCGACGTTTGGCAAAGGATGCCTGTTGTCCAACAGAGCACAGTTGACACCGGTTGAATAGTCCGCACAAAGACGAATTTGACCGTTCTGCTTTTTCACGATGACAATCGGAGATGACCAGCTTGATGTCTCGACTCGTTCGATGATTCCGGCAGACTCCAAGCGTTGGAGCTTTTCCTCGAGCAATTTCTCCATTGCGTAGGGAACGGAGCGACACGGAATCTGTACCGATTGGGGGTTATCCTTGAGACGGAATGTTGCTCTGAAATCAGTGCATGTGCCCAGTTCCTTCGAAAATAGCTTAGGAAAACTTTGGCGAATGTCTTCGATCAGCGATTTATTGCCAATATGCGACGTTTCATCGACGTTTCAGTCATCGACGTTTTGCGCGGCGACATCGATGTAGACTTGAGCGCTGCGACCGAGCACGCGGTTCGGGGCGCGAAATCTGCCGATCAGATTGAGCTTTCCGCCGCCAGCATGCTCCACGATCTCCGTCGTCGATAATTTCGGCGAACCCAATCGATATCACACGTTTCTGCCGATAATGGTAATGTCCGAGCCCGTGTCGTATTGTAATCGCACGTTTTTGTTTCTAAAACAGGCCGCTACGTAGCGCCTCCTGCTCTTACCGATTGCGGAAATCGCTAGTGTTTTGACACGCCCGTTCTTGTTAACCGCCTTCGAGCTTCTTGCCTCCGATTGGCAAACTGAAGCGATATGACCGGTTTTCGAACACGAATGACATATTGCGTAGCGAAAGTTACATTTAGATCTCGGATGAGCACCACCGCAACTGTTGCACTTCATCGGTATGTTTAGTTTGTACTGGTTTTTAACCGAATTATCGCGTTGCGATTAAACTTTACACTTTGCGCTGCTTTTCATCACGCTCAGGGCCGCCACGGGTGCACTTTTGACCGGATTTTCAAGCGTCTTTAAACTGTTCGCAACGTTTAGATGAGCCTCGAGCTCGGCGACAATATCCTTCATCGTCGCGTTTTGGTCCCTTTCGATTACACGCAGAGCAATCTTCTTTAGCTGTTCGTTTTCTTGAGAGAAACAGAAAGACTGCAGCAGCAGCAGCATCCTCAGACCGTCATCCGACAGCTTTGTCATCCTGTCGAACTCTGCTGCGTGGCGGTTGATTTTATCGATGTGTTCGGTGATCGGCACCGAGCGATCGTAACGATAATTTAAAACTTCTATGCGTCTTCGTGTCAGGGGTACCTTGCCGAGAAAGAGTACCTTTAACGTGTCGAGCAAATCCTTTTGCAACATTTTCGACGGATCCGTTGGCGCGACGTGGTCCATGAGTCTATCGAACTCGATTTGTCCCAGTTTGTCCAACACCAAACGGGTTTGCATCTCTGATGGCAGAGATGCGACTTCCGTGACGAGGGTGTATTCGTACCGAAGCAGCCATTTCGGAAATGGCTTCACTTCGTCCTCGGACCCGTACGCGTACTTCTCCACGCGAATGCTCAATGATTGTACAGATCAGTCATCGTCTGTGCCCTCGATGATGTGGATATCAGTGCTTCTGCCCTCTCCTTGTAGAACTGAAGCTCAAGAAGGCTTTGTACGGCTGCTGCGAGAGCCTTTATTCGGTACTCTTGATCCGCCATAGTCGCGTTTTGACGACGTTGTTAAACGACGAAACAAGTTTTTCTTAATTCCGCAGCGCCAGTGTTAAGGTTGGGATGTTCCGGGGTATTCGGGGAGACACTTGTTAGTACGCGTTGTGTAAACTACATTTATTCATAACGATATATACACCATAACATTATGAGTTGGGCAAAAATTTATTTTAACATTTTATAGGGGAAGGAGGGAATTCAATAGTCAGGATAATCTCCAACTCCTATAAACTATATTTATTTGATTGTATAAGAAGATTCAGGCGCGTGTGCGGATACCGTGTGTCTGGGTCGCCGGTTCACTGGTAACTGCCTGACGCAATTCGTTTCTTTATAAAACAATCTCCTGGTAACGACAAAAGACGCGCGTCTTCCTGGCAACGACAAAACACGCTCGTCTCCTCGGTGTGCTTTTGTCACCGCGCTGTTCCAATGTTTTCCGCGACGCGCGAGCACACACATACACACATACATACTGAATGCAAGCGCGCCCGCAGTCATTCCAAACTATCTTATTACCATTAATTTCCTACAATTTCAAATACAAATAAATGAAAGCTATCTTTTATTCTAACTCGTTTCTCTCGGATACATATTCACCACAGTTCATCCGTCAGATACATTTCACGATTTTCATTTGTCGTCTGTGGGCCATCCAAATTGCGAAGTAACGGCTACGCGTATTCCACGCCTCTAGCGGCGAGAATTTATTTCAGAGAATTTATTTGGAGATACAGCTGATGAGTTGCAAAGTATCTTGGACTTGTATTCGACAGTTCGAGGCAGCGCCACCATTTATTCGACGGTGAATTTTGTCAGATACTCGCAACTCAGAATGTACCTTTGATTTTCGACGTACGATTTTCTGCGTGAGCTAGAAATTTATTCGAATGCTCGATGTAGGGAAGATGATTTATTCGATTTTTTATTCGTGACGAGCATGAGGAATAGATGAAAATCACATGTATCTTTTATTCGAAATTGTATTCGAAGTTCGGATAAAAGACCGAGCGATGTTGCCAAGACGTAATACTTACGTCGTAATATGCAAATACGTACTATGGTATAGTAATTCTCATTAATATTCAAACACTATTTATTAATTAAACGATTGTTTAAACAAATGAATTTTTATTATTTAAACAATTGTTTGAACAAATAAATTTTTATTATTGAAACAAATGTTTGCACCAGTACATTTTTATTACTTAAACGATTGTTTATCCAAATAAATTTTTATTATTTAAACAAATAAATTTTTATTATCGAAACAAATGTTTACACCTGTACATTTTTATTACTTAAGCGATTGTTTACACAAATAATTTTTTATTATTTAAACGATTGTTTAAACAAATAAATTTTTATTATTGAAACATATGTTTTCAGCAGTACATTTGTATTATTGAAACAAATGTATAAACCAGTACATTTTTATCACTTAAAGGATTGTTTAAACAAACACATTTTTATTACTTAAACAATTTACGTCACGTTTTGCAGCGAGTAAAAGTCTTTATAATAAAAGGAAATGTCATTGAATTTCGCCATCGGTACTCTGCTGGATATTAAGTTATTAAGACAATTTTATATAAAGAAGTCTTTACATTTTGTATAGATACACGTACATAGGCATTGCATGTAATGAATGCATTTTTCTGCCTACGGTTCTGAATTACCGACTCTGTAAAAAATGCAGAAATTTAGAACCGAAGACATCGATGATTTAAATTATCTGGGACAGTACTAAATAAATAACAAGTTAACCATTTTTCAATATTATTTTAAGGCAATAAAATTGAAACAATTAATTAAAAAATTATTACTGAAAATATATATTTAGGACGCCAATTATCAATGGATGGGTATAATTTTTTAATGAATTGTACTGAAAATTTCATCCTGATATCTCTTACGGTTCAACATTTATTGTAAAATGTCACGAAACTTCTCGACCCAGCACAGTTTCCGGCCATCCGAGACTGTATATCGCGATGCAGCATTCGCTTCAGATAATTTTAATTTCATCAATTTTAAAATATTCATTTTTTTAAAAAAGAGGTTTGTAAAGAGGACACTTGGGGTTATATCCTCATTTTTTTGCTAATTTTTAAAAAGTTCCCTTCTATGAAAAGATTGCATTTGTTGAAAACAACGCGCACCTTCAGCCAAAAAGAAAGTAACACATGTTTCGTTCTTCTACTCTCGGAATCATTGAGCAGGGATCGACGTCTGTGTTGCACACATATATATATGTATATCGTCGCCTGTGATTGCACATATAAATGATATATGCATATATTTGTAGCCGCTTCGACTGCGGCGAACGTAGATAGAAAAGGACAGCATGCAAACACGGCCGCGTGGCCGGCGGCGCAAGAAAAAGGCAGCACAACGCGATGATATTATTATCCGATTTGTACCGTGTTTGGACTTAGTTTGTTCAGGAAAACATTTTCAATCGGTAGGTCATGATATCATTATGATTGCGTTAATAAGAAATAATATTAGATTTAGTTGGCAAACACCAATACACTACTGGTTACAATGTTGCCTCTAATACTGAATCACGACTATATGGAACGTCGCGTCGTGTGCCGCCTCGAGACAACAATGTAAGCGTTTCACCGTCACTTATTAAAACAATAAAATATTTGTTACAATTCATAATTCTGCCATGAGAACATTATTAAACGATCGCAAATAGTTTGCTGATGAAAACAAGTCTAAACACGCCACAAATCCGATAAGTTAGACGGTGCAAATATTGAAACGTTTTCTCCGAAGTTCATCAACGAATTTTATTTCACTAGCTGACCGTTCCATTTCGATAGAGTTCGCCGCCGTACCAGAGCATGTTCTACAGAGTCGGTAATTCAGAACCGTAGACACGTGTATCTGTACATAATACATAATCTAAAGAGTTCTTTATAAAATTTTCTTAATAATTTAACATCCAGCAGAGTACCAATGGAGAAACCCAATGAAATTTCGTTTTATTATAAAGACTTTTACTCGCTGCAAAACGTGACGTAAATTGTTTAAGTAATAAAAATGTGTTTGTTTAAACAATCCTTTAAGTGATAAAAATGTACTGGTTTATACATTTGTTTCAATAATACAAATGTACTGCTAAAAACATATGTTTCAATAATAAAAATTTATTTGTTTAAACAATTGTTTAAATAATAAAAATTTATTTGGGTAAACAATCGTTTAAGTAATAAAAATGTATTGGTGTAAACATTTGTTTCAATAATAAAAATTTATTTGTTTAAACAATTGTTTAAATAATAAAAATTTGTTTGTGTAAACAAGTGTTTAAACTTTTCGATTATTAATGGTAGTCACTATACCGTGGTACGTAGTTACGTATTACAACTTGGCAACGTGGGATAGAAAAATCAGTTATCCGAACTTCGAATACAATTTCGAATAAAAGATACATTTGATTTTCATCTCTGCCAAATAAATCGTCACGAAGAATCCTCAAATAAATCGTCTGGCCAAATCGAGCTTCGAATAACGAATAAAAGTTACAGATAAATTTCGCCGCGACATCTGCGTTCGAATACATTCTGAAATTAATTTTTATTCGGCGCCTAAAATCGTTCGGATACTCGGCGACGCCGAGTAAATCCGAATAAATCCTGAACATAGCCAGAAAATCATCCGAGAGGCAGTCGAATACAAATCTCGAAACCAGACGCTCGACGAATAAAGATACAAATAACTTCTCGCGATTCATCCGACTTCGAATAAAAGCAAAAGATAGAGAGTATCTGTATCTGAAAGCTATTTAAATAATTTTTTATCGGATACTGCCCAATGTTATTAACATAACACGAAAGGTAAACGATCGATAGCTAAACAAAAGACAAGCATCTTCACAAGATGCTAGCTTGTTCTTCCCGCCGGGCCAGCTCGTACACGTTCGGCCGCGCTCGGCTGGGCATGCGCGTGACCCCAACACATCCTATGCCAAATCAAGCTCGCCCTTTTGAAGTTGGAAGTTTTATTGCGTGTAGCAATAAACAGATATTAAGTACTTATTTAACAGAATACTGTTTGCCTAGTTTAACCACTAGGACTCGGATTACTACAAATCAAATCACGACAAAACGGTATTGTGTTATTTTTAGGCTTTGAGTATTTATGCAAAAAGAAAAAATTCCGCACCAATTACAACATACTGGAATGTTTCTACTGTTCTATATTTCACCTACTCAGTTCTGCCGTAAATGCATAAAATCCGTAGCCTAGTTGATTCGTTCTCGAGTCACCTCGAAGGTGAATTTGATTTGCGAAAGTGTGAAATTAATCGGTACAAAGGTGAGTTTGGTCTGTGCAAGGGTTAATTTCGAGTACAAAACCTGTATCGAAACTGTCGTGTGTCCACGATCCGCCCACACGAATCATTTGTAGCTTGAGAACCGGCTTTCGCCATTTACGGTAGAGCGACACGCACGAGCGTCGTCGGTTATATGCGTCGAAAACGCACGATGACATCGACGGGGCGTGCGGTCATCGGACACAGGTGACGTCAGTAAACCCTCTTCCACTCGATGACCCGACTATTATAAACAAGAAAGATAGAAAGAGTGTGTGTGCATGTCCCACGGTCTGCGACACCATCGTCGTAAACTCTGACGGGTTATACCGTCCCGCTGACGTCACCCTGCCCATGCACCTTGGCTTTTCTTTCGTCACGAGCCGGCTTTTCTCCATCGTGTACCCTTTGCCCGGATACCGACCGAGCGGAAAATCCGATCGACGTCGTTCCACCGTACTAGAACCGTTTATTCATTTACCCCGGACGCTTAAACCACTACGCCTCACAGAAAATTATATTTCGCACGGGAATGTGACCAAACGCAGAGATGGGAAATTTTTTATCTAAAATTTTTAAATAAAAGATAACCGAAAGTTATCTTTTGTTTGAATTTATTTTTCTGAAATACATATTCAACACAGTTTCGTCATCTGTAGGTTATTGAACGTCGAAGTAACGGCGAATGCGTATTCAACGCATCCATGTAGCTTACGTAGATCTAAAAAGATCTCCAATCCTGGAGCTGTAATTGTAATAACTTTAAAATTTTTATTCACCAGCTGGTCGAGTCAGTGATGTTGCACTTGTAAGTGCAACTCGAAGCCGGACAGTTGCTACTTCACTATGATATTTTTATATTTTGTTCAATTCCTGATGGAATCAGCGCATCTCTGGACCGAACGACGCAGAGTCGCCTTTTCGTTGGGTCCATGTGCGAATCTTTAGCGATTTTAAACAGATATACAATCTCTTTCTTACCGGAGGGACTCATGCTTATCTGAGAATTACTGGTTCCTCGATTCCACGATTTGTAGTCCGTCATCTTCTACTGCTGACACTTCGATACACTGATCTGGTTTGAAACAGTATACATTTTTAGATTGAGCTACACGTGGGAAGGTCTTAGAAAGCATATAGATCAATTGATACGACGTTCTGTAACTTTTTTATACGTTTTTATCGACCTATCAGTTTTTAAATATACTTTGGAACGCATACAGGTTCCAAAAGGATTTATATCCAGGTTATACAGCCATTGATACGGTTCTACTGCATTCGAATTTTTTAATTTGACGATGACAAGTTGTTACACCAATAATTGCATTAGCGTCCAACAAGTTGAATCAGTTCTTTCTATTTTGATAAGTCGCAAACTTTGAATGAAACACAGAGCTAGAGAAGATACTAATTCATGAAACGAACAATGGAACTTAATGTCTCGCAGCAGCATTCATCTTTCCACCTATGGAAAGAGTACTCGATGATCAACATGGTCCAGACTGGTATACACCCGAGAACTTTATGTAAAAGCTGGCGCACTTAAATAACAAAAATATATAAAACTCGAATCTCGAGAAACAGAATCTGGCTTTAAAATGGACCAATAATAAACACGCAACCGAGCAACTATTTTTCGGGACAAGCGGATGGTGAGATTGTTATTAAAAAAAATGGAAGATTACGTACACAAGCAGAGTCATTCTGCACACGAATCACGTCAAAAGCAAAAACATCATTCCTAGTTTCTTTCCCAAGGTAATCAACTTCAAATGTCATTCCGATATTACTCTTCCAAACAGTAGAAACGGCGAACAACGCTCAGAAACGTATGCACCTACGTAAGTGGATCTAACAGTATAATAAAATTAGAAACTGTAACAACAGAAAATGTACGATCTTTTCGCCTCATAAATTATTCCCATACGTGATGTAAACTGTATAAAAGGAAACCTGTTTGTCATAGCTTGAATTAACTTCGCCAAATAAAGACACAAACATAATCGAACTGTTCCTATTCAACGAGAATATGCTAGATTATACAGAAACGAGATACATGCAATGGGGAAAATAATATTTAGTATTCCGATTAATTGAAATTCCATATTACTTCACTTATCCATCTTTGTCGCAAATGCATAAAATCTACAGTTTAGATTCGGAACTGCACATTTTTCTTTCGAGATCGATTATCTCAGAAACCAAAGTTCCTCTAAAAAATCTCCGCTCTACATTTTCGATTCAATTTTCCCCATAGATTAACCACCATTTTATCTCCACTCGGTACAATAACCTGTCACGCGATCGCGTGCGAGGATAGGGAACAAGGACCGCGATCTCGTTCAAAATTGACCTTGCCTCGTTATCGTGTAATTGCGAGCGGATCTATTCGAATGATCGTCGGCCGTTCGTCGAGGTTGACGGTCGTTAGCCGCGGGTAAACAATTTCGGAGGCGACAATCTTTTGGCGCCGTGGTTGTCGATAACGATCATTTCGAAAGTCAGTAACGAGCGAACGGTGCTCGGTGTTTCCTCTGGATTAGTGGTTGTACGTTGGCGATTCGCATGTTCCGACACCAGTGTCCCGGACCGCGCGAGCAAGCATGTGTTAGCGTTCGATCTCTCGAAACAGAGAAACCCGAAAATACACGGTTTGACGTAGAACGGGAGTTTCAAAGTAAGTAAGCAAGCAAGACCGGCCCGCACATTTGTTGTTCCTTTGGCGTCCCACGGCGGGATTCCTTGCCCATCCCCCGGACAAACGAACATCTTCTCGCCTCTCGTAGATCGAAAACGCGCGTGTAACAGCGTCGGACCGATATTCCCCTAAACGACCACGGGCGGTCCTACGCAATCCTATTCCGCTGATCGAAAAACAATGATCACGGGATGGTCTAAGGCCCGTCCGCATACATTTTGATCTGTAAGGATATATCTGATCATTACGAGACGAAATTTTACACAATTTCAAATTGTTTTTTCAAATGTTTTTTCAAACAATTTGAAATTGTTGATGTTGAGTGTTGGGGATCCTGTTCAGCCGTTAACTTTACTATGTAGTCTAGCAGTAGGTAGTTGGGATCTTTGCAGTACTAGAAATATTGTGACGTGTAGTTTATAATTGGTTCTAATCATGTGGAACGTGTATGACCGTTTAAAGTTTCGGATCAAAATAAGAATTAATTTGGAATGTCATCCAAGATAAACCAGTTTTGAAGGAGACTAATTAACTCGACGTTCTTCCTGTTTATTTACCGGGCCTATAGCAATACCCGCGGCAAACTATTTTGCTCGTCGACAAGTGCGTCGGCAGAGAACGAATTGCGCAAACGAGACCGCGTAAACGTTTACGTGATAAATCAGCCTAAAGCAACGTTAAATTGTCCGGGATCCTTAAGGAAATATTCGTTTCGCAGTTTTTGCGAGCCTCCTCGAGAGTTTGAGGTTCTCATAAACAGCTCGCGCAGAGAACAAAGATGTTTATCTTAGGGTTTGATGGTGCAACCTTTTTTAGTCGAGAAATTCGATCGAAAATTAACATACTCTTTACTGGCGATAAATTCATAGTTTTTGGAAAGTTTTTGGTCCATAGCTAAGGGTTTTTTTTATGCATCCTCCAATGGGGATGCAATTTGCAATTTGAATCGCAAACCGAAAGTGATGCTGAAGCTCCATTTTACGGTACAGCACGCTTATTAAAAATCCATCACCGTTAATTTAGCCTACCATCAATGTAGCATTCATATAAATTTGATACATTATACATTATACATGTGCGGAATGAAATTTTCCATGCATGTGGAAGTTCTTATAAGTCGTACAGGTATTATAGTAGTTGCAGAAAGACAAGAATCTGAGCCTATCCTGCAATATTATTAACAATTTCAAAAACATGACTAAGAGTTAAAACTTTTAAGCAATTGTGAAGAACTGTTAAAATGTTTTACGCAATATAATACGTTTCTTATAAAAAATATTGAAACTAGGTACTGAACTGTGTACTAGGACTGTAAACATTAAAGTGAATAAAATTAATTAGACCGTCTTTGAGTTAATACGAGATTGTGGGTAGACAAAATGTGAAGAAAATCAAATAACTTGTACCTTCTGAAATTTTTAAATTCCTCCAAAGAATAAAATTGCACTAGAAATCGAACGTTGTGTTAGCGTTTTAAAATTGTATCGCATGAACTGTGGCCACGCCGTCATTTAAAATAGAAAATCGATGCGTTGACAGGATCAAATGAATGCCAAGAAAACTATCGGAAGGTCCGCACTTTTGTGCGAGGTGGAAGACGGCCTTTTGGATATCGATCAGATCCTGAACACGGGAACCATGGACCCACATGGACGACTTCGTGCAACATAATTTCCTGCAAAACATTCTGAACGAATTTAACGAGCAGATCAAACTCGACCCGGAACGGGCACCTAAAGGTAGTCCGAACAAAACATCTCTATCCTATTTGACAATCTATCGAAGAAATTTCGGTCAAACGCAGCCTCAATCTTTCGGACCATGGAAAACAAACACAAATATTTTCAAACCGTTCTGAAAAAATTTCTATTCATCGGTGTGGATGTATGTACGTATATTAAATTTAAGTTATAAAAATAATATGTGATTAAGTAACTGTTAAGAATAAATTGTACGACCTAGTACAATAATCGGTAATTTAATTGTTAACGCTCTTAGAAATAAACTGAAATTAATAATAATTATTCTCCAGTACCGAGTTTTATCAGTCTGGCCATCGCCCAGCTGTTTTCGCTAATCGAATTTTGAATTTTAACCCGACAGAAGAGACGAAAAAACAACAAACGGTTAAATCGAAAAGAACTCCACGGAAAAAGAAAGAGGCCTCCGACGAAAATAGGGCGAGCAACTCGAAAGCGTCCGGCGGTGAAATATTGAAGGACAAAATAGAGAAATCATCGAGCAGGAAAAAGAAGAACGAAGAGAAAAGCAACGGAGATTCCGGGAAGATCGCGAACAAAAAGGGGATGGCGCACGCCAGAAAGAAAGACACAGGGAAATCGGCCAAGGATGGGAAAACTCAAGGAAATGCTCCGGGAGAGAATCCGAGCTTGGACGACAACGAGGACTGCGAAGAGAGACACGGAACTTCGATCGTGGAGAAAATGGCGAACCCGATGGAAGGAACGCACGAGATGGAGACGTGGCAGGACGTTGCCGGTCACTCGTTCGAAACCACCATGCCTAGAGGAGAATCCTCGCGAATCGACGAGGTCACGTTGCCAAGGAATCTTATCGTAACGTTCGAAAAATCGAAATCGAACGAACATCAGTGCGTGACGGTCCCAGATTGCCCGAATGTGTCTGAAGTTCGTTCGGAAACGATAACAAACGACCGGGGGAAAAAGAGAAGAGCTACGAATTCTCTGAGAAGATCGAGAAGCGAATGTTCCGACGGAGAGAGGCATCTTCTGGAAAACACCGCGGAAAAAGAAATTTCACCGGATCCCGAGTTTGACGAGAGCAAGAGAAGAAGGAAACAGCCTGCAGGGAAATCGAGGTGTTTGCAAGACAAGAGTGTTGCAGAGAAAAATATTTCAAAACTTTCTGGAGAAAAGGGAAATGGGAGGAAATTTTTGCGAAGAACGAAAAGTTCAGATGAGAAAGATGGTGCTGAAAAGATCGTGAAGAAAAATGTTTCGACCAGTCACGAGGAAACTGATGTAGAAAAGAAAACAGGGAGAAAGTCGTTGAGGAGATCGAAATGTTTGGAGGAACAGAATCCTGCGGAGAAAGAAATTTTGGACGATGAGGGGTGTAGCGGACAAACGAAAGCAAAAAAGAGGTCTTTGGAAGCCTCAAAATCTTCGAAAGGGAAAGAGAGTGCTGAAAAGATCACGGAGAAAAATATTTCGAGCTGTCACGAGGAAACTGATGCAGAAAAAAAAACAGGAAGAAAGTCGTTGAGAAGACCGAAATGTTTGGAGGAACAGAATCCTGCGGACACACCAATTTCGGACGATGGGGAGTGTAGCGGACCAACGAGAGCAAAGAGGAGATCTTTGGAAACCTCGAAATCTTCGAAAGACATTGCTGAAATGACCGCAAAGAAAAGTATTCCGCACAAGGAACCTGACGGAGAGAAGAAGGAGAAATGTACCGAACAGGATAAGGACCCTGCAAAGAAACAAGTTCCAAAGGATCGCGAAGATTTTGACGTGAAAAAGAAAACAGAGACAGATTCGAAATGTTCAAGACGGGAGAAGCGTCACGCAAAGAAGGAGAAAGACAAGAAAACAAAAGGGGAGGAGCCGAGGAATAAGCATGATGATAAATCTCGGCCGATCAAAGGTAACGGCGATCGTTTATTTTCTTTAGATCCGTGGCTATATCCTCGATCTGCGTTTTACTCTTTCGGCTTGCATTACAGACAAGAAAGTTGGCAAATATGAGAGACTGTTGCTGGAGAAGAGGAAGAGACGCGAGGAGATGAGCATACGCAGACGCGAGAGACAGGCGAACCACGCTATGGCGAAGTTCGGCCATTGCGAAACGGGCATCGTGAAGAAAATGGGATATGTGGAAGGTAGAGTTGTCGAGCATATTCGTTGCATACATTTCGCGAGGGTCGTGTTTCTCATTCGTCGTTCTTTTCAGAGAGCCGGTTGGAATTGGCGGACAGCAGCGATTCTTCCGATTCTTCTGGTTCATCCGGTTCATCCTCTTCTGATGAGACCTCTTCTAATTCTTTCACCTCTTGCTCTTCTAGCAGTTCCTCCATAACCTCGCGCTCCTGCAGTTGCGGCAGCGGTTACTGCTGCTGTCAACATGATTGTACCAAAGTCTGCTCTGACCCAGACTGTGATTTTTCAAGTCCATGTTCCTGCGTTGATTTGACCGATACATCTACCGAACTCATCTGGAGCTCTGACTGATTTCTTATATTATTTTATTTATTTACTTTTAGAAGTCGATGTTTTATTTTTACAGTTCCTTTGAAATTTTATTCGTCGAGCAGTTAGTTGTAAGGTAATATTTTTGAAGCATTGTTTATTTATTTATAAGAGGTCGCTTTAGAACGTCTCTTATTGGCTGTAGTCAGCTAACCAATCAGTTATTTAATGAACAAAGCGAATCAACAGCGCTGCGCACTTATTTTTATATTATCGTTCGATAAAGGTGAGCATGTATTAACTGGAAAAATTATGAATAAATCAGTACGATTACCCTTTATCAATACCGAATCCCAGATATTGCTATTATTACGAGACTGTAATGATTTTATATGTATGTGAAACCGAGATCGCGTTCTAAAAATGTAGATACAGTGTGAGCCATGGTCGGGCCTAGCACGCGTGTCCCACGATTTTTCAACCTTTTTTTCTCCGTGAAATCCTATATTTCCGAGTTATTTTTTTTCCAGTAGAATCGTTCGTAAGCTTCGAAGAGCGCTGGATACAGACAGTTCTTTTATACACAGTTTCCACGAAGTAGCTTCGTCTGAGGTAAGACGAAAATCCGTGTCGAGGAAAACGATGCGAACTCGAGGAAACAGATCATTTCTTTGAACAAACGTTGGCTGATAAACGCGCACCGCCTCTGACGACAATCGCGTCCGCGGTTCGGGGGAAATCGCAGCGGGACACGCGAATCGTTTTTACAGATCTCTCCCGTTTTCTCTATTTATACCGTCGATATGTGGCCACCGTTGCACTGGTATGTACGATGCATCCCTATGGACGTCGTATACTTGACACACATTTTAAAAATACTCTCCGGTACAAATTAAATTCCATTTGGCCATTGTGGTGGCGCGCAGCCCCTCATCGATTCGATCCAATACTACCAGCACTCTATTCCGATTACTTTCCGTACAATAATCATGCAGCAAAAGTTGCAACTCGACACAACGGCAAGGGCTTCCGCCGAAAGTCTAATTCTTGTGCTGTCACATTTACTAAGTTTACGGAGCACTAAACGTCTACGTTACTTCATAAAAATAACGGCAATGCGTCTATCCAAATTTTTAGCCATTTTTGGCGCGTCCGAAGACCGCGGTAAGCTACATGTAAACTGCAACAAACATGAATGCAGAACAGGAGCGAATCGATAAAGGAACGAGGCAAACGAATTGACGAAGAGTTGCGTGCAAGAGAACTCGAGCGTCGTTATTAACCACTTCGCGACCACAGACGAGTTATCTCGCAAACTTTTGTTTATAGGTTGGTCGCGAGATAACTCGTCTGTGCCACAGCGTAAACGACATTGCGTCGCGAGATGACTCGTCTGTGGCACTGCGCAAGCGACTGTGGTTATCGTACGCACGGTATTTCGTCGCGAGATAACTCGTCCATAGTCGCGAAGCGGTTAAAAAGCAAACCGCCGGTGCGATTTTCTAAAAGAGTATAAGAAAGAGTGGTAAACACTGGAAAGCGTGAAAAAGAAATGGAAATCTCGGCGTTGAATGATTATATTACACGGCGAGAAAGACTTCGTGCTCGAAATACCATCCGGTGGGAAATCATTAATTTATCCGGCGTCGCACGATTCGAAGATCCGCGCGCACGGAACGAAAAACAATTTAGTTGGCTCGACACCAAAAAATCGCGAGGGACCGTACCCGATACGGCGAGCCTATTAGTGGATAGGTTCCACGAATTCGCGTTTGTCGCGAATCTCTTGTCGATCGTCGTACGTTGAACCTCGTTTTCTCAGACACGTCGACGCGTCTAATTACGCTCGCTGACACGGATTTCCTCGCAAAGAAAAAGGCTGTGATTCTTATGTTCTTCTTGATGCTGGACACGACTTTGAATTATGGTCTGTTCTCCGCGTTTTTACTCTAAATAATTTGAATTGAAAGGAAATGTCTGAAAATATTGATACACCCACGAAGTCGTAAAGCTGTGTTACTCTGTATAAATATTGTTCTAAAACGATTTTTACGGTTCTTCTAGAGGTACAAACAATTTTAATTTAAACCCTCAATTTTTTAAACAACGTCCGAACGGATTGTGGCATTGCATAGTTACAAGGGTGACTCGGTTCCTTTGAACATTATTTAAATAGGTTTAAATGCTTGTGCAAATAAATATTCTAATAAAGAGAGATTCTGTAGAAACTAGGTAAGAATCGTTCATGTAGTTTTCATGATAGAGACAGGAAAAATGGTTAAACTTGAAAATGTCGCACTCAAAGTCATGTCAATCCCAGAACCCAGACGCATCTTCCAACTTCCAAACCCGGAAATTTCGTATAATACAAAAGCTCGGAGTCGCCAGTGCAAAGGGTGAAATTTCTCAACAATTGAGACGTAAGGAAAAACAACTTTCGAACCCGTGTTAGGGGTAGAAAAATTTATGAGAATCGTGCACTGGCTATCGCGGGGGCGTCAGAATCTTCAATAATTCATTGAACACGCGTCAATTTAGTTACAATAAGGCTCAGAGTTGCGAATGGACAGCAAAGGGTAGGATCGGTCACTATCGTAAGGGTGTCTAACAGTGTTATTGTCAAAGCAGAAAGGGGGGTGGGAAGAAGATGACGACGGGGTGGATGACGAGAAACCGGGGAGCTGTGGAAGGAGAATCACGCGGGTGTTTGATCGTCGACGGCACCCTTTCCGTTGTACGTCTGCGCGCGACGAGCCCAGTCTATAAAAGCGGCGCAGGGCGTCGCGACGCCTCCAGACGCGACACACGCGTACCGCTGAAAATGTGACATCGTCGACCGCGATCTCCTTCGTAATCGACGACGCCTGACGTACACTCGGTTTATCCGCGTGAGAATCGTGCGTGCGAACGCCGCGCTGGTCACCGACGCGAATCGTTAAAAAAAGATAAAACTCTGTTTTCACCGTGATACTGTGACATCCGATTTAGCTGCGAGCGTCGTCAGTGCTCCGGTGAAAATGTAATTGCATCGCGCCGCATCGGGACAAACGATCGATCGCAGACACGACGCCGAAAGTTTCGTCGATCGAATCAACACAGTGCACCGTGACTATAATACACGCTCTTTGGTTATAGTCTGTCTCCGCTCTCGTTGATCTGTCTGATCGTCTGCAGGATTTAACGTGGTGAGTTGTGGAACTATATCTTTAAAAGACAGACAATGGTACATGGAAGGTGTTAGATTTCGAAATCTCTGGGTGCAACGCGGAGCAAATCTATATAGTTGTCGGAGTTATTGATTTGTCAACGAGATCGTTAATTGGTACTCACGTCGGGCTGTTGGGAGGACAACGTGACGCGGTCATATGAAATTATCCGCGATGACGTGAGACGATAAAGCGAACGGGTTCGATGCGGTTTAGCCGCCAGACACAAGCCAGGCCCTCTCTGGTAGTATCGAACCTTAGTCTCTCTCTCTCTCTCTCTCTCTCTCTCTCTCTCTGTCCCTCCATCATTCTTTCTCCCTACCGAGGCTGTCTCTCTCCGCAATCTACCAGTGTATCTATTTATCCATCTCGCAGACCGACATTCGGAATAACTCGTTAAACACGAAGACGTACACGCGAAAATATTACTTCGCTAATCTCTAGCGGGTGTGAAAATAACCTCGGTAAACAGAAGCGCTAAATATACCCGAGTGCAAAACTTGTCCGAGACCGAACCGGTAGGAACTGGTCCCGGGACGTACAGGAAAAAAATAATCAAGGAGTCGACCACGAGATCGTGAATTTCAGACCCTCACGCATCTGTGGGGAAACTGATTATCCGGCTTTGCAAACACGGTCTGCTTAAACTTGTCAGCATCGGGTTCATGATGGGTTTCGAGAATTGTCTCGCGAATAACTTAAGGCTCGAGGAATCTGATGTCTCATTAGCCTTTGAGCAAGCCCAATTTAGTCCAGATTTGTTCGGCGAGTCAGTCGGCGTGATTGTGAAGCATTAGCATATCGATTGGTTATTTCTAGTGCGCGTTTATGGTAATTGGGAGGACTCGAAATAGAAACGAAACGGGTTTAAGCGCGGTGCCGCAGCGAAATCCTTGCTATTGATCTAACCAGCTCGAAAGGTCCTGGGTTCACCCGGCCAACCTCCGGCATTCCACCCCCACCAGAGGGATCCTCCTGTCTTGTCCTTGCGTACACGAACCGCCAACCGAATTTCCTTTGATTCCTGACTCGGTTCGCGAAAACAGTCTTCGCAT
This sequence comes from Halictus ligatus, assembly GCA_028454255.1. NCBI lineage: Eukaryota > Metazoa > Arthropoda > Insecta > Hymenoptera > Halictidae > Halictus > Halictus ligatus. The sequence goes on from CM052130.1 coordinate 14,547,451, forward strand.
ACTCGCGACAACTCCACTGCATCGCCGAGACGTATCGACCCCAAATTATTCTGTTTATTTATACCCGAAGATTTAGAGGCTAATGAGAGAGCGGTATACCATCTGCTTTTACTAGATGATTTCGCTAAAGGATCAAAGGACATTCGGAGGCTGGAATTAAGTAGTAGACCGCGGATCTTCGTCTTGAGTAGTCTTAATTCGTTTTAGGGGGGGGGGGGGGTGTTCTTAAATTCTCTTCTCTTTGCACTACTTTAAATTGCGCAGGTTCTTTAATCGCCTTGGTAGGGGATTATAGGGCACTCGGAGACCAAAATCAAAGCAATGAGGGAAATCTTTTGTCTCCTGTGATAAACGGCCTTACCGACCGAAATCTGGGATTTTTAGAACAATCTTGCGACAAGAAGAGAATAGATTGACAGAGGAAGCTTCCAGGACAATTTAGGAGCCGAAATTAGGATAACGAGGTACATCTAGAGAAATGTTCTGTCTCATTAAAGGATCAAAGGACCGAAATGAACGTAATGAGAGTAGTTTATAAAATTAAGGAGAACAGAGGTCTCGCTGAAAGATCAAGGGACATTCGCGGGGCTACAATTAATATAACAACGAGAAATCTTGAAACAATCTCACTGATTGAATATGTTTGGAGCTTGAGCCTACACGAATACCGGATAATTAATTTTGCGATCGATGGAGTCTGGCTAAAATTATCGACGCGACGATCAACAATCTTGAATGTTCTTACAACGACCAGCACAATGATTAAATAAAGCTTCGTGGAACCGAGTACAGGTAATTGATTCGGAAATTGATCGAGCTTGGAACGGTAAAATTATCTACGGAGAATAATCTTGAACATTGACAGGGTAGCAGGAAAATTAAATTGAAGCTTCATGGAATCGGGTAATTGCTCTGAAGTTGATTAACCTCGGTAGAAATAGAACCGAGAATGGTCTCCATCAATCTTGGACGTTTCTGTCGACGGGAGGTAGATCAACAAACCATATGCGAACTGTTGCAGTGAATTTAAAAAACCATTTATGTTACAATTTCTGATAGGACGATTCTTGTGACGAATTTAAAAACTAGTAGATTATTCCTCGATCTCCTCAAAGTTATACATACTTCATCGAAATTCTATTTTTTAACCAGTTTATGGTCGGTGTGGTAGTCACCAAGTCCACTGAAATAATTCAGATTTGCCTCGAAGAAGGTTCAAAAATAGCGTAAAAGAACATAAATTCTAAATCGTTTACTCCCAGTTCAGACTTTTGTCTATCAGCTCGTCTAAAAGAGTTACCGACCTCGAAGAACCACGATCAGAAATGGCATAGAATTGATTTGTACTTTCTACCGAATGAAAAGCGCCCGTCGATAGTTGAAACAAAGCCTCGAGATTCGCGCGACCTACGTCGAAATCTATCGAGATCTAAAACGGTGAATCCCGCGAATCACCGAGAAACATCGAGCAATTCTCTGGTGGCGAATCGCGTCGCGATGACGTCGGTTTCCGCGAAGACCGATCGAAAGATGGTCAGGGGGTTTCGGGGGGGGGGGGGGGGTGGGGGGGGGGGGGGGGGGGGGGGGGGGGGCGTAGGAGGAGGAGGAGGAGGAGAAAGGAGCATCGTCGAACGTTGGAGCAAAAGCAAACGGAGATGTAACGAGTGGCTTTTCTGTTCTCTGATTACAGATGAAACTGCACGAGAAGAAAGAGTCGGCGATCCACCGGGTGCAGGAGGTGCCCCTGGAGGAGCTGGACCTGTCGAAGGAGTACGACGTAGAGAAGACCCTTGGCGAGGGTAGTTTCGCTAAAGTATTACTGGCTACTCACCGTCCGACTCGCACGAGGATCGTCCTGAAAGCCGTCCACCAGGAGCTCACCACGGAGAAGGACTTCTTCCGCGAGTTTCACTATTCGTACCACCTGAGCCCGCATCCGAACATTCTGTGCTCTTACGCGGTGGCGTTCAAAGCCGAGAAGTGTTTCGTGTTTGCTCAGGAGTACGCGCCGCATGGTGACCTGGCAGGCAACGTGCGAGCAGGTGGCCTCAGCGAGGAAGCTTGCAAGAGGATCGCAGGCCAACTGGCTTCGGCCTTGGAATTCATCCACTCGAAGCAGCTAGCCCACCGGGACATCAAATTGGAAAACGTCCTGGTGTTCGCAACGGACATGTCCAAGATCAAACTGTGCGATTTCGGGTGCACGAGAAGAGAGGGTACTCTGGTGAACAAGATCAGGTGTACGTGGCTGTCGTTCCAGCCGCCGGAGATCTACGAGATGGTGAAGAACGAGAGGTACGCCTGCAAGAGGAGCGCCGACTGTTGGCAGTTCGGGATCGTCCTGTTCGTCTGTTTAACCGGCAACCCGCCCTGGCAGAGCGCGGATTTGATCCAAGATCCGGAGTACTCGGCTTTCCAAAGATGGCTGAAGAGGAGGACAACCAAGATCCCGCCCACCTTCCGTCGGTTCACGCCCAGGTTGCTCAGGTATTTCAGGAGAGCGTTCGAGCACAAGCCGGAGAAGAGGCCGCACGTTGCGGAGATCAACAAGTACCTGAAGGACTCGTGGTGCGTGAACAAGATCAGTCATAGCGCTACGTCCACGTCGGTCGACGCCAGCGAGACCATCGCCCGTAAGGCTGACAGTTTGCTCTACCTGGACACGATCCTTGACGATCAGAAGAACGTCGACCAGAATAAGAATAAACTGAGGAAGCTGCTCAACAGCTACGGCCTCGAGACCACTATAGATCAGAAAGTGGTCACCAAGAGGATCTGGGAGTGGGTGATGCAGTGCGATTCGAACATCGGCGAACCACCTCTGATCGGTAGCCTTGGCTCCGAGGGCATGTGAGGGATGGCCCGAGCCGCCAGCGAACCCTGTCTCAGAAGTGTATCGCGCGAACGGAAGTACAGCCTGGACGGCTTCAGCGTCGCAGCTGATGATCAAGCCGTGCCCAGCTCCTCCCTGCTTCCCGGTGACAAGCCCACGTGAACGAACATACACGACCCCATGATCGACCATTCATTCCCCCGTGGGGTGGCTCTCGGGTCACTCTCACCCAAGCGTTCCCGCGTTCAACTATTCGACGGCGTCCTCGAGGACGATCGATGATTCCCCACCCTTCCACATTCGTTCTTCTTGACACCCGTTACCCTGTTCACGATCTGTTCATTGTTCCTTCGGAGATGGGATTTTCTGAGCCTAAAATCAAGTGGACCGGTTTCGTTATGGTGCACATGTTGAAATTCGAGAAACGTTCTTACAACTCAGATGAACAAAATCTTGTTCCTAGAAACAAGGTGGGGAGAAAAGAAGTTCTACTGTAATATGAAGGTCATAGAAGATCAAAGCAACACTGATTTAGGTACAGTGTCAGCTCGAATCTAACTGTTTCACACACGAGACTGGGGAAGGGACACGACTCGATACAGTTTGAAGACAAAGATGCAATCCAAGAACACTTGCATTTGGCTCGGATTCGAGAGAATACTTTGGTCGAACACGAAATCCCATTTCTCTACAAATCTTCTCTCTCTCTCTCTCTCTCACTCTCTCTATCTTTCTCCAGATTTTCTTCGTCTTTCTCTCTATCTCTCTCCTTTTCATTCTTTCTTTCTTTCGTTCTCTCTCTACGAGCGGACCAATGATCGATGATCGCGCACCACCGATTTTCGTACGCTTCCTTCGACTTTCTACGCGATAATCCTTTAGTTCTTCTTTCCACGAAACGAATGTGATACGAGTAAAATAATATATTTATGGACTAACAAGTAATCGTTAAGACTGCGCGCGCGGCGAACACGAAAATGTAAAACTGCGAATCGGTGTTTTTTTCGGTGTCGAACTATAGAGACAATAATGACTGCGGATTTCCTAATAATTTATTACGTTTACGATTAATCGTATTATACATATAGTATAGAAAGATGGAGCGATTGTATTTGTATAGCTAGTTGTGTATGTACGTACGGTTACATACCTTCGCCCGGGGCCTTGCGCGCGAATCGAGGATCGTGAATCGAGCACGATCACGGCACAGACATGATCTAACCCCTTGCACTATAGCGGCGAGTCTGACTCGCGAACTGAATCTCTGTCGAATGTTTACTAATGTGAAATAAATATTTTCTACATGAATTGCACGAAATAGAAAAGAGCTAATGTTATCAATTTCACCTACTCGATTTGTCACAAAAGCATAAAATCCACAATCTGGTTATTAATCCTTGAATGGTATCCTGGAGTCTCTCGTGACCCCTGCAAAACTTCTATACACTAATTTAATATTATTTAATATTAGCTGGATCAGTCAGAATGACTGATTCCTAATTTTTTCTCCGATTAATTTCCTTTGAAGAGATAAAATTCGATTTCGTTTGCTATCGATAATTAGCCATTGAAATGGGCATAAAAATTTTCCTTTTTCTCCGAGAAAATTGTGAACGGGGTAGGATTGATGATTGTTATCGTAAAATGAATCGTAGTGCATGGGGTTAAGGACGAATCGAGAGTACAGCGATTCGAATTTAGCGAACGCGTCGGAAGAGATTAACGAGTGACTATTAAACGATCATAGAGTAGGCATACGCATAGCGCGCATATATTCTTCTAGCGATTTATTAGTAGGACGAAACCGGTAGAGCTAATTTATTATGAAACAACGGCGCGCACTTCGTCGCGTCCGCGTGCCATTAGAATGCCTCCCCTCTGTCTTCGGCGAGTTTAATGCTATCTGTTAACCGGGCAAAGGAGAGCTCATCTTTTTCTCTCCCGTTCCTTTCTTCCTCTTTTTTTACGTGACCGTCCTGAAGACTCCCGAACACAATTACCGCGCACCGTTTGTAACAGTATTAGTTGAATGGCACACAAACCAAAAGCGGATAGTTATCGTTTACCTTTAACCTGTCAACCGGGCAATCGCTCGAACCTCGATACTCGTAGCTTCGTTAACGGACGATCCGAAATCGTTCATTTTTATCCTCGAGGAAAGCATGTAATTTTCCCGAAAAATTCAACTGAACAATATGGTCTGGAATTGCCGAATGAAAAATAAAAAGAAGCATCCAGTGATCGAAGAAAATGAAGTACCATGCATTTTGAGCTGCATTTAAACTTCATTTTTATTTCTAAGAGGCATCGATTAGTCGTTTGATTCGTTCTCGATTGACAAGGATTCTGTAATATCCTGTTTAATTATTACTTTTATTTTTAAGACGATGAAGAATCGTTTCGTACATTTGTCTCTTCAGGAGACGCGAGAGAACCTGTGCTTATACGAGTGTTTACAGAAGATTGAATAAAAGAAATCGTTCAAACAAGAAACAGAAATATTCAGTATCGTCGTCTTTAATTATTACGTTCATTAGTGAACGTAAACGTAGTGAAAAATTATTTAATCCAACTTCCTCCGCAAAAAACACGTACATAAAATCCAACTTGCGTTCATACGAGTATTTTACAAGATCGAATTGAAGTCGATTGAAGTCGATGCAGTAAAATAGAAAGATAAACTACGTTTACATTTAATTACAATATCAGGACGACAAAGGTTAATTTCTTTTCCTCCTCGAAAAATGCAACCGAGATCAAATCTCCTGCGTGTTTCGAGGCGATCGAGTGGAAAGGACAGCAAAACTATGAAATAGAACATTGTTGTACCGTTGCAATTACTCAGTTAACAGGTTAACTAGGTACTTTTCCTACTGTCACCCGGTTAACAGCGAAACCAGTGCGAGGTTCGCGTCGAAAGCGATCAAGAGACCAAAGGGAAAGAAACGCGTGAACCAAGACGACGTAACTCGTCGGGCCTCCTTAACGCGCGAAGCAATGTTTTCTATATAAACATTATCGAAATAAACGTTGCTACTACATGGAACATCGTAATGCTTTAATCCAGACCCCAGTTTGATCCTGCGCGTGCTAACTTACCGCCCCCCCCCCCCTATCCCCACGGTAAACCGTTTATTGTGACCAAAATTATTTGAAGATTGAAGAGTATCTACACCCGCTAGAATATTATGAAATCAGAAATAGATACAAAAATCGAGGCCACCTCTAATTTTTATAAAAAAAGAATGTAATATTTCCTAAACATTCGTATAACTAAAAGTTCCAGGTAGTTGAAAATTTACTCGTTGCTCTTCATAATTGTCTAAGCTTTCATACGAAACAAGTCTCATGTCGGTCGCTTCTGAACATTTTATTTAAAATCCTTCTCGAATTTTCAACTGCTATAAATATTGCGGTATTTGTGCGTGGATATATATTCACATATATATGGAATATTAATTCGAAGCTTGTTATTGCATGCTCTATAATGAGTTCTTAGAATAATTTGTTTCACTTTGAACTGATCAAATACAGTGAATTCTCGATATATGTCGCCGAGCTCTAGATGATAAATGTCGCGGAATTATCCCGACTACCGCGTGGTATACCCCGCGAAGGGCCAAGAAGCTCGAGAGACCTTGGTCGCCGAGGAATGTAAGGTCGCATGGATCAAAGAATAGTATCTCCTGGCCGATATATGTCCGTAGCTAGACCCGTTTTTTTTTGGACGCATATCGAGTAAACACTATCGTTTGAATAACTATCTAAAACGGCTAATATTTTCGACGTCGAAGCCTTGAAGGGTTATCCATCGATGTGTGCAAACATTCTCTCGAAATATGAAACTTAAAAAATGTAATTTCGACCACGAAAATCAGGTTTCCAGCTCGCTCTGCGCTGACTCGATCTTTACTCCACAGAGGCATCGATGTGTCGAGGCTGCCGGGCATCACCGGAGGTGAAAGATTGGAAAAACGTCCGTCGGCGACCTACTTCGAACGATTCTCGAGCGATATAACTGTTCGACGAAGTACACGCGGCACCACGTTCGTTCCCGTTTCTTTTCACCGTTTTATCCGCGAATCGCAAATGTGAAAAAGCGCAACCGAGCGACTCGTCGACGGACACTCGACCCCTGACCTTCTTCTTCCACGCTCGATAGCGTGATCGTGCCCGACCTGCCCTTAACCTACGAGAGAAACTGCCGCCCGCTGACGTCTAGGCTCGCGAGCCGCCCTCGAAACGCTATATTTGGAGAACGGCGAAATCGTTTTAGCTGTTGAGTTGCCCCGAAGAGGGAGAACGAAAGATTAAGCGGAAACAAGGCACTTGCTCGCAATCGGAGCAAACACGGACCTTCGCGGTGCTCTCGCGCGAGCTGATCGATCGTCGAAATCCTCATCCGGAACTCTTCTTCGTCAATCCGAATTCTTGGTTATTCTCCTGCCTTCGACTTCCACGAAACCTACAAAAAATGCTCCAAATTCACACACAAGGAACCTACCAGGAGCACTAAAAGTAACCAACACTCGCCTCCTCTGTCTTGCTCTCTAAACTCAACAAGACTAAATGTGTTAAGACTGTTCACAATTTTTATCACAGTGTTTGAATAGAAAAATGTATTCAATCGTCACTCATTGGAGCATTATTATCATTTTAACAATTGTAGCATAAGGACATGTTGTTGATTCTTCGGAGAGCCGGACCTCTTTCACAACTATAAAATTGACGTTCTCTCAAAATCATTCACAGCTTCGTTTATCAATTTTTTAAAACATACTTTTGAAGATTTTTCTTACTATCTGTCTTCCCGATTGTTTCTAATATAATGTTTTATTCGTTCGATTTAATGGTCAGAAAATGATTAGTTAAGTGAAGGTTTTCGTACTACGGGTCAAAATAGACCCGGACACCGCTCTCGAAGGGTTACAATGTACTTCCTGGAATAGAGAATAGTTACACATGTCAGAAAGTCTAAACCATACCTGTGTAATACCCTAGAGTACGATCATGTTCTAAGTAACACTCTAATGCGTCAGGGGACCTGTTTCCAAGTTGGTACACAACTTGCGCAATTAATTAATTTTTATACGGCCATTTAGTGCATTTTCTCCCGCATGATGCAAAGAGTATGAGGAAACTGTTAGGATGACACTATAAGTTCAAAAAAGATTAGGCCTTGCCCTTAACCAACAGGGGTGACATCTCCACTGACGTCTAGGGTCGCGAGCCATCCTCGAAACGCTATATTTAGCGTCGAGTGTAATGGTTTTAGCTGCCAAGCCTCCGGAACGGAGTGAACAGGAGAACAAGCGGAAACAAGGTACTTAATTGTGGTTATAGGAGTAACAAGAGAAGCGTGGACCTCTGTCTTCGGCACCCAAAACGCGCCGATCGATTGCAATTATCTACTGCAACTCCACGATCGCTTTACCCTCCCTGAACGGTCTTCTATCAATCTGAATCCATGGTTATCTTAACTCTCTAATTCTTTTCGAAAAAGATAGAGAAACTGTAATCTACCGTAAACTTATTAATAAGGACTTTCAATGATTGTGCTGTACCAAAAGAAAGCTTAGAAATCGTTATTTTCACAATAATTCAAAATCATTAGATTACGATACAGGAGGTAACTTGTCGGTTTACGGAAAAAAAATCGCTCTTGAAGAATCGGTGAAAAAGTCCTTAGCAATCCATAGAGTTTCAAAAATTGAGGAATAATCTTCGGTCGATGATGTGTTAACCAAGGAAAATTGAGACCTACACCAACCTGTAAAATCCAACGTCTAAACAATCAGATTCGACGCGGAGTAAGATGATTTCGGCAACCACTTCGCTAGCAGGCAGAAAATAACACGGTAAACAAAAACAAGCCATTCCCGAAGTATCTAGCCGACTATCAACGAGAAGTATGGCACCCGACAGAAGCGTTGACTTCCTCGGAGAATATAAGCCGACAGAATTAATTTACTGCTAATCCACTCATCTTCCGCGAGGCAATCAGTCGGGTTAAGCAAGGCGTCTTTCCCTGAAACGGACGCGTTCGTGTTCAACGAACAGGTCGAAAGGAAATTTTCCGCAGAGTGAAAATTTATCGTTCGCGGAATCAGTTCGAAACCGGGGAATCCTCTTTGCAAATACCGATCGGACGACGCTACTCATCGACGAATAGGTTTGCACCGAGTCAACGAGAGCCAAACAACTGTAACGAACAGCCTCGGCTTTTATCGTATCTGGATACAATGCGTATTTCGGGATTGCGCGGTACTATTTCCACGCGGCGTCCAGCTATTTTTAGCGAAGCTTCGCCACGCTGCACGGAAACCGTTAGCCAGTGGTGCTACAGCTGCGAAAGGTAGACATTTCGTTCCAATTTGTTTTTCCATGGTCGTGGAAGCCGTTCCTGGGACGGTAGAACCCGTGAAGATCAATACCTGCAGGCAAAATTAGTAGCACTTGAAGGAAAATGAATTTCCTAGAAGAACTACCCCTGAAAAAAAAAAAAACGATTTGGTCTATGCTGAAAGTGGGCATCTCGTTTGAATTCGTTTCTCATAATTGTGGAACTAATTTTTTAGAAATCGGGGCACGATCAACCTCTTGAGGCAGTAGTAGCGCTTGAAGAAGAATGAATTTTTTTCATGAACCACCCCTAGAACAAATTATTTAGTTCATTGGGAAAGTGAATGTTTCATTCCAACGTATATTTTTGTGATTGTAGAACTAATTTTTTAAAAATCGGATCAGATATCGATCCGTCCTTTGTGGCAGAATTGACAGCGATTCAAGAGAAAATGAATTTTCTTTAAGAACTACCCGTACAAGAAATTCTTTAGTCGCTACAAAAGGTGACTGTCCTGTCTGAATTTATTTTTTTACAAAGATTTTATAATATACTTAAAAAAGATTAAATTTGAACAAGTGGCCTTGCTAAAATAATTTAGCAGCGTCGATGAAAGTGAGTTTGTGATAAATAACTATTCTGTAGATCCCTGAGGTGTTCGCAGCCGCCGAAAATCTCGAAAGATCCGCAGACCTCGAATTTTAATTGAATCTAGGTCTTACTTTATTTTCGCATCACTGACGTCAATAAGGAAGAATATAAAATTCTGGCCGACTTCTGATTCTTTAAATTATAGCATAAAAATTTAAGTTGGCATCAAATTCCTTCAATAATAATAATAATCAGACTGGCACTCTCTGCAGTGTTTATAGCTCGTAAAAAATTCCCCATAAAGTTCACTGACACACTACACGTTCCCATTCTATTTTTCGTCTGGGCGTGTAATCCACTGCCGAGGGAAAATCCAATTCCCCTGCAATTTTCAATCCCCTTACAGTCCCTTCAACTTCTCCACGAAAATACGAACTCTCGCGATCAATTCGCAAACGCTACCACCACCGTTCTAATAATAATTCTCCTTATATTAGAAGCAGAAAATTCGTGAATAGCGAAGGCAAGCTGATAACGGCCCGTAACATGTGTCGGAGCATAATATTAATAGAAAGATGACTATGTTCGTTTCTCTGAACCGTATAAAATAAGAAAATCCGATATCGATTCGGGGAATCGTTCGATTGTCTCCAGATGTCGGGAGTTTTTCTGACATCGTCACCATCTTTTTATAATCTTTACAGGAGTACAATCTTACAGTCAACCGGGAGAATAATAGATTGATGACAACCCAAAAATTATTTTGATAAATTGTTTCTTATGAAACGGTTTCTATGTTTCTCATTCCCTGACGTAATGATTTGGCAATTTCATAGAAACATAACAGTTAACATTGTAAATACACGGAACTAAACGATATCGCCGACACTTTCCTTAAAACGAATTTGCCTAGACTTTCCTCGTTCTAGCTCGCAACATTTCGCCAATTTTCACAGAAACAAAAGCGTCCAACTTTAATACAATAAACATAGACGAACAAACGACATTATTAAAATATTCCTTAAAACCAATTTGGCCAGATTACACTTTCCTCGTTCCTTCTCCCAACATTTTGCCAATTTTCCTGGAAACAAACCTCCCAAATTAATGCAATAAATACGAAGAAGCGAATAATATCATCAGCAGATTACCGCGTGCTTAAAGATTTCTACTATTTTTTCCTGTCTATTTTTAGTGCACGCCGAGTTCTCCGAGCAGCTTTGATCAAACATGGCAAATGACAAGACACCGTGCCGACGGCAAAGGATCTTTGAAAATAAAAAGGAAGATCCGCCTATCGCAACTGAGCTCTGAGAGACAAAGGGGTTAAGGAGACCGTGAATTTCTCCGCGGAAGGGGAGGAATAGAGGGAAGAATGTCCAGCGACTGGTCGCAGGGGATCATCATCGATCCTTCGGTCCAACGGCCCGACGTCTATTTTCATACGTACTAGACTATTTATATACACGTACAATGTTCCACTTCTATCGGCTGATGAGAACACCAACTAACCATGCACCGTTGCGTTGCATCCAATGCATCGGCGCGGCGATATTTTAATATGTTCCCGCCCAAATGCTCGAGCCGAACGTTTACACTCGATCGTCGTTTATATCGTTAACAGCTGCCTCCGATTCCACAGGAATCCATCGCGTTTTTCACATTCTACGTTTCATTCTTAATCCCCTATCGCTCATCACACCAAAATTTTATTGTACCGTTACATTCGAATCAGGAAGTCAATCTCAAAAAATGAGTGCCAAATTGATCATAGATGACGATGACATTCATCTTTCACTTAATTAGGTACTGTACTTCATCGAAATGTTAAACCGAGAAGTAAAAATTTGTCCGCAACCCTGGATCAAGCCTGAATTAGGCCCAAAAAGATTTATAGCCCTAAATCGTCTAATTTCTCTGCAATAAATTCCTAAAGATGATCTATCTTTGTGGAATAGAGTAGTATACTCCAGTATACTCTGTATTTACTCGATATATGTCCAAAACACGGATCTAGCCACGGACATATATCGGCCAGGAAATAGTATTCTTTGATCCACGCGACCTTATCCTCCTCGGCGGGCTAGATCTCTCGAGCTTCTAGTCCCCTCGCGAGGTATACCCCGCGGTAGTGAGGATAGTTCCGGGACTTTTAGGGACTTTTATATATAGGGTAAACACTCCAGCAGGTGCTTCGATAAAAATTCTGTACAATCGGAGGAAGAAACGTTGCCATAATCACAGACAGTTACTACTCATGCTAGACTCAACATGTTTCCCACTGAAAACACACTGATAAAATGATCAAAGACAGTACTACACCAAAAAGCCGCTTAAAATGATTTATTGTGTGATTGAACGCCTCATCGATACAAGAATAAAGTTGCTATCATCGTACAAAAAGTTTATTAGAGAATCGTCAGCATTCTGAAAAAGGTAAGATAGGTATCAAGTAAAGATGCCCGTACTTAACCCCATGTCCTACCAGTTAACTCCCGATTCCTCGGGCCACAATAAACAAGGTCGGTCGGTCACGCATCAAACTTGCGCGAATTGTATGCGTCGTATGATATGTATATTTCGGCGCAAGGAAAGTAAGAAAATCTCGAGAAACATGGGTCCGACTCGTTTTGTTTACGTTTGGTCGGAACGAGGTACCACGAGCCATGTTCGTGTTGTTTACGTTTGCTCCGAACGAGCTACCTCGGGCCAGGCTGGTGCTTATTGTTTTTCACCCAAATTTCTTACCTCGAGTCTAACTCGTTGTTGTAGGACAAGGGGTTAAACCAAAAAATCAATATACTTCCGAGAGTTTTGGTTCCGGTGCGCTCCAAGGTAAAAATATTTTCCTGGAACAAAGTTTAACAGGAAGAGTGCTCTCACCGAGTCGCAGATTACGGTACAGGCGAATCTTTCTCAGCAGGGGGTTGGAAAGTGGCCCAGAGCTTCTGAAACTGTTCTTCGAAAGGTTCGACCAGAGATCTGTGATTGGTCACGAGGATGTTTTCGAAGTTGCCGAAGAACGCAGACATCGTCCAGTTGGTGCTGCCATTGATCAGGATTTGTTTGTCGACGATGACGAACTTGTGGTGCATCAGGACATCGTTCCGTTGCATTCTGACCTCGATACCTGCAACACTTCCGGACTCGTGAAAGGTTCCCGAACCGTACGCTCGCGCCCCCGCAAAGTGATAAAAAAGCATCATGTGTACCATTGTTGTGGAAACGAAAGATTTGCGCGGATTCGTTGTGTACCATGTGCCGGTCCATTATCACCCGCACGTGCACGCCGCGTTTACGCGATCTCACGAAGGCCTTCGTCAATGTGTGGCTAGTCAGCAGGTACATGCACACGTCCAAACTGTTCTTGGCTTCGTTTATGTAACTCTCCAACTGGCTAAAAGGTTGGTCGCGGATGTAAATGCTCATCGTTTTCGCGGAAATGCGACTATTTTTAACCGTGGATACGAACTACCCCATTCTATTTATGAATACGATGCTGGATGCTTAATTAACGTTGTTCGTTACCGTACATCAATCTCACAATATCCCATACGGACAAATTAATTTTATCTGTTGGAAGGAATTCTTTGAAAATCACAGATGCAGTGGATGTAAAAAGTACATCTAAAAATGACCTGCTTCGAATTGAACCAAACGATTTCAGCTTCTTCTAGATGTCACAAGGATCAGTTTATTAGGTAATGTATGAACAGTTTTTTTTAAATCGCTACTGGACGGAATGGTGCAGAAAAATGGGTTTCTACAGGATGTATGAACACTTTTACGACCACCAGACCAGAGACCATAGAATGTTAATTGAATGGATATGTTATTGCAATGAATTTAGTAATAAATATTTGTATAGAAATATCCGACTGGAAAGTTAATTGAATAGATGCTTTATTGAAAAAATGAGTCTCTATTATGTTATAGGGTCGAATGGTCCGAATGCATAGATCGAATAGATTTCCGAATGTAAATAATTGTAATTATGTTTGCTTTGATTTAAAGTGGACTCGTTCCAGCTTTAGCTTTCAATTTAATTCGAAAATGAACGAATTTTCCGCTCGATTCTAAAGAGGATCAGTTCTGATTTATTCCAAGCACACCATGGGGGAATCCCCATTAGTGTGGACCGTCTTAGACGATAAAATTGATGGGGGATTTACCGTAAATAGCGAACAGGACATGCCTTGGCAGAGCAAGGGCCCTCAGCCATGTGATCTAGACATTGACCGGACTCTTGAGAGAAGAACATGACCTCTGCAAAATTTGATCCCTGTTCGGTCACATTCCTCTCCGAATTCACGTGGGTTTTGCATTTTCGAAAGTCTCGAAGTTTTTTGTACAACTGCCAAATAACCTCTGTGGCAATTACGAACCCTCCGAATAAATAAATTTTTCTCATTTCTAGAATGGAACCTGGAAGGAAATGGACGGATAAATAATTCGAAAATAAACTTGGGTAATAAAAATGTTATTTATTGTTCTAAGCTTTAACAAACATTTCAAAAAATTCTGGAATGCGTTTTGAAGTCCCTATTTTAATAATCGTAGAAGCATTGAATGTTTAAAGCGTCAACGGACAAAAATTCTTTCCTTCCAATATTAAAGTTGAGTGTTTCATTTCGAACAACCTAGATTAACCATGTGCAGTTAACAATAAATTTTAACTTTTTGAGGCCATAAGCAGATATTTACTAAAAGAAAATAATAGAAAACTTGTTTTTGAACATATTTTTAAATAGACGATCAAATATAATGTTCGTTTCGTCAGTGCTTTATGTATTATAATGCGTTAAATAGTTTTCTCTGGATGTTGCAGTCCTCTGAAATAATGTTTTAACAATTGTCCAATCCCAGCGACAGTAACAAATAGTAATAATAAACTTGCGAATAATGAATAGTAAATTGAAAGTGATCATTACTTTGTTTATAATGATCTTATTTTTTCTCTAAACTTTGCTTAACCTTTACGTACATTTTCAAAAAATTTTTTGACGCTTGTGCCATTAACACATAGTAATAATCAATTTTACCAAGAATGAATAGTAGACAAGCAAATTTAAAAAAATCAGTAGACAGTAAATTGTATTGAATCGTACCCATATTGTTAAGAAATAAAACAACACTACAAGAATGAAACACCGGCATCTACAGGCATTCGAAGCACTGCTGCCATCTTGTCCAGCATGCATCGAACAGAATGCGAAGAGCCGGGAAAATATCACCTATGATCGATATCCTGACGAGTTGAATGTCTTGTACTAATTGTTAAATAAATAGCGGAGTTCAATATCAATTAGCTTACCTGTTATTACGACCAAGTACCTCAACTTTTCCACGTTGGAGAAGAAATAATGAAGGACTGTTATCACCACTAGCAACTTTACTGCTTTATCGCCAGACGCTACGTCTGATCATGCAGTCCATGTGGGTCCATGTGTTTGATTGCCAGTGCTACCAACCTAGTAACGTAGAAACACTAGCAACGCTTTCTAGAGATATTTTATGTTGAAAGGTTTAACTAAAATTAACTCCGCGATTATCAAACACTTTGAACAGAGAGGGATGAGAATGGTCACGCCTGGGGCACAGACAAGGTACAGGAGTAGATCAATCACCATTTGGGGTTTTGAGTCTCACGATCTGAAATACCGACATTCTTACCAACAACTAGATTTATAACGCCCTCTACTCTGACGAACGATAAATGTTGCAACTAGATCCACGAGAACTTTGGACCAGAGAGGGAATGAGAGTGCTCACGCACGGGGATTTAGTCAGAGAGGATAGGAGCACAGACGAGGTATAGGCAGAAAGGATAGGAGAGTGCTCACGCCCAGGGTTTCGGCATTCCCACTTTCGTGACATCGCCGTTTTTAGCATGGCACTGAACCGGTCAGTCTTTTAGCATGACACAAAACCGTGTCGTCTTTCCTGGAACAGAACCGGGCCGTCTTTTAGCATAAAACCGAACGCACATTATTCTTTTTAACCAGGATTAGAACGTACAGCTTAATTGTTTTATATGAAATATGTAACTAACATGTACATCTTGTGTACAAAATCTCTAATTAATATAAATTAAGAATAATATTAATTGTAATGATACGTATTTTATTTTTTTCCAAGTTTGTAGTTGCAAACTCTAGTTGTAAAAAATGGAAAATCCGGAAAAATTCGAACAAATACATATCTCATTTCGAAGTACAAAAGCGACCAACCTGAATATTAATTTAACAATGAACTATTGTCATCAACACTATCTTAAATTTTTTCATATATTAAGCTACTGTTATTATTAATTCAAAAAATTGTTCTTTCATGAATTAATATTTTTTCCACCTTAGCACCATAAGATTTTTACTAGATGACTTTAAAAACACATTCGAACTATTTTTAAACAATTTTACTCGAAAATATTCTAGTTTACTCTTTATTTCACCGTTCTACTAATTTTTTATGGGCTGCATTGCAGCTCTGTTTAACACTCTTTTACAACTCAATACCATGGTACCATCCATATTCAAGGAAGAACAATTTTTTGCGACGATCATTGAAAAAACAAAAGTGTTTCCTTCATTTCAGTCCTTTAGTGCGTTGGTGACGTAGCGCCCAGCACAGCTACCTGTGTTCGGTGTCACATCTGGAGTTTTAGAAATGAGAATCGAGTATCTTGTATACTTCGAATAATTGTGCATAAAAGTTACTTTGACATGCTTTAAGACATGCTGAAGACATGTTTTAAAAGTTATTCTGTATGTCGAGTACTATTAGCCATTTTTACTAAAAAGATTAGGTGGTAAGATAGCCAAGAGAGTATTCGACAGCATCATTGGTAAGAGGAATTCTCATAATCGTTAAACAAGCAGAGACAATAAATTTATCAGTGTACATTTATCCATGGTTCAAAGGCTATTCTGTACCTTGA
>CM052130.1:14564254-14676355 GCA_028454255.1 Halictus ligatus
AAAAAAAAAAGTGTAAGGAAATAATGCTTGTTCAGGAAATATTTTTAAATTACAAATTAAGCTATCTCATATGAAATTTGAAGTAGAAATTGATTTTCCTAAAATTATTCTTTAACACTTTCTTTCGAAAAATATTTCTACGAATTTTTTGTCCTTGATGTTAGTTTTACTTTCAATATTTTAAACCTTAAAAAGCAACACTAAAAAAAAAAATATCTGTTTAATTCGAATACGTTCGTCGGAAAATGTAACATTTCATAATCGATATGGTTCCGTAATGATTCGCCTTCTCACCGACGAGAATTTCCTTAGTGGTCTTCTGCACCGACGAGGTACTGTCGTTGGCCTTCTGTTTCTTACTCCAGCCAAAATTTATCCTAAAGGGCGGTAGAAAACACCGTATTTTTCGAGCGACACATTCTCCCGTAAGGCTGGCAGTTTTTATATATATCTCGTCGGTGGTACCATCCACCCTGGCATTATTAGAAATCTGCTGCTAATGATGCAGGAAAGATGATGTAGGGTGTGGTCTAGGCTAAAAATTAGTCTAGGGAACAACACAATACCGAGAACACTAAAATTCCAGGCGTGAGCACTCTGATGTCCTCTCTGGTGCTATAGCATGTGCTATAACATAAATCTATTGCGGCATAATTCTTTAAGAGAATCTGTTTGATAATTTAACCCGAAGGTATTACATTTACATACAGCTATTACATATATAATGTTTTAAATATGAATTAAAAGAGGAACAACGAATGCGATTAGAATTAATAAAACTTTATTTAATATCGATATACATTGGACATTACCTAATATATTTATAATCAATTATTTACAGGAGTCACTTTTTCTCACAATTAATTAAAATAGGATTATTACAATAAACTATAAAGTGAATCAAACAACAATGAACCGGACATGATGATTCCAATGTTTTGTTTCGCGAAATTGCGTGCACATTGTAAGTCTGATGGCAAGAATTTACTTCCGGTTGAGCTGACTACGTTCTGTGCACTTTCGCGGGGAGATGCACTACACATGGATTATATTTGACTTTACCTCTGACAGGCATGGCACTTGACGCTTTCACGCGCGTCTTATGATGGTGCGTTCAAGTTTTAATTCACGGAACACAGACCTATGCGTGTTATCAATAATTCTCTGAGCTAGACGCGCGTTTCGTTCAATCGTTCTCTCTAGATAATGTAACAACAAGGTATTCTGTTTATTCCTGACGATCAAGTGGATCAAGTTGGACGTTCTTGAAAACAACGTTGTTAAGATGTAACTTTTTATCAGAAACTAGTTTCTTTATCTTCCAAGTTATTTGCAGTATAGCCGATGTTCTATGATTGTCTACACGTCACATAGCAGCAGTTTGCAGAATAAATGCAGATGGTGACAGTCATATTTTCCAGTGATATTCTTCGACTATTTTGCGTTCCTCTGAACATGAAATAAATTCTTTTGATTTTCAATAGAACATTTCTTTAGATAGAAATTTTTAATCGCTAAAAATCATTGTCCCATCCAGATATGTCGTCGGGTGGTGGCGGATCTGAATCTGGTGGGTACTCGTCGAAGTTTGTAGTGTCTGTGGCACCTTGAACGCGTGGCATGATTGGTGGTTCAAGGGTTCTCGATCTCAGTCCCTCCCAGTTGAAGCCATCGAACCATCTAAACGAGAAAGTCATTGTTGAGAAGTAACTCTTAATAATTTCGATAATTCACAAGGTTTGCAAGCGTGCAAGGCGTACTTACTTGTGTTTCTGTATTTCGCTAATGCCACCCTTTTGGTAACCAAGACGCTCTGCTGGATTGTCCCTTTAAATAAATAAATAAATGTTTTATTGTTTTTATTTATCTTAATTTTAAAAATATACAAATATAGGAAATATATTTCGGTCAATATGATATTGAATATTATACAGTAGAGTTATATTATATAAAACTATTAATTATCTTACTGTTTTACTGTTCAAATTGAATAGATTAGATTCTAGCAAATTTTTACCTGCAAAGCTTCTTAATCAATGCTGTCGCATTTCGTGTAATTGATCTCGGGAATTCTATAGCGTCAATTCCTTTTAGAATAATGTTATAAGTTTTCATTGGATCGCCGCCAGTAAACGGTGGTGTACCCGTAAGAAGTTCGAACATCAAAACACCGAGGGACCAATAGTCAGCGCTGATGTCGTGTCCTTTGTTTAAAATCACTTCAGGCGCAACATATTCAGGTGTGCCGCAGAAAGTCCATGTTTTTCTTCCGTGGTCCAAACGCTTAGCAAAGCCGAAATCTACCAGTTTGACGTATCTGAAGAGACAATTTTGATTTTGGTCATTATCGAATATGTTAATCATATTTTTAATTCATTTTAATATTCTGTGAGAATATTATAAAATTGTGTATTTGATAAGTATGTATCACCCATACAGTCTAATGTTTAATAACAGTCAATCTTAGTTTTTATAGTGAATTTTCTGACATTTAATGATATATAAAAATCAAGGGTTTAGTTGGTTTCGAGTTACATACGTTATGCAATACATTTTTATTGAATTAACAAAGGAAGCAATAATATTTAAAAAATTGTAATCAATTATATACGTTTCATATGCAACGTATAACTACGAAAGAATAATTTTACAGAAGCGTATAAAACATGTCGAATATGCTTACCCTTGACTATCAAGAAGAAGATTCTCCGGCTTGAGATCTCTGTAGATGATGTTTCGAGAATGGAGATAATCGAAAGCTTCTACAACGCAGGCGGTGTAAAATCGCGTGGTGCCGTCATCGAAATGTCCTTTGTCCCTAAGCACCGTCCACAGTTCGCCACCGAGGCAAGCTTCCATCAGCATGTAAAGATACTTCCTGTCCTTGAAGGTCTTGAACAGCTTCACTATGAAATCGCAATCAGCTTCGCCCATGATTCTCTTCTCAGACATAATGTGCTGCTGTTGCCTCGTCTCAACGATCTGAGCTTTTTTCATTTGCTTCAGGGCAAAGGATCTCGAGCTGTCGCCAGATATTTGAACTAATTCGACTCTTCCGAAACCGCCCACGCCCAGGGTAGCCAATGGTCGAAGGTCTTGCAGCCTTAGCTCTCTGAATTCCTCGTTCAATCTGCGATCAAACATTATTTTCATAATGAGTTTGCTCATTTTATAATCGTTTCAATCCTCCGTGAGCACACTGGGTCGATTATGTATAGGCGAAAATTTCACTTTTGAATTCTTTCAAAGTAAAATCTTTAATGTTTTCTTCATGCGAATCCCGCAAAATATCTACTGTTTTTTTCCTGTTTTGAAAATTTCAAATTCAAAGATTTAATCAGTCTCAAAACAAGCCGATATACACGGTGATCGGTAATTGATGGTACAACCGGAAAAAGAGGTGATTCCACAGAAAAATAAGTGGAAAATCTAGAATAAAATTTTTTTATGTAAGCCGTTGTTTTCGAGAAAATCGACCTTGAAAATCCATGTCAAGTTCGTGAGGTTAACATTTGTCAGTAGAATCGGTAGGTCGTGAACAGACGGTTCTTTCGAAAACAAAGCCTCGTATGAAAATATTTTATTCCACATCTACAACTTATATTTTAATATATGTGCATAGAATCACCCCCTTTTTCGTTGCACCCGCCAGTAATCGATTGCCCTGTATAAAACAATTTGGTTTCCTCGGTAAGAATGTACTGCAGTTGAATAATTTCTCAACGGCGGATTTCCTACTATCTTTCCTTTCCCAAGAGAGTTCACGGGGCAGAGGGGAGGGGCGGGGAGAGTTGTATTGCGAGGGCTCGGTAATTAATGCAAATTGCCGGGACGTTTTAGAAAAAACGAAACGTTAACTTAATTGCAAAACCATATAACTTACTCTGATGTCGAGCGCTCTATTCTTCCGTCCTAGTGGTAAGCGTGAAACAACAACACACATACACGGGGATTTAACGAACGATTCACGCACGATTACAGCCGAGAATAATTAGCGGTAACGAGAGCTAACGCGGTTAATAGTAACGATGGTGCTTCTAACGCGATAATATTACCATTTGGGGATTAAACTGACGCTCACCTTCTGCCTTCCGCCAGCTCGTCTCTGTACCGCGTACGAATCTCGTCCAAGGATGAAATCAGTTGATTGAACGTTTCGCGGTCTATCACCAAACAACTAACTCCTTCCGGGTCATCGGCGATGATGTTGGCCGTCCTGAGATCATCTCTGTAAACACGGTTCGAAATTATTTTTTTAAAATATGCAGCAACGTATCGTACGCATGTATTTCACTATTTCAAGTTTCAATGAATTATATGCTCTATTTCTTCTGTTACTGCACGGATAATTTGTAATTACTTATAATTTTATATTCGATTCTTCAAGATTCCCGCATCCTGTTTCAGCAATAAATGTTTGATAGTTCACCTTTTTTCCCATGCTACCAGTTATTTACCACTTTTACAATAATTGTATGGAATTGTTCGACATGTTTGAAAAATTAAATTTATATTACATATAACATCGAGTTTTACGTTTTTAATTATTAATTAGGACGATATAACTTCTGGGGAATGGAAAATTTTGTGTTCAAATACTTTTAGATCCACTGTATACGATTCGTAAACCACGATCATGAAACGGAAAATATACAATATTTACCCTTGGAGAGCTTTTTCACCGAAGAAATCGCCTTTGCCCAGTGTCCTGATGTATTTGTCTTCCGAATTGTCGGGTTGCTTTATAGTTACACGCACTTGACCTCTGCTTATAATGAAGAATGTGTCCCCTCTTGCTCCTTGCCTGATTATGTAGTCTCCATTGTTGTAGAAAGTCTACAGAACACAGAGTACCGTAAAATAAGACGGAAGATTTCAAAAATACAATACAGATTTTACGCAATTATTCAGTAGATGAACATTGAAAACATAACAAAGAAGTGACGATAAAAATGGATAAATGTTTGAAAACCAATGGGAATGATTCAAGAAAAAAAGGAGAAAAAATTTAATTGAATGGATCTTGCCGCGAAAAAGTTTTTCAAAATTATCTTTCGACACCTTGGCATAAGTATACTTCGGTCAAATAGTTTTTATAACTGTATCATCATACGCACAATGTTTCAAGTAGGTAGCAGTGTTGTTATCGATGTAGTATCTTGACTCTTTACAAGTTAAAAATTTTATTTTACCCTAAACGATTTAATCCGTGCCTCTTATTCGGTAAAAAGAAACGTCATAACAATATTTCGAAATGTTCCCATGAAAAGATGGTTATAAAAGTCTACATAGCTCACCCTGTGAATTCACCGACTGGTAGGAAAGCTAATAGAATACAAAAAGCGTAAATTTCGTAAGTGATAGTTTTTCTGCAGAAACCGAATTTTGCACGAACTTTTCACAAACTACTTAAACTTGCAAATCTCACCTCTTCCAAGACGTCCGAAATTTTGATTAACGTCTCCTCTGGTAGGTTCTTGAAGATAGGAACGCTGAAACAAAATGAAAAATTAAAATTTTTACATTGACGGTTTAGAAATGTTCGTTTATGTAACACTGATCGTTCATTCGAGGACCTCTACGAAGTTATGCATTCCGCGTATAGCATAGGCTTAAGGATGTACGATGGAAACATTAGGCTAAAGTGAAACTAATTTCGGTGTAACAGTTAAATAGAGATTTATTAATTTTGTCTGTGATTAATGGGTCTCGTTCCGTCCTGACCCACGGAGAAGAGGGTGTAAGAAAATAAGAGATTTCTTAAAAACAGACCGGCGAAACCATCCATCTTGTCTATTATTTACACAGATGGCTTTTCCAATGAACGCGGAGCAAGTCCATCTCTCCGTCATTACGGTCGTTGATTTATTGCTTTTACTGGAGACATACTCTCAGTCATTCGGATCGTTACTAAATGCAATTAATAGATGTTTATATGAAGAGCTCAGGTCAACGAACGGTCACCTCGATTTCGACATGACTGTAAAGGAACAAATATTTTCGATAGTTCGATGCAACAAACGGTCATATCATGAGACGTTTGTGATTGTTTGTTGCCCCGAATGAGATGAAATTCTCCCAAAAATTTGTTATTATTACTATAGATGCGTTGAGAGCAACAAACGGTTAACTATTTCAACGTTTGATTTATTGACTAAAAACATTAGAAAATAATGAACGATATATTTATTTTATTGAACAGAATTTTATATTTCATTTAACATAATTTCATAACTAGACTTTTTTTTATAAGAAGTTATATTTATTACTATCATCTTCACAGCCCCATGATTCAATTTTCGTCACAAATCTCAACGTACCGATGATATATATTTAGTAGTAATACTATTGAATACATTTTATTGCAAAATGTAATATAGTAATTATAGAAAAAAAATTATATAAATAATATCTTTAAATATCTTCAGTCTCTCTTCATTTGTAAGTTTACTAAAGCGTTATTGTTCGCACTCACAAGAATCCCCGATGTGCCTTGCTAATTTTTCTTTATTGCGCACAGTAATACAATCTTCTCCATCTCAATTTGCTTTCTTTCTTCTATTTCGTAACCAATTCTCTGGATGTCGTTTTCTTTTTCTTACTTTCGCACCGTTATCAACACACTCACTATCGTTTCCTATTTCACGCGAATACGGTCCCATCGCTTTTGCGTGCTGTACTCGCATGACTATCTTTACTTGGCGCGAATGTCGAATAACGCACAGATTGCGAGCAACAACCTATACCTACAAGGTGACCGTTTGTTGCTCCGAATGTTTACAGTAGCTCTGACTGTGTGTTGCTCCGAACGATTAGAAAATCTAAATGGGTAGTCGTGTCTAAATCGAGCTGACCGTTTGTTGCCCTGAGCTCTTCATATGGATTTATAGTTTCATTTGCTAAACTAAACCGACAATCTCGTTGGTCTTGTATTTTATTTTGTAAATGAAATATAATATGTACACATACGTATATATTTACCTTTTTAGGAAGTCTGTGTATTCAGCCTGCCTCGAGAGGCCAGTTCTCATCATAATAGTTTGAAAACATTGTCGGTCGATAGCCCATAACTGGCAATCGGTGGCCGCTGTTATCGTCGCTGTCCTTTTGCAGTTGTAAAGGATTGCTAGCTCGCCGAGGACCTTTCCTGGCGCGAGAGTACTCAAGTACTTGCCATCGCGCGACACCTCGACCTTGCCCTCTGCAAGAATTCATTTCATCCTTAGAGGCTGATCGGGAAATTTCAATTTCGAAGATACATATATAACACTACTGTTCCAATTAAAATACCAATTTGGATAATATAAAACTATTATCCTGGTTCGCCGGGAGCTTCGATTAATCCTCGGATAACGGATATTTTTGGTAACTGTACACAGCCGAAAAGTTTAGGACCATTTACAAAAAAAATTACGAGAAAAAATTGAATTTGAATATGCATTTTTTAATCAGTTTTCTAACCAATGAGCAGTAATCAGTATTAATAAATACTAACATTAATACCAGTAAATATTGAGACATTTTATTAATAATGGGGAATGTGTTTATTTTATGTAAATCGTGTGTTTATTCATTCGAGTTGGACCTCTTGTTTGTTTTTGATTGACGACCGAAATTACAGGTCGAACGACTTACGAAGTCGAAGGACCACTGACATTTGAAAGGCGACCAATTAGGTCAACGCGGTAGAGTTGTTCGTTTATACATACATACATACATAGACAAAGTCGTGAGTACTTTAATTGCAACGTGACATTTATCTCAAATATTCAACGTTGCGGGAACCGCGCTTATTCTGCAGAGAACGCGTCACTTTTTCAATTTACATACTAGTAGTTATAACTTTCGAATTCTGAAGCTGAAAATATTTTCTGAAGCAACGATCCTTGTTTAACTTTAGAGAATTAAACTCGGGAACTCGGGATGATAATGAAGAAATTATTTAAATAAAAGAAAATTTTTATTATACCACGTTTTTAAGACGGACTAAAAAGTATAAAAAGTATAAAATTTTTTCCTTGCCCCATACAGATTCCCAACCCCACACAAATAGTCCTGAAAATTTGTCATTGTGAATTTTTAATAACTATGAAAATACTTGTAAGATTTAAAACGAACAACGTGAGGCGCATGCAACAGATAATTGTTACATGAATAGTTCACCTAAGTCACTAACAATTTTATTGTACTGCAAATGATATGAACTGTTGTGTGAGTTTTTTGTGTCAACAGAAGCTACTCTCTCTCTCTCTCTCTACACTCCTTACTATTATCTTCGCCCCACGTTTTCCGTTTTAAATCTTACAAGCATTTTCATAGCTATTAAAAATTCACAATTACAAATTTTCAGGACTATTTGTATGAAGCTAGGAAAAATTATTTTATACTTTTTACTTCGTCTTAAAAACGTGGTATATTAAACATTTTTTTCTTTAAATGATTATTTTCTGCTTTTTAGTCTTGTGTGTGTTGTCATCCAGTTCTGAGCTATGTTAAAAGTTTCAAGTCTCTAGCTCATCGGTTAGTTTAAAATCAATTGCAAAATTTGTACCGAACAGACAGACAAGAAAGCGAGTTAATAAAAACGTGGTAATAAAAATACCTTCCGGGTACGTGTATAGCACATCGCAGTCTTTAAGAATCACCGATTGGTTATCAAAGAGCGTTTATAGTAACTCAATGTTGATTCACGGCATGATAAGCGAAGAGACGCTTGAAGTATTGGTTGCGCAATAATGGAAAATATTTTAAACATCTAAGGAAATTGCGTCACCTGGACGTGCAAGAGTTACATAGGTCTTACAATAATCAACATTTTTTATTTTACCGACATATGGACCGGATACAATGAACGTGTGCAGTTATCTCGGAGACCCAATCCCTTCAACACAATGGGCCTATTCATGAAACACATCCGGTACCTGTGCAGTTTTCTGTTCACTTACGGCTTACGGTTACCGTGTAGGTACATATACTGTACGCGATTTCGTCCACATTCTTCCTCCTTTGATTGGAATGTTTACAGTACCGTTAATTAATGACAGTCAACACAACTTGATAGTGTACCTGGTAATTCTTTTTTTTTTAAGCCGCTGAAGGATAACGACGAGAATTATAGGTTGTCATTAGGCTAGTAGGTCATCTTTTCAAGAAGACAGAGAAATATGTGGCGTTCTGCCTTAACAATCACAGACGTAACATCCAAACTGTTCAATTTTCACTGGTGCTTTCTACATGCGTGTCACGGGGCAACCGCGGACGTCGTAGAAAGTGCAACGGGAGAGTGCATCGGGGAAAATCTACGAATCGATTAACTAACGGCATGCTGTCATGCAGCGATTCCGCGAAGCTATATTCGCTCGTGACGATGATCCCCGCTCAGGGCGAATCGACTTTGCCTCGTCCCTCGTAGACACGAACCTTTTCCTGGGATAACGTAACTGCTCGCAGAAATAGCTTCGGGAAGGGACGATAATTGTTGAATGAAGCCGATTACTCTGCTGCAACTGGCATACAAGTATTTGTCGGTGGATAAATTTTCATCTGGCGCGCAATGCGTTCGCGGAACCACTGTTCATCGGTAAAAGCAACTTCTTGTTAAAGCCGATTAATTTCGTGTGATTGAACAACTTCGCAATTCACCAGTACGTGAAATGTATGAACATTTCGTTTAAAGTTTAAAACTATTCTACCATGATGTCAAACACTGTTCATACTAAGGGGAAACAATCAATTTCCCTGTGTTAAAAAGGTTAAGTAAACAAATCGAAAAAAGATGTTGAAATTAATAAAAAAAATATTTTAATTTATAAAGATGATGTTCTATCCATGAATTTAATTTTTGTCGATCATTATTCACAAATATGAGAGTAGTGAAAACAGTTTTAAAAGTTCTTAAAATCTATGGAAAATTCAATATTAATAGAATAAATCAGCTATAAATAGAATATTCGAAATAGTTCATTCACAAACACTCGTAGTTTTCGAGATTGTCAAAAATCATTAATATTGATATCATAGATGAGCTATAAATGGAGTATGCAAACGGTACTCTGTATTTCCTCGTACGTAGAACTGTTGTGATTCCAGTAATAAATCCATTGCGGCACGTAATGTTACAATATTTCTTCGATGGATAGACTAATGATAGGTCAGCTGATGGTTACTTCGTAACTATCATCATTTTACGAAACAAGATACATGAAATAGTTCAAGATCGTAACGAAATCGTTCTCCGTTACGCAAGATCATTATGATACATTTTTACCTTCTCGGCTGTCGATGATTCGTGGGTACCTAGGCAGTAAATAAGAGAAGGGAATATTCCCCGACTGTATTGTCCTAGAACGGTGCTTTCACTTATTTGCTCATAAACCGACGCTCATCGGTACAATTATGGTCCGCATTAGTGTAGTCAATTTACTCCGGATGAATGTCAGTGGAGCAATCTCACGATTCTTTTCAATTAACATTTGCTGAAACAAGTTACTGTACTCGACTAATATTCAACGGTACTCACGGTACCGGGAAGTTTTCTGCAAAATGATAATTGTCTGCATTAATCCGAGAATGCAGGAATTGAATAGAAATTTCATTAATACGTTTTTAATACGTTCTTAATACGTTTCAGTAGGTTGCAAATTAATACAACAGTACTTTTAAATTCTTTAAATATATTTTTACTTCCTCGTACTTCATTTACTAATTTTTCCGTAGTCTGACGTAGACATTAGAAGAATCGAATATTGTTGTATTCTCTTCAATTTTTGAAATTATTAGCAGAGAACACGCATTTTCATTTAACTTTTGTTTCACACAATTGGTACAGACAACTTTTATTTTGCATAAAGATCTGCGGTCTAGTGTTTATTTTTGTATTAAAAAGTGAAAAAATGTCTACACGTTAAGATAAAACTATCTACTGTCTCTTATCTTATCTTGAACTTACTGTAAAACTATCTACATACGAACTGAAACAGCTTTGTACCCGAAAGTAGTAAATTAACATTTGCATTTTAAAATCGGACATTTCATATGCAACGATCTAATATAAAATGTGAACAAGTGTAGTGAATCATCCGAGAGAGAGAGAGAGAGAGAGAGAGAGAGGGGGGGGGGGGGGGGGGGGGTGTACCCTTTCGAGTGAATCGAAAGAAGCGAAAGAGCGAGATCTTTGCGGAAAAGGTTAGGCGAGTTGTCGCCATTTTGGCGATACGTTGCGTCGCGTCGGCGGTAATTTGAAAGTATCCAAAGCTGCGCGGCCAGGGCAACGAAACCTTGTCCTTTGAAACGCTCCTCGGCATCGTTATTTATAGCTTACGAGGAAATAACTTTCTCGAGCATCCGTCACGCGAAGAATTTTTATCGGGACCACGTGGCTTTCGTTGCGGATGAACGTTTAACCTTCAGGTGCAATGGGTCTCGGTTTCTCCATTAGCTCGCGGTGGGAACGAACTTCGAACGGAAATAGAAAGCATCCGGGACGATTTATTTGCGAATTTATTATGTCGATACTCTTCCAGGAAAGTAAAAGGATCCTTTCTCCTTCTTCCTCTTCCGAACTCGGATGCACCGATCTTAACAACCGCTTTTATGTACCACGCCGCTCATAATTACTGGAACTACTTTGCACTGTCTTCGAACGATTCAAAGATAGAAAGTTCGAAAGTGCAACCATACAAATTTTTATTTACGTTTACAAGGCGTGAATTGCATCCGTTATATTCACGTTTAGAATTATCACATTTCGTTTTTCCTCAATTTTCTTCGAAAATCTTTTAATACCATAACGAAATTCAATGGATCCAACAATCTTCGATATTTAAATTGCAATAATTTTGTAAAAAAATACTAGTACAATAACAAACTTGGACTGATTTGAAAGCTCGAAGCCTCTACTTTCGCAGACTATCGTCCAATACTTAATCATACCATGCAATACTTTAATTATTATGGTATAATATAGTATACACATAAATTATCATCTCTTAATTGCAATATATTTTGCAGATATAGTGGTACTTGTAGATAGAGATAATTTCATTACTTGTGCAGGAAAGTGTTTGTTTAAAATTCGAGAAACTCACAATTTGTATTCTGTTCGGAGGGAAAGTAGAATAGAAAATCAATTTAGATTAATTATAAATGTGAATCGTACCGGTATCTGCGAAAATGTATAGACATTTAAACAAGCTGTTCGAAAGATAACAAACATTTTTACGTGTTATGGTAAATAATTCATATCAAACTCCTATTATAGAAAGATCAAGTAACAACATTTATATAATATAGTTTATTCAATAATTTCGTTACACATTATGATTCGATACTTATTCTTTGATTTCTGCTAGAGATAAAAATCATTTTAACTTGCTGTTTCTCTTAAGAAATTAAATCATAATTCATGACCGCGCACTTTCTTTAATGTTTAATTAAAATATTGATATTTTATGTTCAGCCGTAGAGAACCGAAAATAGATTTTCATATTTACGAGTTTCTATTAAGAAGAATATAATTCTAATAACGGTTTACACTTTCGAAGTTCTCTAATTAAAAAGAAAATCAAGTTCAATACCTATAGATCTCGTACGAATCGTACAATAGTTCAACTGTATATAACGGATGAATAATTAATTAGGCAAACGAAGTTTCGATTAGATTCAGAACAATTGAAGTCGCATCAGACCGGAGGATACGAGAAGCCGAGGCCTCGGTGGTTCCATTAGCATACAGAAGACGGAAAGTAAAATCTGGAAAGTTTCGCAAAAAGGATGAGGAGATCGAAAATCTATGGACGCAGACACCCTGATGCATTGTGCGTAATGCAATACCGTAACGCAGTACACTAATGCCTGAACAAGAACTTATTCATTTACATATGTTGCTACACGATGCCTTGCAATCAAGATCCGTTTCATTTCTAATTTAGGATCTGCTGTCTCCAATAGTCTGTACGCATGATCTCATAATATGTATTACCACCAATAAATAATTATATGAAACTCTAAGTTAAAAGTAAAATGAAACTGTAGAAATACCAGAAAAATATATGCATGTAGTAGTTTCAAAATACACCTTTTAATTGCTTAGATGTGTAACTCGATTTTTTATATGTATATCTACTAATTTCTTTCAACTGAATTTTTTATTTTTGTTTTATTATTGCTTTTACTCAGTTTTCTTCAAAATTGTAATAGAAATAGCGATTGGTAAATTACTTCTTTCACATGACATGAATATTCATCGTAATACAAAAAATTGCAACAACTTCATGACATTAAGATCTTACTAATTTGGTAATCTGAAAAAACAAACTATATTATCATTTATTAGTTTACGATTACATACAGAATATTGTAATTTTGCAATCCCATGCCGTTCCATTTAGTTTAATTCAGATTCTAAAGTAACAGTTAAGTCCAGCTAGACAATTGAAATAAAAGAGGCCGTGAAAACGGCGGAACGGCCGCTGCTGCTGTCGTTCCTAAAATTACAGCAACATTACCACGCTTCAGCGTCGCTATCTCCGTGGAATTAGCTATCACAATTATTTTAATCAGTGGTTAACTAAGATTTCATGGCTTGGCTAACCGCTCCGTTGGCTCTTTAGAGGATAGTTTTACTTTGATGATACCGTTAAACTATGTCTTCACCGGAGCAACATCACTGAACGTTCTGTCGCATCATGTCGCTGCGTATGCTCAATTTCAAAAAATCGCCGTAATTACAGAAACGTTTTTTCCACATTGAAACATCAAAACCGAGTGAGATTCATGAATTGAATATGTACCGTTTTTATTTTCTTGAAATTATGTCTCTTGGAATTTCTCAATGAACTCTTCAAGGTAACATTTGTTCCTAACAATAGACTGCCCACACGCAAGTCACTTTGTTCCGAGCTCAATATATATAAGACGATGGCGTGGGACGGCTTTCGTTGTATTTCAAATGAGGGTACACTACCGGCCAAACTTATGAGACGTAGACCTATAAAATGTATCGATTAAAGTTTCATTACAGGCTCAGATAAAAAAGTTGAAAAAATTTACTTTAACTTTTTTCTTCGCAATTCCGACCAATACCAAGTTTTTCAACATTTCGTTTACCCGTTACTTAGTAAACTAGGTCATCTAACATGTCAAGAAATCTGAACTCATTTGGTTCTACTTTTGACCGTCACCTTATACCGGTACAATGCTGTAGTAATTTTTAATAGAAGTGCTCTTAATTGGTTAAAATGGTTCTAATATTAGACTGCTTTACTTTAGAAAACAGCAACAAAAGGTCGTGCCGCGCCGCGGCTCGAAAAATTTGGCGTAAACTGGCTAATGGGGTTCCAGATTAGAAACAGTTAAGCGACCCATGTAACTGAACAAGAAGTCGCTTAACGAGTGCGACAGTTTAAAAAGCTGACTCTCGCTGTCACAATCATCGTTTGGTACATATCCGCTTTTCGCGTTTCGTAACGTTTCTGACGCGATTACAGGCTCGCGGTTCACGTCTTTGCCGCGGTTTAATGTCTCTTGACCCCTGTCGCAGGAATTCTCAGCCAATTTTACGAGCTCTGCTATTTCACCCGATACTTTAGGGTTATTCTTTCTTCGAAGTCGATTAAAGGCAGGGTTCGAAACGGTTAACTTTCATTTTTAACACTAAAACTAACACGATCAAAATGACCGGTTTCCTCTTTCACAACTATTTGAAATTATAGACTTCTTTATTTAAGCACATATTCTAATCAAAATCGTACAAAATTTAAGTAAATTCAATTTTCTCCCTTTTGTAAGATGTTCCACTTTTACATGTTTTGTGTTTGGTAGGTTTCGTGTTAAACGAACGTCTGCTCCAACTTCTACATTTCTATGGTACGGGATTAGGCGACAATGACAAAATTTGAACAATATATTTGTGACGTTTTTCCGATTAAAACAATACCCAACACGACATAATTTGATGTTCAATTGACGATTCGGTGGAAACTCGACTATCCGAACCGATGATGTCTTAATTCTCTGTTACGAAGCGACCAATACGTAACAAGATTTATTGTACAAATCAGTAAAAATTTAATCTAACTAGCTAGGCAACTGTTCTATTATCCGAACACTCATGTTCCACTGATTAGTACGGATAATCGATATTCTATTATATTGTGAATTAAACAAGTAGAGACGGTCTAAAAACTGTGTCGTGAAAATTTCATGAAAGGATAATTGAAATACAAAACTGTTTTGTCACTCGATTAACACTAGGTTTATGGGACCCGTCAAAATGACGGGTTCTAATGTTTTGAACTCAAAATTATTAAGATTCTAAGGATGCATACATGAGAAATTGTTTATCAAATTTACTTCTTTGGGTATATATTATTCTAAATGTATTGCTATAAATTTGGGTAGCACGATCTTATTATTTTACAAAGTAATGCAAAATAGTCACTTTTAGTGCTCCGTAAACCTAGTATTAATATTGTTTTACCGATACGCTGGTGTCGATGTTTTATTTAACTATTTGTCTTTTTCTTTTATTGTTTCTTTTATTTAGATAATATTTGAAGTACTCGAGTAGTCTACACGATAGAAAATTACATTCTGCCTACTACTTGCTTATGTTTAATTATCAGTTGAATTTTCCCGCTTAATGAATGTACAATTTTATGGTGTTATACATTTTTATGTCACAACGACCCGACTTTGAAGGTATTTCTCTCTCGAGCTTAGTTCGTTAGTGCGACTTTCTAATTTCTCAGAAGAAATATAACGTAAAATCCGTATGTCTATCAACTATAATGATAATGGAACTAACAACTATAATGCTGAAGTCTCGAAGGATTCTTTACCATTTTTAATAACGTGAACGAAATAATTGGTCGATGACAAAGACGCAACTGCGAACGAAGAACTTATGCATCCTTATGTATACGTAGTGTGTATGAAGAATGTTTTTCGTTTTTGTTCATTCTTATCGGATGTGATGATATTTTCACCGGCACTACAGATAGGTGATTATAATAACAGGATCAAGCTGTGGCTTTGTCCTAAGCGAATGTAAAATACTATGTGTCACTGTTCAACGCTATTATTTTCACACGTGCACTTTATGATTTAATTCCTCGAAAATTAATTGTTACGACGATACGAGGGGTCAGTATTTTCTTAGGATTTGGTTAAGTAATTTGGTTACTCATTATTTTACACGGTAGATTGAAAATTCTGCCTACAGATAGCGTCTGTAAAATCATGTTTCGTTTATTAACTCTAGATTCACGGTACCCGTCAAAATGGCGGATTCTAATATCTTTAATTTACGAATATTGAGAGTGTAAAGATGCATCCATGAGGAATTATTTAACAAGTTGATCTTAATGGGTATTTATTATTTAAAATTGGCTACAAATTTTGATAGATACATTCATGCTATTTTTATAACGTAATGTAAAATAAAATCATTTTTAGTGCTCCGTAAACCTAGTATTAAATATGTACGGGCAGAAATAGTTCTGCAAGACTGTGCTGAAATGGTCGCTGTGTTTAAGTTCAAATTGGAAAAAAGAAAAATATTGTTCTTACAGGAGGCTTTAACATGTGTTTAATTGCAAAGCATAAGCTAGGAAACGGATTCATGGAAACTAAAAACTACAAAATATCGATACAGCTTTCCCGTTCCGCACGAAGCGGGTTGAAGTTTGGAAAGTAAGAATAATTACGTACAGGCGGCTAACGGAATAACGTTACCCGGTCACGAATTGCGGAGATTACGAAAGAAAAAAATCGTGAAATTCCGCAGAGTTCTCGTACACGTACGTGACATTTGTAATGACATTTGTAAGTTGCTCATGAACCATTGTCTCGCGATCGCAAGCAACGAAGATTGATTTAGAATACTAACCTAACCGGGCACTAGAAATCTCTCTGTCATGAGCGACGATGGTAATGTTTCTTTATTCAAGCATATTTGCTCTATATTATAAATTCCAAATATTGCGTAATAATAACCATTTATAGCTACCAGTACGATAAATAGACTGCATCAGACTGCGGATTGTTATGCGAAA
This sequence comes from Halictus ligatus, assembly GCA_028454255.1. Lineage (NCBI taxonomy): Eukaryota > Metazoa > Arthropoda > Insecta > Hymenoptera > Halictidae > Halictus > Halictus ligatus. The sequence goes on from CM052130.1 coordinate 14,581,309, forward strand.
CAGAAATTTTCTAAGCCTATCCTATAAAAATTTATTTCTTGTTTTAATAATTTCAATTAGTCGAAAGTAAACTAACACTATTTGTAAATTTTCATAATGTAGTCAGTTTTGTATTTCAACTATTCGTTGTTGCCACAAAAATGCATAAAATTCGCTGTCTGATTATCATTATGTTAGAGCATAGTTTCAGAACATTTTTTGTTTCATACATATGTATAATACTCTTGATGAAGTACCAAACAAGCCTGTCCCTCATTTTTGTTCTATGAAACTGTGACAAAAAGTCGTACATCCTTTTCTAAGGATGTCATTGCAAGAGGAGCTTCAATTTTGAAAGCTATGACAGTTTCATTTGCGAAAAAAATTTTTAAAAATTTCTACAATTTATAGAATTTTTTAGGAAAAATGTATCTGCAGCAAAAAGAGAATAGGTAGTAACAAATACTTACGATTTTAAAAGGAAGTTTTTATCTTGTTTCCGTAACTGAGTGGCGGATGTAGTTGCGAATTCACATCTCTATATACTGTTTTTTACAAGAATTACCAGTAGAACAAATTGTATCGCCGATTAAAAAGTTTAATGATTTAATCGCCGGAAGAACGTCCGATAAACAGATAAAAAGTGGAGTGGTTATTCGAACTGATGGTAAACTTCAATTTTCCCATAGAATTGTCTTTATGGTTTCAATAACTACTAAACTGTTTATTTTATATACTATTTTTTATATACTAAAACGAGTGCGTGAAATGTGCAGTAGTCAAACAGTTAGTAAAAAGAGAAATGAATTTCTGTTTCATATCCACTATTGTTGCAAATAATTGTTATTTTACGCGAAGATTCACGCGCTAATAATCACAACAAAAGAACGGTGTCAGAAATTGACAACAATATTAAACATAGAGAAACGATTACATTCCCGTTGTTACCTGGAAAATGGGTCGTTATTATAAACAATACAATCTAAGAACCGGTTAATTGTTTCGTGAACGTTAACAAGCACGTGTCGGATCTTGTCACGATAGTATGGGTTAAGGATCTGGGAAAGTCCTGATTTTTCTTTAGCACTGACAGGCTGTTTTCCAGGTTACTAATTAACGACATGACTATTGCGACATTGAGCTGTAGCTATATGGAAGTTCTAAGTTCAATCATTTGAATCGGATCATACGGTACGTGTGCTTGCTTCTAAACAAAATCATAACTTCTTAGTGGACTGCGGAGTTCTATTAAACGTTATCCTGAGATAGTGTACACAGAAACAAATTTCAGTTGCAATGCGAAAATAAATTACATGTGCTATCATTTTGTGATACAGTGTATTTTCTAGCATATACGTACATACATACACCGTAGAAAGCCGCGATTCAACGTGTTTTTACTATTCCAATTCACCATGCATTTAGTCGGCGAAACAAGAGCATAACTTTCCATTGAAATTACGCAAGACACCGTGTAATTACGGGTCGGGGAGGCGAACGTGGCGCGGTCAACGGCGCGGCGCGCTGCGCCGTCGAGGTCTGGCCCGATCCGGCCCGACCCGGACGATACAAACGAGCGGACGATGTCATATTAAGGACTATTTTGAAAATTACGTTGGCCAATTGAATCGTGTCTTTGTGGTCAGCGATAGCCTTCCGCTGCCTCCTTGGATCGAGACAAGAAAAAGTGGTAATATCTGATTCATCGTTTATTTTGTAAACATTGTAGCATGCAATGCCGGCAACGGTTAGCCAACTTCACGTTTCGAGACTATTAGGCTACGTCTAGATTGCGAAGATAATCCATCGCGTACCAACAAATACGGTTTTTACTTTGTTGAACGAATTCTGGTTGGCACTACAACTAGTCTTTGATATTCGTTTTCTAGTTTTCAGGAGAAATTTTCTTTAACCCCTTGTCCTACAACAACGAGTGAGACTCGAGGTAAGAAAGGGCGAAAAACAATAAGCACGAGCCTGGCCCGAGGTAGCTCGTTCGGAACAAACGTAAACAACACGAACCTGGCTCGTGGTACCTCGTTCCGAACAAACGTAAACAACACGAGTCAGACCCATGTTTCTCGATATTTTCTTACTTTCGTTGCGCAGAAATATACATATCATACGACGCATACAATTTGCGCAAGTTCGACGCGTGACCGACCGACCTTGTTTATTGTGGCCCAAGGAATCGGGAGTTAGCTGGTAGGACAAGGGGTGAAGGGGGGACATACCCCTACGAGGTCGAAAAGTGGAGCTTGACTTGGAGAATTTGTTTTATCTCAACAAATGTTTATATTAGAGAAAACCATTCAGTTACATAAATTGCGAAAAAATATCAAATAGAAGTGAGGTGACAATCATGTTTAATCCATGACCATGTTGATCTATGGTAACGACAGATTTTTAAATCTTTTTCCGAACCATGTTGAAAATTTTATTTAAAAAAGCAATAACATTATTGCAGGAACGAATGGAAACTTGTGTAAATAATTTTTCAGTGGAAAGAACATTGTTACCGAATTACTGCACATCGCTCTTCACTATTATCTCCTAATCGGATAAAATCTCGTCAACCTGTAATTTCAAATTAACTTGAAATAGATTGAATGATCTTGAAGCATCCTCGACACCTACGCTCAACGATTTCTCCTCGTGAAATTCTAATGATGCCCTCGAACTAATTCTATTGCTACATATTCAACTGAAAAAAAGTGTGAATTACTTCCTGCTACACGCGTGCATATCTATTTATAGAGTGAACTATATGAATCTTTGAATATTATGACATAATTGTAACTCATGTAAAATTATTCTTGATAAATACACTGCGCGGTTTTTATGCACAATACCAATTTTCTAAATCAATTGTGGGAAACAGAAGTTGAATAAAATTGTATTTCTTCTTTCAATTATTTTTCATAAGTTGCAGAGATTGTGAGAATATTTTTAAATTTTTCTAATTTGGTTTCTCGTGTAAACATTGTTCTTCTCGTACAATCTGTAGTCTAGTAAAGTAATAAATGTAAAAACTATCCATTGAACAATTTATACTTAACAGAATTCAGAATAGGTAATTTGATATTAACAAGTTAATACTTTAATATGCTAAATAGAAACCTATTAAATTGGTAAACCTATTAAATTGGTATTACTACTGCCTTCGTTATTTTCTTAATCGATTCAATTAAACGTTAAAGTTCAGCAGCTTTACGGTAGGTGCCAGCGATACAGTAAATACATATCGAATAAAATCACAATTTTATATAGACAGTGTACGCGAATATGAGTATGTGTGAAGACTGGACATGTTTGTCCATGACTGGACAAGAGGAACTGTTACTAACTTGACCAAATGCAGTTCACGTCATCTATTAATCTAATCTTTCTAGCTTCTCAAGAAAACCTGAAGTGATCTGGCCGACTTTGAAAGAAGCTACTCTGACTTAAGGGCCCTGGATAATCACGTGACTTTTTAATTAATAATTTCCATTCACAGCCTTCAGGCACAGACTTAAGATCCGTTTTGGTCTTAATCCGACGGGTCTTAAGTCTGTGACTAACCTTGTCACGTATTATGAACGTATTACGATATTATCAATACTGATGCCAGAAACGTGCTTCAAGTTTTTGGCTTTATTTCGCAAAGAATCAAGACAAAATATACCTGAATATAGCTAGAGATATTTTCTAGTGTGCGCCGGTCTCGATTTCATCTAGAAAACTCATCCAATGGCATAAAAATGCTTGAACTCCATGGCATGCACATTGTCAATTTTTGGCCTACTTCTAACGCTTATATTACCAAATATCTGCATAATCTCGGCAGCTCCTGACCAGCGCGTACTAGATTGAACCTTCTTGTTTCGAATGAGCCCTTTACCAGCGACAAAATATTTTTATAAAACCATTTTTTGACGGTATTGTAGTCACTCTACCTGATATCGAATCTACGAAGACCGGGCCTTTAAAGGATGTGGGAACAATCGCATGAGTCACTATAAGTGTAATGTAAAATTTTGAAGAGGATCATGCGCGATATAAAATGTTAGGTCGACAGTCGTTTGTGTAACTGTTCATTTCGATAACGTGCAGTGCCGGCGCGGCATCCGCGACGTCCGCGCCGTGTATGGAAGCAACGACAGGACAGCGCTTCTAGCATGACGACCTAACAGAACAAAGAGTTTACGCCTCGCATACGATACCCCCGTGGAGAAGGTTTCATTCGTGTGCCGCGTAACTGAACTCTTGGCTGTTTGCTCTAGCGGACTCGTATCTCCGGCCAGCAACAATCTCGATCTCGATCCTGACACGGTGCACAGTGGTCCGGATCGAAGAATTTATGGCTTGTTTTTCGAAACAAGAGACCGTAATGCACACCGCCACAATAACTATCCGCTGTACTCCCAGCACCGAAACGCATTGTTGCCTAAACGGGCTTGCTTTCCTGTTTCTCTTTATTAATGCAGATGATTTTTATTTTACACAAAGATTCGCAGTCTAGTATTTATCTAAATAAAGTATCGGTAAACTGTGTGGATACGATGAACTATTGTCGGTTGAAACAACCGCATTAAAAACAGATGTCGGTGACTCCAATATAAATCCGAGGAACTATAGCTGTAGGACATAGAAAAACTAGCCGCGTGTAACTTGATAACAGACTAGGTACATCATCGGTGGTTAATGACGTTGTTGTTACTAAAAACGCGGATGTGTCGACCTAATTCGCGAGCCGGTACGTCGCGGGATAGCAAAGAGAGATAAAGATAGAGATAGAGAGAAAAAGAGTGGAAACAAGCCGACAGGACGGTCCGCTTTCGCAAACTCGCTAATCAAGGTTCACGAGCAATGACGTAAAAGTTTTCGGTTGACGCTCGAATCTTTGCTTTTTTTCGACGGACTCTGTCCAACCTACAGTCGCGTCTGTATTTACGTTGACGTGATAGAATTCGGAGTACGCGATGCTGTTTTTTTTTTTAATATGGTTTGTAACTGACTTCCCTGGTCTTCTGTTTCTGTTTACAGTAAGCATGGCTAGTGCCACAGTCAATTGTAGAGTTTCAAAACGAAAGTATCGCGGGAAGTGTAGTAATTACAAATTTCTAAAATTCTTGTCAAATATTCGCCAGTCGGAAAATAAGTTAACGCAAACAAATTTTTTATATTTAATACAAATTCATGAGTATAATTACTGATTAATTATTCTAGTATACGTGGCTGATTATAAAATATTTTTAGCATATAATATCTATAATAATAAATAGTTGTTATTTGTAGTATGCCTAAAACTAGAGAATTACAAGTATTTGAGAGAATTCAAATTTATGAAAGAAGAAATTTATGGAAAGGATATCCATTACGCAAATTAAATTACGCATTCATGAACAAAATTTACATGGACGGATATTAAGAAAAAGACCTTATATTTCTAAGGCAAACGTTCAAAAACGTTTACATTTTGCGAAGGAGCATTATAAAAAATCAATTTCATTTTGGGAGTCAGTAATATGGAACGATCTAAAACTTGAATTAATTTCAAATAAAAGGAGGAAATATGTTTGGAGAAAAGGTCATATATTTAAAGAAAAAAATTAATAATACCCACTATTAAACACGGCGAGGGCAGTATAATGATATGGAGTTGTTTTAATAACAACCACGTTGGAAAAGCAGTAATCGATGGAAAACTTCCTGCTGCCAAATACATAGAATCACTGCAAGAAAATTTATTTCCATCTATGGCAAAATTTGGAGTTCAGAGATCCTACGTTTTTTCGATATTAACAAAAATTAAGAAAACTGAAAATATGTGTTAATTTTATTACTGTTTTGTTATAAAAAGAAATGACTATTTCGATTAGAATTATAAAGACTGAATAAACACATTATTGTTACGAACTAATATTGCATTGACATTTATCACAATTTTTTACCTACATTCTTATGCATACTACAAATAACAACAATTTATTATTATAAATATTACATGCTAAAAATAATTTACAATCAGCCACGTATATTAATATAATTAATAAGTAATTATAGTCATGAATTTGTATTAAAAATAAAAAATTTGTTTGCATCAACTTACTTTCCGACTGGCGAGAATTTGACAAGAATTTTAGAAATTTGTAATTACTACACTTTCCGCGATACTTTCGTTTTGAAACTCTACGATCGACTACTCATGCTTACTGTAGACAGAAGCAAAAGACCAAGAAAGTCTTTTTGATAGATGGACAGATGGAGTTATAAAATTTTTTCAAGTATGTTTCGTCTTAGTCGGCTAAGTAGCCGGCCACGTGCGCTACAGCGCATTGTATGGTTTCTACCGCGTAAGTATAGGTGAACGTATAAGTAATAAAGTGGGGAGATCTCACCGATCGGTCGGCTAAGTGTTAAAATAAGTCATGCTCTCTCGAATAGGGTTTATTAGATCAAAATCGACAAACAATAGGTTCGACTTTTGTCCAAAGCATGCTGCGCCCTACTGTGCGACGCGTCCGCGCGAAGTAGGAAAAAAAGACGATGGGAAACATCTGTCAACAGCGAATCAGACATCTGATCCGACGGACAGGAATTTCAAGCTCATGCGGTCACCTAAATTCCAGAAGATTTGATTTCGTACGATTGCGAGAGCTACGGGCCGCAGCCGGGCAGCTGTCGGCTGGAATATCCAGCAATTAAAATCACGGACAGAAGAGTGAATTTGGTCACGGCGCCTGATGCGCAACGAAAACAAGCCGTTTCTCGGTCATCGATCATCATTACTTTCACAGGACGCACTAATTTGATACTCGCGTGAATGGAATGGAGCCCACGGATTTTACGAGTCGTTAACGGCGCGGAAAAATTACTGACACTTTGGTTCGCGGTGTCTCTCGAATTCCTGTTTTGCAACTAAATATTTGCTCTGGTTTACGCCATCGGTATTCCCCTCAGTATTCCTGCGTCAAACGATAGTTTTATAAACGCTTATAAATACTGTTTAGTCTAGTATATTTTCATCGTTACAGCAATTGTGTAAGGAAAGATGAATTGTCAATCAAATTGAATACTTACATTCACTTATGGCCTTATATGTCTTATATTGTTATATGTGTTTTCTTGTTTGTAAAAGAAGGTTTTTAAACGACTTTAGTTTTATTACATTTTTCTTATGATTTACTATCTTCGGCGTTAAACAATCATTGAGAGTCTAGTGTACAATTAAATTTGAAGTAATGAGTCGCTTTAAAATGTAATCGGCGAGGAGATGTAAGACAAGATCATTTTTTTGGGCCCTCCTTTCTTATTTCTCCCAAAGCTAGTAGTATCGTGTAACAAATTGGATACAAAATGGGAATGCACGAGTTTCCGCTCGATTTCACGAATCCCCACGTTCTTAGTCCCCAAATAATACTAAAATTGTGCCTTGCTCATTTTCACTGTGACATTTCTCTATATATGTTGCAAGGCCTGGACGATAAACGTCGCGGAAGTATCCCCACTACCGCGGGGTATACTCCGTGAGCGGCCACGAAGCTCGAGAAGCCTTGCACGCCGAAGAGTGTAAACATAACACGGCTCGACTATGTCTCCCGGATGATGCAGGACGTTGGCAAGACCCGTGTTGTTTACGTACCCCGAGAATTCACTTCTTCGCTTCTGTTGTGCCGTGAGGAAGGAGGGATGGGATTCTCTCGAGAAATAATCCTTGTCTTCTTGATAACTTGGAAGTTTTTATTGAGTAGGCCACTCACACACACACACACACACACGCGCGCGCGCGCGCACACACACACCAACAGATTGGTTACAAGAAACTTGCGCTTACAGAAATTATGCGTCCGTGCAATAGAAGTGTTAGCTCGGAAGTGAAGCTTCGTTCGATGAAAAGGCTTCGTATATGGCCCTTTTACAAAGACCTTTGCCACTCCAATGATGCGGCATAACAGTAAATCTATCTTCGTGTCTCTACCGTAACTGTCCAAATTTTGTCCCCTCCACTGGAACCAGTTTCGGAGATACTACATACTGTGGTTCAGAAGACGCAGTCTAGAGGAAAGATTAAACGGGGCACATTGTGTAAAGAGGTGAACACGATTGTCGTCGTCCTAGTGGCAGAAACGAGGCGTCAGGTACCAGAAAGAATCCGGTCGAAGATCGTCGCGCGGTGAGCTGTCGGCTTTTAGAAAGATGAAAAACCAGTGACTGGTACGAAACCGCCGTTACGACGAGCACAATTCCATTCCACTTAATTAGTTTTTCATTATCCTTGAAACAGGATCGCGGTACTTTCTCTACGATGTCGTCCGACGATCGACAAGAAACGGAGGACTGGTGTCATCCACAAACGAATGGTTGCTCGATCATGGATCGTCGATCGAAGCAACTGCACCAGATCTCTCCAATTAAAAATCCGTTTTCCCGTAAGAACGTGAGAAACGAGGGGACTTGTACCGGATCAGAGTTTTCTTGAATCGATCCTCGTGAGATTTCTAATCGAAACGGTACGAGTTACTTTGAAACGTTAATTAGTTGATTAGAGCGTCGACTGGTGCTCTAATTTGATGATAGTACAGTACACTCGCTGTTGTTCAGAAAACGTATATTTTATTTACAGTCTCGTATGTACATGTACATAGCTAGCTTAGAGATTTTATGTAGCACATAAAGTTGGTTATAATTTTCTACAGTAAATAAAATATTTAAATCGATCGGTGTGATATTTAATATTCAATTTACTGAATCTCTTAGTAGAAAGTAAAATCCTGTTTAAATTCTATTTCTTGATATTTTTATAGAGCATTAGAAATTTGCGTAAACATTGGTAGCCTTAGTATACTACTAAATTAGTGTTTAATTGTTTATTCAATTTAATTTTATTCACCTAGAAAACAACTATAGAAATTAAGATCTTGATTAAGATATTACGCGTACAGCCTTGCAAATTTGCATAAACATCCGCGGTCTAATCATTATTTATATCAGTGTCTAAAGTCGCAAAGAAGCATCAGTTACTCTTTGCCAATTGTAAGTACGCACATTTATTGATGTGACGTCTATTTTTACGGCGATGCATGTTTTTTCGCAAATAAAAGGAGGTTATAGATCAAGGAAGGTGAAACCCTCGTTTATAGGCCAATTAAAATTTTAAATTTTCCATTCGACCCCGTTTCCAGCCGACAGTTTTGCTATTTTGATCGTGTTATGGGGCAAAAAGGAACGTAGAAGAAGCATCGATACGCGCGCGAAAAGCGTGAAAGTTCCAGGAGAGTAGATCTCGATGAATAACGGATGAGATTCGCGCGTACGAATAAAAAGAACATGCTAAACTGCCACAGAACAACAAACACAGCTTTTCCCATGAAATCGAGCCAATGCGACGCGACGAAGAAATTGCGTTCCGCGCTGCAGAAAGTAGAAAATTGCCATTCATGTACGATTTCATCGCGTTTCTGTTTCGAACAATTGCTGCGTAGATCGTGTTCAAATAATCCGTGGCTATCACATTTCTGGCGCATTGCTCAACTGGTTACCATTGCTCCAGCTAATAAAACCGGTTAAAACTCATGGCTATCGTTTCGTTCAGAGATATAGAACAGAGTGTATTTGATAGTTTCACCAAAAAATCTTACTGCATGTTCCAACACTTGAAGTCAATGACAGCTTCTACTTAAATCTTCTGATTTTAATACTTTTAATTCTATCATTTTTAATCGTAACATTTGTAATTCTAACACTTTTAACTCTATCTTTGTTAATTGTAGCAATTTTAGTTTTATTCTAATCAGTTAAATTTTGGTTATCTGGACACCTATCCTCAACAGAATTTTGTCGAAGCGCGAAAGATAACTGTTCGTTTCGATCTCTGTGGAGAAGACAAAATCAAGGTCGAACCTTCCCTGCACACCATAAAGGCGTGATATGTCGACTCACAAAGACTTGTGAGCGCCAGATTCGACCCGGATACGGACACCGAGACTGGCAAACCAGTCCTCGTGGATATGTACCATCTAATTGACGTTCACTGCCTACATGTATTGTATCTAATTTCACGATTAGACAACTTCCTCGAGAATCTGCGTGGAAATACGAAATATGTGGACCTCGAGGTGTGACTCAAGGCAAAACCTAAAGTACCATCAATCTATCAAGTATTATCATAATCATTTTTCTTGAGGGAAGCAAATGAAGAGTATCGCCTGATCAAACTCTAGATTGAATGCAGAAGAATCCTGTTCCCGTGGCTTATCTACAGATAAAGCAAAATTTGAATTAAACATCCGTCAATTATCATTCAGGAAAAGTTTCTTTATTCGCATCTACACTCGTAATATCAATAAGAAGTCTACTTTCACATGGTAACATAGGAATGCGTAATGTTCGCCATTTCACATGAAAGAATTTAATATCTCTGTTACGTGGCATTTCGCCGTAACGCAATAATAATCTAATCATTTCCTTCGGCAAGAATGGACGAGAGTACAAAACGGAAGTGCATATAAGAAAATGCATAAGGAAAACTGATCATAAATGTTTAATAACAAAGCGGTCGCTGTATAATCATTGATTGTACAACGCCGGAAGAACAATGCCAATGAACGTTACCATTCCTAAAGAACTCCCGGAAGTTTTTGAGATTTATGAAAACAAACATTTTACCAACTTATCTTTTCTGTTTGGTTCCTGTGTCTTGGCGGACATTTTCGTGAACAAAATGTAACGGAGCTGTATCAGGTGGGGCACATATTGAATCTAGACAAGAATCTTTGTCGTTACTACGTACGCGATACGACGCGTTTCACGCGGCTCGGCGCGGATCGGTGAAAAACCTTGAGAAAAATAAACAAGTTGAGACCGAGCCAGCCGCGAGTCAATTCCAGCCAAGATTATTCTATTTAGGTAAATACGTATTTTTGCATATTAAACGGCCGCGGTTAGCGGACCGTTGCAGCCAGAGATAAACGACTTAATGGAGCGCTAGCAACGAGAACATATTTCGCATCGAATCGGTGTTAGTAATTTAGCCCATTCGACGGCACTTTGAATAATGGAAAATATGGAGTGGATATCGAACGGGCATTTATATCGATCACCAGGCTCGTGAAAAATGTGGAATATCCTGCGCGTGATAACGCTGGAAACGCCGAAACGGCTCGATGAATGCATCGATGCACCGCGTCGCGTCGCATCCATTCCATTTGGAATGTGCAATTCAATGAATCCGTTCGAGACGTTCTACTTTGACACCAGCGAGCGATCATGAATTATCGATGTGCTGAAAATGGGAACTATGTAAATTATACGCGATGGCTGTGTCGACTATAAAAATGCCGTAGAATGTTCCGTACGCCAAGGGGTTGCACTGGAACCCGGACGATTTTATCAACTATTTCTTTCAATGTAAGTCGTTGACTCCGTCCAGCTTTTGATGAATTGCGGATGAGGGGATGAGTACCTATTCGGCGTGACATTGTTCTTGAGTGGATTGAAAGTTTATAGGTACCATAAGTTATCCGGCAGACCATAAAGTGGTCGGTCGAGTAGCGATATCTTTCGTTGGAGAAGGATAGAATATCGTAACTAGACATCGGATCTTTATGCACCATGAAAATTTTCTACCTGAACTGCAACAAACTGGAGTGAAATAGAAATTGATTTTCTTCATTAATACGTTTCATAGGGTTGAAAGTGATATAACGACATTTCGAAATTCTTCTAAGGTTTTTACTGTATTAAATTAAACGTACTCATTTCGTACTAAACACATAAAATCCGCAATCTAAATATGACATGCCCTCTCGTTCTGGCACTAAGCGATGTCGAGCAAAAAGGAAAGTCAAGTCGTATGATCCAATATTAAAAATGTTATCATACTTTTAAAAGTGTCCGAACATTACTGTGGATTCAGTGTACAGCGGAACTCCGTTTATAGGAACTAAATTTTACCAGTGCCTGGTTAATTGAACTATGACTAAGCGAACTTCGTTATTAAATGAACGAAAAATTATAGTCAGTGTTGTAAGACAGCTGGACTCCTATTACATGAACTAACTTGTCTCACTGTAGCTTGTTAACGAATACTAGCGTTATTCTACAGACAAGAGGCAGCTGTATGGAGATTCCAGGTTCTGCAATTTCTCCAGTCGATTACGTCAACGATTCGCGCGAACGGTTTGCAAAAAGAAAAATGATCGGCATGTACCTTCGCGTATTTGTCGCCTCCTGACAGGCGGTGGGGCGCCTGTGCGTCGTCTCCTGGCGTAGGTGTGAACCGGTACGATCAGCCTCGGCCTCGGTATAAGGAATCCACCTTGATTATTGCCACTCTGATTCACCTCGGACTCGCTGTCGGTAGTGCCGGTACTGCTCGATCTCCTCGACTCAGAGTCCTCTCTAACTATAGAGGAACTGACCCGGCCACCCTCTAGCACACCCTCCAATTGAGAGATCACCTCGGCGTAGGGTTGCCGGCACCTCTCATCCTGTTCCCTGGTAACTTTGCTCCTCCCATTACCGGTCCAATTTACTCCGCACTCGCGCCAGCTGGCCTCGTAAAGAAGCTCCATGGCCCGTCCCCTTGTTGCATCAGGGTCCAACAAGAGTTCCGGGTCCTCCAGGACCGCGCGACCAGGATAACTCCTCACCTTCATCCTTGAATCTATCAAAATCCCTTCCGGAGAACTGTTACGCTTCAGACCAAACACGCACACACACCGTCTCTCTAACAGTCCACCGAGGAAAGAGATTGTTGCTCAGGGACAATACATTGCTGACTTTCATCGAACGGGTCGACCTTCGGCATGATTCACCGCGGCTCTGGTCACTTTCTGACGGTTTTTGCGCTTTTCACACGCGCGGACGTAAATTACACCAGACGCTTATTAATTATCACCGGTTCACCGAGTCACGTTCGCCGGTATATCGCGAAGCCCCGGGACTCGGGACTCGGGACTCGGTACCCCGTTCCTCCCGCGGGACCGGCTAAGATTTACCGTGGGAACGTGAAATTCGAGAACCCGCCGCGTATCTGGCATCCATCCAGCCAGAAGATCGATGGATCGCTCTTCTCGACCGCTTCCGTCTGCGCCGAGCGAAACCACTCGCGTCAAATCTCAGGCGCGTTCCACGTGTGAATCACTGGGACGCGACGCGACAGTGAATCGTGATTGGATCAACGAAAATCAGTTTTTTAATTTGAACAGAATTTTAGTGATTCCTTCAGTGTGTCTTGCAATTTCTTCGTGCACGAAGGTGCGAATTCTGATGTCCTGAAATCGGCGAGCCAATGCCAGGTCCCTACGACAACAAGAACCGATGGAGTACCTATTTTTAGCTCCACCTAGGTGTAAATCGTGATCAATCCTCGGATCTATTATAAATCAGTCTCAGTTTGAATAGGAATTTCAGTGATCTTTTATCAGATTGAGCATTAGATACAAAATCGATTGTTTTTGAACTGGCGGAGTCAATTTCAGACTTCTGCGAACACAATAAATAACGGGGGACTCATTTGCAGATCCACGGCTGTATGAATCGTTCTCTCTCCTTGCGAACAGGAATTTCAATGATCCTGCCGATGGAGCGTCTGTATCCTTAATACAAGATAAAACAAACTGTTGTTTTTTGAAGTCAATTTCAGACTTCTGCGAGAATAATAAACAATGGAGTAGTATCAATTTTTCAATTCTCTTCGCTCTAAATCGTGATTCGGTCGATCCTCAAGATCTGGGGATTGCGCGTTCGAAGATCTTCTCCAAATCAACAACAATTTCAGTGATAGCCGCTTTCGACGTATCCTGTATCTTCGTCATATAAGAAGAAACAATCGTTGTTTTTGATCCAACGAATCGATTCCAGACTCCTGTGAGAACAATGAATGATGGTGTCCTTATTTTTAGATCATCCGCGGCGTAAATCCCGATCCTCAGACCAAACGGGACTTCGTGGTTGCCATTATTACAAAGGAAAGTTTCGTTCGAAACAAGTTCTCCTGCGATTCTATCAATGCATCCCTGTATTTCTTGCGACCGATACCGTTCAAATACCAAGACTCTCGCATTGTCGACACATTTGGCACTCTTATAGATCCTCCGAATTCCCTAGATCTTGAAGCTGCGCTTTCGAGTGGGAAATCGGCCGAGCGCGATCATACTTACAAGAGAGCTGTGCAGCCAGCCATAGTGGTCAACAAAGGTTGGAATACTGGATCGATGGATCGATCGGTTGCGCAATGAAATCCAGTTGCGGAACAATGAGAGCCAGTTCCGTTTTCACTCGGCGTTCGATCCCGGCGCGGCGCTTCCGTTTCACTAGGATCGATCGTCGTCGAGATCCAATATTGTGTATATTGTTCGCACGGTTTTCGAGTTGAGGACGCTAGGCTCGAAGGGACACTGATCCCCTCACAAAGGACAATGCCTGGGGATCCTGGCGTCGCGCAAACGAGGACACTACCCAGGACCACTCCTTCGAGACTGACGCTCACTGACAGCGTTCACGACTGGTGAAAAGTACGCCCGCAAAGACCGTGCACGAGAAACTCCCTTCCCCGCTGACTGTCGATCCCCCACTATGTCTGCTGTTAGTGAGAGAAAGGACAGCGGCTCTCAAACCGATCTTCCTGTAACCGGTGGAACCACTCCCACGTACGGAAAGTCTGCACACTACTGGCGAAAAGTTTCCGACAGAATTGACCATAACGAATAACATTTTATATTAGTTCATTCGTTTATTCGTTATTCGTTGTTCGACGAATAGCGACACTGCGAGACTATGTCTCTCGAGTTTCCAGAAATTCTTGATCGAATTTTTCAACAAGAATTGAACGGTGAAATCGACCTACCTCGGATTTTTGGCCATTTCCACTTTTACACAGAACTGAAACGTACAAAAATGGACTCATTCGTATCACCCAAGAAGGACTAGTATCTCGCCTCCCTCCATGAACAAACAATAGATTTGTGAAACATTGTCGTTCGAAATGGTCTCATCTCTCGAGTGTTAAACAATATATACGGCGAGAAGACGGGATTTTTACGCGTAATCCAATATATAGATAACAGGGTTGGGCATCGTTTAAGTTAATGTTCATTTAAATGATTATTAAAATAAAACATTTGTTATTTGGAAATTTAAATAACAGACAAACAAATTTTAATTGCTACTTATTAATTATCATTTAATTGCTTATTATTTATTGCTTATTCGGTACAACGCGTTGAGTACACGTCGTCATAGTCAGGAAATATGTAAGAAGGATCGTCTTCGATCGTTCTAACACGCCGAGTCTAACTGACTAAGCGGTATCATTGAATTTACGAAGAAAGGTGCAAGTTCTTCATTTAGCTGTTCTTGTGTTTTTGTTGACAAGAACGTTTGTTGATATGAACCAGTGCTGGGCACATTTCCTCAATCGAGGCAAAACCGTCCCCCCATCGTAGCGCCCACTGTCCCCCTTTGCACTTTTTGAAACGAATATATAAAAAATATTATGATTATATAATAATAATTTATTGTTTATAATTTTCATACTATCATGTCTTTCTAGTAAACTATGTAAACACAATTATTATTCCTCTTCCATGATTGAAATAATAACAGCACTTTGAAATTCTGCTAATGTTTTTACTGTTTTAAATTGCACCTGCTCATTCTTATCATAAATGCATAAAAATCCGTTGTCTATTGATTACACATCGTCTTCCTAATTTTCGCATCTTTTCGCGACAAAACATACGTCCGCTTCCTGGTCAGGACATTCGCATTCGCAACGATTTGCGCAATCATTACGCGACACGATGACGTGAACGTGATGTGTTTTCACAGCTGGTTTAACCGTGCCCGTTGCACGTTAAATTTTGTGTTATTACGACGCACACGATCCATTACGTACAGATTTAATTGTATAATAGTATCGTTCGGCCATTGCGCGAACGCTGTGTTTTTTTTTTAACTCGCCACGGCGCAACACAGGAAGTAAAAGGGAATTCCGGAAAATGAAGCACGAATTCGTGAAATTTCGCAACGACACAATTGCGCTGCACAGTAAAAAACTTGTCAACCACGAGGGCAAAAGTAAAAAAATAATTTCTGTTTCTATATTCTCTTCTAAATAAATACATTTTAGAAACCCCCATTTCTTTATAAACAGACTCATCAAACAAAAAAATAAATAACTCAGCATCAATTTAAAAAGAAATTTATCGTCATAACTAGGGGTGTGCGAGAACCCAAAATATCGGGAACCCGATTGTCCGGGCGAGTCGGGAAGAGGTCGGGTCGGGTCGGGTTCCCGATTATTTGGAGAATCCCCATAAATACGAGGATCTAGATTTTTTCGAGAACCCCGATTTTTTTGGAAATCCCGACACTTTCGAGAATCTCGAAATTTTCGAGTACCCGTCCCGAACCCGAAAAAATTCCGTGTTTCCGACCCGACCCGACCCGATATTTCGGGTTCTCGCACACCCCTAGTCATAACCTGAAGTATCGCTTTTCAGTTATAACTTATAATTATGTCATTAAAAACGGGCGCAAAAAGAAGTGGTCCCTTTTGTAGCACACATCTCATTAATTATATTAGGTCTACCGGAAAGTTCTGTCCGATAGTGTTACACCAAGTGACACTACAAGTTGACTTCGGTTGACTATCTCCCTTTATCATTGCATTTACACACATGTACTCTCCAAAAACGATGGAAAGTATATTCTATAATAAATATTATTAAATGTATGAAAATTGTGTTATTTTCGTTCAATGCAAAAACGGACAGAACTTTCCGGTAGACCTAATACAAAGTTATCTCGATCATTTTCAAAGCACTTGAGCTGTTGGCTAGTTGTATAGATGAAACTGTACGTGACCGCACACTTTTCTATGCGTTCCAGTTATAAATGGTGCAGTTAGTCAGACTTTAATGGACACATTGAGCGCATGGGCGGAAAATCGTCTCGACCAAAGGAACTTTGAGTGGCAGAATTGCAATGGGTTTTAATCTCGGTCGTCGCTTCTAATTGTAACTTGCTCACCGTCCGTGCACGAAGTTCAACCATTGTTCCGTGCGACCATAAGCCGTTGTTAGCGTTGTTACGCCCCTTCGAAAAATTCGCGCGAAATCCAGTCCTCGGTTTCGCGTGATCCGCATACATAGGAATTAACCTCCCCCTGCCGCTTGTTTAAACGACACTTTGCTCGCGATTATGGTTGGACACATTGGACACATAGTATGGACACTCGACCGTGCGAGACTCATCCCTTAACCCCTTGCACTAGATTGTATAAACAATCGTGTATGCCAGACACATGTTTCTAAATTGATTTGAATTGTAAAACTATTTTAACGGGTGAAAATGGCTGCATTTTATTTTACCAAATTTTACCAAATTTGTTGTTTCTGCGAAAAAAAAATTAGAAGCAAAAGACGGTATTAAAAACTTACCCTCCATAACATAAACGATGGACCCGACATCTCCTTCCCGTATAATAGTCGAACCAGCTGAAAACGTAACAGAATACATGCAGTCAACAATTTCCCTGATCTGCGTCAGCTCCAAATTCTTCATGAAGTCATTGTCCAAGATGGCAGCTTTGATCAAGTCACGGGACCTGTAACGTACAAACAAAAATTTTTTCTTTAGAACATTATTTCGGTTATGTTTTTGCGTTTGTTCGCATATAATAGTGTAGAGATAGTGTACATAACAAACAGAATCATTTAGTTACCTGAGAAATGAGATATCTACTTTGGAAAATAGCTTCTCGCGTACAGACGTGTACAAATATCAATGTACACGTTGAACGTTTTAGAAATTCGTAACATTGAAATAAAAAGCATAGCTCTGAAGTACGTTACATAAAGCAGAAGTATCAATTTGTTTGTGTATATTTGTATGTCCATATTTGAATATAAGGAATACCAAATATCTTTGGAGTTCGCGTGTTCTTGAATTTAGTTGAATTAATAGATAAATTAATTAACTGGTAAAAATGATTTATTTATAGAATTATAACATTAAGAGAACAACGTTATACTCGCGAGACATGTGATGAGGGAATGAAGAACGAGAAACAAAATATAATAAAAAATGAAAAATTAAATTAATTGCTTTTTTTTTTAAATATCCTACACAACAAAAATAAGGGAAGGGGAAAGCAAGGAGGCCACGATTAGGGTGCATGCTCAAAAATAAAGTAGAAAACATTTTTATGAATGATTAATGAGAAAGAGCGGCCGCGGCTTCAATCATTGCTTTCTCCTTCTCGAAGCGCTCGGAGCGCCAGGACGGCACGCGGGAGAAACGATGCGTCGCTGAGGCGCCACATATCTATCAAACAAATTGTTATTAACGCCAGGCAACGAACGTAGGCTGCTTTTCACTCAAATATTGTCATGTTTATCATTTAGTTATTTATATGTTTATATAGTGTACAATACACGACGTTAAAAAAAGTCACGGTAAGTTTTACGTTTAATTTCCTAGAAACTTTAGTACAATAAAAATGTTACTACGATCAAGATAATATTCTCTACAATTGTCCTAAAGTATGAGAGTTTAATGAAATATAAATATTTAATCTAATAAAAAAGTCTCCAATATACGAGAGTTTAGTTTTAATATGATATTATCACCTCTTTCCGGGATTCAATGTATGAAATGTTAAATTTATTTGAAAATTTAGCGATATCGTTTGCAGAGACATCTATGATGATCGTAGAAAGCAATAGCAACACGCGCGATAACTATGAAATCTTTTTTGTTTCAATTGGAGTTTTCTTTAACGAAAAATTCATCAAAATTTTTATACAACACCACAGTGTATTGTGTTGTCGATTATATTTAATAAAGGCTGATTTAACTGTTTGTATTAAGCGTGATTGTAGAGCGGACAATGAATCAGTGTCCTACGACTCTACCGATAAGCGATATAAGAGTATAATATGCAGCCAACGTTTAGGTTAGTTCGGAAGTATCCTTAATTTACAATTGTAAACTCGATTAGGAAAATTCTCAATTATTACTTTACAGAAACACGAACATCCATAGCAGCCACATTATTCTATGGTTATGCAAAATTTTCTTTTATACATTTCCAAAGTAGATAATTGTTTGAACTTTCTCCAAGAAAGTGTTTTACCGTTCCTCCGAATTGTTTACATGCATTTAGACAACCAAATTGCAACTTCAGAGTGAATATTAATTTATTAAATTCGATACTCTTTTACGTTTGCTTATTACTAGATATTCTTTTTCAAAATTAATATATTATTGTTATTACCATTATTATTATTATTATTGTAACCCAACAAGTTATCCATGTATAGTATTTCATTTAGACGATGAAATATTTGATATTAAATGCGAAGCCTATATTTCACATATTATATCAATTTACGAAAATTGAAATTAACGAAGTACTTGCTTCATGCTTTTAAAATTTGCTGCGATAAAAATAAAAAAATTTATTACGTTTTAGACACTTTAGTATAAAATACGCATGATACAATAACGTTAGAACGTGCAATATAAGCAATTCGAATATTATTTATTCTTATCAAATTTGTGAAAATTGTTTTTGTTATGCCTCAATGTTGCAAAGATAACAATAATAGCATGCTCATAAGCATAGCTCTGGGAAGCTTTAAAGTATAGTAACTTTAGCATTAACAATCCACGAACGCTTAACGTTGGCTGCACTCGATGTTCCGAAGCAAATGCTTGCGTTTATTCGCAGAATGAAAGATCAAAAGCGCCGAACTATGTTTACCGCGGTACACCTGTCGTATATTCTGCATTAGTATACACTGTGCCTCGAACGAGTATGTATATGCAATTATGGTGTGATAAATGTCGATTAAGCCTATCAAACTGTGTATGTTCGAACGATCCTTAATGCGTTATCAAGAATAATTTGTTTAATACCTTATATGGTAAAATTAACATGTAATTTCTGTGGACGACGAATTATTTAGACAAACGACAGTGTATATTCACCTTTGTTTAATACCTTATATGGTAAAATTAACGTGTAATTTCTGTGGACGACGAATTATTTAGACAAACGACAGTGTATATTCATCTTTGGAGGCTTTGAACAGTGAATGAAACTTAACAAACCTTTTAACGCGATAATGGAATATGCATTTTCCAGAAGCATCATAATAACGTTGCAGATTTTACGCATTTGTGACAAAAATGAGTAGACCAAAATAAAAATAGTGGAAGCACTTAAAGAATTTAGAAATACTATTATATGTATTATTTTCAACTCATTAAAATTATTAAAAAAAGAAATAAATCTATTTGTGGTTCTTGTAACTTGCAATTAATGTACGTAAGTTCAGTGGTCTGTATTTTTCAAGATAAAATTTTATCATCTTTTTATTATGAAAAAATACTAAAAATTAAACAGTTTACTCATAGAAAAGTTAAGGAATATAGAAACAACACGATGTTAGATATTTAAACGTATTATTATAATTTTAAATTTTCTGAAATTGTTGTGATGAAATATTAATAGAGAAGTTGCAGAAGTGGTTGCAGACGTTTAATAAGAAGATAGAACGCGATTAAGAAATAACATGTCGAGTTTAACGAAGCTCCGCGTTCTGCATTGAAAATAGTCTCGGTGTAATACCTTGTCACGTACTTTCACGGTAACGTAATTTGTATTAGCGAAATCATGATTCTAGATTGCGTAAACATCGATCAAATTTCACTTTTAATAATAGCTCAGGTGATCGTAAAGTCATCGATCTCTATGACCTCAAAATCAGTTTTATCGTTTCGTTTTATTCGTTATCGTTTTCAGTTGAATAACTCATAAAAAAAAAGAAAATCATGGAAAAAGCATGTTTACCGGTTGACTGGGTGGGATCCACCCAGTGGTGGGGATAAAATTTTTGTGACAGTTACGGATATAATAATGTATCAAAATTGTAAAGCTGCATCAACGAGGAAATTATACAACAAATTTATTTCTTTGGGTATATATTAAAATAATATAGACATTTTTGTTACTTGTATAATTTTAATGTTAATTGTAAACCTAGTGTTGGCCAAAAACTCATCTTCACGCTGATGTATACAACTATTTTAAAGAAACAGTTCTGTTTGCTTGAAGTACGTAAAAAATTACTGTTCGGATTAGATTACTTTATTCGACAGGTTGTTTGGAGTATATGTAGATAGTGCTCAACTCATACTACCTTTGCGGCTTTTGAAATTTGACGACTACTTTGGTGTCTTTGGTGAGCGGTTCCGCGGAAATGGCTTGTCTCTTCGACCTCGGGCCACGTCCAATGACACCGGGAACCAAGCTGAAGTCCACAATTTGTCGGAATTTGTCAATCTCATTTTGAAGGTAGCGGATGGTAATGTCCCGTTCTTCAATCGCTTTCTCGAGAATCTCTATCACTTCGTCACGGCGACGCAATGCCTCCGTCCTCTCGTACAAAAGTCTCTTCAGATCTCGCATCGAATCCATGGTCCCTCGATCTCCTGTCAGCACTTGGATCAGGATCTACTTCTCGCGACAATTTCCACCGATCCACGTGTCATGCACGTGTCACTTCTTTCTCAGAGAACACCAATTTTATTTTTTGATCACACCAATTTCTTCCCAACCTTTCAGCGATTTTGATTGGTTCGCGACGGTGTGGCTATTACTACGTTTTTATTTACTATTTCGATGAAGATCCCTTGCCCTACAATATCGAGTCAGGCTCGTGACGTAGATTCTGAACAGGGGCTACTAAATATGTATGTCATTAATTTCCTTTAAACCAAAATAAACTTCTATTTTGTTGTAGTCGATGTATGGGGTGTCCGAAAAGGTTGATTTCTGAGGTCATTTGACGTAACTTTTTCCGTTGCGAAAATGTTCTCCGTAGTTTTGTTAAGAAGTTATTAACGAAAAACACGAACCAATCAGGGCCGGTTACAGCGGGCTGATTCTGGCTTGGCCAATGCCAACGCCACGCTCGACGCGATCTGCCGCGCCGGAATCGGCCTGCTGTAGCCATTATGTTTTTCTTTAAGAGAGAACATTTTCGCAAAGGAAATAGTTACTTCGAATAACCTCAGGAATCAACCCTTTCAAGTAAGTACAACATTTTTCGGACATCCTGTGTACACATCAAAGAAAATGTAATTGTCACCGATTAATCGATACAAGTCTTAAATATTTAAAACATTAAACTTTTCAAAGTAATTCATAGATTTATTGCAAGCTAAAAAAATATATTTATATAATATTTTCGTAAGCATTTAAACTAACGTGAACGTCACTGCGCAATCTGGACACGAATTTGTCACTATCAACTAATGCTGGCACTATTTCAAATCGGAAAAATGTTTTTTCTGCTAATGATCGAAAAGGTTGGAAATGCCATGGCTGATTTTTAGAGTGAATACGACTAACGATGACACGGATATTTAAAATATTACAATTTATTATTTTTATACGTACAAACTACAAATTCAATTTTCGTGGTTTCTGCACCAAGAAATTTATTAATCTTATTTACTTTCCTACGACACTTTCCACACATATCGATCTAGCAAACAACTACTTCAAATTTGTATCTGCTCAACAGGCATTTTCTTTAAGAGCCGAACAATCGATAAGCTAATCGAATTCATAGATTGTCTCACGTCTTTAAAGTCGTACGATCCACCAAAAATAACTCGATCTATGTATTTGAAATCTTAGGACCGATACATCCGGAGTCGAGAAAGATAATAAACTATTTTAGAATTCGTATGATCACAGTGATATGTACATGCTCTATCTGACAATCGAAGTTCTAAATACCAGTACATCACTGGTATATAATTTATTTAAATTCTTTCTAACATTTTGGTGTAATAAAACTATAATTTTCTCATTTCTATTGTATTTTATCACTTAAACTTTCACTTGAAATATACAATTCACATGCAAATATGCGTTCAACAAGTGATTCGAATAAACATTGTAAGATTTGAGAACTATAAATATCCACCTGTCCTAGTCTTGATTATTATTTTAGAAGAAAAGTGGTGATATCAGCAATATTTATTTTTGTATCATTATTAACAATCGACCAGAACTGAACTCGTGTCTTTCGACTAATTTTGAGCAATTCAAGGATAGCAGCACAACGAAATTAGAAATCAAAATTCAAATTCTGATAACATGTACAATTGGAGATCCTCAAGGTTCTATTTTTTCCAAAAGAGACGGAAAAAATCTAGCATTACCGCTGCCTCCTGAGAATAATCGAAGTATCCGATGGAATTGTTGTTTTTTTGCAGTCATTTGTCCGGCTTCGAATTAACGTATTCCGATTACATAATGGAGATTTCAGACGCTCAGTGTTCTTGAGCGTCCTAGACCAAAGTGAGGGGTGTACTGGTGTGTAATACTTTCGAAAATGACCGTGGAATAACAATGATTGACAGTTGTGATTGGCAGACTGTGGAAATTGGGACGGGTAAAATTTATCGGGTTATGTATTGTCTCGATCTTTGAATATTTTCAGCTACGATTTCAATCATAGTTTACTAATGCTTTAATTTTACGCAGTGTATATGCTCCTATTTATAGTCAGAATGTTTTTAAACTTTATTTCACAAAGTTGCAGAAGTTGATTAGACAAATTTATCACTATAATTAGTGCAAAAATAATGGCCAATTTTGAATACTACTTTTGAAATTCGACAACTCGGCCCAAACTTAACTTCATAAACGCAGGAAAAATGATTTTAAGGCAGATTAACCAAGATTTAAATGCCACACAATAATGAGCAATGCTATCAGCAATAAGATCTCTTAGAAAGATGGTTTGTAATACAGAGCGCGCAAAAATTCAGTCATTATTTTTGCGCCAACAATTTACGTCAGCAGGAGATTCGGTTAATAATAATTTGTTGACGCGATTTTTACCTAAGTTTACTGCATTATGTAACAACTCTCGTTAAACTCGTTTAAATGTTTGGTACCATTTCTAAGAAACTGTCGTTTATAATAAAATTTAACTGTTTGCACCGATTGTTTGCTTCTCTGAAAATATTTCCGTTATCCAACTAATCCGAACGGAAACTTGTCAAGTATTGAACTTTCCAAAAGTTGCACGTGTCTCTTTGGAACGGAATGTACATACATGCTCGACAATTCTGATAGAATCTTATCTAAGTCCAGAGATTGTTAACAATTAACCGCATATCGAGTCGATTAATCATAGACCGCACACGATCAACGTGACTTTTTTTAGTATTTCGACAAATTATTCACTTTTCACATCGTGCACAATACGTCGCATATCGACTTGTTTAAATCTTCGAAAATTTCAATGAACCTCGACAATTCACATTTATCGAAAGTAGTCACATAAGATAATTATTAACAAGCGCGATTTCAATTACTCCAAAAATTTATACGTATGTATCGGCCCGTATTCGACCAGTTGACGCAAAGCTGACGTTTCATTATTGAAAGGATGATTTAATCAATTGAACGCGGACAAGAGGCGAAGTACCGACGCTTCGGGCAGTCTCTATCAAACTGATTACGAGATCGTGAATTTGTTCGAAAGAACTCGATGGTTTCTGAGCTGACGCCAATCGATCGCCGTTAAATCATAGGACAGAAAAAATCGTAACGCTAATTGCACGCTAACACAGGTTTACGTATTATCAGACTGACGCGTTGAAATTCATTTCTTAGATAACTCTTTCACAAAATATACAGTATCGCATCTAACTGTAAAACAATTTAATCAAAATGCTACCCCTGGCAAAAAGTGTTCGACCGCATTTAAAAATGAATGAATAATTTTCTTAAAATTTAACCAAATGAGTTGAGATTTCTCGACATGTGAAAAGAAAATGATTCTCTTACAGAATGCAGAATTGAAATAAATCCATAAATCCCCTGAATTAGTAACCGCCACGACACCAATAATCGCACACCTCGTACAATTGAAAAAAAGTACAGCTAAATGAAAATACTTTTGTTTAGTAATCCGATGAAAATTCGTCCGAGTAATCCCATGAACTCACGGTACCGAAATGGTACAGAGTAAACCCAAGTCACACCAACTGAACAATCCAAGCGGTATTTTCCCAGGATGTTCCCCGCGAAAGAAAACAAACCAAAAAAGGGAAGAGAGAAAAAAAAAGGAAAGAGACACTGTCGAAGGAAGTGGCACGCGATTCACTTGGCTCGCGGTGTTCGCGACACGGCCGCCACCTCAAAGGTTCACTGTGAAACTGATCGGAAAGGACCACGGGGACCAACGAAGGCTGTTGGTCGCGTAGGGCGGTAACGACTGACAACCGGCCGGTTCGCGCACAGTCTATTTTTGAGATATAATCGCGACACGGGCTTCCTCGAAGCCAGAGAACAAGCGCGCACACGGTCCGTCGACGAGCTGGCTGCGACGTCTTTCGAAAAATGGCCCCCTTTCACCGGGAGCTTCCCCCTCCCCCATTCGTTCGCGATGCTCTCGACTACCTGTACGCAAGCAAACCCTGAGAGTGCGTGACCAGCGTGTCCCATGGGGCCATCATTTACCCAACTGTTCCATCGATTTTTTGTTTTGGTAAAATTGTTACGGACCTGGAATTCTTTCTCGAGTCGGTAATATTGCTGGGGTCAACCGTTGCCTCGGGCAGAAATTAAGGGGACTATAGATTATTAAAATTACTTTGTATTATGTTGTATAGAAAAAGTATTTGATATAGACTTTCGAAACTTCGGGGATATTTTATTGGCTAATTAAAAAGTATAAAAATATTTTTTTTAGTGCAAAAAAGATAGTATAATAAAGTTATGAGAATATACTCTAGCTCCTTTTGCATTGATCTGAAACGATAAACTAAACAATGTTGTTATTCCTTTAAATGCAGTTCATCGATTAACCTTCAATTAAAAAGTTATAAATTAACGAAATAGCGACACTTTGAAAAAAAATTCGATTTTTCGCCCGCTAGTTTTTGATAATTAGTTTTAATTACAATCAATAGTTTTAAGTTATCTTGCCCGCCAACTCGGAGAAAGGAGTTTCAAGAAAAACGCGTATGTTTTATTGTTAGAAAAGCGGACACAAAGGTCATTTTTTGGGTCCCACTTCTGGAGTCAAAATAGATTCTAATGCAAAAGTTTTATTTTAGTTTAATTATCTGTTTCTATTTATTTCATATCCATAAAGGTCGCATTAAAATCGGGGTCATTAGCGACCACATTGGTTTACATGAAATGAATTAGTTATAAGTAGATACCTGCAGTAACGTTTTATGTACAGTCGGTGTACAAAGTATTCGTACACTCTTTAAAAACAAATAACTTTTTTAAAATTCAACCAAACGGCTTGAATTTTTTGGAGATGTTAGAAGGATTAATTTACTAAGTAATGAATAAATCTTTTTTTTTTTTAATTGCTATTGGTCGTAATTGCGAAGAAAAATGTAGAGATCATGATTTTTAAGTTTTTCATCTGTATCTCTACTAATGTTTACGTACGAAGAATGCGATAACAAAAGTAAAGTATACTAAAACAATTTTTCAAATTGAGCTGCGTTTGCATACGAAAAAATACGGTACATTACGTCAGCGAACGCAGTTTGAAAACCTTATTCAAGATAAGATTAACAGGTTAATTAGAATGCACCGTTTCTGTGACATGGGTAGCATGTATTATAATTTCGCTTAATTTTAGACTTGAGGATAAAAAATGTAGCACCATTTCGAAAAAAGTGTAGCACAATAATCAGAATGGTTTTGACCGTTTATTATTGCTATTATCATAATCGATACATTCGATCTAGTAACATAAAAATTAATTTTCAATTCTGAACAGATAATTCCATCACTCGCATGGTAGATACTGTTATGCGTTTTGTACTCGCCCATAGTTTCGTACATTTTGCATTGTTCATAAACTTTCTTCCACTTTGCAGTTTTCCTTTAGACGCGTACACAGTTCCCACGCGGTTCCCTAACAAGACCTTGCCTTACTTTTGAAGGTGTATCCACAACACGACGGAGGACAATCGTGCTTAACTTACACATAAACACGATCCTTCGACGAGCCGATTATGGTAGGCCTCATTTGAATTATTTAAGCCACGTTCACCGTGTTGTACCCTCTGTATTTCTATTGCGTAATCCCGACAATAAGCACGGTCGAATTTAGCTAAAAACCGGTGTTGTTTTGCAAGACTCCTTCGTTAATGGTGGACACTTGCTCAATGAACGCTGCAAATTACATGCGAAATGCGATGTTGCATGTGCAAACGTGCTTTGCCGTTTATCGTCATCCTGATACCCATCTGACACATGATTGTAACAGATTTGTACGTGCACTCTGTACACACGGGCACTGCACAGTGTCGAGTGACGTGTGAAAATAAAAATAAAAATATCAAATAATTCTGATAAGAGAGAGACTTCTTTCAATCGGAAATATAGGAAAAATTTGTTTGTAAAAGTTTTCTAAAAGAATCGTTAGAAATAAAAAATGTTATATCATAGTAATTCATTATTGTTTTTTGTTATATCATAGTGGTCAATGGTCATACTTACAATTAGTGATCCTTCAGCAATTCGACTTGTAAATCGCTTTTAGTAACACAGGTATGATGAACTCTCAAATAAATCCTCCGATTTTATCATCGCATACAATTAAATTATCATTACTGACAAATCAAGTGTCATCGCGATTGCCAGAACGAAACATATTTTCCCTGTCAATCTAAATTATTGACCGATAAAATTAATCGAAAACATGATAAAAAATTTCATAATACTAGCATATTTCATTATCGAAGACGGCCAACCGGAAACTGTCGGTTTCAGCAGTACGTCACCAAATAAACAAATATTAAATGTATGTCGAAACGTTTGTTACGTGGCTCTTACTCTTTATCTTTTTAATTTGCTCTCCCTCGACGTGTCACGACGAAAAAAGGCTTAATTGAACTCCAAGGTTGAATCGGATCATTCGATGAGCCAAAGAAACAATTTATCGTGGCATTGCTGTTTCTGTTCTTATCGAGGTTTTCGATGTCAGTATTAATGTAGATGCATTAAACAATACACTAGTATTAGCGGATCAATTTGTTTTATTCTCACCGCGAGAGAACAAACTCTTTGAGTTAGTTTTCTTCTTTGTTAAAAAATAGGTCGACAATATGTAAGAAATGTTTGCATAAGATGCCTGGATTTCGAGAAAGACAGCTGTGATAGTTTATCTGATAAACAGGCATGCAGTCATCATTAGATTGCAGATTTTATGCATTTATCAGTATCGTAAACGACTTAAAAATAATTTAATGGGTTTTTTATGGTAAGCCAGGCCTGATAAAATCTGCAAATTAGTCTATAAAAATTAATTTTTGCACAAAGATCCAATACTAGTCGTCGTTGCTGCTTACAGTAAGTGGAAACAGAATATATATCGTGAACAGACAACGTGATCCATTAAACCGTGCTCATCCTTTGACTACTCTTGTGGTAGGGCTACCGACTTGAAATTTGCTACAGATGATTTTCTTTGGCGGTTCTATCAAATGATGGGAAGAATCATCCATTTGATTTCAGGGCACATTTAACTCATTTACTCTTTACACAGTCAAATAGCCAAAATTTTATAATTATTGGAACTATAAAAATGCATTCACTCACATATGTATATGAAAAATGTCGGAATAAATTTCCTTATTCAAGCATCTATTACCAACATTAAACAACAATATTACCATTTTTATAAGGCAACTATATTAATTTCCATAAACCCTTCTTCGCGAGCAGCCCGGATAAATTTGATTTGAAATGAAAATAAGAAAAACCTGTTTGAAATCATTTATTTCGCATTGTTATTTTCGGTACTGTTATTCGAGAATAAAAATAATGTTGATTCATTTCAAGTAATGTATTATTTCGTTATCTTTTTTTTTTTAATTTGACAGAAGAAATAATCCTCAAAATAAACAAGACTCAAGTCTGATGGTCAGGTCATGAGTTATGACTTCGATGAACAATTTTTACGATTATCTGAAACAATTATGAAATCGAATAACATGTACATTTGAAACGATGCGATATCTCAAATAATGTTTCGAAAGTGATCACAGGTGCGGAGGCAATTATAAAATAAAATAACATGTTGCTTAAAATAATATTTAAAATAATATCATTTCAGAAGTGTCCATAGTCTGTGTGTGAGAAAGTTCACTAGTTTCCGAGCTGATCAACCGTGCCCACTCGTACCAAATACATCCAGTGCTCGCATTTGCTATAAATTCATAAAAACTACAGCGACAGCGTACGATACCGTCGAAATTCGTTCGGACGAAAGGTCAAAGAAATCATCTGAATCGCAGCGAATCGCGAATCGAGAAGAATGAAGAAGAAGAACTCAGTGTTGCAGAAACATTGCGGACGCAATCTCTCTTTGCATCGGTGGAACGGGAATATTTCGAACAATTGACATATTATAGCGTACACAAACCGTATTTCAATTGAAACTGCACAGAATTTGCATCCAGGCGGTGGCTGCGGCGGTCCGGTGCGGCGTTGCATCCGCAGTCGACGTAACAGGAAGCTGCACTTTCTCGAACTGTTTCTTGGGAAACGTGCATCAACCACCGCGAAGAATCGATTTATTCCGGAACGGCGACGTGCGATCGCAATGAATACGATCAGAGCTGCTACAACGTACACGCGGTAAGAATTTGATGAAAACGAGCCAATTCGCTATGATAACCGTGAATGGACGATGCCACGAATTTGTTCTTGTACGTGGAGTTCATTCTACTTGTCAACGATTGGCTGATTTCAAACAAGTGTTCCTTTGTATCTCATCGTGTTTCAAACCCCTTTGTCCTCTGTGTATGTTAATCAGTATTCGACGAAGAAGAAAGTTTATATTTATTGTAGGCCAATATATTCTCTAATGGCCATATATCGGCAACATCGAATTAGAATCTTATTTCGGTTTAAGGGAAACCAATGTTAACACACATATTTGGTTAATTCTGTTCGAAATCTTAATCACAAGTCTGATTCGATGCTATAGTGCAAGAGGTTGAACCGTGTGAAATCATTGTTAATTTCCATGTGAAGAATGACATTTGCTGTTTCCAAGTTACAGACATTTTTTTACATTCGTAACCAAAACTTGGGCTACAGAGGGTTAAATATCTTTCTTCTGAAGCGTTTTACAACTACCTGAAACTACTCTTTGTCTATTACATAATACACTCCAGAAACGATTAATTGGAAATTCATTTGTACAGTCCAGGAACATAGTCCTTCAAACAGAAAATTGAAACTGATGGTGATTTGAACGATTAGTATTGCTCATACTACGCATGTGTTCTATACATGGAATACTAAACTTCCTGCAACCATAAGCTATCTTGTCCTTGGTCCGAAGTTTTTTTCCACTTCTTGAAAAGAGAGGCTTAAGTTGAAAAATTTGAAAATAAACATCTGCTTCCATAAATTGTGAGATTAGGTAATACGCGCTCTATGACATACACGAATCAGTTGATGCGTCTGTTCGTCATCTACCGTTTCTACTTACTGCAAATACTATGGTACGCGAACTTGACAGATCGCCAAACTTGTTTTTCTCGAAAACGAAGCGTCAAATGAAAAAAATGTAGTTTATTTTTTCTTTTCTATTGAACACTTGACTAGTAGAATCACCACCCAGCCATTTGTACTACAATTTTGGATTCACTCAGTACAACAACGAAATATGTCCCCTCGCAAGCATGACTCCTTAAGAAACGTGAAAATACAAATAAATGCCGAGAGGGCACCGTAGCACGAACGATTAAGGCACTGCCTTATAAGGAGAACCATGAAGAACATGGGTTCAAATCGGAGCACGGGGACCTCTATTTTTGATCTATAATCAAAATTTTTTTTATCTATAATAAAAATACTAAAAGTTGTATCTTGCAACTTTTTTATGTGTACTTACATCGAAAATTTAGAAAGTACGATTTATGGATTTGTATCAATTATACATATTCTGAGAATTTCATCAAAATCGGTCAATATTGTAATGAGCTACAGATGTTTCACTCTTAAGTTTTCATCGTTAAACTAACGTAGCTCATTGCAACGTTAATCGATTTAGATGAAATATTCAGAATATGTATAATTGATACAGATATACATAACGTACTTTTTAAATTTTTAGTATAAGTCCGCATAAAAAAGTTGCAAAATACAACTTTTAGTACTGTCTCTGCAATTTCATGTTATGTAGCGAACCAATTGTTCTAACATCTCAAAACAATTCAAGTAGCGTAGTCCAATATTGACAAAGTTATGCGATTTTTAAGAGCGTTCGAATATTAGAGGGAGTCACTGTACATATAAGATTAATAGTCGTATACATATTATTGTTGTTACACATGAAATGTTTAATTTCATGATCGCGCCATCTATAAAAATCAGACAGAACTTCTGTACTCACTCAATATATCCTTTCGATTTATGGATCGCGTTATTCTGCAGTATCGATACAATAGATACCAAGTGAATCAGTTTTTAAAGCAATAATAATAAGCATAAAATAATTTATATTTAAATGTTTGTCTACTAATATTTACAATTCATATCTTAATCAATATTTTGAAAAACATTAATCTGTAAACAATTAACAAATAATCGGGATTCTTAGAAGATCATGTAAAAATCAGTTTAAATATAGAGTAAATATAAATATAACGTGGAGGTATAAAATGATAACTATAACTAACAAAGATGTGTAATAATAGAGAAACATTTGTAAAAGTTTAGAAGCTTTATCGATTGACTGAAGTATTATCGTTGTTGTATTATTATCTTTTCAATATTAGTAGAGTATATTAATAGACACAAGTAACAGATAGATACCAAGTGTAGATATAAGCTTTTGAGAAATTCCAAAAACTTCATTGTAAAAGGTACCTACTAAAAAATACATTATTATTACTAGACTGCGGATTGTATGCATTAATAGAACAAAAATAAATAGTTCTAATATAAAACTAAAAAAAAAAACATTAGAAGAACTTAATAATACTGTTACTCATCGATGAGGAGTTATTCAACAAATATATTTCTTTGGGTATATATTAGTAAAAAAAAGTGGTTAAAACTTTGGACAAACACATGCTCGATATTTTTATAAAGTAATGTAAAATGGTCACTTTTAGAGCTCCGTAAACCTAGAGTTAAAAGGGGAAATAGATTTTCCTTATCCTTCCATTTCTCACAGTTGGAGAAACTTTTTATTTTGCATAAAGATCCGCAGTCTAGTAATAAAACAGTACATATCGCGGAGAAACATTGCTTGTCAGTATCAGAATCGTTGTCTTTTTCTGAGAATAGAATCGAACGTTGCAAACCGCAAGAAAGCGAATAGGATCCCAGCTCCGTCGAGGCTGTGATACGAACGACTGAACTGAAGTGAAAAATGATTCGTGGCAGATCAAGGTCAACGGGGAACCTTTGGAAACAAAAATTACCGATGCTCCTTGGCAATACCTTCATGTACACGCGTGGTTATGTAACATATCGGCTTGGTTTCACGTAGGTGGGAGAAAGGAAGTTGTTCTATTTACGTATGCCACTTTTACTAATGTTTGCGGCGGGGATAATACCCGGTGTTGTGCCTCGGGCCATAAGTTACCTCGATTCGGCAGAAGTGACGAAACCGTTTTCGTTTTTATTTTTGTTTTCGTTTTCGTTTTCGTGCGCTGGTAAATAAAATATCCTCGTTCTTCTTGTTGCGATCGGTGCGTCGTTGGTTCGTTCAGAATCACCGTTGCCGATTCATCGTGAATTTCAATGACAAAACATCTTTCACCTTCAACGGCCTTTCAGTAGAAACAGAATAGAACCGGGAAGAATAGATTGTGCCGTCTCACTGTGCGATTATTACACATTACAATTATTGCGACGAAAGATGCCTTTGTTTGGCTTTCAACTAATAAATCAGTCCTCTCAAGTCAAAGACAAATATTTAAAGGTTTTTTAACACTAGGTTTACGGAGCACTAAAAGTGACTATTTTACGTGACTTTATCAAAATAACAAGAATGATTCTATTCAAATTTTTAATAATATAAAAATTAAAAATATTAGAACCCGTCGTGTTTTTACTATTTTAGTGTCACTCCCTGTAATGTTGGAAAGTTTGATGTTCCGAAACAGTTCTTTCTAAATAAAAACAATCGTTCTAATACGTTTTTATACAAAATGAGACTATCTGAAAAATTTTAGCTAAATCGGGCCTGACCGGTTTTCGTACGTTTCGCTCAATTATCGTTTTTATTCGTTCTTTGAAATATCTTTTCCCGAACTCTATCCTGTAATAGTCATTGTACCGGCAGAGCCGATCTAGAAAAGGATCCGCTCGGACAGGTGGGATCGGAGGACGCGACGAACTCGCGAGAAGGCGCCACTGACCAGCCTTGATGGTTCGTGAACGAGAAGAAGGCGCTAATTCGCTCGTTCGGTTCGCATCGGTTCGGAACTCGTCGCTCGACCGACTGTTGCGGCTTTAACTTTTTAAAATGTCGCCGATGGCCGTGACAGGATCTATTTTTAGCTGCAGCGAGATAAGCGCGGGAGTGAGGACGGGCGAGAGGGGGCAGGAGAACCGGGAGAGAGATCGAGAGAGGGAATCTCCGAGAGCGGGAGAGAAATGGGGGACCTAGAGTGGGACAGACAGTAGCGTAACCGGATGGTATTTTAGTCAGCACTTGGAAAAACACCTGTTTAATTAACTTTCTGGCTGCGCCGTGATCAATGAAACTGGACGACGAGCAACCGCGCTGATTCTACCATTCCCTTTCGCAAGGATATACCCTCGCTATAGTCAATCTTGCTTGCTATGCTCTGCTTTTAATAGAAAGAACTTTACCACTACATTTTGGGTATGGATCGAAATAAACAATTGTCTTTAGTTTTTATAAATATTATGCTTCTACTTACATGTCCCGTTTAAGGAAATATTTGTTCCTAACTTTTATAAGCAGAAATGTCAACTCAATTTTAGAAAAATGTATTTTCATGGATTACATGCTTTAGAATCTGTTATAACGAAAGTCTTGTTCAATGAGTTATTCTAGAATACTTATGAATAGATTGTGGATTTTTATGCAAAATAAAGATTGTTTGTAAACAACAAAACAGTATTTTTAAATTCATTAAATCTTTTTACTATGTTGCATTTGTTCGACTTATTAATAAGGGTTCCATAAGGGAAACATTAACAAGGTTTGCGGTAGCTCGTCGTTATCCTTTTGTGGCGTTGGCGTCCCATTAATGGTCATGTCCCCAGGAATAAACTGAATCCGTCTCTTATGCAAGTCTGAGGCAAGCGACGAGTAGTGTAAATGATGGCACATGGCGTGCCGAAGGAATATATCGGCTGTTTATCTCGGGTAGTTGAAAATATTAATGACCGTTACAGAATGAGTACAGTTTTCCTTCGATATAGAACGACGATGTTGTTTTTGCAACAAGAACATCTCTGTGTTCCCTTCTTCTTTTGATGCTGTCCGGTCGAGACAGTTTTTCCAACGAATTTATGGTCTGCCGGTCAACTTTATTGGACCCATAAACTCTCAGCTCACTCAAGAACAATGTCAAGCCGAATGGGTACCCTCATCCGCAATACGTCGCGAAAGCCGTCCCGTACCATCGTCTTATATCGAAAGAAAACTGTAGTATTATTCCATTACCCGTTCCAAAATGAATAGTATCATTGCATTAGAGCATCGATATTTCCGTTCCGAGGAAATTATCGCGGATCTTTCGGGATCTCGTAGCCAACAACTCCGCTCCGGAATGCCTCTTCGACTTCCGAGGCATAGAAAGTGCCCCGGCATGGCATCGAGAGGAGACGACTCCCGATTATGCAACGGTCGTTATCACCACCTAAAACTGCTAATCTTTGAGACTGATTCAATTACATAACTGACAATGAGCAAGAACGACAGGCTCGTTGAAATTGAAGCTACATTGGGGGGGGGGGGGGGGGGGGGAGGGGGGAGTGTGGGGGGGAGGGGGGGGGGGGGGGGGGGGGGGGGGGGGAGGGCAGGAGAACAAGGAGATCGAGAGAAGGAGAGACAGAGAGAGAATCAACGAACTAATTATGCGTGACGTCACTCCGTTGGTTTCTACTGACGCGACGACTCGAGCGCAGCGAGTCGACTCGAGTCAAGTCACGGCAAGTGGGCCAGAAGTCTCTCTCTCTCTCTCTCTCTCTCTCTCTCTCTCTCTCTCTCTCTCTCTCTCTCTCTCTCTCTCTCTCTCTCTCTCTCTCTCTCTCGCGCGCGATGGAGCTGCAGCCACCGCAGCCGTCACAGCAGCGGTGAAAGCTGCATTTGCGACGAGACGCGTCTTCTCCACACGGACGAAGTGGGAGGTGGTAAAAACAGAACTCCGAAAGTTTATGGCTGGTAAATCAGTGGCGTATTAGGCCCGCCGTCGCTAGACGTCCCATTCCAACCGGTCTGATGAACAGATTGACTGGAATGACGCCAGCGACGCATAGGAAATTCAATGAGCATCGAACAAAGAATCAGGAAAATTGGAAGATCCAACTTTTAACCCTTGAACGCCGGACCATTCTTCGTAAGAGTAAACGTGTTTAAGTACTTCTACTGATTTTTTAATACAGAAGCGTAATCCTTCAGTCAGCGATTGACAGAAACTTTAATCGAATTCCAACCAATTTCGGGTCAGCCGGAGAACTTGCAGAGCAAGTTCGCATAAACGCGAGGCAAGCTCGTAAGTTTCTTACGATGCGGTTGGTTCACAATTTCAACGCCGTTCTAGCGCGCCTATCTTTAGATCAGCGAGAGGGATTGGATAATGTATAATAATCGACGATCATCTACGCAATGTCTGGGTGTTCATGAACTACCAAAGCCCACGCCTAAAGAGCTAAACCTGACTGTTTGATGGTTTTGTTCATTATACGTTCCTGCGTCCAGCGTGATATATCAACGACTTCCAGTTGCTTTAGGAGGTGTTAACAAATTACAGTACTCTAAATCATTTGGTTTACATATGTCCGATGAAAAGATAAAAAAAGGTTGTTACATACAACAGTCACAACAATTATTTGAATTTCATTCGAAGTTCAAATAATGAGATAATTTTTACAAAATTATTTGGCTGTTGAAATAAACTAATATATATGATTATTTCAAATGGTAGGTAGCAAAATAAGATAATATATTATTGATAATATTGCTAGAGTTGGTTAGGCCAGTTCAACAATACACAGCACGAGTATGCTTCATTTCCCACAAATGTGTCGGGAGATATTCTCTATCAAGATTTCATGTTATCTCATATTACCTGCATTTACTCTAAGTGCGCTTATAAATAATCGCAGGTGTGCGATCATCAACGACGATAATACAATTATCGCGGCTCAATCTTGGACGTCAGAGCATGGTTTATTTACATTCGTCGATGTCAAGTTCCATAGAAATTCCGGCAGTTTCGCCGTAAAGGATGTTCCGGCTTGGACGCAGTCCGAAGAGGAAGCTACGCGGCGGCATACAAATCTTTTTGCACCATGTTTGACCGTCCTTCGCGAACGTGACGATGCTTTCAGTCCCTATAAATATTCACGCCGAAGCTACTAACTTTCGTATCTCAGTGCATTTTATGTGCATCGTATCGGTCACTTTTGAATATGTATCCGCCTCGTATGAGTTACGAATTAGTAATCGAAATGCTTATGGCTTCGCACTTCGTTTTATTACTACACAGTGTGCGCGTGTGTGTGTGAGTGTGTAATTTCGATGCTTTATGTGCCGAACGTCTATTAATAGGTTTATCAGGAGGTTCTTTATTGACACGTTGATTGCCGCGTCATCCGTGTTTGAGTGACGGAACTGTTTGTCCGACAATTAGGTTCTCCTAATTATGGCAAAGTTGCCTAATATGAAACTCGATTCTTTGAAAAATGAAAATTAGTCTGCGGACTTTTATGAAAAATAAATATTGTTTGTCTAATTAAAGTTCTTGGTCAACGAAATTCAATAATTCTATATTAATTTCTAGATTTCTAATAATTCTAGAAGTTCTAATAATTTCTAGATTTTCTTGTTAACTATTCTATTCAATGACTATTCTATATTCTATTTACAATACTAGTAAAACAACCGAACCTGCCACATTTTCTACAATCCCTCAGAATGTTTAAGTACAGAGGTCGTTCGTATCTTGTCTGCATAGTAATCATAACTAGTCGTTTCTCCAGATTTTTGCCGATTCATTTCACAGAATTTGCAATTTTACAAACAGAATAATATTGACTTTCCTTCGTGAAACTACGATTGCACCAAAGTTTCGAAACACAAAATGTTTCCCTGTACACACAGAAAGCACTGTATAAAATTAAAAAAAAATTGAAGCATACAATTTAATCAAATTGAATGCTAGAAATAATCGGTCGATCAATTAGCTTATTAAATTCACACCATATATAATTGAACCACGGGTATTCTGATATTTTAACGTTGTCTATTATTTTATCGTTCTCGCACAGCCTGCTGCTCAAATTACCGGCGCTCCGGTTCATTTATTTGTCTTCGCTCAGATTTGTTTTGTCAGTTCGACGCTGTTCGACTAAAACTGGAAACCTTCCGGAAAAATCAATCGAGAGCCATAAAAGCAAACAGTACTCACACACACGGCGCCGCGACATTCGTAAACGTTGTCGTAAGAGAAATTCTCGTAGTACCAAACATAAAAGATTTTTTTTAAGTACTGGGTATCCCATTCGAAATGAACCACTTGAATACAGAAATTATTAATGATATCGAAAAATCATTCCAACAAAAGTTATATGGTTTCGAGAGGGCGGCGATTCTATGTTAATGGGTTTTTTCTAGGTGCAGAAA
Organism: Halictus ligatus; assembly: GCA_028454255.1. Classification (NCBI taxonomy): domain Eukaryota; kingdom Metazoa; phylum Arthropoda; class Insecta; order Hymenoptera; family Halictidae; genus Halictus; species Halictus ligatus. Next base: position 14,619,195 of record CM052130.1, read on the forward strand.
TAGAGGTCATACGAAGGTCACATTAAATTTTTTTTTAATGGAATCATGTGTTTCTCAATACACCAATCGATGTAGTCGATTATTCCCCATAAAAAATTATTAACCTTCTCATATCGAAAAACGTACTACAAAAGTACTAAAAAATATTACAAAAAACGTGCAGTTCCATTTTAAAAAACAAAATTGCCTTTTAAATGTATAACTTCTGCACGTTTACTTACAAAAAGAAATTAATCATGTCAGACTATGTAAACCCTGAAACCATTTAAGTCTTAATTGAAACATTTTTTTCTACCATCGATAGTTTGGCAGATATTCAAGTAAATTCGAATTAAATAGGACAATAATCTATCAAAAACCAGTAATGATCTTTTAACCAACAAGAAACTGTTTGATTAAATTAAATTTACATTAAGTGTATTTGGTATTTATTACAAGCGAAGAAAGAATTAATGTGTTAAGTGGCACCGTTTCAATTAAGAGCAGCGTCCGGTTCCTATTAATACCGAACGAGATCAAAGCCGTGTCTCGAAACATAATTCGGCAAATAATGCGTGTATGTGAACCGTCTATAAATACGTGAATACAGATACAGTTAGACGAGCCATATCCTTTCTTCTCGGTTGCACGATATAAGACCAGGAAAATTATACAAGAGCGTTTTACGAGCGTTTCTGAGAGTCACCGGACCTGAACAAGTCCAAGAAAAATCTACCTACATACATATAGTGACTATAGCGACGGCCGTATGTAGAAATAGAGAAATATTTCTTCTTAATCTCCTGCTCGACAACTCTTGCTTCTTGTAAACTTGTTCATCAAAGATATTTTATCGTTCGGCAATCCGCTGCATGAAAAACGCATTCCATGTTTATCGTAAATGTTTATTCTATAAATTAAACATCTATAACTAGACTACAGATGTTAATGCTAATTCACGTTCTTGTTCAACCGGTAAAGGAACACGAGAGCTGAAATCTTTTTCCTGATATGTATTGATGTGTGTGAATATGCATTTTTTGCCATTTCGAGATAAAATCAGAACTGAGACATCAGGGGAATTGACTCAAATCTAGAGGAAAAAGTTACCGTCTCTCTCTGTCAGTACCGGATTAGTCAAGAGTATAGAGCATTTTCGAGAAATATCACTTCTTATCTTCAGTTCCTCGGTCGCCACTTCATGAAAACAATTTTAGAATACAATGAACGATGGATTCTGTAACTGGAGGCTTCCAACTTTAAGACAAGTCGAAATTTATTGTCGTATTATGACCAGGTTTAATTATTTGTACAAGGATTCAATTATCGAAATATTATTATTAATGACCCTTCGCCATCTTTCTGGCAATTTGCGTATATACCATTGTGACTAGAGCTCGGCGGCATTGAAATAATAAATTCGTTCTGAACGACTGATTTGAAACGTGTGTCCGCTAAATGATGTTGTAGCGACCTGAACAAATGGTAATCAGATGGAGCTATGTCGAACGAATGAGTTATCAGTCATAGTTTCTTCAACATTTGCAGCGCCAACCATTTGGGTGGCTTCAGTCACGACGCTTCCCAGATTGAATGTAAATGGAACTGTTAGATTTCGTTTAGAACTATGGTTCACTTGTTTTACATTGATAAAATTCGTTATTGTCTAAACTCTGTTTAAATATGTAATTATAATACTGCGAATTTTATACATTTATGATAAAAATTACTAGTAAGTATTACTAGTTAAATTACTATGTAAACTTTATGTAATTACTAGTAACTTATGTAATTACTAAATAAATATCAAACTGTGAAGACATTAGAAGAATTTTAGAATATTTTTCTCAATTTCTGTGATAGAATTTAAGATAGAGTATAATAATAAACAGGAATGCTACAGTTTTGTTGTTAACAAGATGATATTACTAACAGGTATTTGGCATCGTCGACAATCTACTTCCAGCATTCTTGTTTAGCTTGTTATACTCTGCTGCCAAGATCGTTGCTCAAATCCCAAAAATGCGCATTGAAATCATTATACATATCTAGTTAAGAGTGTCAATAACATTTAAATTTAAACAGATTAAATTGAAGAAATCGGTTGTCAAAAGATATACCACAGAGTTAGAAAAAAGAAACAGAATCGTTACATATTAAAAATTTATGTTTCATTATTTTTCAGTTTGTGCGAATTGATTGAATATTTTCAGTATGAATCTAAAAATAAAATAATTGTACTCCATATAGATTTAATATTCCTAAACTACTTTCGAAGAACAAAAATTCTATCGTGCATTGTTTCTTTCGGCGATAAAAAGTAAAACAATAATTGTTCCATACATTCATTCAGATTTTTATTTGCGCGTGTTTCGCACCGTTCGTCACACTATAAAAGCATAACGTCCCCAGTCCAGTAATAAGAGCATAATTACATAACGGTAAAAGATACTTAAGACTCATCCGTGCGGAACAAGCGCTTGCTACAGAACAATAATTTTGAGATAATAATGTCGACAACTTTCATTTTATTTTTAAACGATAACCAGTGGTATTAAAATTTAATATGTAAATTGCGAAAATATATGCTAATTTTTAATTACATTTTTATAAGGGAGTTAAAAAAACACGCATCGACTGAAATAGCATTTCCTTTGTGAATTATTTCAGTGAATGAAACAATCCATAATCGTATTCATGATTTCATTTGACAATTTTCTAATAACATTTGTGTGTCTTAAGATAATAATAATTTCAGTTGAGTCCAGATACACATGCTAGGTACGTTTAAGGGTTGGGTTATACTAGTCGGACAGGGTTCTGTCGACAGAATTTGTTCGCGGCAAAAATCATTTTATTATTCTTATCACTCTTATTGTTGTCATATTTACATAATGAACACGTTAAACATTGTGCCAGGTCACTTCTGTGAATTTGTTTCTCTCTCTTCGTATGAAAAATAGCTTGGACCTGGTGGGAAGTAAACTTGAAATACTTCCGGATCGTTAAGGTATAATAGCTCTTTAAATAAATACAGCATGTTCATTCTGCCTTCGTGCCGCCACGCCAATAGCCCGTCAGGCTCTAGCATAGGCATCTCCTGGGGTGTAGAGGGGAGTAAAAAGTTCTGAGAATCATTTCGGTTCTGACGGCAGACGACACGTTGTGCCTTTGTTCCGAGCATCTCGAACCCTCTCAACTGGCTTTCCTGAACCCCAAAATACGTATAAACAGGGATAAACCGCCATGCTTGCCGGCCTGTTAGGTATGCATCGACCCTACGCACCGCGGCGTTCCACAGGGGTCGGTCCTCGGGCCGCTCCTGTGAAACTTGGCGTACGACGCGGTGCTGCATCTGCTATGCGGATGACACCCTGGTTTATGCCGAGGGCGAGGATTGGAGGAGGACCGGGCACCTCGGAGAGGCTGCCCTGGACTGCGTGGTAAGACGAATTCGGAGAATGGGGCTGACTGTAGCCGCCGTAAAGACTGAGGCGATATGGTTGTACGAACAGTTTCGGTCGTGGCGGCCACCCCGTGGTCAGGACCTGTGGATTCGCGTCGCTGAAACCTCCGTCGAGATCGGCCCCAGGATGAGGTATCTGGGCCTGGTCATGGACGACCGCTGGCGATTCGAAGGACACTTTGAGCTCCTCGCCCCCCAACTAGAGAAGACAGAAGCCGCCCTCGCGTGGCTGCTGCCGAATGTCGGGGGGCCGGATTTGAAAGTACGCCGCCTCTATATGGAGGTTGTGCGGTCGATTTCCCTGTATGGGGCACCCGTATGGCACCGCTTGCTCGGGGCCGGCCGGAGCAGCCAAGCACTCCTGGATCAAGAGTGCGGCGCTGGCTGTCTCTGCGGGCCACACGGGTTACCGCTAGAGATTGCAATCCCGCAACGTGGGATCCCGCAATCCCGCAGGATCCGCATAATCTTTTCCTCCCGCATATATCGTAAATAAAAATTGCGGGATCCCACAAGGTGTGCGGGATTGAGTGTAAAACTGTGCAAATGGCATTATGATTGTGTGTAAGCAAAGCGTTAATTGATATCAAATCACAAATACATTTCTCTGATGAAGAATGGTCCAAAATATATGACCTAAAAATGTGTCTAGAACCAGTTAAGTTGGGTCTCGAAGTAGTATGTAGAAGAGAATCAACTCTGATCACTGCAGAAACAACTTTCCGCTTTATACTGGAAAAATTGGATAAGCAATCTACTGTTCTCAGCACTAATTTAGCCACAGCATTAAGCGAAAGAATAGGACAACGTCACACTAATGTAACTGGAACATTGCTTTATTTACAAAATCCCAAAAAATTTGAAGATGATTTGAACAATTTAAAAGATACGACATTTACAATGCCTAAAAAAACTATAATACGGAAAGATATAAAAAGTCTATTAGAAAGGGTTCTCAGTAATACAAACGGTGATACCAATTCAAATAAATTCGATGCTGCATCCAACTGCTTCGAGGAAGACGAACATATTCAAGAAAATAAACAACAGTCTAATTGGTCCTTCCAAGAAGAATTAGAATACAAATTGCTAAAGGACTATTCCAAAGTAATTGAATCAAAGGGTGATTCAGAAGATATTGACAAAACTTTAAAAAAAGGAATGAGTGTTTTCGAAAGTGATGGCACCAAAGGGAAATATTTATGCATGGCTTATGAATATTTATTAACCATCACCCCAACAAGTGTAGAAGCTTAACGAGCCTTTTCAACCATGTATAATTACTTTAATATAATTCTCTTTTTATTATATGAGTTATAGAAAATTGGGAAAACTATTTCAAACTTATATTTATTATGCTTATATTATATATAAATACAAGAACAGTACACAAAGATTAAAGCTTTTGTATACACTTAATTGATCTAACAACCAAACTCCTGATTATCGCGGGATCCCACGGGATCCCGCGGGATTGAAGCTGTTCCCGCATCAATCCCGCGGGATTGAAAATACCGCTGGATTGCAATCCCTAGTTACCGCACCATCTCCGCCGAGGCGGTGGGACTCCTCGCGTAGTTCTATGTGGTGGCGGCGGAGCGGACGAAGCTATACCACATCGCCCGCTCCTTCCGCCTCCCGCCGGGGGTGGAGCTTATGCGCGGGGAAAAGTTGGAACTCGATGGCCAGAATCGCCAGGCCCCGACGGAAGTATTCTCGGAGTGGAGGGCGCTCTTGGAGCCCTCCACACGTCCGACTGTCCGGGCCCTCCTGCCCATGTTCGATATATGGTGCAGAAGGCGGGGTAGGTGGATCTTCCGCCTCACGCAGGTGGTCTCCGGCCACAGCTGCTTTGGAAAGTACCTGCACAAGATAATAGGAGTGTCCAGCTTGGTCTGAGTCGCGCCGTGTCCTTAGTGCCGCGGTGAAAGGGTTGGATCTCTCGCTGGCGGCCGTGGTCGACCACATGGTCGGCAGCGAGAGGTCGTGACTGGCGGTGACCTCCTTCTGCGAGGACGTGATGTCCCAGAAGAAGGCCGCCGAGCGGTCCCGGGAGAGGGACCCGGGCTCCGGGAGGAGAGTATGTGCGCGGGGACGACCCCCGCGCGGATGTGTGCCCCCTTGAGTGGGGTGGTGAGGGAAGGGAGGGCGCGGGCGACCAACTGCTGCCCCCGGAAGTGGGGGACGGAGTGGGATCGGCGCGGGGAAATTCCCCTGATGTGCCTCCGCCAATGGGGGCGGTGGATTTTGGGGCCTGAGGTGCGAGCTGACCGGGAGCATAGCTCCCCCCGGGTTAGTTTCCCGGTCTGAGGGGGTGTCGGTCCGTCCCTCCGCAACAGGAGAGGGGGATTTGCGGGGGGTTGGGGTAGGAAGGGTCGGTGCGTGCCGAATCGCGCCTCCGACGGCCCTTCCTTCCGGTAGCGGCGTCTACTTGCCTCGGCCAGGGCTGGTTCTTTTGGGACACCGGCCCCAAGCAGGGCACGAAGACTCCGGGAGCTGTGGGTGGACCGAGCTGGGGCTCGGGAAGCCCAATCCGAAGGCTCCAGGGATGGGGACACCGGGCGGGTCCCTCCGCCCGGGGTCTTGTAGCGTAGGCAATGGGGGAGGCTAACTCCCTCCCCTGGGGTACGATGTTAGCTGGGACGTGTCCTGTTGAGTACTCGCGTGATCCAGGCACCTCCCCTATAGCTTAGGTGGGCGTGAGGTTTTAGTGGGTTGACTCTTTGGGGTAGTCCTACATAACCCCGGCTTTCCCCAGGGAGCCGCAGTATGCGAAAAGTATTTCCTCACGAAAAAGAAGGTATGCATCGACCCTAAACTGTTGCGTACCGGTTCTGGATCGTTCCGTTGACAGTACATGCCGGTCCGTGCCGTATAGTTTAAATCATGCAAAATTCACTTTCAGATATGTCGAAATTTGACAAATTTTGGTGGCTGTAACCGTTGATAGAATACTAACCTAACTTGAAATTGTTGGAAATGTTTACAATTTTTACAAATATTGAATTTCACCATTAACTAGCGAACATTGGCAGTAAATTATAGACAAATCTATTTTAATTTTTACATTTGATGATTTATTGCGAAATAATATTTTATTCTAACTTTATTATACTTCCGTATCTATACGTTATTCGTTTCAATTAAGTTAATCTATTTTTCTGTTAGTAACATTTAAATATTATTGTTTGAAGCAATATGAATTTACTTTTTCTTCTAAATAATTATAAACATGGAGGACCCGATCATTGTAATTATAAAGAAAATCATAGTGCAAGGGGTAGTATATGTAGCATGTAGGATTATTTCGACAATATCTCGTTAACTATTACGTTCAGAAGATGCGTAAGTTAGTACATTTTTACGTAGAATTTTATAGTCTATCGATTCACGATACAAATGGTAGGTCAGTCCGTTTAATCACTTCGCGACCACGGACGAGTTATTTCGCGACGAAATACCGTGCGTACGATAATCACAGTCGAGTTATCTCGCGACGCAATGTCGCTTACGCTGTGCCACAGACGAGTTATCTCGCGAACAAGTTTCGTTTATAGTGGCACAGCGTAAGCGACATTGCGTCGCGAGATAACTCGTCTATGGTTATTGTACGCACGGTATTTCGTTACGAGATAACTCGTCCATGGTCGCGAAGTGGTTAAAGAAATCCGAACTTCCTTCACCTATATAAAAAATATTGGCGTTACAATATTTTTCCTCGTTATACCATACAAGTTTTGTAAATACCGTTTTCTCATATTATTCCAAATAACGAAAATAGTCCAGATGGTTACAGTTATTGGACCACCCTGTGTATCGAGCGAGGAAACTTTTCGAAAATCTTCAGATACTTATTTATGACCCGAAGTGGAATACGTAGTCGATGTTCCTGGTGCATGAAATGAGGTCATTATGTGAGATCCGCTCGTGTTATAGAGGAACGAGTTTCAAGCACGTCGAAGAAATAGAGAACCATGGGGGACGAGGAAGGGATAGCTACGACCGGTCTATGGGGTCTTCGAAGGCGTCATAGAACGACGTATGTAGCAGGTGCTTAAATCATTGAAGTTGGAAAGTAATATCAAGAAAGCAAAGAGGATAAATCAATATTAATAATATTGAACTGGTTGAACAGAATTTCTCTTGGCAAATATAACATTGCAATTAATGTTATTTAAAAAACGCCATATTGCATTTTTATGTATTCAATATGATGTTAGTTTCAAATTGAATTCTACTGCAGTGATATCGCAGAACTTAATCAGTTTCCATTGCATGGCAATAAACAATGGAGTCTCGCATGACACCAGATAAGCATTAGGTTTTATCATTTATCAGAGATTATAGTTCCGCCAGCTTTCCAATGGCATTCCTTGTCGATGTCAATTCTATTGTAGAAATGTTCAATGTAATGCAGTTGAATCACTCATTTGTTCGATGCACTTTCAGATATCTATTTCTTCCAAGGTAAATATGTTTTTTCATATACCAATCTACAAAAATCAAGACGGAATTTTCTCGAAATGTATTAAGATCGCACAATGAATTAATGAATCATACATTCTCTTATAGCACTTATAACGCAAGTCCAACAGTAAAATATTTATATGCTATTATTCTAGATATTTATTTTACCAATGTTTGAATGAAGATTGTACGAGGTTTATTACTTGAAACATTTAATATTTCGTATTTTACTTTAACATTTATTTCTAAATGTTGAATTTTAAGGAAACGTTTTATATCAACATGTAAATAAATAAAGAAATTCCACTGTACTCGTAAAAACTTCTATTAAAGTTTTCTGCAATATTCAGTAAGTTTTTTACAAGTTTCTTATTTTCTTTGTCTATAAGTTCTAATTAACTTATATTTCAGTGTTCGAAGTTTATGTCCGCGTACTCGGTTATTGTAATAAAGTTCGTGGAAAGTACATGTATGAAGAGTCCTGGGAAAATACAGATGTGTGGACGAACGAATGTGCAATATGTGTGAGTTGGTGGGAAAAATCGAGAAGCGTGCAATCGGACTATAAAATAGAAGCTTCACAATGTGTTTGCAGTGGTTCGAAAATATATTTGACGTCACCTGCAAGAATACGTGATCAAAAATATAGATTTTCGTATGGAATTTTAAAAGTGACCTTCACGAAGCTTCTCAAGGTCACTGGAATATCAAACAAATACAATCATCGTATATATACTCTCCTCTATACCCTAAAACTTTTGTCCGAAAAATTTTTTTCCTAGCACTTATATTTTTGAAGATATAGAATTTTCTCCAGAAAACGGGCTTTCTGACGTACTCTGCGGCACTTTGCGACGCGCCGTAGCGCAGCGGTAGAATAAGCAGGATCGCGTCCTGCACACGTGTATTATTGTCTCGAGGATCATTGTGAGCGGGAGAACCTGAATGGGAGCACAGGAGGGGTTTCGTGGGGCTCGTACAGGCGTCAAGTGCAGCCGCCTGCATTCCCGGTGCAACGACCTTGAGAATTCGGCCTCGGGTACGAACCTTTCGAAGGCAGCTTCCTGCAGGGCGAGAGCGTGGTTGTTTCGCACGCTGCACGCACTATTTTATGAAATCGATCGTTAACGCGCCAACGGCGCGTAACGATGACGTCAATCTCGTGGATACGATGTGTATGTATGCGTGTATGCAGTCGACAAACCCGGAAGGGTTTTTATCTTTCACGGTGCTTCCCGCGGTCTGATGTGGCGCTGTAGCGCCACCCATATTTTTCTGATTTTTGAACTTTCAAAGAATCATGTAAGAAAGCATGGTAAATAACTTCACGTACAAAAAGTAGTGAAGTTGGCTGTGTATTATAAGGTAAATGATGGGTAAAACTTTAGGAATAGATTCCTAATGTTTAGTGAAGACAAAAAGGTTATATTAACATAGATCCGGAAATGATTAGTTTCTGAGTTATTAAAGATTTTGTGCCACAATTCTCGTCCCACCGTCTTGGAGGAAATATTCAATATGTCCGCCTTCTGTCTCAATACAAGCTTCAGCTCGTGGTCTCATTGAGCTCTGTACACGGTTACAAATAAAGTATAAATTGTAAACTAGAATAATACACGTGGATAACGTAAACACGATAAATTGACCGGTGATTACTTCAAAAACATTGTTGATGCATTCAAACAGTGCGATGAGAATTGTGGCTCAAAAACTTTAATAACTCAGAAACGAATCCTTTCCGGACCTATGTTGATATAACTTTTTTTTTCTTCTCTAAGTAATAATAGGAATGTATATTGAGAGGAAAGCGTGAAAAATTTTAGAAGGCAAAATTCTATAGCATCACCTTCATTGTTAACACATTTCAGGGGTTTTCGCGACGTATTTTTGCCAAACAAGAATCTTTGTTAGTTAATTCGTATAACAAGTATACGGACGTAGACAGTAGTCAATATGCTGAAATAATCGATTGTTTAAAAAATCTCAGGAACAATCGATTGTCATCAACGATTGTATGTCCGCCTCGCATCGCCACGCGTTCGTTCTTATTGTCAGTATGGTTCAGGGAAAAAATCTACAACTGACAAACACAATTGTGTCTCGTCGAGGAGACGAAGCAAAAATTCGTTTCGCAACGCAGTCGAGTTTGCGTCGAGAGAGGCTGCGAGCGAGCATAGAGGTACGGTGAGCGTAGAGGTACAGCAAAACGTATCACATTCGCGGGACTATACATATGTAGTGACTATACATACATACACATAATGCAACGCCTACCATGGGCGCCACTGTTAGAAAGTGGAATGCAAGCGTCCCGATGCGATGAGAGTGGAAGTCTCTAGCGCCAGCCCGTGTTAGCCATCGACACAACCATGACTACCGGCAAAACAGTGTACAGTAATGTATCGATTCACAGTAGTGCTCGGTTAGAAGGTATAGTCATAGTCAGATAAGCTGATCAAAAATGACCATGAAAATCGTTTCCATTAATTGCAAAATATAGGAACCAAATAGGAATTGATTTCTCCCTTCAATGGCTTTATTATGCTGTAAGAAACGTATTGACGCTCTTAAATTCTTGTAATCTTTTTATTGTCTGATTTTACACCGATTTTTGCCATAAATGCATAAAGTTCGCAGTCTAATGGTTACCTTAAAAAATGTTCAAAATTTTATAGTTTTAATATTATAGAGAGCTAAAGAAAAAGTTGGTTTACCAATAAAAGCTCATTTCCCTCAAAGAGTAAGGCAAATATTATTTTTACTGCTATAACCGGACTCCCACGCATCTTTAAGCGAACGTTCTCCGTCTTCACGTAACCGTTTTAGACAGAAAAGTAAGACTCTTAAATAACGTATTCCGGATCTTTATGCACAATAAAAAAGTTTATGCTTCAATTGCAAGACACAGTAGGTAAATATAAATCTATATTTTTCACTAATAATTTTACTGTATCGAAAAGAATATATTAATACTCACTTAAAGTCTTTTAATCTTTCCACTGTTTCAAAGTGCACGTACTCATTTGTGTCATAAATGCATAAAATCCGGAGTACATACGTTACAATTAATAACCTATACAATAGATTTAGTTACGTTCTCTTTCCCACGCGATGCAAATGGCAACGCGCAGAAACCAATTCTCTAGTAAATAGAATAATTTTCAATCGATCAATAATGAGTATGATGCCTTGCAGAACGTGTTACAGCAACTATCGATCAGCGAATAATGTGATAATCGAAGTATTAGCTGCGAGTAATCTCGCGCGATAAAATCGCGGGACGTTCTCCGTTTCCCGAAGAAGGAATGAAAGTCGCGGACGACGAGGTGGAACGGAGAAAGGAAGAAAGATAAATAAAAAGGAAGATAGCAAAAAGAAAGGAAGAGAGAAAGAAAAAAGGTGTATTTCGCACGAGTGTTACGGGGAATCGGTGATATCGGAGAGGCGCATTCAATCGTATTTATCGAAGCTAATGCAACGCCTACCACAGGCGCCCGCCTTAGAATATGGAATGCAAATCCGTGAAGCTCGATCGCGAGAGAGCCTTAGCGCCGGCCTCGCACACCCACGCATCTTCGCAGCCAAGGCGCGTCCCGCTTGCGCCATAAAAATAGCTGAACACCATAATAAATCAAACAATTCCAGCCCGAGCGTCGATGGGATTTCTATTTTTTCATCGGTCACCCACATTTCGACTGGTCGATGCGAGACATTTTTCTTTATAGGATGAGTCCTGTCCAGACGTAGATACCACGTGGAAAGTAATCAAAAGCTAGTAAAGTTAGTTACTAGATTTTTTATTAATTATGATTTTTTATGAATTAGTTAGTTAAATCTATAAATTTAGTAAAGATCCTTTGATTAACCTTTTAGGGACGAGTGATCACAAATCGTCGAAACGTGGCCAAAATCTTAAAAATACATTTTTCGTTAAAAGTACATACAGGCAATTGACAAAATTGATTGAAGATCCTTCAACAACTGATACAGTTTTCTTTCGATAAAAAACGATGGCACGGGACGCCTTCCGATGTATTGCGGATGGGGATAAATACCTATTCGATTTGACATTGTTCTTGTGTAGGCCGAGAGGTTATGAGTCCCATAAAGTGGTCTCTCGTTCTGGCATTAAGCAGTGTTGAGCGAAAAAACATCGTCTTATGCCGAAAGAAAACTGTACCTTTTTAAAAATTGATCCAAACGACTTGCAATTTTTTCATGTGTTAGAAAGATTAGTAGTTTACTAGGTGAAGTGTGAAAAAGTTTTTTTTTTAAATTGCTATTGTTCGGAATTTCGAGGACCAAAGTGAAGAACACGATTTTCAACTTTTTTATCTGTGCCTAGAATGAGCATTTAAAATATGTCTTTTACGCATCTAAGTAACTTATAAATATATATACATGTACAAAGTTTCATCGAAATCGGTCGACGCATAACAAAGATGTACACATTGAAAAATGTAAGGATCTTTGAATTTTAGTCTTACCCTTATAGTGGGTGTTTCAATCTAAGAATTTGAAATTTTGCTAGTTCGTTTCGAATGTGATTTTAAGCAATTAATGTAAAACCTTGTTTCTTCTGCTAAAGAAGAATTTTATTAACCGTAAGAATATAATTTTGATATGCAAATGTGACTACTATAGCTAGCAAAAACAATCAGTGGAACAAATAGAACGCAACAAGAAACTTTAACGATTGAAAATAAATTATTCATCTCACTAATGACTTTTACATTTCACTATATCAGAAATTGATTGTATTATCTTGTATAATTGGATTTTGGACTGTGGATTTTTGTGCAAAATACAAATTGTCTACATATCAATTAAAAGAATGGGAACTAGCATAAAAATTTATTTCATCTCTTAATAATTTTAATAGGTTGTAAGTAATATACCAGTAATATGAAATTTCATCTGATGTTTCTTCTATTTTGTGTTTCACCTACTCATTTTTGCTATGAGTGCATCAAATCTGCAGTCTAATAATTAGTTATGAATTCTGGTCTACTTGTGACCATGCAATTTTGGACTACACACTTTCTGTTTTAGAATTATGTAACATAGAATAGCTTTTCCCAGTGTGTAATTAAATTTCTCATTTCGGAAATACGAGTTACAAAATATTTCTTTAGAAACTATTTTACAGTGTACAGTGCACAGTGTAAGAGAACAAACAACTGATAACTAACGTATTTAAAATTGTAAACACATTTAAATAAACATCAACTGGTTTTAAATACGTTATCCGCTAGATACATACTTCCTTTCACGTGACAGATTGATGAATAATTTATTGACTTTTTAAGAAACATACATGTAGAATGAAAAACAGTAGACGAGAAATAACATTTCCAGTATCCGTTTATAGCGCTTCTTAAAAAGAAAAAAAAACGTACAATGCATTATAAGACTCTTTGCAAATTAATAGACGGAGATGTCAGCTCTTTAAAGTTGAACCAAAACGCTTTTAAAACTGATACTGTGTTTCATTATATCACGGAAAGATAAAACAAGTTAATATTTCGAAATATTGTTGAAATTGTTGAATTATCTTAATTATTGTTGTCCTATTTCTCTAATGAATGTACATATAAGTTAAGTATTTAATTCTGTAAGTGTAACAAGTAAAAGAGGAAATAGTCAAAGATTTATTGTTACTTTCATTATAAGTTCCATTGTCTCAATTCAAATGTTTAACCGTGATTGTTGAAAGATAAACTAGGGATGATTGCGTTAGGTAAATATGTAATTATACAGGCAGTATAATTGTATACACTTACAGAAGTAACAAAGCATTCGTAGTTTCGAGATAAATATAGAATCCTGTTACATCTCGCGATATGCAAATTTTAATGGCCGCTTGTTCGACTATTTTTAGAAGCCGACGCGGACTCGATTCCTCTCAAAATACACCATAAAGTGCGCCACCATGACGGAAATAGAATATCTGTTTGTTCCACCGTGCACTAACAATAAACTTCTTCTACTTTGTTTTCGAAAACATTGAATCATTCCCCTGGAAGAGTGCAGGCATCTTATTATTTAAACTCGCAGTACCAGGCAGCATGCACCGACGTAATAATCGCCGTCCATTTTCTGTCCAGTGACATATTCTTTTTACTCCAGTTGCATGTTCTTTTTCTATTGAAATATTCAGATCGAATTCGCAGATTAAAACCGAGCAATATTTACATGAATAGTGGCTGAAGCTTTAACTCACAGTTACGTAACGTTATGTAAATTCTGTAAATTATGAATGATAAATGGTTGCCCACGGTGAAAGGCATTCAAATTGTTTTTAAAAGGCTACGTGTTCACTCAGTATTGATAAACATACTCAAGAATCGATATATTCATAAAGATAATCATTATTATCGAAAAAAATTAGGTTTAATACTAACTTCTGAAAATTTTATTGTCACGTTTTGGAATACAGTCAAGTAGTGATGTGAAACAGTTTTTAAAAATAGTATTTGTTGTACAGGAAACATCTCTATCAATTTTTATTTGTATGAAACTTGTAAACAATTCATTTAAAATAAGCAAATGAAATTAATCTTTGTTGTAGTCAGTTCCGAAAGTAGACATTTTGGAATAACAACATTGTAGATCTGAACTAAAAAATGTAATTTCGAACGTACACATCGTCTCTTTTTTACTGGAAAAATACTACGGCATATAAAAATTTCTGTTTCAATATGTCGGGTAATTATTTTAAAAACAACTATGCAACATTTCAGCTGAATGAATTAAAATATTCGAGTACAGTTTACATTTACAAACATAATATTTTCCTCGCACTTGCAATAGAATCACTCTTGCTCAAATCTTTCTATAAATTTTTCCTTACATAGGAAATATACGATTTAAGTAAACATACTTCCGAAAAATTATTTAAAGATAGATGAACGTAATCCTTAAATGTTTTCGTTGACAACATACGTAGAATCATTTGCAATACTATATTATGATGACATCAATTCATGAATATATTTATTTTGATAAGGAGTATAATTATTTAAAGAAATTCGCTGAAGAATTTAAACCCAACACACCTCATTTTATTACATAAAATTGTGTTCATATTGTTTGTTGAATTTGATTGAAAGTTTGATAAAGCAAGCAGGAAAATACGAGATGTTTATCCTTATTTCAATTTCTGTTAAAACTCGTGAAATCAATGTGAGCACGAAATCGAAAAATCTAGTAAATAGTGCAAAGTTCAGGAATTCGCTTAACACCGAAAGAGGAATATCTATTTTTATCGCTGCATTCATATTTGCAAGCGCGTTCTTTTCGATCGAGCTCTACCGAACGTATAATACATTAACCATGTTTTGTTATTCAGATGGAGGAGCGTTTAGAATGTTAAATAACAAAACTCGGATTTGCATATTCAACACGACGGTTGTAACGTGTCTCAATTCAATTTTAGAAGCAACTCTGCTTCGTCTCTGCGTCATTTACTATCCTTATATTAATTCCTTTTGCAATGTTTTTATGTAATATTAAATTTCCCTAAATTTAGGTACATATTTTATGCAAATAAATACATTTTTATTGCATTTATTAACCGATTGATAAATATAAACATCTTGGAGATATTATCACAATCTTAATTGGTACGTTATTTATTGCTTGTACATTGTATCTATATAATTGACCTGCATTTATTTTAAAATGATACTTCTGAACCTCAATTTATTTAAACAGAATTAGTCGGTAATAAAATTTTCTGCAATTTATCATAATTATTCGCGCAATATTATACGCGAAATGTCGCTTAAAAAATTTGCAAAACGTCATGTGTAAGATGACAATCAACGATTATAGTGAACACAATTATAATAATGATTTAATATATATTATATACATTATAATAATGATTTAATATATATTATATACATTATAATAATGATTTAATATATGATTCATATGTCAGTAAAGCGCGTAATGTACACATCAGACAAGTGAAAAAATAACTGAGTCTAGTAAATAGATGTAAGCCTATAGTGCAATTACGCTGCACGTCCTAATGCACGTCGATCAGTGTAAAATATGGCGACAGAAATTTCTGGTAAACGAGTGTCGCGCACTCGTCAACATTTTCCTCGAGTACTTCCCGCTCCCAAAATATACCCCAAAAAGATCAGTAACAAAAATAAAGTACGCAGTATCTCTATAATTCGATATCTTATTCAATCGTGTGCGTTATAATCAACACAGAAGCCACGTGGGTACCATCTCTAACACCAGTTTTAAAACACCGGTGGGTGACAGAAGTCGCACTGCAAGAGTATGGCACCGTATCACGTGGTCTAGACGAACTAAAACAAAAAGTAAAGCGGCCGGTTCGTTGTTCCGTGGAAACTTGTTAAACCTTCAAACGTTGGAATTTGTTAGCACGAGTTTCTCCACACGTATCTTTCCACATGGAGAGTGCTGTTAGAACGTGCAGCGACCACGATCGAGTAAACACGCATGCACGCTGTTACACGCATGCGCGACGCTAAGTGGTTAACCTGTAACTTAACAGTTCCGAGATAATCGAAACGAATGATATTTCAGTCGCGACAGCACATATCCAGTCGTTTTAGCTTTACCCCAAAAAACGGTACCGACCGAGGACTACCGGAAGATAGTAAAAATCGAATATGCAAACCAAGAAATGAGATATAGATACTGGAAATATCCACACGAAAACCTTTGCAGGTTATGTGGGTAAGGGGAGGGAACGATGAACATTTCTAAGGGAGTGCAGCGAAACAGAAAGAGATGACAGAATAATTGAACGGAAGATTGCACAGGGTATTTAGGAGAAGAAGCAGTAACCAACAAAAATGACAAGGAAAGGTTCCAAAGCATAAGATGATTAATGCAAACCACCTATATAGACACACGCGCGCGTGCGACACGCACACACACGCGCGCGCGCGCACACACACATGTCAAACCCCTTGTCAAGGCCGAAAGACGACTGGTACCGCGCCGGTTAACGAGTTTCATCGAAACGACGGCAAAAACACTCGGGTGTAGGATGACACTAACCTGTCATTCTTATCGACGATTGTCAGCGAGGCGAATTCTTGGAGCGGCGGCTCCGCAGATATCCCCTGGGCCCGTTGTTTTCTGGGCCTCGGTTTGGTGGGTGTAAGTGGTGATTTGAAGGGTAGCACGCTGAGGAACTTGTCGAGGTGGCTTCTCAGCTCTTGTATCTCGGAGTCGCGACGGCAGAGGAGCGCCTCGAGCTCGGCGATCCTCTCGTCCTTGACGCGTAACAACTCCTGCAGCTCACGGAGGGTGCCCATGGTCGTGATCGCGGTCGCACCGGTGACGTTCGAAACGGGCCTCTGATCAGCTCCGAGCACGGGCACGGCACCGTGCGTCGGCAGCTGCGAGGCGTCCTCCTCGTCGGCGAGCCGCTGCTGCGTCGACGAGAAGCACAGGGAGTCGAAGCACACGCGCATAGACACGCAGGCGTCGCCGATTGGCACTTTGCACTTGGTACCCTCGTTCATTCAACCCAAACGAAACAACCGCGAGGAAAGAACAGGAGCCGCGACGAGAAGCGCGACCCGAACGGTGCGTCGTCGGCTCGCTCTACTCCACGATTCCGCGCTCTCCAACAGTGGAGGACCAACGTTCTCCACCGTCTCCCATGACGGACTCCGACGGTCGCAACCGTCTCGCTTCTTCCCGCCGCCGTTTAAGTTTCCCGTCTCTCTCGCACCTCCTCCCCACTCCACACCCCTAACAGCTAGCTTTCCTCTTTGCACTTGCTGCTTTCCACTGTATACCTCGCTCTCCCTTGCTCCGTGGAGTCGCCCCTCTCTAGATTTACTTCTCACCGGCAGAGCTGGGTACATTTCAAACAAACAGCATTGGAAATAGCAATTGCAATACTCTTATCCGAATAAGACAGTATTTTGTATAGAAATAATGTTTGCGAGAAGGATTTTTGACTGTTCGGAAAAGAATTGTTAACTATTTTAATGTAATTTCCTACATTACCAACACAATGTAGTATAATGGGCGAACCGTTTGAAACAAATAATCACCGTGTTTGGGCGAAGGACCCTAAGAATGCAAAAGTAAAACTGATTAAATATGAAACATCGTTCAGGTGACAAATGAAAATGACTGATGATACAGGTTTGGATTAAATTTTTAGAATGGTTTTATTAATTTACAGAATATATGTGTTTGATATTTTCTATTAATTGCAAAAATGGATTTTATCTACAATATTTTTTTTCATTAGCTAATCCAGCCCAACGTTCTCCACCGTCGTCCATGACAAACTTCGGCGGTCGCAGCCGTCTCGCCTTGTCCCGGTGCCACCAACGAGATACTGTTGTGCGAGATATGCAAAATGGATTGTCCACTCGATATCTTCCAAACAAACGCGCGAGTGGACCATTTTTGCGCAGCGCTACTCTATCAAATGTACATTGAACATCTCGAAACAAAGCCAGAAGTGCATTATTTACTGTAACGCTAAGTTATTTGTTCAAAAAAGGAATACACTCGTGCACTTGTGTTTCTTTTTATGCAACTCTAAATGGAAACACGATGACAGCCGTTTGAATTTGAGTGGAGGGCGTCAAGCCGAATCACTCTTTCGCAACACTTATCTACAAATAATAAATAATAAATATCTCGAAACAATCGCGAGTAGTCCATTATTCGTCATAACGCTAGTTTATTAAATTCAATATGGAAAACTCCCGTGCATTCTAATTTCTTTCTACGTAATTTTAAAGGATAAGCAATGGCTGCGAGTATTCAGGAACAGCCACACCAGCTGGGAACATTCAGAAGCAACCGTAACTATTGATAAATTTATTATTTCTGGCTGTTTAATGTTTATTACAATCAATCACAAAGAATTTCTTTTGCCAACGATGTTGTCGAGCACTTCGTTCTTACCACCTCATTTTTTCTAAAAATTAGCAGTTCATTTGATAAAATATGACTTTTCTTATATCGATATTTAATGCATCTATATTACTTTCTAAATGTTCTGGAATGTCGAAAATAACGATACAGTCAATATTCGATCTAAGCCTATCTATAGGATCGAACACTGCAATGTTGTCTACTCGCCTACAGGCTAGAGTCTTGCCGCGGTGCACTTTCTGATAAAAAACAATTGCCGAACAAAATCCATATAGCTTTTCAGGTTTCTAAACATTACGAACATCAATCTGTGAGTAACATTAGAAGAATAGAAAGAAGTCAGGAGTACATTTGGTAGTTGTTTACAGCATACTGTCTGATGCCGTATTATGCACTTTGTCTAGCCTACAGGCGAATATGTTGATGCGAGATTTGTGTAGCGACGGCATAATAACTGTCCACCAACGATTACGCTAAAACGGACTAGGATATAAGGAAATGACCTTTTATGTAGGTCGTTGAATTTGTCTTTACAAGAGATGTCGTAACATAGGAAAAAATATATGGTTCCACTTGAAAAAATGAAATTAATTTTAAAATTTCCCGCACCACCTACCCTACAAAAAATTAACATACACCTTATTATGTCCTCTTTCGTGTCAAACAAGTTTTATCGAAACAGTTTTTTACAGGTATGGTCCTACGCGAGATATTTCAATTTTTGGAGATAAAGAAAATACTCTGTATATTGGATTTCGAGTCATTGTATGTTATGCAAGCTGCTTTGGCAAGATTAAAAAATGAAAACTATTTGTTTTACTATTTCTTTATCTCATCAGTGTATCATGGAATCCAATGACTTGTTCATGGTAATGTGGTACGAAGCAGTTTCTGATATATGGTAATGTCGCACGAAGCTTTGGTTACAGCTAGTTCTGATCCATGCCACAGGCTAAATAAAAATGAAAAAGGTTCTGGTCCGTGCTAAAATGATGTAGGTTCGGTTCTAGGAAAAAAAGTGTGGACACCGAAACCTCAGGCGTGAGCATTCATTCTCTGTTCCTCGGAATAGAAGCCGATAAAGAAGTGTATCATAACCTTTAATATTCAAGTTAATTGTTATAAGGTCATGAACTTCCGTTTAGGTTTTCTAGCTTATGACAAGTGTAGAAATATTCTGATTCAAGAAAGCAGAAAATATGCGGGTCATAGTAAGTGGCAAAATATTAAACATACTAAAGCGGAGCAAGATGCTGCGAGATCGAACATTTTTCGGTCTCTTACTGTTAAGATGAGGGCTGTGATACAAGGTAAGGAAAAAAGGGATGAATTCTTTAGATTAAGTGAGCCCCTTAGTTAACAAGTGAATCAAGTCCACTTTCTTAATTTCGCACTATTGAAACTTTTATGTAATAACTTTACCAAAAATTAGGAGCAGAATGCACCTTTCTGTAAGAAAATAAATGGAAAATGTAGTATTTATAAAAGTATAACTTGATATTTCATTTACGATTTACGAAATGAAATTTATTTCATTTAGGATTCACTTACTTTTTATAAACAAAAACATAAAGTATAAGTAAGTTGAGTTCATTAATAAAATAAGCATTCATAAGGTTTTCTATTTCAATAGCAAACAATTTTTTTCGAATTTTGGACTTATGTTATCTGTTAACTAAGGGGCTTGTTAATAGTACTAAACAGAACTAATTGTATATAGTGTGAATATTTTCATTATTTTCAAGAGACTGGCATTTCTGATCCGTCAAAAAACCCAAAGTTATCGCAACTTGTTGATCAAGCTAAAAAAGCCAATATGCCTGTGGCAACGCTAAACAATTTTTTTGAAAAAATGAAGAATTCCAAACAGAATGCTAAACATGAAATAGTATTAATTCGTTGTCCTGGAGGAGCCATACTAGTTGTACATATGTTAACAGAACATCTGACTAAAACAAAATTTGAGGTTTTTAGTAAATTAAAGAAACATAAGTAAGTACTTTTTATCTTTTACAAGTTGTTGATAAAATATTGATTATCCATTTTAGGGACGATCTTTTGCCGCATTTTTTATTGAAATTTGTAAAAAATAACTGCTCGCTAAATTGATTTAGCACCCTTAGAAATTTTTACCATTTCGAAAACTAGAACACATTGGTTTTTTACAAATATCATCCCCAAAATAGATGACTATTACTTTTTTGAGACTCTATATCTTGCTTCTAATACGAAATATTGTAATAGTTTTTTCTATTTTATCTGCGTGTATTTAGTTCTAGGAATATAGATGAAACGGCATTGAGAATGTTTGACTGTGCATGCTACGTCACAGCTGTGAAAAAAAATTGTAATGCCGATCAAGCAATGGAAGACGCAATAAAGATAAATGCACACGATGTAGAAGAAATAAATGAAGAAAATCAAACACTTTTCCAGGTACAGATAGTTTAGATTACAAATTTTCTTTCCATCAAACGTGTAGTATTATTACATTTTTATTGTTTCAGTTTAAATGCGACTTTGGTAGTTCCAAAATATGTGTAAGTCAATTAACAAATTTAGGATACTCTGTAGTTGATTCAGAAGAACTATGTATACCTGAAAGTCCAATTGAATTGAGCAAAGAAGACTTTGACAATTATAAAAAGGTCAAAGAAAAAATTTTGAACCTTCCAGATATTGAAAAAATAGATGATAATGTACTAGAACCTTGAGTTGCAATGGAATCTTGTGGATATGTTGGGGAAAATAATATTCATTAATATATCACCCATTGTAAATTTATATACAATAATAACAACGACGAAGGCAAGCAATAAATATTATTTTTTATAAAATAATCTTCAAGATCTATTACCAAAAAACAAAATTATGGTTACATTTACAAAAGGTATATTCTATTACTGGTTCAGTAATATAAATTCTTATAGATTCATACAGCGCAATATTTTGGATGGAATGTATCCTGTTAGATCAGTCACTATCATTCAAGCAATTTCAATAAAAAGTCACTCAAACATTTAGTGAGCTTTAGAATTCAAGGTCATCTGAAGGTTATGGGAGAGTAGATTGTTTTATTCGTTTTGACGTCCCCGACAACTTCGTAAAATCCAAAATATATCATTTAGAAAAGTTAAGATCACCTTGACTTCAAAAAACAAAGGAAGTGCAAATAAATGTGTAGTGGATTGAAGAGTGACTAACTTTTGTTGGAAACATTTCTTTAACAGATTGCCGAATATAACTGAAACATGGTGGTTGATCTTGTAGGATACGCACTGCATACAACTGAATTAAAATCGGAGCTTTGGATAAAATTTTTAAAACATTACACGTTTTAGAAAAAGTTTATTTAGTCTTTACTGTATATGTCGGTGCCGTATCCCTTAATTTCATTTACATTAGCGCCTGGAAAATGTGCAACTGAGTTGCGATAGAAAAGGGACCTTAGTATTTGCTTTGACGTTTTTGCTTTTTCACCCCAAGGGCTAGAAGCATTCAATTTTATATTTTTTGATGATGGATGTGTAATTTTTGTACTTTTTAAACTAGCATGAGCGACTTTTGTATTTTGTGGGTTTGTATCTGTGTCTCTTCTATTTACTGTTGGTTTTGCACATTCTTCTCTTACAGGTTCCTTAGTACAAGTATATTCAATACTGTCCTCTATGGATTCCTTATCTTTCTCTTTCTTTGGTTTTTCTTCTTTGGAAGTATTTACAGATTCGCCATTTTTATTTTCGTTATTAAAAAACTCTTTTTCTGATTTTATATTTACATCTGCGTTAATATCGCTTATATCTTTCGTTTTCTTTTTTTTATGCTTTTTTACCTTTACAATTTCTTCTTCTAACTTTTTAATTTCTTGTTCTATACATTCCACATCGTTAGTCTCTGTTTGATTTTCGGTGATATATCCATGGGCTTTTGAGTCTGTTTCAATACTCTTCTTTTCTTTTCTCTTCTTTTTTTTTTCTTTTACTTTCAAATTCTCTTGGTCTTCCTTTTTTACTGGATCATCCAATTCCATACAGGATTCTGCCTCTGTTTCTATACTTACTTTCTTTTCTTCGCTCTCAATTTTATTATTGTTTTTGATAGTTGTAATTTCTTCTTCAACGTTTTTCTTTTCCTTGTTCTTTTTCTTCTTCTTCCCCTTTTTGCTAGAAAGATTCTCCTGAGGAATAGCATCGTCAATTACACTTTCATCAACTTTAAGTCTTTTTGCTTCATTTCCACACTCATCAACTTCTTCATCTTCTTCTGGTGTTTCAACTATTGTTTCTAAATTCAATCGATGACTATGTTTCCTCTTTTTTGGTTTACTGCTCTTATGTTCATTAATTTCATTATCATGAATTTCTTCGGATACTTCCTCAACATCTAAAGCTTCATTAATAATACCCAATGATACAGAATTATTAGTATTGTCTTGTTTCTTTTTCTTCTTAGATCTTTTGTTTTCAACTTCAAATCTATCCAGCATAGCTTTTTCCTTCTTCTTCTTCTTCTTCTTTACGGAATCGGTACTATATTCTACATGGTCATTAAACGTTACCCTCTTTTTATTAACTACCTCATCTTGTAGATCTAAGGCAGAATTCGTAACGCCGAATTGCGTTCTAGATACCTCAAATTCCTTTCCGTTACAAGCTTCATTGATTGTAAGTTCTAAGTTTAAAGCGGCATTTACAAAAGCATTTTTATAACAATCTTTGACATCGTCTTTCCGATCTGTATTATTAGTTAAGGTTAATTCACTATCATTGGACATTTTCCTTTTTTTCGAAGACTCTAACTTCAGCTCATTATTTGAAATATTTTCCGAACTGTTTAATCTTACACACGGATTTTCAAAAGCATAATTACAAGAATCTTCTGTCTCTTTATTTTCTTTAGTATTGTTAGGTGATTCTGCAGGAGCCAATGCAAAGCCAAATCCAACATATTCGGGTTCACTTTCTGAAGTACTATCTTGTCGTTTTTTTCGTTTAGGTGTTAAAGAGAAGTTCTGACTTTTGTTCGAAAAATAATCTGTCATATTACCTCCGTTTATGGTAATAACACCACCCCTATTGATTTGTTCACCAAGGGGATCCGAATAAAAATTTTCCTGGTCAATATTTTCATTGTTTTTATTCTTCTTGCTTCCGTTTAGCTCTTTCTGGCCAAATATATTTGCCAAATCTTTTGAACTATACTTTTTTACATCTTTCCCTCTTACGAATTTATGGTAGCTAATAATAATTAAAAGGTTACAATTAAGTTATGCATATGTTTTGTATGATATTTGTTTACTCTTTGCTTACTTACTGAACACGAGCTCTGCTTTGTTTCGATTTCAACTCTAACGAATTTTCACTTATATCAGTTTTAACTTCCTCTGCTTGGACTACATTATCGTCTTGACTTTTTTGAAGCTTTTGCAGGAAACTATTAAAGCCATCCTGGTGTTCAGTCCATGCTTTATCTAAATCGTCATTTTTATATCCAATACCTATTACAAACAAACAATTGTGATACCAATTTACTTGTCTGCAACATTTTTTTTCTTAAATGTTTTTAACCTTAGATATATAGTATAGTACTTATCTATATAGTACTGGTAGTCTATACTTGTTAATAAATAAAATATATAAACAGTTATTTTATTAAATCAAATCATAACTTATTTTTACTTTTGGTAAACAGGTAATTATGATATATGTTTCACATACTAATGACTCAACATATTCAAGCTACTTGATAAATGGCAACAACTTATTCCAAGAAGTGGCGAATCTATAACTGATTACGATATAGATGTTTATTTTATTGATATCAGGTTTACGGAACATTACAAGTGACTATTTTACATTACATTATAAAAAAAGGACAAGAATGTGTCTATCCATGCTACGAATACTTGTTCCAACCAAATATATATCCAAAGAAATAAGTAAGTTGGACAATTTCTCATAGACATGTCTTTACAATTTCAATCATAATAAATGAAAAATATTAGAACCCCTCATTTTGACGGGTTCTGTAAACATAGTGTTAATAAATAAATTTGACAGACTAAAACAAAAATTATAATTTGACTTATAAGTCGGTTTGACGTTTTTACGGGAAATATATAAAATTAGATTAAAATAATGTAATTTTTTGTTACCTGATGCGTCGTTTTTAAAAGAAACACGCACGTGCTCTGTCATACCCTGTTCGTTTGCACCAAGCCCTTTGCCGCTCGTCCAGCCCATTTTCTCCAACATTTTCTGACCAAACTTGTTTGAATCTGTACAGAATATGTAAACGTTGTTCAAATCGATGAAACAATATATTAATTAAAACAACAATAAATAGAACGAGTATAAATATTTACATACCTTCGCTCCATTGTTTTCCTCGTGGATTTAAAGCCCATTTTTGCTTTCGACGCGGTTCCGCAAGCATTGACATATTGCGGAAAGTTTTAGAAAGACTAAATTATAATTATAAACTCAACATTTGATATCTGTTGTTAATCATTTGAATCAATGAATGCAAGTTTCGCGAAACGAATATTCGCTGTAGGTTAGGCGACAACGACGGTCACCGGACGCCACTGGACGCTTACCAGTTACTAGCAGAGACGATAGAGTGCTCACGCTCAGGGTTTCGGCGTTCCCACTTTCGTGACATCGCCGTTTTTAGCATGGCACAGAACCGATCCGTCTTTCCTGGAACAGAACCGGGTCGTCTTTTAGCATAAAACTGAACGCACATTATTTTTTTAACCAGGATTAGAATGTACAGCTTAATTGTTTTATATGAAATATGTAACTAACATGTAAAATTAGATGGCAAGATGGACAAGGGAGCGCTTGTTGATACCATTACAAAAAGAAATTGTTATAAACATTAAGCAGCCAGAAATAACAAATTTGTCAATAATTAATATCGCGGCGATGGAAATCTAGAGAAGTCAGTTTGGGGTGGGGGAGTTGCGCACCGCGCACCGCACACCTGATCTCAGCGCCCGCACTCAGTCAGGCAGTCGAGGTGCGCGCTCCGGAGGGAGCGGGAGTGCTGCGGGACCAGAAGGCCGAAGGACCTCGGAGTTGACCAGAGGGGTTCTCCAGAGCTGCCCTGGCTCACCCTGACCACCCTGGCCTACTCTCGCCTATCTTCGAGTTGACCAGGGATTCTCCAGAGCTGCAGTGAACATCACTGGCCAGCGGTTCCTGAAAGCCGTCTCCGCTCACCTTGGTCAATTTTCAGTAGCTCTTTGTAAGTAACAATACAAATATACATTTTCTGTATCAGAATACGTGTTCGTTCAAGAAACGCCGAAATTATATTATATTATATTTTTAACATAAAATTGGTATTCCTCCGAACGGAGGTCCCTCAGGGGCTCACTGCTGGGGGTGAGTACGGGTATTGGCGAACCCGGGGCGTCCCGAAGCGCAACCTCAGTAGATTGAAGTTCTGACTTCATCTACTCTTGTTGATTTTTTGTCGGTCAGGCCGCACTCGTGTGCGGGGTTAGCTTGGCTCTCGTGAGCTGGTGATAGGTTGGTTCTAGTTAGCTGGTTAGATTCGCACTCTTGTGCATTTTAGGTAGGCCGTACTCGTGTGCGTGTTTCGTCTTCTTCTCGTCGTCATCTTTTCATCGTCTTCTTCTACTTCGTTTACTCCATTGTGTTTAACTATTATTAGTCTGTTTCAGATTGAGTACAAGAGTGAAACATACAGTAGCTCACGAAAGTATTCGAACGCTTCCAATCTACATCGTTAACAAACAAAATACACTCGTTAGGTTTAAGTTTTCAAAATCAGATTGTAAGTAAAGACACATAGGAGTCTTGAGAATGTATAAGTAAAATTACAAAAAAATCTGACAACACATACAGGATTCACAGGGCATTGAGTATAAACATACCGTTTACGAACGTCACAAAAGTATTCGAACGCGTAGACAAGAAGGGTATTTCTAGTGATTGAAATGTAAACATTACACTTTAGTCGATTCCGAGACATCGTGTGGTTCATACAGATTTCGTAGAGTATAATCTTTCATAGTTATTCTAAACATGAGCACGAAAAAATCAGAAACCAGTAAATGTGAACGTGAATTAATATTGAAGTTGCATAATGAAAATAAATCTTATCTTGAAATTGCCAAATTATTAAATCGAAGTAAATCTACGATACATTATATAGTAAAAAAGTCGAAAACTGAAGGTAATATTACAAACATGAAGCGTATAGGACGTCCAAAGAAGTTAACGCCCAGAGAGGAGAAAATGATTATACGTGAAATTAAGAAAAATCCAAGCACATCTGCACCAAAACTTGTGGGGATTGTTGCAAATAATTTTGGGAAAGATGTACATCCCGAACTGTGTCGTAGGGTTCTGCGGAGTAATGATTACCATGGAAGAATACCACGAAAAAAGCCATATATCAGTAAAATTAATAAAAAGAAAAGACTAACGTTTGCAAAAATGTATATTGATAAGGATATTTCATTTTGGAATAAAGTTATTTTCTCGGATGAAAGTAAGTTTAATATTTTCGGTTCGGATGGACAGCATTATGTGTGGCGAAAGTGCAACACAGCATTGCAAATACAGAATATGATTCCAACTGTGAAACACGGAGGTGGCTCAGTGATGGTATGGGGGTGTATGGCGGCGAATGGAACGGGAAATCTTGTTTTTCTTGACGGAATTATGAATAAGTACAAATATCTGAATATTTTGAAACAAAATTTGAAACAAAGTGCAATTAAATTGAACCTATTGGATGATTTCTACTTCCAACAGGACAACGATCCTAAACATACAGCTGGGATTGCAAAGGAATGGATCATATATAATACCCTGCATACACTACAAACTCCTCCGCAAAGTCCTGACATAAATCCTATACAACATTTATGGGCCGAAATTGCAAGAAAACTTATGAATTTTGACATGACGTCCAAGGAAGTGTTAAAAACCAAAATAATAGAAATATGGAATTCCATTGAAAAAAATACAACGGAAAAACTTGTATATAGTATGGAAAGCCGGCTAAGACACGTTATTGATGCCAAAGGAGGACCAACCAGATATTAACATCAAACAATTCAAGATTTATTCGTACATTCGAATACTTTTGTGACATCCGAAAACGGTATGTTTATACTCAATGCCTTGTGAATCCCGTATATGCTGTCAGATTTTTTTGTAATTTTACTCACACATTCTCAAGACTCTTATGTGTCTTTATTTACAATCTTATTTTGAAAACTTAAACCCAACGGTTGTATTTTATTTGTTAACGATGTAGATTGGAAGCGTTCGAATACTTTCGTGAGCTACTGTATTTATTATCGAAAAAAACAACACATCGATCGAAAGGACCGCATCCAACGAAGACTGCGACTTACTTGTAAGTTTATATTAGTTGTCGAGCAATTATTGTGTCCGATTCATTTTGTTAGTTTCTCTTGTCGATTTGGGTCACAGTCTTCTGCTGAGACCAGTCGGTAGCGTCACCCTCGAACAAGAGCCTTCTGCTCTGGTTCGCTTATTTCGTTTTTCTTTTTCGTAAATCTGAGCCTTCTGCTCCATTTTTATTTTCTCTGTTATTATTCAGAGACTTGGTAGACTTAGTTCTTTTCTTTACTCACAATAATTGCTCGACTTAAGTTCGTGCGTTAGTTATTAAGCTTGTTTGTTAGTATTGTATGTATGTCGAGTCATTTTTGCCCTAACTTGATTTTGCTCGGCTCGATTTTTGACTCTGACACAGCTTTCTGCTATGTCCAACCTTGCTTGTATGTACCAGACCGGTTGGTGCTGGTGCTCGGCGTCGATCCATTGAGAGGGATGTTCGAGAGACCTGTTCACTCGTGTAAAATCCTCCCTGCCGTAAGTCCACCCGAGTCGCCTCAACGCTAGTCGTTGCCTGGCGGCACGTGGGTGGGGAAAACTTAGGGTATCGTTTGAACGCTTCTCTCGGCCATCGCTCTTCGTGAGGACACGTCGGGTATCGATGCTGACTGGAGTTGGGCTGCAAGCATTGTACGCGTCGCGTCACCCTCGAACCAGAGCCTTCTGCTCTGATTCGGTTTTGTTTCTCTCTTTGAAAGAATCAGAGCCTTCTGCTCTGATTCGGTTTTGTTTCTCTCTTTGAAAGAATCAGAGCCTTCTGCCTGATTTGTTCTTCATCCCCCGTGGATCGGAGACTTCTTCTCCGATTCACATTTTTTTCTCCGCAATAATTACTCGACATACGCTAAATGGTAAAGTGACATTTTCCGTCTGTGGAAAAGTATCTTTCCCATTTTGCGATCTGCGAAATTTAGTTTGTAATATTGTAAATCATCATTGTAAGAAAGGGAGTCAGAAGGAAGCGTATTGAATTCGTTCTGGCTTCCTTTCGGGTCTCTTGTGCAGCAACCTCCTCGTGGTGAGACCTGGTCAATCGATTTTATTCTCTATTTGTAAGAACTTCTAGTAATCTTACAAATAGAGAATAATATCGAGCTAATAACTGCACATAATTTATAATTTGGGATAACATTTCAAATTAAAATTTAAGATTTGCTAGTCATAAAAACTTGTATATTTAATTGAATTGTGTCTGAATTTATTTTAGGCAACCTCGGCATGAGCCGAAGGTCCTTCAATGCTATCCTTGTTTACTCTTGGCACACCTTCACCTGCAAGGCAGCTCCATTCAATTATTCATCGAACACGCAGTTTTTGTTTCGGAATCCCTTTTCGTTACTGTGTAGAGTGTTAGGTTAGTGTTAGATTAGTGTTAGGTTTGATCTCGTCAGCGAGTTAGATTTACACCTGTTTACACCCGTGTGCGAGAATGGTAGGCCGTACTCGTGCATGAGGTTCAGAGTCGCATCTTCATCATTCATCATAGGTATATGGTCTAAAGTTCACCTGGATCTAGTTACAAGATTTATCGTTCGTCAGAGTAAAGGGCGTAAGAAATCTAGTTGTTGTTAACGATGTCGGTATTTCAGATCGTGAGACACGAAACCCGATATGGTGATTGGTCTACTCCTACACCTCATCTGTGCCAAAAGCTGCTCGCTTCTGTTTCCTGCTAGAACCTGCTCGGTTCTGTTCCCATGCACTCATGCATGATATATGTCCAGGAAAACTGCTGGAAATCGGATTTTCGACGCTCCCGCCTGACGCTGAACGCGATTATCCCCACCACATACATTTTCCGCCCTTATCGCTGTATCTCTCTCTGTCTAATATACAGCAGAAGCACATCTCTCGCACTCAATGCCGGAATAGAGCCTACACGATACCTGTCGTATGTAGAGCCAACATAATCACGCTCTTACTTACAGCCGCTGCGCTCTCTTCCTTACCTATAACTGACACGCTCTTACCTACAGCCGCTGCTCTCCGTCCCTTACCTACAGCCGACGCGCACTTCAATATCATCGCCGCGCTCCCTCTCTTACCTACAACCGACGCGCTCTTACCTACCTACCGTTACCGCGCTCTGGCCTACAGCCGCTGCGGTCTCTCCCATAGCTACAGTCGTCGCGCTGCCCTGGTTAACCACACTCGCTACGCTTACCTACAGCAGACGCGCTCTTCCCTATCATTGCCGAGCTCCCTCTCTTACCTACAGCCGACGCGCTCTTACGTATCTACCGATACCGCGCTCTAGCCTATAGCCGCTCCTTCCACTCCCATACCTACAGTCGTCGCCCTGCCGAGCATGCTCATAGTCGCTACGCTTACATACATCCGACGCGATCTTACCTACCTACCGTTGCCGCGTTCTTACCTATATCCGCTGTGGTCTTTCCCATACCCACAGTCGCCGCGCTGCCCTGGTTACCCACAGTCGCTACGCTTACCTATAGCAGACTTGCTCCCCTTTATATCAACAGTCAGCACATTCCCCTATACCATTGGTCCATGCAGACCCTACGCGCTCTCTTGAATACCGACAGTCAAACCTGACAGCTGGTTCTCTCTCACACCTACGATCAACTCAGTTCCGGCGTGGTCTCCCTTGCAAGCATAGTCCCCTTAGCTTAGCGCCTTCTCCCTTACACCCGTTTCAATCAGACTTCGCACAATCTCCGTCGCATGCACAGTCATCAAACTTGCACTTCATCAAACGATTTCTTCTTCGCGCTGGCTATCACTTTCTCTCTTCGATTTACAACCACTTCAGGACCGAACAGAGCATCACTTGCAGTAACTGCACGTTGTAGTTTTTGCCCGAAAACCCTGCCCAAAGACCCGTTTGTATTACAAACTCCTCCCTGCCTCCCAGCATTATAAAGAAGAAGAAGACAAGACATCGCCGAAGCCACCCAGAAGCCGGGAGGCTGCCCAGAAGAGACAGACAATAATTCAACGCCCAACACACACCCCCTCCCCACCTCCTGGAGACTCATTACCACATTTTAGTAGATGATCCCCGTATAAAATATTATTCAAAGCAGTTATCCCCTCTCCCCCTTACTGAGCTGCAAACCTTTCGTACGCATATTTGATCTATATATATATATATTGACAAAATAGAAAAAATATATATATAATACACGCAAGTGTTGGGCATGTATTGGGGACGATTTGCGCATGTATTCCCCATATTTCTCGCATGTTTATCGTATGTTTTGGGCATGTGTTGAGCATGTTTTGCGGATGTTTTGCGCATGTTTTGGGCACCTTTTGGAAATGTTTTGGGCATATTTTGTGTGTTTTCCGCATGTTTTGGGCAACTTTTGGAAATGTTTTGGGCATATTTTGGAAATGTTTTGGGTATATTTTGTGAGTATTTTCCGCATGTTTTGGAAATGTTTTGGGCATATTTTGTGAGTATTTTGCGCATATTTTGCGAGTGTTTTGCGCATGTTTTCAGCATGCTATGTGCATGTTTTGGGCATATTTTGTGAGAGTTTTCCGCATATTTTGCGAGTGTTTTGCGCATGTTTTCAGTATGCTATGGGCATTTTTTGGGCATATTTTGTGTTTTCCGCATACTTTGCAAGTGTTTGCGCATGGTTTCCGCATGCTACCACTTTACTTTACTTGCTACTACTTTACCTATACAATTTTTTTTGTATGCCTGACCTATACTACTTTTTTGTATGCCTTACCTATACTATTTTTTTGTATGCCTGACCTATACTACTTATTTTTGGGCCTGACCTACACTACTTAATTTAAGGCCTAACCTATACAACTGATTTTATGCCTGACCATAAAAACCTGCGTAAAAATACTGTAGAATATTCCCAATACATGGCCAAAACATGCGAAATACACTCGTAAAATATGAGGAAAACTCTCACAAAATATACCCAAGACATTTCCAAAAGATGACCAAAACACGCCCATAGCATACCCTAAACATGCGCAAAACACTCGCAAAGTATGCGGAACACACCCACAAAATATGCCCAAAACATTCCCATAAGATGCTGAAAACATTCGCAAAACACTCGCAAAGTATGCGGAAAACACCCACAAAATATGCCCAAAACATTTCCAAAAGATGCCCAAAACACGCCCATAAGATGCCGAAAACATGCCCAAAACACGTGCAAAATATGCGGAAAACTCTCACAAAATATGCCCAAAACATTTCCAAAAGATGTCCAAAACATGCCCAGAAGATGCTGAAAACATGCGCAAAACACCCTCAAAATATGCGAGAACCACTCACAAAATATGGCCAAAACATTTCCAAAAGATGCCCAAAACACGCTAATAGCATACTGAAAACATGCGCAAAACACTCGCAAAATATGCAGAAAACTCTCACAAACTATGCAAAAAACATTTAGAAAAGATGCCCAAAACATGCCCATAGCATGCTAAAAACATACGCAAAACACCCGCAAGACATGATGCACACATGCCCAAAACATGCGCAAAAAATGCGACAAACATGGGGAATACATGCGCAAATCGTCCCCACTACATGTCCAATACTTGCGTCTATACATATTCCAAGAAAGAGACCGCAGCGGCTATAGGCCAGAGCGCGGTAACAGTAGGTAGGTAAGAGAGAGAGCGCGGCGATAATAGGGAAGAGCGCGTTGGCTGAAGGTAAGCGTAGAGACTGTGGTTAACCAGGGCCGCGCGGCGACTGTAGGTATGGGAGAGACCGCAGCGGCTATAGGCCAAAGCGCGGTAATAATAGGTAGGTAAGAGAGTGAGCGCAGTGATGATAAGGAAGAGCGCGGCGGCTGTAGGTAAGAGAGGGAGCGCGGCGATGATAGGGAAGAGCGCGTCGGGTGTAGGTAAACGTAGAGACTGTGGTTAACCAGGGCCGCGCGGCGACTGTAGGTATGGTAGAGACCGCAGTGGCTATAGGCGAGAGCCTGGTAACAGTAGGTAGGTAAGAGAGGGAGCTCGACGATGATAGGGAAGAGCGCGTCGAATGTATGTAAGCGTAGCGTCTGTGGGCAAGCTCGGCAGCGCGACGGCTGTGGGTATGGGAGAGACCACAACGGATATAGGTAAGATCGCGGCATTCATTTGTAAGTACTCCTAGTAATCTTACAAATATAGAATAATATCGAGCGAATAGCTGCTTATTTATAGTTTGCGACAACATTGTAAACTATAATTTAAGACTTACTAATTATAAAAACTTGTGTATTTAATTGAGCTGTGTCATAATTTTCTTTAGGCTAGCTCGGAGATGGACCAAGAAGCTTTCTATATTTCCTTGTTTACACTGGGCCCATCTTCATCTTCTTGGTAAGCTCTTTTCAACCATAAACCGAAACACACAGTTTTTGTTTCGGATTACCTTGTCAAAATTGGTTACTGAACTTTTCAAAAGTTCCTTTTTTGTAAACGATATTTTTTGTTCAAAATTGGTATACCTCCGATCGATGCCCCCCCCCCCCCAGGGGTTCACTCACGGGTGGGGCCAGTGGGTGAGTATGGGTATTTGCGAACCCGGGGCACCCCGTGCTTATAGGTCGTTGCGTTCCAATTTTGCCACATTTATTTTTGATTGGGCTTTTTCGTCCTCAGAATTGAAATTTACTTGTGAACTTTCAAAAGTTCCTATTATAAAATTTATATTTGTGGTTTAAAATTGGTATTCCTGCATGTTTAGCCTTCCTTGAATTAGTTTTGGAGGCAGGTCTCTGGAAGTTGTGGATGCATTCGCTTGTATGGCCTGGCTTGCGACTCAATAGCAATTCTTAGCGTACCATACAACTCCAGATGTGACACAGAACACAGGTAGGTGTGCTGGGCGCTACGTCACCAACGCAGTAAAGGACTGAAACGAAGGAAACACTTATGTTTTTTCAATGATCGTCGCAAAAAATTGTTCTTCCTTGATTATGGATGGTACCATGGTATTGAGTTGTAAAAGAGTGTTAAACAGAGCTGCAATGCAGCCCATGAAAAATTAGTAAACCGGTGAAATAAAGAGTAAACTAGAATGTTTAAAATCTAATTATTTAAAAATCTAACACAATAATTGCTCGAGAACTAATACGAACTTATAAAGAATTCGTTGTCTTCGTTCGACGATGATTATGGTTAACTGTTGTGATTTAACTGAAACAGACTAACTATAATTAGATACAAAATGAAGAAACACCGAAGTAGAAACGATGAAGAAAGAGTGCGAGTCTAACTAGCTCATGAGAGCCAAACTAACCCCGCACACGAGTGCGGCCTACCTAACATGCACAAGAGTGCAAATCTATCAGCTCACAAGGGCCAACCTACGACCAGCTCACGAGAGCCAAGCTAACAACGCACAAGAGTGCGGCCAAACCGACAAGAAACCAACGAGAGTAGATGAAGTCAGAACTTCCATCTACTGAGATGGCGCTTCGGGACGCCCCGGGTTCGCCAATACCGGTACTCACCCCCAGCAGTGAGCCCCTGAGGGACCTCCGTTCGGAGCAATACCAATTTTATGTCAAAAATGTAATATAATAAAATTTCAGAACACTAATTTTATGTCAAAAATATAATATAGTATAGTTTCAAGAAAAGAAACTTGTGAAAAATTCCGAAGCAAATACGAATTAAAAGTACAGAAATAATAATTGACGGCGTTCAAAACAGAAAATGTATATTTGTATTGTCACTTACTAGCTGTTGAAAGTTGACCAAGGTGTGCGGAGCGGCTTCCAGGAAACTCTGGCCGACCGCGAGCCAGGTTGAGGTGGACCAGGGTTGAGCAGTGATGTCCACTGCAGCTCTGGAGAATCCCCGGAGAATTCACTCGAAGGTAGGCAGGGGTGGTCAGCGTGGGCCAGGGCAGCTATGGAGAATCTCTGGTCAATTTCAAGGTCCTTCGGCCTTCTGGTCCCGGAGTACTTCCGCTCCCTCCTGAGTGCGCACCTCGACTAACTGAGTGAGCGCGACCGCCGAGATCAGGTGCGCGGTGCGCGGTGCGCAACTCCTCCACCCCAAACTAATTTCGCTAGATTTCGATCGCCGCGATAGTAATTATTGATAAAATTGTTATTTCTGGCTGCTTAATGTTTATAACAATTTCTTTTTGTAATGGTATCAACAAGCGCTCCCTTGACCATCTTGCCATCTAATTTTTTAGTAAGCATACCTGATAGAAGTTAAGATACAGAGTAACTTTTAATTCACGAATATTCGCACGCAGTAATTTATCGTATACAATTCACTGATAAATTTATTATTTCTGACTGTTTAATATTTATAACAATTCCTTTCGCCAATAATGTTGACTTTATTGGTAACTTTTAAAGCATGTCTTGACCATGTCTTAAAGCATGTCAAAGTAACTTTTATGCATGATTATTCGAAGTATACAAGATACTCGATTCTCATTAAGATTTCTAATTCTGATTACTCGGTACTTCATATCGTGCGACACGAAACAGTATAATTGTTGCGTGCGCGTTTTCTAATACATGCGATAGATAAACCCGCACTTTGCTATGTTAGGAGTGGACTGTAGTGAAATTTGAGCCGGATGGTAATTCTATATAGTTTATTCAAGTGAAATTTCTCTTAGATTGTGTACAATAGTGACCTCGTGCGAAAATGCGATACGGAATGCTACGAATGATGTCTGTCGAATGATGTGCGAAAATCTCTGCTGTCGGCCGCTCCGTTTGACTATTTATGGAAGGTACGCCGGGGCGCTTACAAACTGCTCTACGGACGCTGATGGGCCGGAGAGTGGGTAATAAAGAGAGGGGTAATAAAATAACTGGAAAATCCCAAAATTGCTAACGGTTTTTCGCGCGCAGGTATACTTATAATTTTTACGACTAGGACTGCGTAGAATATGCCCATAAAAATCCAACCCCTCGGCCAGCAACGCTTTCGGAGATTGGTCTCAACGTATTCGCTACGCGACAATAATAAGGTGACTGGCGTACTCCTACAGTTCGTCTGTGATATTGGTTCCATTCCGACCGATACGGTAAGATGCGACACAAAAATGGTAAGGGGGCTCTAAAGCCCCGCGGACGTGAGACAAAAAAATACACTGGGTGATTGGTCTACTCCTGTACCTCGTCTGTGATTTAGGCACACCACATGGGGTTTAACCGCCATATGGGGTTTCGTGTCTCACGACCTGAAATACCGACATCCTTAGCATCAATTAATATAATTTAATTAATGTAATTAATATAATTAAAATATAGAAGAAGAACGTTAGGCATACTAGAAAGTATGGGATTCAGTGGAAACATTCTAGAATTCATCGCAAACTTCCTAGAGAGGAGACTTATTAGGGTCAGAAATAAGAACACCGTATCTGAGGCCGTGATCGCTGAGAATGGAGTACCCCAAGGAGAAGTATTAAGTGTTTTGTTATTCCTAATATCAATTAACAATATCCTTGCCCCAATTCCCCGTCCAGTTCAAGCCTATCTGTTTGCGGACGATTTAACTATACTATATCAGGGGACAAATACAAAAACTTCACAAGATATATTACAAAATACGCTAAACAATCTACAAGACTGGGCAACTAGAACCGGATTTAAATTCTCGAAAACAAAAACCAAATATATTATATTTTCCAAACAACACTCTCCACCTCAAATTAATCTACTCTTTGGAAATTCTAAACATGAGCAGGTACAGACACTGAACATCCTAGGTCTCGAATTTAATAGTAAATTAACATGGAGTAACCATGTCGCCAAGCTCCGAAAGGAATGCAACCTATGCCTAAACGTAATCAAAACACTGTTAGCTAATTGTTGGGGAGCAGACATGAAAGTACTTGCAACCACGTATAAGTCTCTAGTAAGGTCAAATCTGAATTATGGATCAATTATCTATGGCGCTGCTAACAGTTCAATCATTAGGAAACTCGATCCTATACACAACTTGGCTCAGAGAATAATAGCAGGAGCGTTTAGAACTAGTCCTATACTCAGCATCCTAAGGGAATGCAATGAACCTCCTCTGAAAATCAGAAGAACCCTACTTAGTATCTCTCATGCTATTAAAATATCAACCACACCTAACAAACCGGCATATAATAATATTTTTTCTAATCGTCTCATAGCGAAATATGACCAGCATAATCGATTACAAAGGCCCTTTTATTATAGAATTAATAAACTAGAACACAAATTAAATATGAAATTCACTCCTACTATACCAAGGAGACTGTTCAAATTCGCACCATGGACCCTGCATTACCCTATCCGAACAGAAGAATCACTATGTATGTACAGAAAAGAAGACACAAATCCAGAAGTATATAGAAAGCTATTAATGGAAATGATCGAAAAGTATAAGGACTATACCCACATTTACACAGATGGATCGAAGACAGAAACGGGAACAGGATATGCAGTTATTATATATACGCCATATGCTATTCACAGTTATAAACTCCCAAACAACACTTCAATATTCACAGCAGAACGCATAGCTATTAAACATGACATCCAACTTGCATACGAAAACGTATATAGACAAACGATTATCCTCTCCCACTCCAAAAGTGCAATTACTGCACTACAAAACCTTTCCTCCAACAATCATACCATCCTGCAAATATTCGAAACTTATCACGAAATCACCAACACCTGTGGGAGGGTAACACTCATATGGATACCAGGACATGCTGGGATCCCGGGAAACGAAGAAGCTGATAAGGCCGCTAAGCAAGCGGCTAATTCTCCAACCATGGACAGTCAACCCATCGATACCTCCATGGAAGACCTGATTAAAGAAGCTAAAAGAAATCTGATGCACCAACGGGATCTGGAATGGAAACGACTAGCTTCTGCACACTCCAAAAATATCTATGACTCCTTTTTTGAAGATGAAGAAGTAAGGCAAGTCCTGAAACGGAGGGAGCAAGTTACCCTATCCAGAATTAAAATAGGCCACACTAAGGGAACACACTCGTTCCTGATAACAAAGGGTCCAGTACCAGTATGTGAAACATGCAGCGTACCGACATCAATTAACCATCTGATATTATCTTGCCCAAAATACAATACACTACGAGAAAGATTCAAAATAGGAAGAACACTGAAAGAGAATCTTGACGAAGATAAAATAAAAGATCTACTAGAATTTATTAAGGAATCGAAAATCCAGGAAGTTATACTATAATGATACACCTGTTCGTCGCTAATAACCATGCAGTTGATGCGACGTAAAACCTTGATAAAAAAAAAATTAGATTTCTTACGCCCTTTACTCTGACGAACAATAAATGTTGCAACTAGATCCACGAGAACCTCAGACCATATACCTATAATATGTGATAAAGATACGACTCTGAAGTTCAGAGTCTGAACCTCGTACACGAATACAGCCTACCGATCTCACACACAGAAACGAATCGAACTCACTCACGAAAGCAAACCTAACACTCGCTCGAGGGAGCCAAGCTAACCCTGCACATGATTGCGGCCTAAACCAAGCAGAGAAATTTCAAGAATTCGACAAGAGCAAAATAAAAAAGTCGTATCGAACTTAAAGTTATTGAAATGTGGACGCAACAACTTATAGGTGCTTCGGGTACCTAAATTAACTATTATGCTCTCTGTACACTGTTTTCAATATTATAGAAAATTGAGAGTAAATGTGAATAGTGAATAGTAACTGAGAATAGTAATGTGTGTTAGTGAATTGAGAAAGCTCCTAGGTTGCATTTCAAATTTTATAAAGTGTAATTTTTTAAAATGATTACAGATATGCAACGAGCGTAAACAAAACATTTCACGCAGTGCTATTCTTTTAAATGATTATGTCCGTGTCAATGGTCTGCTTCTCCATTTTCCAGCTCTTACAAACGCGATTATCTGGAAGAATGATTGAGAATTTTATGCTCACACTTTGTCTAATGTTACAAATATTTTACTATTGTTGGTATGGGAATGAAGTCAAACGAAAGGTCCATAATCGAGACAAGAAAGTTGAACACGCGACATTCATGCGTTTTCTAACTTGACCTCTCATTTTAAAGCCTCAAAGTTTCCGATATGATCTCCGCGAGCAATTGGATGAGTTTATACGAGAACACTAAGAGGATCCTATTAGTAATTATGCTACGATCTACGTACCATGAAGTTCAAAAGTGCTCACATTGTACATGTGAATGAGAAGTCGTTCATGGCGGTCTGTATGATTTCTCATTTACTCTTTTCACTGTTTTACAGGTTTAATGCTTATTCCAAAACTCTGTCTGCTGTTACAAATCTTAGTCTACTGTGTTTGATAAGAATTAATTTTTTAATGGAGAAATTCAGTGAAAATTGTAACTATTTTGTGGTACAGGGAATCAAGACTTCTTATTCAGCGTACAACGTGCTCACACGAGGTGAACGGAATCATATTATGTAGCTCGTGATTAGAATAGTTGAACAGAAGAAGCAGTCGTCGAAAATCTTTATGAATCACGTGAACTGTTAATTCTGACGGAGTGTACTATAAATTAAACATAGTTTGCAATAAATTAAAAATCCTAGAAATCCTACAACTACAAAATAACTTGCCTCGTATGAATTGACGTCTATGTCATCTTCGATGAAGTTGGTTTTCAAAACTAGGAGATCGAAAGTATCCTATATTTCCTGGAGAAGTATTCTTGCTCTTCTACTTGCCTCTGAAATGAAATTACCTGCAATAAAAATTGTGCGGCGGTGGTTGCGAAATCATTACAAAAATTGTGAGTGTGCCAGTCATCGGCTACTTTGTAAATAAGAAGAGGAAGTTGCGGAGGGGTCGAAGACCTGCCAGGTGTCTTTTTTAAAATGTGCAACAGGTCAAATTAATATTGACGATTTCAATTTGATGGCTGTACTCTATTCTACGTTTCGCAGGGAAAACTCTGTGGCAAAGGTCTACAATCATGTTGTGCGTGCTACCGAAGGACGTGGAAGTTCTTTTCACCAACTTCAACTACAACATGTTATGCAGCCCAGGATGTATTTAGACAAGAACTCCAAGAGGATCCTATTAGTACTTATGTTACGATCCACGTACCCCATGGAGTTCAAGAGCGCTCACATTATCTATGTGAATCTGGAATCGTTTATGGCGGTCTGTATGATTTATCATCTACTCTTTTCACTGTTTTACGAGTCTTACCTGTATTTCGATACTCTCTGTGTCGTTTACGTTGTTTGTTAGAGAGATCTCTACTGTGTTCGATAGAAGTGAACTTTTCATCACACAGTCATTAAAGAAATCATATAAGAAACCCATCTCGAAATCGTGAACATGATGACACTAACATGCCTTCCTTGAAACGTCATTTTCCCATTGTTTTCCAAGCATACCCACAGCTCTTATTTTTTAAATAAACTTCAATCAACTGCACGTTGAATTTAAAGAGAGAAGTAAGAAAATGAACGTTTTATTTACATCTCCCAACTGGACACCCTAAACAAATGAAAATGTTCATATGTGTGACTGTTAATAATCAATGGACTACGGATTTTCTGAATTCGTTATACAAAAGGGTAGCTCAAATATACAATTGCAAAAACAGTAGAATTTAAAGATACTTGGATTATTTTTGGAGAAATCGGTGGTTCTTCGCCTAGGGTGCGTGCACCCCGGGGGTGCGAGGAAGCGTTTCCAACGGTGCGAAAGAGGTTTCTAAATTTCTGATGGAAAATTTATTTTTCAATAAATAAATTATCTTGCAATAGATGTAATTTTATAAATAAAGAAATAGAAACACATTTTTCAAGGGCGGTGCGAGAACTTATTTTTAGACTCAAGGATGTGCCGATCACTGAAAAGGTTATGCACCACTGGATTGAATGAATACATTTTCATGTAACTTCAGTTTCTCACAATTTTTATTTTGCGTGAGATCAGCAGTCTAATTATTCAGCATGAAAAAAAATATTATACGAACTGCCCACCAAATGAAAGGTTTATTTGTAAATTTCATACTCGAGGCGATACAATAAAAATCGTACATACAAATCGAAATAAATACGATCCCATCATATTTCGAAAGCAACCAGCCTCGTTCATCGTTCAACGTTAACTATGTCTTCAAAATTAGAAAGTGTTGCTCGGTTGGCTGTCGGAACTAAACACATTTATATATATTTTCTGGAGCCGCTCCAACAATTCCTCGGCGGAACGTAACCGATGGATTCTTACTGTTTACTCGACCGAAGAAAACATCGAACAAACTATGTCGCAGAATAATTGGTACTCATGATGGATCGAGACGGGTATCGAATCGCGTTCCCGAGGTATAATGATCATTCCTCCATGATCGACGACAACTAACTGGAAAGGGTTCGTCGAGCGGAGCTTATGGTTTATTAATTTTCGCATTTTCGGTCGTTGTCGTTGCAATGTAACATCGAGACGTCGGAAATATAAAAAAAAGCACAGGGAAGCTATACTTGAACGGATTTTAACGGAAGAGTAATTCCGGTATATTGTCTTTCCTGGAGGCGGAAGTCGCCAGAATCATTATAGTCCCCGCGATCGAGGGGGGAGGGAAGAGTGGGAGAAAGGTAATAGCAGTCCCAGTATATATAGAAAGGAGCGAAATCATTAGAAACGAAAAGCATAAGCCAAACAGCACAGTTGGGGACTTTTCTGCTTTTCGAAGCGTTGCAATTTTTGCTTCAGTCGTAGAAGGAGGCTTCAATTGACCTTTTCTGAAACTACTGGAAAGAGAACGTATTTGAAAATTGTGTCAAGTGAATTTCTTGATCTTTGAAGTTAAAGGAAGGAGAACGTATTTTAAAATCGTGTTAAGAAAATTTCTTCATCTTTGAAGTTAGAGAAAAGAGAACGCATTTAAGATTGTGGCAGAAGGACTTTCTCATCTTTTTTGAAACTGAAGGAAAGACAACAAAATTATTTTGAAATTATGTCAAAAGAATTTCCTGGTCCCCTTTGAAACTGGAGAAAGGATCGCCTATTATAAAAATGCATAAATTACCCCTCTCGTTTGCACTGCTCACCTATGTCGGTTTCTGGAAGCCAACGACCTGACCAGTTGATTCATTAAAATACTGGTTGTACAATCTCTACTCGGTGTCATGCTATTCCTGTTGTACATTTTCACGTTCTACACCCTGGTCAACGTAATAATTAGCAAGGATCTGCATACTACCACTGAGAAGTTCTCGTTGAGTATCTCAGTGCTGGGCGTCAGTATAAAGGTCGCTAATCTGTTCATTCAACGTGAGAAGTTCGTTCGGGTTAGAAGAGAAGAGCGTGGTTAACAGCCCCCTGTTGAAGAATCATGTGCCAAGGGACGAGGAGGAGACGATCATACGCATGCCAGATCAATCTACAAATTACGCTAATTTTCCGCCCTTTCAACTCGTTGATACTAACTATTCTCCGCGCGTTGTCCTTCACTGTAATTGTTCTTTAAAATCATAGCTGCAGACATAACGATCCAGCAAGGATTTAAGCAATGTCATCACGCTTTTAGTTCGCCAATTTCTTGCAGAAAGATCGCTTTATTATACTGCGAAATTCTGAACGAAACAGCGGCGTCTTTCAGCACAGTGGCTCAGATAGATCGATTTATCAGCACGAGAACTCTTCCAGTATCTAATTGGGCACTCTACGATCCAAGTTCTCCGACGATCTACCTCGTGTACCTGGTCCAGCTTGGTCTGATAGTGTGCGCGAACACCAGCGTGGGCCACGAGACCCTGATCTCTGGCCTGATGATCCAGATCAGCGAGCAATTCGAAATATTTTGTCATCGAAC
The DNA here is from genome assembly GCA_028454255.1 of Halictus ligatus. Classification (NCBI taxonomy): domain Eukaryota; kingdom Metazoa; phylum Arthropoda; class Insecta; order Hymenoptera; family Halictidae; genus Halictus; species Halictus ligatus. The sequence goes on from CM052130.1 coordinate 14,662,180, forward strand.
GCGATCGTTGCCAGCTTCGATAAAAGTAGCGGAGAGGGGATGCAAATCAATAGCGGAGCTGAAGACGAGGAGACGAAGGATTCTGAGGGACCTGATCGAGCATCAGATGAGGATCTATAAGTGAGGGATCAAGTTTTCATACATTTGCCGCAAAGAAATCCAGTGGGATTAATATTAGAATATCAATGTTGGACTGTATATTAATTTTAACGGACTCTGGTTATGTATTCCAATTTTCTGAGAACAAATTGAACTGATTGCAGGCTCGCGCAAAACGTGAACACAGTGTTCACGCACGTGATTTTCTCGCAGTTCACCGTGAGCTCCACGGTGCTCTGTCTGACTATTTACAAAATGTCTACGGCGAGCTTGTACGGTTTGAACTTCGCGTGGAGCTTATCCTATTTGTGCTGCATGCTCATGCAGGTGTATTTATACTGCTGGTACGGAAACGAGGTGATGTTGAAGGTTGGCACCGAATGTCGTTTCCTTGAATCACTCGGACGCGCCGAACACGATCCAGAGAAAAATCAGGCACAGATAAATGTGTAAATCATTTTTTTCCGAGCATATTAAATATCCGGACTCGTCTCAAATTACTCCCCATATTTTGATTTCTGTTAGTCAATGCGATTAATGAACGATGTTCGCAGAGCATGAACGTGTGCGACGCCATTTACGAGACTGACTGCACCTTGTTTCCAGTGAACATAATGAAAAACCTGTTGATGATCATGATGAGGTCCAGGAGGCCTGTGAAAATGTCCAGCGGTCGTATCATTACCTTATCCACCGAATCGTTTGTCACTGTTAGTTGAGAAATAATTTCATTCGTTGGTAAAGTAGGAGGAACGATGTTTAATGATCCCCAATTCCAGATCATGAAGATGAGCTACTCGTTCAATATTTTGAAGGACTCCTCCGACAAGTGAAAAGTTCCGTTGAACAATTAACTGTAAGCATTAGACTGCTGATCTAATTAGACTTCTGAGTCAATCATAAGAACCAGAGATTAAATGAAAATTCATTTTCTCTTTTAGCAACTTAATTACGTCGTCAAAAATAGATTAACAATATTTCCAAATTCGTCTAATGTCTATACAGTTTTATGTTTCACCTGTTCATTTTTGCTGTAAATGCATAAAATCAGTGTATCGAAACGAATGGCAGTTCTATGTACTCGTTGCCGCAGAACGAAAATAAATCATGAATCATTACATGAACCCTTGAGGCCCTTGAGAAGGCGACTTTCGATGCATTCCAATTTCTTTTCGGAAAGGAAAATTTGAAACAATCTATCCCAGATCTAATTGAATTTTTGCCAGATCTCAGAGACTCGTCGATACATCTCTCTTATAATAATTATATCACAAGCTGTATAGTCTTCACTCGAAGCAAAACTTTAGAGTGAAAACTAAAGAGAAAACAGTGGTTCTGGGTCACTGTAATTTACAAAATATTAATGTTACAGTCACTAGAACGAGGATTAAGCAAAACTTAACTAGAGGTTTATTTACCTGACAATTATTTAAAAAATTATCTGAGCCGCCTACTTCCTTAAAATAGCAATTGAATGTAATTCAGAAAGAAGATTTAAAGCTTCCAGTTGACGTCTCAAGAAATTGAAACAAATGTTCTAAGACGATTGCTCAATGCTAAGATCGAATTCCTAGATCACAGACTCGATCGCATGAGATGACTTTTTCGTGGTGGTCAGTAACATATACCCCCAGTTTCGAGCGTTTATTGTTCCTGTCCGTCCGATTGTAGCTAGTTAAACGTTTCTACTCGATGTACAATTTGCTTCAAAGCGCTCAAAAATAGCCTGCAACCTCGGTCAACAAAAACCAGGACGATACGCCTCCCAACAATTCTTTCAAACGGACCGTTCTTTGACGTTGCATCAGCAACACATAAAAGCGTATAAAATTAATTTAACTATTTTCAAGTAAATTGCAAGATTGTGGGCGTCACTGTGACGGTGGTAGCGAACTTGTTAGGAAAGAAGATAAGTTTCTATTTCCATATCTATGTTGCAATTCGGGTAGTAAGTTTTGATTTTACGTAATCCGCTGTTCGAAGATCGCAGAATTCGTGCGTCAGTCACGGGGCGTTCAACTTTCATTCTGTCTAGCTAGAGCTTATCTCTTCTATTGTCTCTCCGCCTGAGATACAGTAGGATCCCGAGATTACAATGGTTTTAATCGTTCCCCGGCTGCATCCGGTAATACGATCCAATCTATCACTGAGCAAGGAATAGGGGATCGGAAGAGGCGCCGTTTCGATTCGAAATCGATCCGTGCCCGTCCGTGTATCTCTCCGGGCTCCAGTGTCTCTCCCCATTGGAAGGTGAGAGAGATTCCCGAAGAACGTCGAGCAGAAAATAAACGTTCGGGGCCCCACCCCCGTAGAACTTTCCGTGGCGGTCCATTTTTGGGCTCCCCACCTCTACTTCGAGGCTCCGCCGCCGAGTTCACGTCCCGTTTCGAGAATCGAACGCGAAGAAGCTCGCCGAAGCACCCTCGGACACTCGACTCGCGCCGCTCTGCTCGCTCGGGTTAGGTAAGTCAACGAGCAAAAACTGTTCGAAACTGTTTCTTCTATCTATCTTCTCCACCGAAACGCTTCGTTCTCTTCTATATACGCTAAACGTGACGCGAGTGTGCGCAAAACAAAAATAAAAAAAAAGAAAATGCGAGATTCTGTGCACGTGGATCTTCCCGTGGAGGATTCGCTGATGGATCCTGCAAAAATCGAACCCCTGGAAGCTTTCGAAGGATGCTGGATGCTTCGACTGCTTTGCGCGCTGGAGAAGCTTGCGGGAGCTTGACCTTCTTGGGATCTGGCGGAGAATTAAACTAGCAGTTTCTTTCGCCTTGAAGGTTTTGAGCAAACTGCTTTCGCTTGTAAGTAGATCTTAACATTGCTTCGCTGTTAACCATTCTCGTCGAGGTGAGATAAACTCGGTGATCAACAAAGTTTAACGAGATTTTTCGATTGTACGTCACCGGAGTGTTAGACGAAGATGTCGCAAGCCGAGGCTGGAAGATCGTGGTCCACTTCGCGGCGAAAATAAACCGGTTGCCAGCATCGGATCGTTCCGGTCTTGCATGCTATTTTCAACCTCTAACCGCGGAACGATCTGCTGCAGGTTTCCTGGTCGTGAGTTGAACGGTGGATGTTACTTCGACTAATTTTTCAAATTGCTTCGATACTTGCAAGTCGCGATTGCTGATTGCAAACTGTAACTGGTGCTTGCAAATTGTGATTACTCCTTGCAAGTTGTTTCAGTATTTGCAAGTTGCAGTCGCTGCTTCCAAGCGGCTGCAGTACTTGCAAGTTGCAATTGCTACGTGCAATTTGCCTCTTGGCTTGTAAGTTGCCTCTATATTTGCAAATTGTCACTAGTGCTTGCAAGTTGCTTCTGGACTTGCAAGCTGCGACCGCTACTTGCAACACTGAAAGCTCAATTACCGTGACAACGATTAGAAAGTAGTGAAACGATTGGAATGATTGCAGACGAAGAGTATCAGCCCCGGGAACGCTTTCGCAAGACCAACAACGCTTTCTAACCACCGCAGCTTAAGCACAACGCAACTAACGCTTCCAGAGCTAGCTTTCCAAGCTTATGATGAACGCGATGCAGTAAGTATCGCTCGCAATGTCAACGCAACACGCCTCCTACATCGTTCCGAATTATCATACAGGCTCGAACAAGGTCCCCCGTTTGTTATTGACTTTCGAGGATCTACTTTCTTATGTCACTTTGGCACTCGCGGGTGACCAGATGCCAAACGCCTCCAGGCTCTATTAATAAACGGAAAGAGGGTCGAATGTTGCCATTCAGCTAACCAACGATCAATTAAATCGCCCGGGACTCCATCCCGTGATGCTCTATCGTTTCCACACGCCTCCTAAATATTTAACAATTTTTCCGGACCCTCTGTTGCCGACCTGAATAGCTGCAGCGTTCATTGGCCGAGAGATTGGTGGCAATGCACTTGATCGATGCTCAACTTCTTCATATTTAGAATGAATTTCTAAACTGAACCCTTTGTCAGATAATTGGATCCTCCTCTGTATTCAATGATCTCATAGAAGAAGAAAGAAAATTTATGTTTACTGAAATTTCTACATTTATTTCGGTGCTTAAATGTTCACAACAGGGGGATAGAACTCTGTTTTGATTTGATTTACTGTTGAATCTTATAACATTTATATTTAGTGGAGTCTGTTTGAAATTTTCATCACTAATTCTATATTGTACCACTTGGGATTGATACCAATTCAGAGAGCTTTTAGGAAAGAATGTCCAGTATTTTATCTACTTCCACTTTTCATTTCGAGGAAGAATTGTACAGTCAGTTCGGCAAATTGGAGGCACATTTGCAACCACACCCACACAATGGTCCCTTGATGTAAACACGACGGGAAAAAATTGTATCCAATATTCAATGGAGATTAAGTTCTTCGTGTGAACTGCTTAGGAGTCCTGTGGACGAATGACCCGCGGGATGAAATTGAGAATATCCTTCCGGAATCCTCAGGAAATCCGTGTTCCGCAGGATCTAGCGGATCGCGAGCGGTCGGGAGATGATTTCGTAAATGCTATTAATACACGGCAGTTAGATCGAATGTCGGTCGTCGGTGGCGGCCAAGTAAAGCCCGTTCTTCTGGGTTACGCTCGTGCTTTTTGGCCTCCTCGCCTCGCGGCCTCAGAAACGCCGGCCGCCGTCCTCTCTCTCTCTTTCTCTCTCTCTCTCTCTGTCTCTCTCTCTTTTCGTCGTTCCGCGCATATTTATAGAGCCTGCCTATGGATGCTATTTCCGTAGACGCACCGACGTGCTCTCCTTCTCACTCTCTCTCTTTTTCTCTGTCTCTCTTTCACGCGGCTCGCAGACGGCCGCACGATATCATCCGCCGGATTATGACTCGCAGAACCCACCGGAGATCGACGAAATATGCAAGCTGCGGCCGTCCGCTTTGTACGGGAACCGTACACGCCCGATCCTCTATTTTCAGGGTTAAAACTGGACGCCTCGAGAACTGGATGCCCTCCGCAACGACCCCAACCAGCGCCTTATACAAAATGCAGGGACGTTGCCTTATACAAAATTTGTAAAATGCAGGGACGTTGGATCTGCATTATTTTCTACTGCAAGCACTAATGCAAGCTCTATTAGCTTCTAAGTGCAAGGGACTCTCTCTTGGGCACTTCCATCAACTCAATATTCCATTTGAATTATTATAGACTTTTAATTTTTACTCTAGTAGGCTACGAGTCGGCGAAAGCCCTATTGCAAGCCTTGCTTAGCTTCTAGGCATAGGAGACTCTTTCTTGGATGCTTTTATTAACTCAACATCCAACAATTATTAATTCAAGCTTCCAACAGTGACTCTACTAGACAATGAGTCAACGAAAGCCCTATACAAAGCCCTACTGAAAGTCCTATCAGCTTCTAAGCACTAGGAATTTTTCCGTTGGTCACTTCTTCGCTAAAAGGGTTACCATCTCATTTAACATTGAACTATAATCTACAGAACATTTTGAGTCTGTATCCATTGCCACGGTGGACAAGAACTTGGCGAATGCCCTAACGGAAACCCTACTAGCTTCGGAAATTTTGCTCTCAGACATTCCTAGACTAATTGACCTATTTCGACTACACTTGGTCTCAGAACTATGACAGGGCATAAGATCCTATCAAGTTTCTGATTAACTTGTGGTCACTTCTTCGCTGAATTGACCAGTGGTCGTATATACACAAAAAATCTGACAACAGTGACGTTTTAAGACACAACAGATTCGCGACCAAACCAAACTCTCTTGAGTACACCAAGGAGCCGTGAACGCATTGCTAAATGGGTTTGGATGATTTCAGTGAACTCGATAGTTTCTTGAAGGAAGCCGGCAGGAGAAAAAGGCCGCCACCATGGACGCGATCAAGAAGAAGATGCAAGCGATGAAGCTTGAGAAGGACAACGCGATGGACAAAGCCGACGCCTGCGAGGGCCAGGCTAAGGAGGCGAACATGCGCGCGGACAAGGTCAACGAGGAAGTGAGCGACCTGCAGAAGAAGCTGGTCCAGGTGGAGGCTGACTTGGAGGCGAACAAGCAAGCTCTGGAACAAGGGAACAAGGACCTGGAAGAAAAGGAGAAGGCTCTAACCAACGTGAGTGCCATCCGACATTCGCTCGACGCGACCCCAGTCCAGCGATTGCTCCAGTTTAACTTGGCCCGGGTCCAACTACGATTTTCGCCGCTGTGTATTATTTTCGTTTTGTCACCAACTCCTGTTTAAAATCGATGACTCAGTGTGACGCAGTTTTACGGAGTTTTACGGACGGCAAGGATTATCTGTTTGCTTCCTGGCCCTCCCTTCTGGCTCCTATTTTAGGGAGCTACTGAGTCATCAAATCTTTCTTGTTTCCAGGCTGAGTCCGAGGTCGCCGCTCTGAACCGCAAAGTCCAGCTGATCGAAGAGGACTTGGAGCGATCCGAAGAGAGACTTAACACCGCTACCGCCAAGTTAGCCGAGGCTTCCCAAGCCGCCGACGAGTCCAGCCGGTGATTATCCCGAATTTTGAATAACTCTTCGACACTTTGAATGCCAACCAAGCAAACCGAAAAATACTGCTGAAATAATTGATTTATTCAATTAAATAAAACGTGAACTTCTAGGTTGCATGATTCTAACCAGTTACGCTGAATAAATTTACGCGAAATTCATTTCCATACCTAGACATATGATTTCGTCCACCATTTCTGGGAGATACTGCATTCGAAGTGTTAAGGTTGTCAGATTGTGGTACTGATCGGTCGTTCTTCCAGTATGTGCAAAGTATTGGAGAACCGCTCGCAGCAGGATGAAGAGAGGATGGACCAGCTGACGAACCAACTGAAGGAGGCTCGTCTGCTCGCTGAAGATGCTGACGGAAAATCTGACGAAGTGTCCCGAAAGCTGGCCTTCGTTGAAGACGAGCTGGAAGTCGCCGAGGATCGAGTCAAATCCGGCGAAGCGTAAGTGTCGGTCTTCTCGGGGCGAGATTTTCGTGTAACTGGCCCAAAAAGTCGATTTTTTATAAAAGTGCTACTAATAATGATTACCGAAGGGAATAACACTAAATTAGCTAATAGTCCTAGAAATAAAAATGTTAAAATATCGGTCGATTTACCTGCATTACACGAGATTTCCCCTTAAAGACTTGGACTTGGGAATCATGCGAAATCGTTTCATTTTCCAGCAAGATCATGGAGTTGGAGGAGGAACTGAAAGTCGTCGGTAACAGCTTGAAGTCTTTGGAGGTCTCCGAGGAGAAAGTGAGTCTTCCTGTTCGATTTTTAATTTGTATCCCATAGACCATGGTATAGAGTATTAATCGGATGAATTTAGGCTAACCAAAGAGTCGAGGAGTTCAAGAGGCAGCTCAAAACTCTGACGGTCAAGCTAAAGGAGGCTGAGGCCCGCGCCGAGTTCGCCGAGAAAACGGTCAAGAAGTTGCAGAAGGAGGTCGACAGGCTCGAAGGTCAGTGATCGTTGTCGATCTTGGTCACCCCGATCATTGTTAATCATTGTGATTAGCGATTTCCATTTGTACAGCTTCGGTTATCGATGGCCAGGGGATGGATTTTATCGGGGAGAAAAAAAAAGAGAAAAACATAGCATCGTATTTTTAGACTGTTTCGTACCGAACTCAGGCAGCCCTGACGTAATTTGGCAAAATGACAACGGCGTTTCCGTAATTCGGCTACGCTGGAATGGAATCAAAAGATTCGTGGTCAATTTGCCAACCTTGAGCGAACGTTGCCGCGCGCCGCGAAACTGCTTTCCGAACGGTTTTGTCGATGAAAAAAGAAACGAACCGAATCCGTTGACTAGCAACGAGTAGTGGTAGACAATGAACTACGACAGTACTTCGTGCAACACCACTGATTTTCTTTGCAGACGTATTGCACCAGCAGAAGGAGAAACGCAAAACGATTTGCGAAGAATTGGACAAGACGTTCTCTGAACTTTCTGGCTACTAGAAACAAAAACAAAAAAAAAATAAGACCTCGAAAAGACAGAAAGAAATGAATCCACTCATAATCGCTCGAAACTTCTCGTTTATTTCTTTGCTCAAACTGTTTTGTCATTTTATTCACCGTTTCGAAGTGACTCTACCGCTTTAGCTACATTTTTCCCCCTGTTTTTCGTTGTCGCCTAGCTTCCAAATTTGGGCGTACTTTATGTTTTTTTTTATTGTTCATTAATTTTCGTTTCTTTTTCTTTCTCACTTTAACAAACATTATTTTTTCATTCGTTTACAAATTAGCATCACATTTACTTTCGCTTTCCTCTCTCTCTCTCTCTTATTTATCACTCATACCAAATACGCAAGTTACTCTCGCTGCTCGCAGATCATTACTACCGAGTTGTTTTTTTCTTCTCTCCATGATTTTTTTTTCTTTTCGTTATTTGTAGAATTCTTTGTACCGTCTGATTTTGAGAGCGCTTCGCTTAGTTTTTCTTTTTCTGTTCTGACAAAGAAATACCCAATACTTTTCTCGTATTATGTTGAGCATTGTCTATTAATATCCACGCGTACATCGAAACACAAGGCGCTTAACAGAATAAAATTTGAATGAAATAAAAAAAAAATATATATCAAAACAAACAAAAACAAAGCTTCGCACGTTTATGTGGGCCGTCGTACGCCAGGTACATTTGCCACCCCCTCGCAAAACCGTTTGCCTTACACTCGTGCAAAGGTATACCTACACCTCACGATTCTTGCATGCTTCGAGCACTGTGGTTAACCAACGAAGAAAACTACATTGACCGCCATTTTGTGATCGCTAGACTGTGACAACTCGCCGAAACGGAAAGGCAGTATCCTTCCTGAAAAATCCAGGCACAATTCTGTCGCGCCTCTCACACCTTTTTCAAAAAATATCATCGTTCGATTAAGAAAACAATTTCTTTGATTTCTCAACGGACGCATTAGACCGGAAGGATTATAAAATGTATTGCAATCTCGATCGAACATGTACAAAATCTTCAAAATCTCCAGTCTAGAGTACAACAGGACGAAAATTCAGTCGATTTTGATTTCGCATTGATGTGGTTTCCAAAAAAAAAAAAAAAAAAACGGTGCAGTACACGAACAGTGGACAACGAGACGTAGTTTTCTTCCTCCTTAGGAAGAGATACAGTGTCTACTCTATATATGTCCCAAATGCCAAGCCAATAAAAGTCCTAGAACTATCCCCACTGCCGCAGGGTATATCCCATATATATACATATATATATATACCATGAACCGAAGCCTCCAGAGGTTCGCTGTCCTTTTCTACGTTCGTCGTCGATCAAAGAATAGTATCTCCTGGCTGATATATGTCTCTGGCTAGACCCGTGGTTTGGACATACATCAAGTAAACACTGTACTCAAGCTTCGTTTAATTAGTTTGCTTTTACATGCGTGCGAATGTGCGACACGATGCTTTTTGTGTACCATTTTGCCTCGTACAAACACACCCACAATACACCACGTTGTACGACGTCTGTACACCTAGAGAATTTTTAGGAAGCCAGTGTGCAGTTTTTGTAGAGCGAATGGTCGCCAGAAATTTTTGACTAGGGTTAACAGTACTCCCGTAGCCGAACGAAACAGAGGACACCGTTCAAACCGAGTTGAGAACCGCGAATTAGGTCCATTGGAGCGAGTAGTACACGCTTCAAAGATAAATTGCAAACTACCCTTAGAAACATCCCTGCAATGGCACGTGTTCTCTCAAACTCCCCGAAATTTTCTGTGTAACAACATTCGTTCCTTTTCAATTTCCTACACACAATTGGACTGTGCAATCTCAATTCACTTGCAGACATTTTCTGAGCACTAATTTTCGTTGTTTTCCAATTTCCTATATACAATTGTTCTTGGTAGCCTCGATCTACTTACAGAAAATTTCTGTGACTAATTATTATCCAATTTCTTATATACAATTGGACCCCGTAAACTCGATCTAATTACAGAAATTAGACCTCACCGAAATTATCTGTGCAGCAATTTTTGTTACTTTCCAATTTCCTGCGCACAATTGTTCTTGGTAGCTTCGTTCTACGTACTCGAAGACCGTTTAGGAAAAATTCCACAGTGTGCCTTTGCAGAGTAATTCTACAGGGTAGATTGGACAAATTTGTCGGGCAGGCGCGTAGAACCGACGTAGACAGTCCGTAGGACCGTATTGATTAGATTCAAAGGGGTCGAGAGAGAATCGTCGCTCGGGTGAAGGGATTCGAGAGAAGACTGACGTATTTACGTGTTGCAGACGAGCTGGGCATCAACAAGGACAGATACAAGTCGCTCGCCGACGAGATGGACTCCACGTTCGCCGAGTTGGCAGGATACTAAGCCGTTTCGTCCTTCCGTGCTTCCGTTCGACGATCGAGATTATCACGCGGGGAGATTATCATGCGGGGAGATATGGAAAACAGCTGCGGCAATTTCCGTAGCCACGGGCCACTTCGTCGCCCTCAGCAAGAGAACCAGAGGATGCTGAGGACACGCCTCCTGGGGACCGGACGTTATTTATCTAAATTATGCGACGACGATGATCGATATACTTGGTGGAGATCGTAAGGAATTTTACTCTGTTACACTGTTGTACCAAATATTACACGAGACCCAATAAACTGCTGCAATGTGGTATGCGTTACTAATTAGATACGCTTTTTCGTTCTAGTCCGGTAGAGGACGAAACCTCTTCTCTGCGACCAGCTCTTCGAAATAGAGATCTCGATTGTAGAGCAATGTCCACACTGAACCAACGTCGAGCAACATGTTGTCTTCTGTTTTTGCCGAATAAAAGATGGGAAAATGTTTCTCGATTTTGCTTCAGTGTGCACGCAGCCGAACACGTTCGCTACCACCGTCGCAGATACATGACGTTCACTATCTGTCACGTAAAGATAGTCAAATTAATTTTATAGACTGTATAAAATCATAATATGCAACAGAATATTCGGAGTTTCAACTTTTTCTAAAAACACGAGAGGGCTACGTTGCATAAAACATTTGAACAATGGAGACTAGCGAATGCTGGTAGCAACCGTGTTACCGTCCACGATTCGAGCCCTCCCCTTCGAGAAACCGGTTGCGGAATCGTCCCCCAGCGTGGACTCTTCGGCGAAAAGTCCGCCTTGTATCCCCCAGATACCGTGTGAAATATTTCCTATCTAACTACGTCGCGATTTAGTACCATTGTAGAATCGTGAATGAATCTGCAGGTAGAATGGATGAAGTATGATATTTTGTAGGACCGTTCGAGGATCCTTTAGATCGTTCAGAGAAGGGTTCAAGGGGTGGGATGCACAGACTCGAACGTCGCGATGTGGATTTTTTCAGAGGCACAGTTATAAGAGACGTTTATTAGTCACCAAGGTACTTATTAAATGTACACTGAACGTATAAATGTACACCGAATGGCATAGAAATTCAGGAGTACCAACTTGTACTATCCTCGGGAGTCATGAATAATTTGTATATCTACACAACCGTTCACGGTCACCTTATCTACTATTTACAGCTGATATTTATCATCGGGAAGGGGGACCACGCTTCGCGACTGTGTGCAATAGTCTTTTATACAACGCGTCAGCCTGTCTCGAGAATGCTCAAACGCAGAGAAAGTAGAAAAACAATCCTGGAATTGCGTTTGCAAATTGACAAATACACGATTGACAACAAATATTACACAATTTCGGAACGGTATAATAATAGTTTTAGATCTTGTCGTGGTTCATTTTATTATGCAATTTTTTTTTCTATTCGACTCGCCACGCGGTTCGCCGTTTGAGTGTCACTCGTTTCGATCTGATTCCAATTTTGGAGCTCTCTTCGATGTGCTTTTTGTTTTTATTGGTACTATACTGAAAATCACAATGTCATAAGCTTCCGGTTTATTCGATTGCGTGTTACAATAAAAATACATGTCCAAGTCAAAAAATTAAACTGCCACACGATCGATTAAAAAACCAACAGTATCGCTCTGGCACTTTTTTAATTTGAAACGAATAAAGCATCATTGTGATCGGGTCTTTGCAAAGGTGCGCAGAAAACTCAAACAGTAAAGCACTCAATTAACACGACAAAGTATATAACTATCATTCTACCTTCTGGTAATCAATATTCATTTGCCAACTGTACAATGTGAGAACGCTGCAAGAGTACATTTACGTTGGAACTGCGATAAAAGCTTTAGAGCGTAAATCAGCCAAAAAGTTCCTTTGGTGTCTCTGCATCAGAACAGTAACAGAAGCACAATTTTATTCGCTTGTTAATTTCTCTCATTAGGAATCAATGACCAGAAAAGGCCATAATCGTCTCGTGTCGCAGATCCTCCAGCAAATATTGCTCCGTTGCTTCAACATACTGCTACGCAGTATTTCAAAATGTTTGAAGCATTTACAGCTTATCGCAGCCCCGACACGAACACACTCTGAAGACCGAAACTCAGGCATGCAACGAAACAAATGTACAAATATTCTGTTGCGCGGGCACAATATCTACAAACAAACAAGACAAGAAGATAGCACACACGTACATCCAAAACACGGACATCATCATGTATATATAAATAAATATATATATATATTTATTTATTTATACACACATATAAATCATATATACCAAACAAACTATAACAACGGTCGAAAACAACGAACAATTAGTAGAGAGTATAAACATTCATCTAAAAAGAAAAGAACGTTTCCACTGTCACGATTAACAACAGAACGCCCTGATCTCAGAGTATTTCGGCTCGATAGGCCTTATCGTGAAAAACTTCCCTACAAAGTTCGCATGATCGTCCTCCCTAGCGAGTAGATCACATCTTTCTCCTTACGTTCGAGAGAATAAAAAACAATTCCGCCCTGGTCGATCCCGCGAAACCAAAGACAACGGTGTGCTCGTGCGAAAAAATTCTCCCGGCAAACGTCGGACGACGACCATCATACTAATGCCCACTCTCTGTACAGAAAATTCCGGCAAATGAGAAAAAAAATCAATTACATCGCACGTCGCCCGACCTTACCTGCAAGATGTAGTAGACTACGGATCTTTATGCAAAACGGCTGTACATCAATCGCGAGATACGGGAGCTACGTGAAAGTACGTCTTCTTCATTAACGATTTTAACATACTGAAAATAGTATACAGTGAATTCTCGATATATGTCAACAACACGGTCTTGAGATGTTTACACTCCCTGGTGTCCGAGGTCTCTCGATCTTCGTAGCCCCTTTTACGGGGTGTACCCCGCGATAGTAGGGATAATTCCGCGACGTTTATCATGCAGGCCTTGGCGACATATATAGAGAAATCACAGTATCGACGTTCTGAAATTTCTATAATCGTTTTCCCGTTTTAACCCTCCATACCGGTTTATGTTTACAACTATTTTTGTCGGCGTTCCAGGCTTCCAAAGAATCTAAAAAAAATTATGGAATACGCATTGAAGTCTCTATTTTAATATATAATTGTTGTTTGAAAGATAGAAACTTAATAAATATTGAACATAAACGACCCAGGTCGCAGACGGAGGATTAAAACGCGTCTATTAATTTCTGTCACAAGTGCATAAAGTCCGCAGTCTAATAATAAATAATGCGCTGCAAAACTATACACAGTCTCTACTAATGATTATTCGCCTAGAATTGTACAACGATTCGTCACCTAAACAACGTTATCAAAAAACCATTAGACTATTTGGTGTGTGTGTGTGTGTTGATTGCACGCGACATCGTGACCGTTCTGTGGGGTTTCGCGAACTTCGGAGCCATGGAACGGGCTCGAGAAAAATAATAGAAGAAAACCGAGGAAGAGAAAGGTGGGAAACGTGGTGACGTTCACGACGATTCTCTCGGAAATAACATAATACGGAGGGCGCGGTGGTGCGCGCGGTGGGATCGTCGAGGGTGAAACGATACGACGCAGGTACGCTTTTACAAAGCAAAAAACGATGGATCCTACGAACGAGAAAACGTTGCCACGGTTTTTCCTAAGACGGCTGTATCGGTTTCTAGATGCTTGGCACAAGACGCGCGGCGATCGCCGTGCGTTTCACGTTACCGCGAGGGAGACCGGTGCTATTTCGACCACGTCCACGTGACAAAGAAACGTGGAGCAGTTTTTC
>CM052130.1:14676455-14899402 GCA_028454255.1 Halictus ligatus
TTAAACAAAGATATTTCGTTCGAACGGAACACCGTCGCAAGAAAATTCTCCGCCATGGTCGCGCGCGCGAAGCCCTTGGAACCGCGAAACGATTTACGCGATCTCAAAAATAGAGACGATCGACGCTTCTTCTATTTGGTTTGCTTTCTCTCGCTCGTTCCACTGTGCATAGCTGTTGCAGCTCGGAAAGGAACGTGAACGCATCGTTCTCATCGGCTCGTGCGTCAGCTTACACCCCTAATTGCAACTTATATATCGTCCAGCTTAATACTTATAGCGAATACTCTGTACAATTGATAAATTAGAGACGCTACACACGTCGGACTCGCGTATACGCTGCGCTAATTAGTCTCAGGACCGAAAGCAAACGTCGTTTTTCATTTCGTTTCTTTTCTTTCTTTTTCTTTTTTCTTGTCCGAAGAGAAAGGAATCTAAAAATCGTCGAATGACCCACGTGCCGGTCGTTCGTTACGTTTAAATTACGGCCCGTATGAAAATATCAATAAATACAAGGTGTTCTTGATTCAAGAGGATGAACCCTAGCGTTTACGTTAAATTCCTCGCGAGATATCAAGAATATATCTATATGTTACAAAGGCAATGGCGACGCGCGGAAATTTTGCTCGCGAACGACCCCGGTTACTGATTACACACCGTGTTCCACATTCTCTGTTTTTTAAAAAACGCGCGCGAGAAAGTAAGTCTTTTCCATTCCTATTTTTTGTTATGTCACTTTTTTTTCTCATCGTCGTTTTCATATTTTTCTGTTTTTTTTTCGTTCGTCGTTCGTCTGTTTAATGGTTATAATGTACAAGAAAAATCATACGTTCCTTTTTCTTTGTTTTCGTTTTTTCGGGTCTACATAACAGTGAGTAAATGCACTGTAGACACATTCCGAGAATGCTTCCCAGAGGAAAAAACGGTAAAAATTGTCCCTATGTTACACGACGATTGCAAATGTACAATTCCCGATCTGTGCTTTATACAGATATTATACGTATAATATCACCTATGTACAAAATAACATAAAAAGTAACAAGTGCTGGAAACGTGTAAAAATTGCGTAACAAAATAGGCCGATCCCGTGTCGACAAGGTCGAGGGACCCAGAGTTTCGAGAAAACCTACTTGAAAACACCTATTGTCGACGAAAGTTTCCCTTTCCGTGTGCATAATTTATGCAACCGCGACCGTGTTTCAACGAATGCCAGAAAGAGGACAAGATTATAGCCAGAAAACAAAATCAGAAGAAGAAACAAAAAGAAGAAGAACAGACACGAAGATGACAGAAACGAAAGGAACACGAAGACTCGAGAGCACGCGCCCAGATCGAAAAGAAAAAAAAAAACCCGTCGTCTCTTGCCTCTCTGTTTCTCTCTCACTCACTCTCTCTCTATCTATCTATCTATCTTCCTCCATTGCCCTCTCTCTTCAGAGATGAGGTGTTCTAGCGTTTGTTCCGCTAATGTTCTCCTGGGGTCTCTTATATATTACTATTTTCCTTCTGCATTATATTCCATTGAAAGAATCTCTTGTAAGCTCAAATAACTTAGTGACTTATACATATAGAACAATAATATGTAAAATGAAAGAGAGAGATGTCATGCCTGTGAATGTGTGTGTGTGTTTGTTTATGCTACAGACGGTCACGATGCGAAGAACTGTTGCAGACGTTGCACCGTTCTACGATCCAGGGCGCACAGGTCGAAGTCGAACGTCTTCTTCGTGATCTCGTATTGACCGGTCTCCGCGATCACTTGGACAACTCTCTGCAGTTCCTGATTGTCCTGCAGGGTCATGATCTTCTGCTGCAAATCCTTCAACTGGGAGACATAGTCCTCGGAGAAGACAGGTGGCTCACCCATCTCGGAATCGACCAGGGTACTGTTTGTCGAGTCGGGTGCTACTTGCTCGGCCTCAACCTCAACGTTCTTCTCGGCAGCCTGCTCGACAGTAGCCCTGTCCTCTTTCTCCTTGGCGATGTGCACCTGATCTTGGTCGACCGCTACGGGCGACTGACTCGAGGAAACCGGCTCCAACGGCGGCGACGACGAGTGTCCTCGATGATCTTTCTCCCGCTTCACCACGTGCTCGTCATCGCCCTTGCTCTCGCTCCGCCGTTTCCGCTTCCGTATCTCCTTCTCCTCGCCCTTGCCCTTCGGCTTGTCCCGCTTGCTCCTGTCCATCTTCTCCTTCTTAATCTCCGTTGGCATCGCTGGAGACATGGGCTTCGGCATCTCCGTCGGCTCCGAGACCGTCAGGTTCTCCGGCTCCTTCTTGATCACCGGCTTCGACTCCGAGAACGAATCATCGTCGACTGAAGGCGCCGAATCGCTGCTGTCCCTCTCCGGCATCTCCGACAGAAGAGCCAGCAAAGGATTAGCTGTGGGAGTATTGGGCACGTGGTTCTGCTTCTCCGTGGACGTCTTTATCCTGTCCCGCTTCTCCTTCTTGTCCCTCTCCTTGCTACTGTCCCGCTTGTCCTTCTTGTCCCTCTTTCTGTGCTTGTGCTTCTGTCTGTCCTTCTCGCTCTTGCCATCTTTCGGCTTCTCAGACTTTTCAATTTTCTCCGGTTTCTCTACCTTCGGCAGCTTCTCTTCTTTTGGCTTCTCTGGTTCTTTCGGAGGTTTCGGAGACTTCCGACCGTCCTTCGTTGATTTGTACTCTTGACTCTTCTCTTTCTCGGCTTTCTCTGGCTTCTCGGGTTTTTCCGGCTTCTTCTCACTGACTTTCAGCGACTCCTTCGAAGCTGATCGCTCGCCCTCTTTGTACTTGTCCTTCCGTTCCTTGTCCCGGTCCTCTTTGTGCTTCTTTTTGTCCTTCTTCTTCTCGCTCTTCGAGGAGTCCGCGACGCTCTTTGAGCTGTCCTTGGTTTTCTCTTTCTCCTTGTTCTTCTCTTTCTCTTTCTCAGAAGCAGGCTTCTTCAGTTCTTTCTCCTTGGACTTCGGCGACGCTGGTCGCTTCGCGGGTGGCAGCGCCGAAGGACTAGCAGGTCTCTTCAAGGACACCGGGGATGGGGGTCGTTTGTTTGATGGGCTCGAATGACTCTTCGCCGGCGGACTAGAAGGCCTCTTCGATTTTTCTTTGCTACGGTTCTTGGTCTTCGACTGGTCCTTCAGCTTCTTATCCTTCTTCTCGTCGATCTTCTCCTTTTTGCTGTCCTTGTGCGGCGAGTCCTTCAGCTTTGAGGTCTTGTCAACCTTCTCGGACTTCTCCGCGGTGATCACAGGCTTTGGAGCTGACGATTTCTCCGGCTGTGCTGGCTTCTTCGTCTCCTGCGACACCTTCGTCGGCTTTAAGGGTGTGCCGAACAGTTCAGCGAAGGAATTCGATGTCTTCGACTCCACTGTCTTGTGCTTTTTCGTCTCGCTCCCGCTCAACTTTGGCTTGCCGACCATAGTTGGAGTCTTGGTGTCGCTTTTCTCGGCTGAATTCTCGGAACTCGACACTACCACCTGCCGGGAAAACCATTTTCGTACAAATTTTCAAATTTGAGAAAAGAAAATTACGAAAGAGCCTCAATAAATCAATCTTCAAAGGAAAAGTTAAAATCCTTGAGTCGCGGAAATTTTTTCACACAATGAGATTAGGGAGATTTTTCATACAATGAGTTGGAGAATTGTAGAAATTTTGTTATATTGTCTAAGAAGTGTAATAATCTAAAAATCGTCTTATAGGAGGTGTGCTTGGAGTTTTAGACATGTAAAGAAACATAAACTGAAATTTTAAGGCCGAAGCTAGAATCCACGAATTGTGGAAATTGTGTCTTATGGTGTAAAAACTGTAGTAAACAAAACTTCGGCTTATAAGATTTATATTTTCATCTCTGTGGGTCTAGAGAAACATAGCTCGAAACTTAGAAGTCAAATCTATAAGCTTCGAGTTGTAGAGATTTTGTTTTACTATGTTAAAATTGGCGTAAATGAAAATTCAGCTTATAAGGATTTCTATTTTGACGTGCGCAGATTCAGAGAAGCACAAAGAGATTTTGCAAGGTCACTAGCTTCAAAGGGATAATACTTACACCACCACCTTTCAATAATTTCCTCCTAAATTCATCAGAGGGGTTGTTAATGATTTCAGTGTGCTGCATCACGTTTGCAATGGCAGGGCCACTGGGTTGCAATTGAAGATCATACAGAATCTCAATCCTTTTGGTTCCCTCATCTTTGTTTTTCAGGTAGATATGAATGGGAATTTCGAAGCCAGCATAACCGGACTCTTTTATCTCGAACGGTGGTTCCTTCAACACTCTCTTTGGTTTTGAAAATGTTTCGTGTAGTTGAAAAACCACTGTAAAGAAAGATTAAATACGTTAGAAGTAGGTCTATAAGCACTAGAGAAAGAAGAAGAGTCGAGCAATGAAAAGCTGCGCTATTACCTTTCTCAACATAATGGTGTATGTCAGCGTTTTCAACACCCCGCACAAATACTTCCCAATCATGAGTGTACCCCTCGGGTGTGTGGCGTGAACGTAATGTGGATGAGTGGCCGCATTGTAGGGTGATGCGAATTGCCATTCTCTGATATGAAATTTTCCAAATGTTCTTCTCCAAAGAAAAAGTAGAGGGGAGTCGGTTGCCGCGGGTAAACACAGAGACGTGATTTACATTACATTTTTATTTATCTCTGAACGTGAATGAAACCGCTGGCGAGTCCTCGACTATCTGGCCCATCACAGAGCACCGGTGACGCGGTGAACCATCGTACGCCAACCTTTATGCTAGATGTGCAGGCAATGACAGCACTTCTCCCCGAATTTTCGTGCTCTCGGGATTCTGGTGCATCGTTTGGTTACACTAGTTCTGTATGAAAGTGTTAACCACCTCATTAGAACAGAATTGCGTGTCGAACGAGGTGTCTGCCGGAGGCGATACGCCCCGTTACAGTCGGAGGAATTCTGTGGTTTTGCTTATGGCTGAATTCGACTCGATTATCAACAGGTAAACTTTACACCAACGAGAACTGGTCGCCATACTCGTTGCTCCGTACACCAGAACTTAATAATGTTCGGACACCGCCATCTGGTGGACAACACTGAGCTTCTGAAGAACTGTGTCAGTGCACATTTTTTTCGAATTTTGTCCAAACCTTGGTGGAATCGGTGACACACTATTTATTATTAGAACAGCTTCCTCTGGAACGTTTCGATGGTCTTTATTTGCTCGAAGGGCACGGAGGACCGCGAGGACTTAATTCGGGACTTAAATCGAAAAAAAATAATAAAAATAATTATTAAAAATAAAATAATTATCTTAAAATAATTATTAAATTGATGGATCGATACGCACTTCATCCCAGATCAATAAACAAATGGATAGCCCAGCAATTGTTGTAATATATATTTTTACATCCTTGGGGAATTAACATCCATTCAGTTTAGGGAGTTTCTGTTTGGCGGTGGCAACTGTACGTTACAATAAAGAACCAGAATGTTATTTAAGATAAATGTAACCTGTATACTGATTGACAGACCGTTCTATTTGTTTATTAACAAACATGTTGTCTGCGATTATTAAAGAGCACCAGAGTAAACAGACGGCAAGAAAAGAGAGGCAGGGTAACTTGCGAATCATTGTACAATTGTATTTTTCGTAGTCACTGAGAACTTGTGCTAAGAGTAATATTGTTTTGACAGAACAAAAGAGAAAAGAGGCTGTCCAAGCTGCTAGTAATTTGACGCAGGCTCTTGTTGATCATTTAAATGTGGGGTGAGTATGGGGTGCCATTTTATGTATGGTGCATATTGATCATGTAAATATTTTATGGTGCAGGGTAGCCCAGGCATACTTGAATCAGAAAAAATTGGATGCAGAGGCTAAGCAGTTGCAGCACAGTGCAACAAATTTTGCTAAACAGACACAGTCATGGTTGAATTTGGTGGAATCATTTTCTAGTGCTTTGAAAGAAATTGGGGATGCAGAAAATTGGGCACGTAGTATTGAGGGGGATATGAGGACTATTGCAACTGCATTAGAGTACTCTTACAAAGGTACGTAATTGTTATAATTATCATATTTCATGAAACTATAAATATTTTTATTTGCAGCAACCCAAGAAGCTCAAGGAACCAGTGCTACATGAACATATCCAATGGTGAAATGATAAGACTTAAATAAATGCTATATTCTTATTTAAGAGATCATAGATGTAAGAATAATCGTGTATTGTTGTAAAATCCTCCTTATTTTCTGTTTATATTAATACATGTTGAAATAAAGATGATTTTTTACGTGTGGAGTTAAGTTGGTAGAGATCTGAAGAATGTTTCAAGTTCTAAATGAGTTGGTAACAGCGTTTCCCTAGTTATAAGTTAGGATTCAATGTTACCAACTATACCTAACCGTAAAATTCGTAATCACAGACGTTAGTTTAGCGAAAAATATGGCGGCCGGCCCGATTGCCGAACGTAACCAAGGTATATATATTTTTTACAACATATACTTTAAACACCTAATAATTTCTTACACTTTCAATATTAATTATATCTAATTTTATGTATAGTTATTTGTTCGCAGTGTAAAATAATTGAAAAATGTTGAGTCGTGTTAGGTTAACTGTACATAAACATTGATTTTTCCATTTTCGATTGATATATTAGGTGTTTATAAATAAAACATCTCTCTTTTTCAGATGCTACGATATACGTGGGTGGCTTGGACGACAAAGTTACAGAATCCCTCATGTGGGAACTGTTTGTTCAGTCGGGACCAGTGGGTACGTGTTTTAATATTATTTATTTATTTGTTGTTCTAAAATGCTAATTTAACAATTAATAATTAATTTATTTCAGTCAATGTCCATATGCCCAAGGACAGGGTGACCCAAATGCATCAAGGCTATGGGTTTGTAGAGTTCATGGGAGAGGAGGATGCGGACTACGCCATCAAAATAATGAACATGATCAAACTCTATGGGAAACCAATCAGAGTGAACAAAGCAAGTGCTCACCAAAAGAACCTGGATGTGGGGGCCAACATATTTATTGGAAACCTTGACCCGGAGGTGGATGAAAAACTACTGTACGATACCTTCAGTGCATTCGGAGTAATCCTACAAACACCAAAGGTAATGCATCTCTAATGATTACCCCTGTATCAAAATTGTATGAAACCCTACTTCCGTTTCAGATAATGAGAGACCCCGAGACAGGGAACTCCAAGGGTTTTGCATTCATAAACTTTGCCTCATTCGATGCATCGGATGCCAGCATAGAGGCCATGAATGGGCAATATTTATGCAACAGACCCATCTCGGTGTCCTATGCATTCAAACGCGACGCCAAGGGCGAAAGGCATGGCAGCGCAGCAGAGCGATTATTGGCTGCCCAAAATCCTCTGAGTCAAGCCGACAGACCCCATCAACTGTTCGCAGACGCACCCCCATTGGCGCCGCCCCCCATGCCAAATTCCAACCCAGCGGCTCATCAACCAACCCATCATCCTCAGCATCATGTGATGCACCACGGAATGGTGGTTCCACCTCCACCTCCACCTTCAACACCAGGACCTCCAATGGGGCATCCTCCACCTCCCCCAGTTCCACCACCCCCATCCAGCGGTTTTCCTCCATCAAGCATTCCTCCACCTCCGTTGCCTCCCATGTCGATGGCAGCCCATCCTCCTCTGCCCCCTGGAATGCCACCCCCATTGCCTCCAATGCCAGTACCGACATCCCAATCTCAACAAACGGCTCCCAGAATGATGGCACCTCCACCCCCTCATTGGGGAGTCAGTGGTCCTCCTCAAGGTCAGTTTCCACCACCTCCACCACCTTCTTCAACAGGAGCACCACCGCCCCCACAGTTTGGACAGTTCCAACCTCCGCCACCAAGACCTCCACCTGGCTGGAGACATCCACCACCTCCTCCCGTGTCACAAGGAGGTCCTCCTCCACCTCCACCACCTCAATTCCGACCTCCTTTCCCTCCAAGAGGTCCCCCACCTCCGCCACCCCCTCACGATTCCAATCAATATTAATTTCATCCTGCGTACTACATCTTCGTCAGATATTATACTATATTTGTAATATAAAGATTTTCACTGTGTTCATCGTCGTGGTCCTGAACGCAGGTGTTCGTTGTACAAACATGCGTTTTGTAGATAAGTTTTGTAATAAACTTCCTGACAGATGATCACGAGTTTCATTCGAGCACTGTTCGTCCCCTTTTTAGGCCACAGCTCCGTCTTTTAGTTTCATTTGTTTAGCGATCACTGTCGTCGAGATTTCCTGGTGCTGTTTGTTGGCCTCGATGAGCTAGATCGAAGATAGATTAGTGGAAGTAAATGGAAATTGGAATTTTAATGCCTCCTGACCTCGTCTGTCCCCATACAACTTGTACACTCTGGACCAACCCGTTTTTGCCCCAAGATCTTCGGTCGCGTCTCAGGCCAGGCAGGACAAATTCGCGAAGCTAGGCCGTTTACCGTATCGATTGGGGCTCGCGTGTGAATAAGGACATGCTAGGCTCGTTTTATCGATTATTTCGAGCCTATTCTGTCCAGTCGTTGATAACGGTGAACGGACAAATGAGCGGCAAAACAGTTGTCCCCGAGCCGGTCTCCGAGTCGAACGCGGCGTTTTCCCGCGTCGGTTTCTTTCGTTGGGCGAAAACGAGGACCGTTGTGCGTGTCGGTCGCATGTCACCAACCTGGTAAGTGAGGGGAACAGGTGTCTGGGGCGGTAAATTAAGCGGCGCCGGCGTCGCGATGCATTCTGAAAATAACGCGATTTTTTTAGATCGTTCCGTGACTCAATGCGGTGGCTCCATCGATCCGTACCGCTGCTGCTTAGCCGTTTCTTCACGGAAAAATCACTCGTGACCGTTCCCGTTCGTTTCAATCGTTCGGCGGTCATCGGGGGCCGGATGATGCACGAGTCGCGACATGGCGCGGCTGTATTACGAGTGCAGCGCGGATTTCAGGAACATCAGCGACGACAACACTGAACCAATCAAACCGTACGCCTGCACCGCGGACAAATATTGCCTGTACTGCTGCTGCAACAACCAGTGTTGCCTCCTAGTGCAAAGACGGCCACCGCGTCATTTCTGGGAAGCCTGGTACTTCTGGCTAGGCGTTGCTTTACTCACTGTGTTTATCGTGTCTTCGGTAAGCGGTTCGAATGCGTTCGCCACCGGAAAAAGTCCGTCCGGGTCAAGCACAAACACATTCCAGCTTGTTCCACTTCGCAAAGATCGTCACGTGTATTTGCATTCTATAAGCTTGTATACTTTCATTGGCTTAAAAATTTTCGATTTAGATGCCAACTAGTTGCTGCTTTTAACTCAACATCGTCTTCAGCCAGATCCATTACTTTCTCTAAAATCTTTTAGCTACTACACACTATTTCAGTGGCGTCGTTTATGTCATCTTTTAGCAACTGTATGATACTGTAGTGGCTTTGTGTCATCTTTTCGCTACTGTACGCTACAGTGGCTTTGTGTCATCATTTTAGGACCATGCGTCATCACAGTGGCTTCCCAATGAGCCCTCTTTTCGAACTATGTGTCATTATCCGCTCCTATTCTTCCATGGAAAACCATTTATATTGTATATTTGCTGGAGTAATTTTTAAAAGATTTCATTCAATGTTGTACAAAAATGGTACAATATATTAGTGTGTGGCCCCTTGTAGCTAAAAAGTTTAATTGTTCGAATCAAGATCGAAACAAACAGCTACATACCTTTTTCCTTTGAGAAAATATTTGCAATTGGTCCTATCAGAAAGTTCCATAACTCTTTCGATTTTTAGTTTGAACCACATTTGTGCTAGTCTTTCACGAAATCCTCTAGCGTTTTGCTGCACTTGCTATTTTATTTCCAAGTTTAAGTTCATATAGTACAAAAATACAAACTTGTAACCCCCTCTACTCACCACCTTCAACCTCATGTATCATAAAAATGGAATTGAATTATTTTTCTCGTAGTTACAATGCTGAGAACTACTTAATAATTTTCCGGCAGACGTAGCAAATTTCTATGTATTGTGTGTCTAGTCGACTGTGCCTCAAATCCTCGTCACACGAGTCCGAATGAGCACTACGTGTTTAAGCGGCGCGAACTTTTTTTCTAGGACTATAAAACGTTAGTTGAAAGCGTCTCGTTGTCTTCGAAATTACCCAGTTGTCCCTCGCTCCTATGTATGTGTACCGTGCACGTCATCTTAGATCCGCAAAAAAGACCATGTACGTAGGCAGTTTTCGTGTAGCTCGCTTGATCAGGGCCGTTCATTTATTCTAAGGGTGTGTTTCCGATTCCTTTTTTGGTGCCCAGGTGAGCAGCTACATAGTCAGTAATTGCAGACATAATATTCAAGGTGTACCACTAGCGCACGCCAACAGACAAACTGACCATCGCGACAGTCGTCCAGGAAGCGACCAGAATGAGGTATCGATAAGTATAATACCGACGTCGGAGTTTTTCCCGTCGCACAGAAAAATGTTCGTAATCGCATCCCAGCCGGCCGTCAATCATCTCAGTGAGTATCTATCAGCGTGAACCTGAATCGAATCTCCAATTATAATATGCCTACACTACTCGCGCTTCATCATTTGCCGCGTAATCAGGGACGGGTTAACGAGGAGGATGTTAATGCGCGATTAAGGGCGCGGTTATACTGATCCACGCGCTCCTTTCAACGAGGTTTCGGTGCTTTAGACACTCTTGCAGACGCATAGTACAGTGAATTCTCGATATATCTCAACAACACGAGTCTTGCCAGCGTCGTGTATCGTTCAGGAGATATACCCGGTTCATGTGATGTTTACACTCCTCGGCATCCGAGGCCTCTCGAGCTTTGTGGTCTCTCAATGGGTTTCCCCATAGTGGGAATAATTTCGCGACATTTATCATCCAGGCCTTGGCGACATATATAGAGAAATCACTGTACTCTGAATTTGTGCACAGTGGATGGACACAATTTTATGCAAACTAAAAATTTTCTAGGTAGACATTGAGGACCATTGTAACACAATAGACTAATACAGACATTTATCTCCATTTTTAATAGGTCCGATAGGCTGAAAATAATATGACAATATTCCGAAATTGTTTAAACGATTTTACTGTTTTGTGTTTCACTTAAACACAATTTTGTCACGACTGCATAAAATCCGCAAGCTAGACGAAACTCAAAATTTAAGTTGCTGAAGAAATGGCAAGTAACAATATCAGTTCTACTTCCTCTTCAGGGACGACACGTCGAATGAGGAGTCGAACAGAAAAATGATGTTTCATTCTTTTCCGATTTTCTGTATATTCTCGTAATACAATAGATTTTACAATAGTCTCACACGCATTTCATCAAAAACGTATTGCAACGCTCGGCACGCGATCGGAAAACGCGTTCAGTATAACCGCAGCCTAACCGGGGTTTTAACGAGTAGGATTTTAATCTACGATTAATTCGCGACGAGCGTCGATCGTACCAGAAAAAAGGGACGGAGAGCAGTCCTAGCGAAACTAGTTTGCGGGAAAAACGAGGATGCCTGTCTCTGCCGATTAGGGTTAGGGATAGGGATCGTCGATGATCCGTGTCCAATCTCGCGGCGACGATAATGAGGCCCGTGTGCATTGATTTATATTGCAGCGCCTGTCGTCGCATGAAGCCTCCGCGTCCCGTTTTCACGGATCGATTATGTCGGCCCGAAGACAACGATGACGTCCGGAGTTGAAGGAGTCGCTCGCAAGATGATCGTCGGGAATTACGCTACGTAATGTCCTCCGAAAGACAGTGGCCGCCTCGGCCGAGCTTTGATCTAACAGACCTCGCGATTATAGCACGCCGGGCATTAACGATAAACGCATCTTTTTACGCGGCCGCTCGTAACGACCGGTAACGGATATAAAACGACCCGATCGCGGCTAGCAGTCGCGGCCAAATGAGCGACGATTTCAACCGAGATTATGGCCGTCGCCGCGCGTATATTCCACACCATGTCACCCGAGGATCTCGCATCGACCGCGACACTGTTGCTCACTTTAAACCGGGCCGAGAATGTTTATCTGAAATTCAGCATAACAAATTTGCTGAAGATTAACCAGGAGATGTTTATTCGGAGGACGGCCGCAGCCTTCGATCGCTTCTGCTCGCCCAGCAGTTTGTGTAAATTGCCCGGTAAAAGCGCAGATTTGCATAAACATCCGCCGGGCCGCTCACGAGAGATCGCAATCTGTGTCGTTACTTCGCTCGTAGCTGCTTCTGCACGGTTAGAGGACATGCACCTTAGAAAAATGCAGTCGATGAACTAAATACGCACACCGGAGCGGTGGGACGTTGCATCGCGACGTTGCCCAGGACGAAATGGATCCAAAAGACTATATTCATATACCGGCTGTTAACGCTACGGATGGATGAAGTCTAGAATCATGTCTAGAATTTGTCTGGATCCCTTTCTCGTGTTGCTATTGTTCTGCACAGGGTATAGTCTTTAATCGACACGAATAACTCATGGACTGCGGATCTCCGTGCAAAATACAAACTTTCTGAACTGTAAAAAACTAGGGCGAAATGAAAATTTAATTTCTTTCTCGACACGTTATCTACCGGAAGCCTATTAATAGGATTTTCTCTTTTTTTTTCATAAATGCATAAGATTCACAGTCCACTAGCTAATATACTTATTTCTACTGCAGATTTATGGGCATTTATGGTACACGAATAAAATTCAAGAAATCATTTAGATGATTGAAAAATATATTATTTGGTTTTGCTATAATTCCTTTCATGGTTTATTTTTTAAAGGATTTGTCATCTAGAAAATTCATTATGGTAAGCATAGATGTCGTACACGTATGTTAGTACGCATGCTTTCTTATGCTTTAAAATGGTGCATAAATGCACGGAGACCTGCAGTCTACTTATTGCCGCATGGTTAATTGTTTGCAAGTTCAAGGAAAATTTTAGAACGCAACGAGATTGGATCGGAACAGTTCGTTGAGCACAAATTGTAAATGAAACTTTGTACATTTCTACACGCTGCAGTGTATACCTCGTTCAAGAAGATTTGAAAGTCTCTGCCTAAAGGTTGGCTCGATTTGGGAGCATAGGGCAACCGATCGAAACTTGTTCCGGGCTGGGCGTAGCTCCCATTAACAATTAAGAAGACACGTTCTCCGTACCGGGCCGGCTACGGAGATCGGTGGCTAATTAAAAAGGACAATCGCGAGTTCCCGTCCCTTTCTCTCTTGGAACTATTTGTCTTCCCCCTCGATTCTGCCCCCCATCTCGAGATCGATCCCGCGATAGCGATTCATCGCGGTGATCTTCGTGGAAGAGAGAGAGGAACCCGTAGAAACATGAACGCTTGTCTGCCGATCCTCTGCGTGACGATCGATCGGGGATCGATGCTCCAGATGAAGCTTGCACTCGCTTTGAAGGTGAAAGAAATCGGCCACGAGTTTACCGTTCGATATTAATTCTACCCATTCGCGCAACTACTGGCTGTGATGATGTCAATTAGAAAATTAGATGCCGATCCATGCCGCGCGTATGGCGTCAGCGGTTTAAAAGTAGCTGCGGTATCTGATCGAATCGTATTTTTAATTGGCGTCGGGACGCACTGGATTAATATGCACCGAAAGAAAAGCCGGTACACGTTTGACATTTCCGCACCGATGTATGACCGTTTTGTGCGCGTGCGTGCGTGTGCGCGCGCATGTGTGTGTCCGTGTGTCTGTAATTAGCTGCGTAGGACGGGAGTGGAAAATGGTGTCCCATTAGCATAGGATTCGTCAGGCGCACCGCACACGGCGGCGTGGCGTTCTCGCGAAAACCTCGACGAATAAAGAATATTCAGGTGTGTGCGATATGTTTTCGTTATATGTTAGCCTTCTTTTTCATTTTTCCCTTGAATCCCACGCTGCAACGCGCTCGTTCGCTCGTGACACCCGTTTGAGCCGGGCAGCGAACGGGCCTCTCCGAGTTTCACACTCGAGAAACCCCAGTTCTCACGATTGAGTCGTTGATTTAATCCACGCGCTAATTATGCCAACGAGAACGGTCTTGGTGCTTGCGGATCGACAGCGAACGCATCTTGAAGAGCGACGAGAAAAATGTTATCTTCGGTTGAGACACTCGGTGGAGCTGTCTTCTTTGGTAGATGACTTGGACACGGTGTCAGATTTGAGTGTGGGACGTTTTTTGGGGCACTGTGTTGGCTATTGAAAATATAAAAGCGTTAAATGTCACTCAAGGCACTTTGATCACTCATTATGGGCACCGGCTGGTCCGGTCTCTTTTGAATCGAGGGCAACAATGCCACGCCTACTGAGGATACTCTGTATGAAATACTGATGTAGACTACTCCGTGGAGAACTGCCATGGTTCCCGACAAATTCGAAGACGCACAGGTGATTTTGATCACTCATTATGGGCATAGACCGTTCCAGTTTCTTTTGAATCGAAATCGCCGAAGCCACTTCCACTCAGGACACTCTGTACTGAATGCAGATGTACCCCCGGAGCACTGTCTCAGCTCCCCAAAAAATTGAAAGCAATGAAGTTACCATACTCAGGACACTTTGATCACCCGTTACAAGTACGAGCTGTTCCTCCTTTTGAATCGAAAGCAACAATACCACGCCCACTGAAGTCTCTTTAATATTTCATTACGAGTATAGACTGTTTTGATTTCATTTAATCAACATCAACGAAGCCACACCTACTGAGATCACTTTATACAAATCATGGAAATGAACTGCTCGATAAAACCCGAAGCACTTCAATCGTGCTCGCGGGTACAGAGAGCTTTAGTTCCTTTCAAACCGAGAGCAACACAGCCACGCCCACTGAGGACGCTCTGCACTAGGTACAAGTACACATTGCTCTACGGAGCACTAGCTCCATAGGAACTTTAGCTCCTCACAAATCAAAGAAAAGAAAAATAGATACTCTCCTCCTGCTACCAATGTCAAATTCGTAAAATGGAGCGTTTATTCTTCATCCGGGACATTGTTTGCTCTAAAAACTTGCACTTAGGGGCAATCCAGGGCAAAGCTCCCATAACGTCTGGTTCGAGTCCTACAGAAATGAGAAAAACCGCGGGAGAGGATCTGGACACCAAATTTTACTGTGTTCCGAAAGGGGCGATAGTTTTAAAGTGAATAGGAGATCGCCAGGGGCCTGTGAGGAGGTTGATACGCTCGTGCTCGGAGATCGAGCGCTCGCCAGCGCGATCGGAATCGCGTCGTCGCAGCGCGGCCGATCGCGATACATTTCAATAAAGTAGCCGCGTGAAAGAAATCCTTGTGCTCCCTGTAAATCTTTTTACGGCGGCCACTCGATCCAGCGACAGCAGCGCGCCGCGCGCAATAAGAAGCGGTACGGGAGCAGACTGGCGGCGACCTCGTTCGACTGTAACGAAGTGTCATTCCGATAACCCAGGCCGGCTTTTACTGTCACTCGACGGACGACGATAAAGAAATGTGCAACCAGCGGGGCTCTGCTTAATGTTGCACGGACAGGAAACCGAGCGGGGAATTAAGCTCTTGTCTGCCGTTACTGTAGAGGATGCTTAACTGGCCGAGCGCGATTGAGGCGTCCGATCGCGAAACTATCTCTTGCAAAGATCGACTAATTTTTTTTACACCTCGTCCGGGACATTCGAGACGTTCATCGAAAAAGGAGAGAAAATCGGAATCGTCTCTGCCGTTGTTTGAAAGAGGGGAGAGAGAGAGAGAGAGAGAGAGAGAGAGAGAGAGGGAGAGAGAGAGAGAGCGTGTCTATTCGGTGCTTCTCCCGTTTCGTTCCCTGTCCCGTCAAAGATTGGTTACATCTGGACGGCCCGGTGTATATCAACGAGAGATACGAACGTGCTTACAGTCTAGACGTTATTGTTCCAATAAATCGGACGAATTTACAGGATATTCCGCGCGGCGACGAGGGGCCTCGAGAAATAAAAAGAAAACGTGGCTGGAGTATCTTTGAAAGCGCCACGGCCAGCAAAAATGCGTATTAAGCACGCCAGACGTCCACCGAAACGATGAAGCATATAGAGATGCTATTATCGGTAAATCCATAGATTCATTAAGGTATCGATCAACGAATTTGTTCTGCTTGTACAGAATAATCAGTGTTCACTGGGCACAGTCATGCACATTCAGATCGGGGCGATAGAAACCAAGTGTTTAGTTGGAAAAGAGAATTGAAACAGAATTATCAAAGGAGGTTGGATCTGATTTGTAGTTTAATCAAAGTATACCAGCCAATTCATTGTATTATACAACGTACATGCTGCTTATTCTCATCGTTGCAAAATTTCCTAATTAATTAATTAGGAAAAAAAATTTTAATTATTAAAATTTATTAATCGTTTCTTGCAATTGATGAAAACCATTTTTATCTTGCATTTTGCGTTGTCCATGGACGAAGAACGCGAGTAAACTTATCAATGCTTCTAGCGCTGGTATCGACAGCGGCACTTCTAGACAGATATCTGTAGGAGACAATTTCACCGATTTTTAAAGAGAGCGAGGATTGGTTATTGAAGTCGAGTTGAATCGATCGGCGATCGTAATTCGCGGGTCTCGCTGATTGGAAGCGATCAAAGGCTTCTGCAGGCTGCATCTGGAAGCCGTCGTCGCCGATGTGTCCCGTGGCTGCGTAAACGCGTACACGGGTCCGCGCTGTTGTCCCAATAAATCGGCCGGCTTTAAGAGACCTCGTCGGAGACGCAAAAAGACCGGCGCGACCCGGCGAAAGCGCGAATAAATTGCGAACACGGGGCGGGTCGGCGGGAATTACGGCGGCGAGAGGAAACGCAAGAAGCGGAGGACAAAAGCAATTAGTCGCCTGGATAAGACCTTAACCGCAACAACATCGTGTACAACGATTTTTCCGAGAGTATTCCTGTCCGCGGGAAGCTCTCTGTTTCTTCAATCCCAGGATGTTCACATTGTGCACATTGATCCTGCGGACAGTATCAGTGCAATTTGTAAGACATGCAATCTATACACTACATTTTTATACATTAGATTCAGAATATTCTACACTGAATACGAATGCAAGAGAAACGATGCCATCGCCCACTCCGGACATTGTCTAAATAGAAATACAAGAGTATCTTGTGGGACACTGTCCTGGCTTATCCAAATCAGGAGCAATGAAGCCACGCCCACTCCGGACATTCTCTAAATACAAATACAAGAGTGTTTTGTGGTACACTGTCCTGGCTTCTTCAAAATCTAGAGTAACGAAGCTACGCCCTCTCAAGGCTTTTTAATACCTCATTACGAACATAGATTCTTTTAGTTCCCCTTAAATCGAGCGCAACGAAGCCACATCCACTCCGGACAATCTTCCAAATCGAGAGCAACGAAGCCACGCCCACTGAGGATACTCCGTATTAAATACTGATGGAGTCAGCAGTCTACCGATAATAGATGGAGCAGATAGAGTGAATGTAACTTCACGTAAAGCACTTCTCCCTAATCATCTGTCTAATTAACACTAGGTTTACGGGTCGCGTCAAAATGACGTGTTCTAATATTCTTAATATACGATTATTGAGATTGCGAAGACGCACTAACGAGAAATTATTCTCTTTGAGTATATATTCTAAAAAGAATGACTTAAATCTGGATAGACACGTTCTCATTAATGTAAAGTAAAGTGAAATTTTTAGTGCTCTGCAAACTCAGTGCTAAATTAGCATTTTTTTTAGAGCTGCACCTTCAGCAGAGGATCATACTAAAAATCCATCGAATCAGTTTTCACGAGCGCAGCTAAATGAAGAGGTCCAGCCACCGAGGTCCTCGTCACTCCAATCCGCTGAAGGCTCATTAAGCGTAGATGACCAGGCTCGTAATATGTCCCACCATGTTCCGATGTTGGAGATACAACGTTCGGAATTCCTTCTGGCCTGGTCCCGGTGTTCGGGTCCATGTTTCTGCGTCGGTACGGAAAGGAGGACGCTCGTTTCGAGAAAGAAGCGTGCTGGAGGGGCCCATTACGTGTCTCCATGAGGCGATACAACTACGCGACGGAACAAATGTCACCGATGACGGAATTAAAATAGGTATAGGAGTAAATTCGTGAAACGATACGCGGTTAGTCAGACAAAGATAAACTCGATTCTGAAGAGGGAGAAAAAGATGGAAACAGAGTGAAAGAGAGAGAGAGAGAGAGAGAGAGAGAGAAACGGAGAGAAGAGCGAGAAGGACGCTCTTCCAGTGGGAGGTACTAAAATTAGAGAAGCCCACGCGGGCTGCTGTTTCTTCAAGCTTCCTTAGGCATTTTCAAATAGTCCTTTACGCAGATAACACGCGGTGTTTTTCGCGACATCTACGGCTGTCAGTCGCGCGATTCTGTGCTCGATTCACTTCCTGGGGTCTTCTTCGGTCTCCTGGAATTCCAACCGGCGCATCTTCAGTACAATACAGGTTTTGCACTCCAAATTAATTTCACACGCACGAAATTCACCTTTTACAGATCAAATTTATCCTTTTGCAAATCGAATTCGTCACGTGGGTGGCTCGAAAATGAAATAACACTGTATTTTGTCGTGATTTAAAGTTGTGCGAATCCTACATCGCGGAAGGGTGAATTTCGTTTGCGAAAAGGTGGATATGATCCGCGAAATGATGAATCTCGAGTGCATCTGCAATCGCCGTTTATCGGGGAAAAGGACCTGTTTCCATACTCCAGACGCGGTCCAGGTCCTTCGTCAACGGGAGACGGGTTCCAGGGGCGGCTGTTAATCGTGTAATCTTCGTTGGAATCGTTACTGCGTTCGGCACCGGCCGGTCTTTCAACATGATAACACGCACCGGTGTCTTCTGCAAGTTCTGCGCGCGTTCCGAGCGACCCTCGGCCAGATAGCAGTCGAGAAATAGAGGACGGAACCTGCTCCCCGAAGAGAGTCCCTTATCAATGAAATTGTCCGGTGCTCGCCGTGCTAAGTGATTCCTAGCTGATCCTTTTCATTATTGAGGAGCTTCGTGATACCCGGAGCGGTCGGTCCCGGCCAAGGCACCCGGCATGCATTCCGATCGATCGGGCATCGAGCCGGCAATCTGCATACATTTCGTCCTGATGCTCCTGGTTTGTCTGTCGAGCTGCGTGGAAGGTGAGTCGGCCGGTTTCCGCCGGGAAAGGTAGGCGATTTTTCTGCCACTCTATCCGCGGGATATCGCGCGATCTAAACGCGGTCGCATGGCGCCTTAAAATGCATTTCTGACCGTGGAAAAATTCAAAAGTGACGTTCTTGTAGGCACATCTATTTTCCAGCAGAGATAGTCCGTGCAATTTATACCTGGATTATAGCCGGTTAATTTATTGAACATTTGCAACTAAATGAATCGAGGCGTCAGAAAGTGCTTCAATATTCTTCCCCATTATATTAATCTATAAATTATGGCTTAATTAATAATTAATTAAGAGCAATTCTGAATCAATTAGTAGTTCTAGTGTTAACAGTTAATTTTTTACAAGAATGTAAAATTATATTCTTCCCCGTTATATTAATCTAGGATGGGTAGTTTTGATTCATTTGGTGGTTCTAATCTCATATTCTCATAAAGAATAATATAATCCTAATAAGGACAGTTACCAAAAGATGGCAATTGGAACATTAATTGTCTTTCGTGCGTCTAATTCTTCCAGCTTGCTTACACATGAAATCGAGTAAATTACGACCTTAAAGGTGAAAGTAAATATAATCTTGCTGAGTTAGAATCGCATGTTAGGCTACTGTGCGCCAGCGTGACGCAAAAGAATGATCATGGTTCAAGATAAATTGTTTTTCGTTGTGCGCACACACACAACACAATGAAAAAATAATGAGGGAAACAAAGGATCGCGTATACGACACGCGATCCTGTTACTCAGGAAAAGCTGAAATATTTGTTGATATTC
The DNA here is from genome assembly GCA_028454255.1 of Halictus ligatus. NCBI lineage: Eukaryota > Metazoa > Arthropoda > Insecta > Hymenoptera > Halictidae > Halictus > Halictus ligatus. Next base: position 14,696,309 of record CM052130.1, read on the forward strand.
GCAGGTAGGAGATGCGTGTGTACCAGCAAGGCTTGTAAAGAAGCTGGAGTTGACACCTGCAGGACCAAATTTTCCTGTTATACAGAGCTGATACTCACTGGAGATCAACAATTGGGGGAAAATGCGACTACCAGGGGATGCACTGAGTTCGTATGAAAATTAGTAATTGGTTAAATTGGGAACACTGGTCGGGCATTGGTAATCACTTTAGAATTTTCATTAATTTTTTCTGTAATGTTTTATTTATGTATATTTTATTTATGTGAGCTGTGGATCTTTATGCAAGATAAAAATGTTCGGCATCAATTGCAAGAGGAGTCTAACAGAAAACTCGTTTTTTCTTTAGCAATGCCCTGAAGTTCTTTCGACGTTTCTATCGATTTTAAAATTGCATCTACTCCTTTCTGTCGTGAGTACAGCAAATCCGCTCTTTATGTATTGATTTTGACCACTAATTTACTTTCCCGATGATCGATCAAATGACCAGGCCTCCAGTTGTTTGCATCAAAATCTATTCTCCACTGTGTCCGACTATTTCGCAGATGTTATCGTGTATAGTCATTTGTCGTCTGTATAGTAATGGCAGTCCAAGATCGTTAATGTCAAATACCCTTCCAGGGACCATTTTCATTTATGCAAAATATAAACTGTCTGCATTAATTATAAGATGCAGGAGTTGGGTACGTAGACGTCTATTTGTTCTCTTAATCCTTTCAATCGGTTGAAAATAATTTTTATTTTGCTGTTCATTTTTCTCATGAATGCATAAAACCCGCATTCTGCGGGTTTATCGACGCTCAGTTTTTTATTTCGCCATCGAATCTCTTGTATCATCATCTCCGAGATAATTGAACAGTAGCTGAAACTCATCGCTGCCGAACCCTGTCAACGTTCCCCGGTATCCAGCATTCGTCGAACCGTGCAAAGCAGATATTCGAGGCAAAGGCTAGCTCTATCTCGAGTGAAAAGCTGCTCCCGACCTCTAACCTTTTCCTGTTATTCGCCAATAAATTCCGACGGGTACGAGACAGCCGTTTTGCCAAGAAAACGATTTAATTTGCCGGTTTCCGACGATTGACGTACGCGCCGCCTATAAATTCACGGACGCTGCGCGTCCAAGCAGATAACCTTGGCGAGATAATCGGCCACGAAAGGTTTTCACGAATTCTTTCTAACGACGACGCTGACACACGGCAAGATATCGGGTACTGTCGTTTATTTTTCAGCTCGTCTCTACTTTTTTTTTATCTTCTTCTTCCTGTTCTTGGAAACGCTGCCAATTAAATACGCGGCGCTATTATCGCCGCGGAGATAACCGAATATCAATTACCAGATTGCCGCGTAGGAATTAATTTTTACCAGAGTTACACGCTCGCAAACAACACGAGCCGACCTCTTTGGAAACGCTCTCCTCGCGATTTTCGCTCTCGTCGAAACGAATCGTCTTGAACGATCCATCATGTTCCTCGACGCGAAAACTGATTGTACAGATTTTAGAATTGTTTTTCGAGTTTGATAGAATTTTGCAGGACGATAGTACGCAAGCTCTTCGTTTGAATGTCTTTTTGAGATAGAGATAATTGAATCGACGGAAAATCGTGCATAGTCTGAACAAATTGATGAATAAATCTTTTCGCTTTTGCGAGAGAGTGTACTAGTTGGTTATAACGTTTTCGCGTGAAATGGCTATCAGGCGGGGTCACGGACCTTTATCGTGACGGGGTCCGTTTTATCAGAGCGTTGCTTGGTTGCATAGGGGTGCCACGCCATTGTTGTGCGAGACAAAGTCCTGGGTCACGAGGTCGAAGCCGTCAGAAAACGTGGACCGATCGTCGGCAGCATGGATCCGTATGCCCTGGCCCAGATTGAAGTGTTGCGACAGCCACGACTACTGTAACGCCGATCGACACGTGAACCTCTCCACGTGGACCAACGACAAAGACAGCGCGGACCCCGCGGCGGCCACCACTTTAGACTATACCGGTAAAACACCCCCCCCCCCCCATGGGGAACTCTTTCTTTCGTAATCGAACGATCTACAAGCGATTTCGAGTCGTCGAAACGCTTCGGCAATCGTCCCGAAACGATGAAACCAGTTCCGACCATGATTTCAGTCGAGTTTCAACGGATGACCGATTTTATTCGATGCCAGAGTCCCAACCATTAATATAATCATTGGAAAAAAAGAGGAAGTGATCAATACATTAGTAGACTGCGGATTTTTATGCAAAATTACACTTGCATTGATTGCGAGATATGGGAGCTAAACATTCATTTCTTTCCTTAATTGTAATGAGTTGATACGACATTTTTAAATTCTTTAAATATTTGTATTGTTTTGTACTTGATCATAAATGCATCAAGTCCGCAGTCTATACATCAGAATGAGAATACAAAGCGTATTTTAGTTATTTTCATCGTGCTTGCCCAACAAGAGAATGTGCTAACAAATAAATAAATGAATATATAACAAAGTACGTGGTACAAACTGTATTACAGCATTTCCTTCGTAGCGTCGCGCTCTGGTACTGCCCCGAGGGTATGTCTACCCCCTCCACGTCGCCTCGCAACCTATCAGACTGTCACACAGAGCCCTCTAACCCGCTCCAGAAGAAATGCTACAATTTATCTGATTCTAATGCATCTATACCGCAAATCAGGTACGGTCGAAAAATTGCATGCACCTTTCAATGATGTATTTTCTGTTAAGGTTCCTTAAACGGATTATCCTCGGATCGGAACATAATGGGCCCGATCCAGCCCCATCCAGGCCCGATCGCCGGTGGCCAGGAGTCGGATCAGCTTCTTCAGAGCCGCGTAAAGCCGCTCCACGTCGCCGCGTTGGTGTTGGCGATCGCTGCCTTGATATCGGTCCTAGCAGCCTGCTACGTTATTACAAGGTCTGCGAATTTTTATTATCACGTTTATACCATGTTCTCCGGCGGCGGATCGCGTGCTGCTTTCGCGGAGAAAGGTGTCGGGGATCTCGCGATACTTCTTACCGTTTCGCTTTTGCATGCCCATGCCGCGAGGAAAAACAACTTGGTGGCGAGACGCTTCAATAAAACCGGGACTTTACGGCGCGGCGGCGTTCCAACGCGAGCGACTATCGTTCCTCTTTTTTCTTTTTTTGACGTACTGCCAGAAATGTTTTTTGACTTCTTTCAACCCGGTGTTGTGCCTCGGAACGTTTATAAACAAGCCGCTGTTTGTTTCGCCTTCCCAGCGAGTCTCCAGTGCTCTTTTATATTTATTAAAAAATTCTGTCCCTCCTTCTATATGGAGAATTAGTCGAAGGTATTTTTATCGCGGGGATTTTTGAGGTTCAAGGTACTTGCTTCGTCGTTCTCGTGGATAACGCTAATGATTAATTCGCTTCTTCTTTTTTATTTTTTACAATCAGAATGTCCTACTTAAAAATCCGAATTAATTACGGTATACAGTAAATTTTCATTACGAGTCAGTGCCAATTTTACAATTTGGAGTCAGTGGAACAACCCACACCACCTCGGTGAGTGGCCGAAGATCAAGAGCCATCCAAAAGACCACTACTAACAATAAGCCAATTACAAAACTTCTTTATTTTTCGTTAAACTTTTACGAAACTTGCAACATTGTATCGGAGAAAGACATTTTCTCAGTCTTCTTGTCACTAGCGCCTAGTGGTCATAGGTTTTTTATGACTTGTAGACGGATATGACTATTAGGTTTCCCGCGGGCCCTGTGTATTTCAAATGCGACGCTCGGCGAGAACATCCGATTTCGTAAAAGAGTTAGTGAAAAGAACGGCGGAACTGACTCCTAACGAGAATTCACTGTACGTGTCTGGGTGTTTGACATCTGCTAGATTTTTTTCAAAATTTTCGCATATGACTAAATAGAGAATATTAGTAACTACCCTCCCAGACAAGATATAGGGTTAACATTTTTCATGGTAATCCACGATGCCCTATCGAATGGCCCATTAGCCTTTCAATTCGGCTCAAGGGCATTTTTCACCGCATTATTCGGCTATACCCTTTCACTGGATAGCCATTCAAATATTCTACACCGATAAATGCATTGAAAGATGGTGCAACATTTTAGAGATGAGGATTTTGTTTGTTCTCGCGTCCGTTCGATTTTTCCCCTCTCTCGCAGTGTAATTTGCAACATCGACATAGAAGTTGGTAATTGTAATTGGTTGGCATAGCTCGCTGGCATAGCCTGTATGCGACGGATCGATTCTGGTCGCTGGAGAATTCGCGATCAAAGCGAACGAAGAGGTCCCCCGGATTCGTTTTCGCGAACCGGAATAAAGGGCCGTGCCAGGAAATTCTGCCGACTAACGGTCTCCATAGTTTAAACTATGCCCTTATTAGCTCGCGTGCCCCCCCCCCCCCTCATATACAATCTCGCTCGGAACCGGAGCGGTATGAAAAACCTTGTGCTAATATTAACTCACAGGCGACCCGTTAACAATCGCCGTTCGCGAGCCGTTGCGAACTTACCAGGCCGTCTCTAGACGCGCGGCGTTATGGTCAATTTAGTGTTGCTCGACGTGTCGAAAATCGATACCGGCCGCGTTCAATCCGAGATTATCGGTGCCGGACAGCTCGGACTTGATGTATCGTGGACATTAATATATATGTATATATCGTACAACGGAGTCCTCTCATTGCCGATCCGATAAACGTGGCACGCGCGCACTGTCCCGCATAGACTGCCGATATCTCTCGATGAACAACCGATAATTCTACGCTGGTTCCACCGGTGGAACCTAGGAACTTCGTGCATCATTTCACGCAACAACTCATTACACCGACCGCAAACTTTTATTCGTATCGGTCATGATAAATTTCAGCAAAAAAAGAAAACTGTGCCAGTGTCCCATTCATTTGATTCCTACACTTATATTTTCCTCCTTTCACCAGCCATTGTGTCGCGGCATACACTATGTCATCTAAGTATTGCATTGCAATTTCGAGGCTGACCTGTGATAAAGATTTCGAATAGAATAAAAATTGAAATAGAATAATTTCCATGAGAAATCGATATCTATATTTTTCACTAGTAGTTTTACTATCGATATTTTTGAATTTTTTCAATCTTTCCACTGTTTACAATTATACCAACACATTGACATTTTGTTGTGCGCAACGTTTAACCTTTAGAAAATACTTAGGCATAAAATAGATATAAATTTTCTCTTTTGTGTTGGAAATTGTGGACAATGGAGGAGTTTTCTAATGAGTATAAGAAACAAATTTAAGTTTGATACTATTATCTTGGGGCAGTTTCTCGGGTTCCATAACGTCGTTTAGGCAGCAAAAGTGGGGCGCAGATTTAATATTCTCCTTCGCTAGCAGAGACTTTCCGTCGCGATAGCAGCCTTCTACTTAATTACCGCTTTTATCGATCGGTTTTTAATCGTCTGGATTTGCATACAGATCCAGAATCGATCACTGCCCACTGTCGACATTCCTTCTCACACTCGCCTCGAAAGAGCTCCGGCGCATTTCGAAGTGTATACACTTCTTTTGTCTCCTTTTCTTGTGCACACTTCCTCCCCTCTGTGTTTGTATTTAACGTTGCAAAAGTAAATATGTATAACATTGTCGCTTCGTTCACCCGTGTACACGTTCCTCTCCGTTTCTCTTATTCTAATAATAATACCCCGTTTGCACTTCGTACTTGCTGTGGAAAAAGATTCGTCCCGTTCGAATACAACCTTGGAAATCTTTGAGAATGATACAGCATGATTTTAAATGCGAAGCTGTTCCGAAATTGGTCATAAAATACGGTGGATGCCGACGAATTATTTCGCGATAAAATGTAAATGTTGCCGATTTCGATGTTATGAGTCCGGATTAAAATTTTAAGCTCGCGGTCGGTTACAACGAGGATCGCAATGTATTTTGCATGAACGATCGGGACGAGCGCCGAACACGCATTATTATTATTTAACCGATCCGAGGTGGGACTGTTATTCAGACGGGAACAACTCTGGGACCACTTCGGGCTCTTTATTAGCCGGTTTCGGTACTCGTTTCCCGGTGAAACCGATTTCATCCGGTTCCGATCGGCGCACGGTGGGGCCACGGCAGCTTAAATGCTACAGGAATTTTTTTTAGTACAGTGTACCGACCAAATAAAATTTTATACATACCGGAAATTCAATACTCAAACCGAGATGCGCCATTTTTACTTTTGAAATTATTCTGTAATTTTGAACGCTGCTAGAGGAGCTTGAATTTCTAGTGTATATCAAACTCAGTGTAACCCCAAAACCAAAATTGCTATTTATTTATTTTTTTTTTTTGCTTTTGTCAACCGAAACAAATGTTGGTGCAGATACTAAACGGGTATGTTCAATATTTAGTTACGATGTCGATACAACTTTTGTTTCTGAGAATTAATTTTTGCTCAAAAGTCCTTACACATTTCCTATTTCGACCGGTAGAATGAATTGACCGGATTGGGCTGTAAAAGCCAGGGTCACTCAGTATATAATTCCGAGCGGCAGACGTTTTTCACGTGGTTTGGGCCTTATGGGGTTCGCCGGTTTGTCGCGGCGCTCTAAAAGCGGCTTGCAACTGGCCCGTTATCAGCTGGGCTCTTCCGAGGGACCGTTCGGGCCAGATAGCGGGCCGATGGGCCCACCGGGGGTCTGCCCTCTAATCTTGGGCCCCCGAACGGTTAAGTGGGTTTTCGAGTTCGGGAATGTCTCGGGCCCCTGGCGTCGTGTCCACCTTTCGTGGACGTGTTGCTTCCTTTCCTCTTTCTTTATCTCGCCTCGCAGCGTGTGTTTCGAGTGTCCAGCCGCAAGTATAGAGCCCCAAGGTGGGGCCCGACGAGGGGGGACAGTTCCTTTCCCGTTTTCGTCGTGTTTCACACGGCCCCGGCCTTAATGTGGGCGCGTGTAATGACGTTGCCTTGTCACGCGGATAACGCCGGTCGACTCTGAATATCGGCGAGTTTCCCCTGTTATCAGCCGGACCGAACCCTCCCATAGGAGACATAGAAAGGTGAATTAGGATAAGCGACACCCGCGTGATAAGCCGCGAGCATACTCGCCGGGTATGCACGAGAAGCCTCGCCTCTGTCTTGTTTATCAAGGGATATTTTCGGAGCCGCCGACTCGGCGACTTTATAGGCCCCGAAATCGCCTGACCATGCTAACTCTTCTGGATCGTCCGCAGGTTCCTCAAGGCGAATCCGTATACTGCTGGCAGCGTCGAATAAGCAGCACCTGCGATGTTTCGCACACGCGGTCGATGGTAACATAAATCTTCGTCCTGACGAATCCATCGGGTAAGTAATTTCTGTGCGTCGGAAACAGGCTTTCAAGCTTCCTATTTTCTCGTTTCAATCTTCTGTTCGTGGGCACTTCGAGTGCCGGGCAAACAGCCTAAAAATTCCATAAAATATAAGCAACTTGTTTGAACTACTCACTTTGTCCACATACGACAAGCTAGACATTCGAATATACGTTCGGTACAACTTTGCTCTTAATCGGATGCTCCTGATCGCACTAATGAGCGTAAAATATATATAGAAGCAGGCCGTGCGGGCGATAACTGTTGCCGACAGCCCGAACGGGTCTGTATCAGCGAGATTTCGGTTGTCGACTACTTCCGAGGCCTATTCACAGCTTCGTAAGTGCCTTTTCACAGTTAAACAGTGACGAATTTGTCTTGAAACTCACAGTGTTCCGATGACTAGTCTGCGGATTTTATGCATTCATAGTAAAAATGACTTACAATTTGAAACAGTAGAAAGACTGAAAGAACTGAAGAATACCGTCACTTTCGACCGGCTAAAATTACTAAAGGAATAAGAATTCCTAAGTGGCTATCTCTTGCAAGATGTGCAAACAATTTTCATTTTGCAATCTGACGACGTTCTAGTCATCTATCTTTGTAAAACATAGTCAAATAAAAGTGATGCAGTGAATTCTCGATATATGTCAACAACACGGGTCTTGCCAGCGTCGTGTATCGTCCAGAAGGCATAGCCGAGCCCTGTTATGTTTACACTCCTCGGCGTCCGAGGCCTCTCGAGCTTCGTGGCCCCCCGCGTAAGTGAGGACAATTCCGCGACGATCATCTAGCAATCACTGTATTTGTGAAATAGCTTGATATGGCTGGGCAGAAAAATTTAGAAAAATTTTGCAAAATTTCCTGCATGAATCTCGATGCTACCCGTCGATTTCTAGGGGACCGGGGCAGCGTTGATAAAACCACTATCTCGCCCACGCGTTGATTCCATCGTTCCCTCAACATTTCCCTCTTCTGTTTGCCCAGGCTGATGAATGCACCGTTTCGAATGGATCCCACGGAGTTCGAGAGTCATTGAGTGCGTGACGTGGCTCGTCGAGGGACAGGAACAGTTCCGAGCAAACAACCGTGAATCTTTTGTTTCGAGTATGAGTATCGTCCAGGCGACGGTCATGTCAGTCGGCTTTCGAGTAGGGACCGAAGAGGGTTCCAGAGGCCTAAAACCAGGTGCCTCGTCTGTCCTTTGGCGTAATTAGTCATCCGCGGCCGTGTAACAGGCCGGGAATCAAACAACCAGAGGCAGAGAGGGAGGCGACTGTACGCCGGCAGACTGATAAGTTGTTTCCGGACGAGCACTCTTTTTTCCGGAGCCATCGCGCCGGACTGGAAAGTAAACTCAACGGTGGCCAAGAACCGTCGAAGTCGGCGTGCACATCGGCCCGCGATAAGATAACGAGTGTACAGGCGAACTGCATTCCCGTTTAGACGTTTTATATTTTATTTACGGTCGTACGGAGCGCGCGCCGCTCTCGGTTTATGGGTTCATTAATGTGTACAACTTGTTACGGAGAATACAGAACTGTGAACGAAAAACGGCTTTGATCCCGGCGAACTACTTCTAATCACCTCGGCTGCATAATGAACCAAAGGGTTAACTTATACGTTAACCCTTTTGGTGCATGATACAATTACAATGTACAGTGGAGAAAGATTTCTTGTATCATTCGTATGACTTCCCGGTCTGGTTCGTGTCGTATTATTGTATTGTTTACATAGTATTAGACTGTGGATCTTTGTGCGATATAAAAATATCTGTCGATTTCAAGGAACGAGAGCTGCACGAACAGCTTCACAGACATTTCTTCGCTTAATTTTAATAAGTTTCAAGGCACATCTAATCATCGGAAGGGTGTCCCAAAAATATTGCGCTTCTTTGAAATCCGCGGCTTCGCTGAGGAGTTATTAACGAAAAACACGGAGCAATTGGGGTGCGACAAAAGCAAACGAACTGCATCATAGCAGCAGGTCCCGCTTGGCGTGACTTTGACATTGGCCGAGCCAGAATCCGTCCATTTTCGCTGCGCCCTGATTGGTCCGTGTTTTTTGATAATAACTCCTCAACGAAAAAGTTTCTTTAAATGATCTCAGAAATTACCCCTTTCAAGAGAAGACAACATATTTGACACACCCTGTATGTATAAAGACGCTATTCCATTCTACAATTTATGTATATACTTCTCTTCTTCTCGCGTATACCATGACCGCGTACATGTAAAATATAAAATGTTGGACGATATTGAAAACGTTCGCTATCCACGCCTGGTTAAATTGTTTCCCGCTGTACAGTCGCTGTCGGCCGATTTTTTTCCAACGTGTTCAATCATAGTCGGCCTTAGTCACGCCGGCTGGAGCCATGACAAACAATAGTCTGTTCCATTAGCTGCGCCCTGAGAACTAACCAACCAACCATAACCAGGTGCTCGCCTAAAGTTCGGATCTAAACTCGGGGCCTCGGCTTGACCACCGCGTTCGTTGCATCCGGGGAGAATCAATCACTCCTCCGAACATATAGGCTCGATTCGAAGGTAGATAGCCGTCCCCCGATCTCGTCGGACCACCGAATATCTCAGATAGACATCTACCTTGTCTAACTGGTTCATCCACGGGCCACTAACAAGACGTTTCTCTCCTTCCACGGGTCGTACTCCTTATTTCTTTTGTTGTCGTGCTCCTGTGAGGACAAATCGGAGTGTATGTTTGCTCTTGTTTGCAGTATACTTCTGCAGGAAGTAGCGTCGTTTGGCGAAGTTGATGGTTTTTACAAACGACTTCTTCTTCTTCTTCTTCGTCTTCCCTTCTTCTTTCTGCTGATCTCTTCTTGATGGATTAAAATGATGATTATGTGAGACAAAAACAATTAATAATCTTTTGGCCTCGGTTGCATTTTACTGCCAAAACACTTCATCTAACATAGACCTTTTCCGTTTGAAATAAATTTCCTTAATAATTGAGTTTCTTGTTATTAGGTTCCTCAAAATATATAACAATATTAAATGCAAGGCTTACAATCTTCGAGGAAAAAGTGAATATACATCTTGAGGTAAAACACTTCGCAAATGAGCTGCTTGCATCTTCCATCTAATTTTAATGCTTCCTTCGATCAACCATGTCACAAACATGGCCTAAACCCCGAATTCTTTTTATAGGCAAGAGCACGTTTTCTCAAAGGCTTAAAATCGACAACGACACGGGCAATTAAAAACTGCTCAAATCCCCGAGCTAATTTTTCCAACTTTACTTATTTAATTATCTCTGCTAGGTCGGAGCATATTTGGTCGTCGAGGATTGTTGACAAGGATTTCGCCTTTGTCTCCGGCGTTATCTACCGCCTAATGAGAAGACGGGAATTCCCGCGAGTCGTCGTAAAATTTTACTGAATCGAACAGCGCCTGTCGTTCTCGAGTCGCAATATCGGTAACGCGATCCCGGCCAGAAGCATATTTCATTTGGCAAAGTGTTTGCGAACGGCGCGGTGAACGTCGCGAGCGTCACACCGGACCGGATTACGGCAATCTCGGAAGAAGGGGGCAACGATGCATTACCCCGAGTAAGAAATAAGCAAAAATAGGAGCACCGACGTGGCGCCAAGGAGTTAATAGCTAATTGGCTAATGCCCGGCTAAAAATAAGAGGCGTGCCGCCGACTTTGAAACGCTCCTATTCAGTTATCGGCTGGGCTATCCCTTCTCGACATCGATGGACATTTCTTATATTCGGGCTCTGCAAAAGCGGTGGTTCTCAAGAATATCATATCAAATAATTACGACCCCTAAAACTGTTCCACCTTACCCTACGATTTCGTTTACGTCTTCATCAGCTAGAACTTCGGTTTCAACCCTTTGCACTCGACGCTATTCTCATTCTAAAACTAAATTTTTCTTCCGTCTCAGAATATTTTCATTTTATTCATAGGAAACTGATCCGATTTCCACATACAACATTTAAATGTTTAGTGATCTATTAAATACAAATTTTGTAATGTAACAAATATTTTGTAATATTTTTTGTAATTTCATTGAAATAATGCCACAACAATTTCTAGTGGTGCTTCAGAGTCATCACTCGAGTGCTAAGGGTTAACTTCCCGAGAATTTGTTTGGATCCCTATACAGTGATTTATCTATATATGTCGCCAACGCCTGGATGATAAACGTTGTGGAATTATTCCCATTACAGCTGATATGCCCCGTGAGAGGCTACGAAGCTCGAGAGTGTAAACACGGCTCGGGTATGTTTCCTGGACATGGTGTTGTTGACATATGTCGAGAATTGACTGTATTGTTAATTGTTGATTTTTCATCAGGTTTAGGAATCAATTCTTACGTTAACATGTTGGAGAAAATTAATTTGTATTGAGGGAAACGGAAGGATTGAAGAGACAATTCTAGCGATTCTAATTTGACAGCCGACGTATGTATGTACATGAATAGAGAGATGAACAGAAATAGCTAAGGTCTCAAAATGAATAACATTTAATAGGTTTCCTTATACGGGGAATAATTAACAGAGACACGAATTTCGAAAGAATCCGCGGCCCCGCAAAATGAGCATTGCCGAAGGGAACAAGACGAAAAAAGACAGGCAGGTAATAAAGATGATTATACATGTCGGTCGCCGAGACACGACGGGAAACCCTTTCGCGGAATCCACTTAGAGCAACGAATTAGCCGAGCAAACTTAATAGGCGTCTCCTCACCTGTTATATTCGCGTCACCGCAACCGGTCGATCCAGGTGGTGATCTCTACCTGTCGAGCGGTTGATTCGCCGTGAAAGAGGAGAGCGAGAAAGCGACGGTGAAAAGGGCCAAACGAGAGCCACGCGTATGCATAATGCGGGGACGCTGAATGGGGAAACCGATTATCGGGACAAAGGGTGACGATTTATCTTCTTGATCTGTTCCCTTCTACGGACGCAATCGATGACCTAGCTTCCGATTTTCCTATTCCCTAATGCGACATCTGCGCTGTCACAGCTGGACCGCGGATTCATGTATAAAAATGAGTAGGTGAAGTACAAAACCGCCAAGCATTTAAAGAATTTTAAAATACCGCTATACTACTTTTAAAACTCTGATATTATTAAAAAGATCCATATAACTCCTATCAAAACTCAAAAGGTCTATATAACTCCTATGCCTTGGTGTTAATGTAATTTTCTGCTTCAGACCATCGATTAATTAAATCAGAGAATTTTATCAACGCAGAAGAGGTGACTTTCGCCTGGATTTTTGCATGAGACCATGCGCAAGATGAATCTAAAATTCAAGTATTAGAAGCGGTCGTCTGGCTTATGTCACTCCGGGCTGCGGAAAGAGAGGATAGAGCACTTGAGGGACCATAAACGAAGCCCTGTCCGGCAAATGAGAGTTCAAGGGCGAAGGCTATGCGACTGTAGCTGATTTTTAGCATTCCCTGTGCAGTGGTCATCTTGGCCGACGGTTCAAATAATTTCCTTCGTTGTTGACCCAGTGACAATTAGTTCAGACATTTCTCTAGCGCTGTACAAGTAAAATGACGGTGGCGTGACCGTTGAATTAATTCTGTTTGCTCAATTTTTGCCCCAGTGGCAGTCGAACAACGAAAAGCGATTCGGTGGTCAGCGTGGCCGCCAGTTTGGACATTTCTCTATCACGATATAAATAAAACAGCGGCCGTCCGACGGTTTAAGTCATTCCACTTGCTTTATTCCCGCGTCGGTGGCAGTCGAACGGTTAAAAGCTGGCACGAGCATGACTCGCGGGTGCTTTCTCGATCGAGCAAGGGTAAGAAGTGGCTGCGGGACGACATAGCGCACGACAAAGCTAAAAAGGAGACCGGCTAGGCAGGAGAAGGGCTGACGCGATCCACGGTGGAAGCAAGCTGCCGCCTCTTTACATCATCGTCCCTCTTCTTCCGTTCACGAAGCGTGCTCGAGCAGGCAAGCGCTTGCGCTCGCGCACGTTGCCAAGTAAAACACGGAGAGTCAAACGGTGTGCGTAGACGACAGAGGAGGCTCTCGGTGTGGATACGTGGCTCGTGTTCGTGTTCGTGCAGCATGCTTCGACACAGACACTCACCCACACAGATGTATTCGTGGCGTCTCCGCCTCGGGGCTCAGGCGCCACTGTCTACCTACTCTCTGTCCCCCCGTTTCCCTCGCCGACCGCCCATTTCCCGGCGTCGATCCGCGCCACTCAACCTTTTACCAACACACCGACCGTACACACCCGGCATACTACATACTACTGCTGCCCGCATACTATGTTCTGGTACAGTGGCTGCCATTAACGTAAGTGGCACACAGGCCATGTGTGCTCTTGATACTCTCCTAACCGATCGAATTGGTTCGATGACGATCCTATGAAGATCGATGATGCGCCGCACGCCGCCTAGGATCACGAGACGTAGGACCCTCGCGGGATGATCGGATTCGAAAACGACGTAACCCGCGCTTATGCGTACCAAATGTGCTCCAGAAACGGGGAACGTGGCTGGGAGAAGAATGGGGGCTCTCTCGGCTTTGTAGGAAGCTTTTTTCTTCGCGCTTAGGACAACTCCCTCTGCTCCATTATATCTGGATATATGTACCCATTTTTCTATAATGCCTGCCTTTTCACCAATGATGATGAGAGTTTCCGTTGTTATTCGAAGAAATTTAGTTTAAAAGCAAGCAGCTCAACATCTCCAGAAAACTTTGTAACAATTATAATATATATACACACTGCCACCGGTCACCCATCTCACCTGTGAGGCCTGGAAGACGTCGTTGCACCTGGCAATCATACATTTTATCTTCGCACCTTATAGATTACTCTCAAGTATACATTACTCGAAACTCGAGATATTTGTCGAGTATCAATTTGTTTTAATGTCTCACACATTCCAATCGTTGTAGTAGTCCTCAAAAATTCTGCATCTTTATCTAATCGCTCCAATATTTATTTTATTTGGGCTCACGCCCCTGGCGCGTTTTCGCAACAGGCCGGAACACCTCGATCAGATATAAACAACGATTATCCGGGTCGATTACACACGATAAAAATTGTTGTTCGATATCGCTCGAATAACGAGCAGTTCCGCTGCAAACTAGCGGAGACTAGATCGTAGATTAACGACAGTCGTTGAACGTGCGTATTGTACAACCGCCTGTTCACGGTGCGTGATTCACAGGCAAGGGAAACAGCACTGTGTGGAGCGAGAACCCGAAAATATCGAGCCGTAAACAGTTCGTGAACAGATGTAGCCGTGCTCTGTATCGAAATTGATAAATCCGGAGGAAAATGTATACTAAGAGTACGTAGCGAGTAAGTAGCGATCGTGGGTGAATTTTATTCGTGCCTGAACCTACCATAGATTTGAAGATTGAAGCTTTTTAATTAAAACTAGCTTTCAAAAGTGCCTGTACATATGGACAATGTTGTTACTAACCGTCCAGTAACTTATGGACGAGAATGGAAAATCACAGAGATGTACCCCATATTTTTCAAAATTTCATAGAACGGTTAAACAAATCATAAAGCGACTATTGAGGGATCATTTTAAAGGAGTAGCTTCAGTCTTCGAAACTATGGAGGACTCAATTATGAAACAATATTTCCTATCCTGGTAGAAACGTTCGAATTTGTAAAATTTTCGACGAAGACCTAACCTGGACCTAAACGAAGCAGAAATACCTTGAAAAAAGAACCAAGTAGAAATTCGGAAAGCAGAAGTTTCATTCTTTCAAATGAGTCCAGGTGGATTTATAATAGTTATAACAATTTAAATATTATCTATGTGACTAATGGTCGCGGGGTAAACGTCGAGGGTTAAATGAAATTTGGCGAATATTCGATTGCAATTCGCCGGCGAGGAGGGTAGCGATGGGTTTCAGAAATTGCTTGTAAACGGCGGACTATCGGGGCCGGAGGCGGGACACGTTTAAAAACTATCTGGCGAGTGTTGTTCGTCGGGCGCCCCTGGTGCGCGCCAGCCGCGTTGGAGTCGCCGGCTGCAGGCTGGCGGGCTGGCGTTTGCTTTTCGAGGCCCGAAGTGAGTCAGTCAGTCAAGCGTCGACCATCGAAGGGATCGGTCGCTCGTTCCCTCTCTTCGAGCACGACGATCGTTTTCTTAGTAACGCTACGTAGTTCACGGTCCCGTGGGATTCGTTATGAATCTAATCAGAGAAAGGACTCGCATCTCGTGACGATTCGCAAAGTTTTGCAGGACGTTCGATGGGGTTTGATCGCGGCATCCATTGATCAGGACGATCTCGCGCGCAACACAGTTCCTTCTACGATACACAGTTCTCGTCGGGAGGATCCGCCAACGGATTACTTTCTTTTTGGTTCAATTAGAAACGTGCGTGCCGTTTAAAACAAAAGAAAAGGAAAAGGAAAAATGCTGTCTCGAGACTTGTTGACTTTCGCAACGATGGTGTCCAGCCTGTCCATGGCTATGTGTGCTTCCGTGGATCTCGACTCGGGGGACTACGAGGTGCTCGCCGACAACGAGGGAAAGCCCGATGACAATGGTAACGTTTTCAGACCGTGATTTCATGGGAAACTCGGGGGTGGTGGCAGGGGAGGGAAGTGCAACGTCTTATATACTACTCGCGAATAGAGCGCGTGAACCAGGCCACGTGGGTGGTGTTCGCGTGCGAAATCAATGGGTCCGTTCTCTCGGTCGCTCGGGATCTGAACTCCGGAAATACTGAATAGATCGTTGCTCTTTTTCGCGTGCATCGAACGACTGTCGCGTTCTTGCATGCCTCGTTGTCTCTCGGCGAACCTTTACTGTTACACGTGGCCTTCGCCGCATGGCAACGTTCTATTCGATCGGATCATCCTATCCTCTACGGTGCACTTTCGTTCGTCAGGCGTATCGCGTACCTCGCCCGCAATTAATCCGAGGTATTCGGAGTAATTACGCCGAACGCACGAACACACGCTATTTTTAAAGAACGCGGGATGTTTCCAGTCGAGCTTCCCGCGGACTGCGGAAGCGTTTCCATCGCTATGCGTGCGGTTTTCTTATAGGATTTCCTCGGAAACTCTCAGAGACACTGCGCCGACCTGTCCGGGATCGACATTTACAACCCCTCCAGTTGATTTTCATTGGGTTACTTTGTTTTTGACATCGTGACTGTGGAAAAGAATTTTCGAACGCGATCTTGAAGGAAATCATCGAAAATAGTTACACTGATGATTCATCCTCGTGATTATCAATCGTGTTTTGTTCGTAATCTGATGGTTTGAACAAGTATTGGCTTTTTTGGACAGTTTCTTTGTTCTACTTTTCAGTACGACAATGGTATGGCATTGTAAAATAATACTAGATGCACAAATTGATTCGTAGTCCTTTCTCCGTGAAAATGAACTCCGTTGTGTGTTGTGCATCGTCTAAATAATTGCTGACTCCTCAACTGGATGGACAGAGGATATTTGGAGTTAAAATAATGTTGCTGTTGATTGCTTGCGAGGGCCACTACTTAATTTGTCCACGGAATAAATGTGCCGAGAAATGGCATAACGTTCTCGCACGAAACGAGATATGTCCATATTATATTAATCTTGATTCAACGAAGTGAAAAGTTGCCTTTAAACATTAACCCTTCACGGTCGTACCATTCGAGAATTTAAAGATAGTTCGATGTTTGGTCTTAATCGATTCCGATACAAATTCAACTACACACCGCATTCTTTTTAACAACTGATCTTCTACAACAACGAGCACAACATTTGCAGGACATAGGCCACTGGCCACAAAGGCTATTAAAATCTATAAAGGTGCTTCTCGATCAATCAAAAAAGGTACAAAACCCGGTCATTTGTACCGTTGTATCCGTGTTTTCCAAGTTTCCCAAGTTTCCCGACGAGCAAACGGTCCCGTAGAAATGGTATGCTGGTCAGTGTGTCTCAGCGGGTTAATTGATTTGTTTCGATGCTCGAGAACGGTCCCACGGGTTAGCCTGTCCGCGATCGCGATCTGGTATCGTTCCGAGAGCGAATCTAGATCGATCCGCGGATTAACGAGAGGCGTCCAATTGGCTGGCCAGTTTATCGGTTTTCTCGGAGAGTGGCTCGGTTAACAAGGGGAATAGCAGAAACGAGAAAAGTTCCCGGGGATCGTCGCGAGTGCGTCCGTGGCCGATGAAAAATAAAGAATGCCAGATAAGAGCCGAGAAGCAGATGCAGACGTGCCGGCCGCTACGTCACACGGCGCGCAGCCACGGTAATTGCAAAATTGTACGTTCTCCGGAACGACGGGAAGAGGAGGACGAGGAGGAGTTGGTGGATAACTGTGTGTGCAAGAGAGAAAGGAAGAAAGAGATAGAGAGGGAAGAGAAAAAAGGCAACAACGACGTGTTTAAACTCGTCTGCCGGTTTTTGCTGGCGGTCGGTCAGCGCGCGGCGCAATTAAGGACACGTGCAATTTAAACGTTTTATCGATGCACGTGAGTATACGTCGATCGAGGAAAAAACGAGGAGGCGAAGATGTATGGGGTTTCTTAATCGGCGGGGCTACGGTCTCGTTTTCATGAAAACTGCCGCAGAGAGAGGTGGACGGAAGTAGAAGTCCCTATATCTCATGAATTCTACCAGCATTTGTTTCGCACCCCCGTTGTGAAATACCGAAGGAATTTATCAAAAGAACGAGTGCGTAAAAATCCGCAATACAATAATTACACTTATATTAAATGCACGATGATACTTAATTCGCGAATACACGGTCCACGGATTCTGTCGACGCTTACAGTGCCAAAAGTCGAACTAAAACGAAGCGACCAGAGCGGAAGCGAGGAAGTCGCGACAGAAAATTGTATCTGTTACGATCGCGACCTCGTGTGGCAACGATAAAATCGTGCGCGAACCGTCTCGCCGTTGCGATCGTCGTTGTCGGAATGATTCACGGATCGATCGATAGATTTACAGGCGCAAGCCTGGCGCCACCTGGGATCCTTCGGGATCAGCCTCTCCTCTTCCTCCCCTTCCTCTGCGAGGGACACAAGATCTGTGAAACCAGCACTCGGATTTCGGCGAAACGCCGCCGCGCTTGCGAAATAATAAATATTTAAATTTTGCCGTTCGCACGATACCGAGTTTAGAAAGACGATAAAGTATGCGTCGGGCGCCAGCTAGGCGCGCGGATACCGGAGTACATAATATAGTGCCTATGTGCACGATAGGTATACCTTCCGACACGCTTGTCTGTGCGGTCTTCGTTTACAAGTATACCGCGGCTCTTCGTGCGTCGAACCTTGCACCGGCCACGATATTGCTCGCGGAGACGATCTTTGCTCCACCGGAGGACGAATTAACTCGTCCACGTACGAGCTGATCGATTCCCATTTATTCTGCCATTTTTCTAGCCAAATTTTCGTTTGAGCGATTACATTTGTCCGAGTACCGTTCGATCTTTCTTTAGCCATAGTAACAGTACAGTTTCCCTGCTTATTGATTTCTCTGTGTCCACCATTAACGAGAAAATTAATCATTTACAAGAACGATAATAGCAGCACAGAAAATTTACATATACATAATACAGTCTTTTCTCGACATATGTCGCAAATACTTGGCTGATAAAAGTCGCAGAACTATCCCCAGTACCGCGGGGTATATCCCGTCAGGGGCCGAGGAATGTAAACATAACACAGAAGGGGTATTATCTCCTGGGCGATATATGTCGCTGGCAAGACCCGTGGTGTTGACATATTGTATCTAGAAAAAACTGTGCTTGGTCCCCAACAGTTGTATCTTTGATCATCTGTCATCCATCAAGCATCGGTGGTACTGTAATTTAACAAAATTCTGATCAATGTAAATTTCAGTGTGACACTGTTGCCAAATTGTAGGCGATGTCTTGCAAAAGGCCGTGCGTTTCGTTGACGCTACGCTTGAACCGAGATGAGATTGAATTCACGGAAGAATTTCGCCGGCGTTATAGTTTCTCAGACGCGTTCAGCACATCGCATTCTTCTCGACGGGAAAAAATGTTTTCCCCCTTCTACGTCGTCCTCTTCTTCTTCTTCTTCTCTGTGCAGGCCGTAGCTCGATAGCCGAAGCTCGACGGAGAAGCCGTTAATCTGACGCATCCGACGAATCCGGTCGTTTATCTGCGAGCACGTCAATCCTCCCGTCTTCGAGGAAGAATGGTCGCGCGGAGTTTCATGTGTATCGTGGTCCGCGCGCGCGGCAGATTAGAAAGTTTCTCCCTCGCGATTACCCGGAATCGACAAGCTCGATCCGCACGACCAAGCGGATCGGAAAACGACCGTTGTGCAAGGAAAGAATAACAAGCGATTTTTCCTCATTGCATAAAATTACGGGCGATAAATCGCACAGCAGTAGCCGCACGGTCATCAAGAGACTGCGGATTTTTTGGCTTTATAAGAGAAATTAGCAGATTCGATTTAAAACGGCGCGATCGTCAGAGATATTAATAGACTGCGGATTTTATGAGTTCTCGTTGATGAAACAAGGAACAATAAAAAGGTTTGCCGATTTTAAGAATACGATTATATTATCTGAAACTCGTTGTAATTATTAAAAGAAGAGATAGCTGTCGGTGCAGTTCCTTTGTCTTGCAGTCGACGCGCAAAATTTTTATTTGGCATAAAGATCCGTAGTCTCCAACGATTTGTTTTCTTGCAGTCTAGCCACCCTATTTGCGTCTCGATCGAATAGATCCGGCGCCGCGGCAGAGTAATCGCGGAACGGTTTTGCGCAAGCCGTCGCATTGTGTTTTCAAAAAGGTTCATTAAAAATTACGTAACGAATCGCGCACGCGCCCGCCGCGTTCGCCGAGGCTCCAGCCTCTTATCTGTCTCCGATACAAACAAGTTACGGAATGGTGATACTTCTCGATCGGTTCGCGCTGTGCCGGCTGCATATTTATAGAGCGGCGAGGTCGATTTTACCGATATGACTCATTCGTTTCAGATCCCGGGCTTAGAGGATTGTCAGTTTCGCGAAAGCTGCCGAACCATGCTCCCTGCGACCAATCGCGAATCGAAAGCTCACAATCCACACCCCGCTACCGCTCGAAACTGTAATTCGCAATTTGCAGACTATTAATAATTCGCAGACTACGAATACCTAAAGGTTAATTTTAACTGTTAAACTAGAGTTTTAGAAGCCCTATGAATTTCTTTAATCCGATAATCGGATTGCCTTTGTGGTCCATCCCTTAAAATTGAAAGAATCATAATTATTTCCAGATTGTGGCTACTTACACTGAAATAGGATCTCTAGCTGCAGTAATTAGATATCCAGGATTAAATCAATTGCTTCAGATCATATCAAGCACCTGGTGCACTGTGGATTTTATAACAATACCGAGTAGCCGTAAATTAGAATCGTGTTGAAAGTGTTACAGAAAAAATTCCCAAGTAATTTCCTGCGATAGCCGCAGAAGGCAATTACAAAGTTGCACGGTCTACCAATAAGTTACCACGGATTATCAAGAGGGTGAGATCGCTGTAGGTCTGTGGGAAGCCTCATCGGAATCGTAGCCGGCGTTTTCCGCCTCTGCTCTATTTCCCAGCGATTACCGCGCGGTAACGATAAGCAATACATTTAGAACACGAATAATGGACGGGCCACTTGGTCGGGGATGAAACCGTGTATAGTCTTGTCTCCGGTGTGGAAAAAAAAATGGGTCGTCGTAAATGTTCCGGAGCAGCGTTCCCACCGTAAAATCGAAGAAACGCCGGCGCGCATAGGCTCCGCAGGCCCCGGCTCGAAAAATGCGAGCTCATCCAACGAGAGAGGCCTCCCCGACAAACGTAACGCATGCACGCACACGTCCGCGCGAACGGTGTGTTTCACGTGTTCACACTCGGCCAGGTTGCAGCTGGTGTTACGTTTG
The DNA here is from genome assembly GCA_028454255.1 of Halictus ligatus. Lineage (NCBI taxonomy): Eukaryota > Metazoa > Arthropoda > Insecta > Hymenoptera > Halictidae > Halictus > Halictus ligatus. The sequence goes on from CM052130.1 coordinate 14,717,454, forward strand.
TACGCGGTCGCACGAACACATATACACGTACACGGGAGTACACGGGCACAGAGAAGAACCGGCACGGTGGCGCCTGTCGGCCACACGAATGTGCATGCGTGCGTGACGAGTTTATGCCTCTTTGTCTTGCGCTTGTACACGGCCGCGTAAATACACCGCGTATGCCCCTACTCGTGGCCGTTCGCTGGCTCTCGTCGACGTGTGGGTGATCTCGTTCCAATTCGAGGTAAAGGGCAGCCACGACGGGAATCTTCGTCTTTCATCAAATGTCATCCGTTCTGGCGCCCGGACATCGATCTTTCGGGAAAGATCTTCTCCTGCGATCATTCGAATTCCCCGTTCTCTTAAATTGTACATCTGTTCAGTTTTGGGTTGAGAGCCCCGATGCAGAACAATCAGATGGATATTGAAGGCTTGCCGTCCACTGGAATATGAATTATGATCATTAGACTGCGGTACAAGACCTACGAGTCAAATAGAAATTTCCTTCTTGCTCTAATAATTTCCAGAAGTTCAAATTCTATAATTCTAATCTTGTTACCATTTCAAATTCCTTCCATTCATCTTTCGCATAAACGCATAAACTCTGCAGTCTAGTTATTACCACCATTATCGCCACAACATCCACCGTTCGTAACCACTTCGCGACCACGGACGAGTTATCTCGCGAATCAGTTTCGTTTATACACTAACGAGCAAAAGTGAGTCTACACTATTTGAAGCAATACAACTTTTTAAAAATTAGATCAAATGATTTGAATGTTATTCAGAAGTTAGAAGGATTAGTTTATTACACGAAGTTTAAAAAATTTTTGAAAAAATTTTGAATTGATCGGAATCGCAAAAGAAATAGTAAAAGTCGATTTTTTCAGCTTTTTTATCTGAGCCTGTATTGAAAATTTAAAGAATGTATTTGATTCGCTCGAGAAATTATATCCATGCTGAAAATTTCACCAATATTGGTTAATTCGTTTACGAGTTATAAACGCTTAAAAGTGGAAAAATTGTCATTTTTCACGATTTTCGATTTAAAATCGCACAACTCGTAAACCAATTAACCAATATCGATGAAATTTTCAACATGGATATAATTTATTCAAGCGAATCAAACACATTTTTTAAATTTTCAATACAGGCTCAGATTAAAAAGCTAAAAAAACCAACTTTTACTATTTCTTTTGCGATTCCGACCAATTCAAACTTTTTTCAAAAATTTTTTAAACTTCGTGTAATAAACTAATCCTTCTAACTTCTGAATAACATTCAAGTCATTTGATCTAATTTTTAATAGGTTATGTTGCTTCAAATAGTGTATACTCACAATCAGTTTTGCTCGTTACTGTAGGTTGGTCGCGAGATAACTCGTCTGTGGCACAGGGTAAGCGACATTGCGTCGCGAGATAACTCGTCTGTGGTTATTGTACGCACGGTATTTCGTCGTGAGATAACTCGTCCGTGGTCGCGAAGTGGTTAAGCGTCAGGCTTATCTTGTGCCACAGTATCATCAGAAAAATCGAGGATTACTTGCCGATAGACCTACTAGCATGATCACAGTGTTTCCGACAGAGTCGGCATAGGTTTCGCGGCTATCTCGCGTGTCGTATCCGGTATACGGAAGTGACGGTGGCCGGTCGTCGGATATTGTTACGTGCATCGTGCACGCGGTGCACGGTGGTGCATCTAGAAGAAGTTAAGACATTTTTCTTGGCGCCCTCGCGCTCCATACAAGTCGCCCACGCGTCTCCGCTATCTGCAACCGAATCGGGGCCCGGCGTGTTATTTACGGCCCCCTTCAACGTGCGCCTATCGGACACTCGAATGAAGCGACTATTCTGGTTTCTCATTTCGAAAAAATCGATATTTTTGCATTTTCTTCAAGTTCTAAGTACTGTACAATATGTGTGCAGAAAAACTTACCCTATAAAAAAATATACAGCTCACGCAATTTTGATTGCTTTTACTTGAAAAAAATCACGTATGGACTTCAAACATTCAAAAATACGAGTGCAAAAGGATTTGTTCGAATTCGGAAAATTAACGGTAGTTATAGGAAGGATTGTAATCATGGCAAGTCAATACATGTTTCTCAGAACATACGCTAAAAAATATAACTCCTGCAATTTTGATTATTTCCACTTGAAAAAAATCACGTATGTACTTTAAATTCTCGTGAATAAGTGTGCAAAATCCCGATACAAAAAAGTTTACTGGTCGTCCTGAAAAAAATTCGAAAAAATCGAGCCACCCCGTGGAGCGCGAACGGCGAACAGCGAAACGAACGGGCAAAAGAGAGCAGAGAGAGAGAGAGAGAGAGAGAGAGAGAAGACTCGTACACGAGCGTGCTCGCAATTAACGTCGATTCGCTTTAAAAATAACGATCGATTAATTGGGAGCGGCGCGCTTGCGTTCCGCAGTCATAAATCCAGCGAACGTCAACGGGAAGGAGAAAGTTTTATTCGCGGACGGTTTATTTACGGGCGGACGATAACTCATGCACTTGCGCTGCTCGCGAGAGCCACAGGCTCTTTTTCCCCTGCGGTCAGCTGCCTCTCCTCCATTATTAATTAAGTATGGAGGAGCATTAATCAAAGCAGCCGCCATCGCAAGATCCGAAATCGCGAAGGACAACGTTCGCGGAGAGATACTTTCGCCAGATTGCAGCCGTTCCAGAATCGCCAAGGGGCGTTCACTTTTCCAGTATCTCGATGAAATCCGTGGGCCGAGCCCACTCCCTGCCCTCCCCCCGGTCATTCCCGATACACAAGCTCTCGAATCTCCTTATCCTGACGGAATGCGAGTGCCTCGAGCGGAAACCAGCCTACTGCTCGAAGAGACGATAATATTTAGTTGGACGATATGATTCCGCAGTCACGGCGCGTCCAGCGCGACGAAAAAATAGGGACTCCAGGGACAAATATAACTCGTCTGCTTGGGAAGCTTGTCCCGTACAATCGGACTTGTGATTCAACAATGGTCGGTGCAGGCGAGCGCACCGACTACGCGACATGCAGACCGTGCACGGAAACGGTGCGACAACGACACGATTATTGGGATTTTTTTCTTCGACAAGGACTCGGGGAATCTTCCCGAAACTTTTCACGCGTTTTCGTACGTATTTCAAGATATTACCAGAATTTCTTTACTTCGATCAAACCAGTTTTCCGTGGAGTTATTACGGTTAGTCTTGAATGGTGTTTGGAGTAGCAGTGTTGGCTTTGTTCTGGAGCAATGGAACCGAACACGTTTGTCAACTTTCATCTCCAATGGGCGTATCATTTTTAATGGTGCCTAGTACCCTTCGTTCGATGTATCTGCAGGTATACATCCTGCGATTTTAATCATTCTTGCCGCAGGATGAAGACGACTTGCATTTGGACATCATATAGCAGCGTTCAAATTTTCGTTTGGATTTATATGAACAATAACTGCCCGTATGAACGTGAGAACGTTTGAAGGAAGTTGGACGTAATTGCTTAAATTCCTTGTCGTTAGTCCCACAAGTTTAAATGCATATACTCGTCGATAAATGTAGTTTCGTGTCAAAACTTCGAGATTGCATTCCCCACACGCACAAGCACGGATCGGCGCAATAAAAGTCGAATCCAGTCCCACCCTTAACAATCACGGCGGGTTTATCCAATGTATGAAGATGTATGCAGGTAAACCATGGACTATACCGTGTGTCCCAGGCGTGGCCGAAGTTTGCGCGAGTCGCTAGACGGTCACGTAACCGACGAGGCAACTATCTCTCCTTTATTTCTTCTTCTTTTTTTTGTGTGTCATCGATGGCGCCAAACGGCCATAATTCCTCATCATAAATGCAACGCGTACCGTGACGCGAGCTGCGGTCTACGTACCAATACGCCGCGCGCGCGGAACAGATAAGCGCCGCGCTCGAGTACTCGCGCAGCCTTAGGCGACACACACTTGAGTCTCCAATTGATCCTTCCTGTTTTCGTAGCATAATGTTGGAGCGGAATGCGCTCTGATGCAAGTCCGGTTCGATTATGCTAGCCTGGAGGACCGCTCCCGGAAGCTGTACGTCTTCCACGGACACTTTTCCTTTCCCCGTTTTTACGGTGGGGCTTGACAGTCTCGGTCTAATTGCGTTTCTCGCAATTTTTAGAAATTGTGCTCGTGTGAAATTACATTGGGCGTGGGCAAGTTTAGAAAAGGATAAGGGTTAATACTGTGCGACTACCAGAGACAAGAATTTTGTCCAGTCCTTCTGACCCAGTCTGCTGGTGGATCGGGCACGGCGACAGAATTCGTCGGGTCGTCAAAAGGACGCCAGCGGGCGACGCCGACGCGCGACGGTGGCGCCTAAGAAGTCATAATCTCGAAATCGCAGTGATCGAAAATGCAAGGCGACGCTCGGTGGACGGATAATGCCCGCGAGCCGCATATAACCGTCGTCCCATCGTTCCGCCATTGCTATTTACTATCGACTATCAATCAGTGGGCAAGCTATATTCGTAGCATTCGAATAGGCGGGTGTCGCGAGTGTCACTATAGCTCGGCCGCCATCTAGCTCGCACTTATGCTCGCGCGCGCGTTATGTTAATTCGGTGCTTCGTATGCGCCATGATGCGGCGTGCAGGCACGCATGCACGCATGCATGCGGCATGCATGCGTCCAGTGCAACCGGAGATGCGTCGAATTCAAATGAACGAGCCGCTGCTGCGGTGACTTCGTTCGTTGGCTTTTCTGCTCACTTTTCGCCTATCCGACGAACAAGTCCACCGACAGAGGTTCGCGACAGTGAGCATCGTTCGCTGGTTTAATTGTTAATCATTACCGTGTATTAACGACAATCGCCGGGTAATTGGAACGTTCCGTTCGTTGGCCGTTTCACGAAACGACAGCACGCCAACGTGTTGTTTCCTGCGGACAGCCACCGCCGCGTATCATTTTGTCGAGATAACGCGAGTTATTTAAACGACTGACTCACGGTAAACAGCGATAGCCCTGCTCGCGTGCGTTTCGGTATAATGTTTGAAGTAGATAGAAACCCGCAAACCGATCGGTCTTTTTTCGGCTCCTATCGCGATGCGGGAACGAATCCGCAGTGCACATTGGTCTTAAACGCCGATCTTCAGAGGTTTAAATCTAATTGAACCACTCTGAAACTTCGCGCACAACGGTCTCTGAGTTCACTAACATCCCGACTACCGATCTGTACGCAAAATAATAATGTGTCAATTGCAAGGAACCCTGGCGACACGTAACCTTCCTTCTCCCTGTAAACCTTTGCATACGAAACGGGGGTCACTCATGTACCCCTATATTTTCTCATGCCATTTTGTAACTAATAAAAATGTATCGCGTAGGATTTTTGTTAATTACAATAGCTCAATTGCAGTTTTTGTCACAAATGCGTACAATCCGCGGACAGTTAATAACGAGCCTTGTGTCAGAGATAAAGTCCAAAGCTGAGGATTCACTGTAATTGCGAGCACACACGAATCAGCAATTTCCATCGTCGGGATAATACACAAGTGTTAGGAGGCGAATCGAAATCTGCTCGCACGCTCGCCACGATCACCGGCATCGAAATCACGTGCTTCCGACACTCCAGATGATCGCCATTAACGGCACGCTCATTCCCGATCAATTAGCCACGCTTCAAGCTTCCTCCTTCGGTATGAAGCAGTTTTTGCCGGCATCGGACGCGCGTGATTGCTCGCCCGGCGAACTATAGTCCTCCCGCGGAACCGCGATCCTGGTCCCCCGAGGCTGATCGCTCATTTCGTGCTGATTACTCGAGCCAGGCATTTCCGATCGTACGGAGCCAATATTGACAATCCCCTATCGATAATGCTTATCTTCGATATCGGATTAATACGGTGTAAAAGCACTAAGATGGGCGGATTAGCCGAAAAAACGAAGAACACGTTGTTTCAGCACTCGAAGATTAGGTTAGGTAGGTGAAATTGTAAGTCTTATCGCTACATTTTTATACACTTACAACTAAAATAGACAAGTGAAGCACAAAGCTGTGCAAGCGTTACAACAATTTAAGACTCTTCGACTTGTTAGAATTATTGAAAGACCATTAATAAAATGGAAACTTCATCATTTACCGTCTCCGAACGCGTACTAAAGTTACTGACAAACATTTCATAATTTCCTTGCTAAAGGTCACGTGAAGGTCAACATATTTCACCTCGTTGGATTCGTTTTTTTATAAGCTACAAGACTGTTGTAGTGAAAATATGCAGTCCCATTAAAAAAAAATACGATGATCTTGAAATCTCGAAAAAAAAATCACCTTGAGAAAAAAATTCGGTCCATCACTGTATTAGCGCCTTCGAACAGAATATTTTCTCCCCATAACATTTTTTCTATCATACAAAATAGGCGATATATTTCAGGTGGTCAAGTTAGGTGAAATACCCGGTATATTCACTCACAGAATCAGAATTGATGCAGCAAATAACCGGATGCTCTAAGAAAATTATTTCTTTCCTATGAAGTGTTCCGCAACTTCAGCTATTGATTCTTCGTATAATATCGCAGACTGCTCTTCGTGTTTCCGCTTGACTTCTTCCCTCGTCTTCTTCTTGCGCGCGTCTCCTCGCGGATATTCATGAGGACTGCGATCGAAGTATAATGCAACGGTGCTTCGAATCGCAGCCTACCGTTGCATCGGGTTTTTTTGTCGTGGAATAAAACGTCTCCGGGCTTCTTTTTATCGGGCACGCGTGATCGCTGTTTCCTTCTAGTGCGCGATTTGCTGCCAAATTATGGCCGGTGGGCGCGTAGCTCATGGCTACAATTTCCGTGGAAAGTTTCGATCCTCTACTGACGTCTTTACTGGATCGTTAGGACCCGATCGCGAAACGGTTTACTGCAAGCCTGATGGCGCTCTCTCGTTGGTCCTTATTTATCGTTCCGAGTATCGAGGTCGATCTTAATACGATCGATCGATCTGCAATTACGTATTCCGGGATGCTATAGCGCGCACCGTCGAGGCTCGTTTTTTTGCCGAAGAGCGACGATAACAATCTGCGGGGCCCTCTCTGGTAATTATATCACTTGGCCGGAGGCATCGCGCGCAGAAATCGCTAATGAAAAATTTATGGTACGACGCGCGCGCGCGCGCGCGCACGAGAGAGAGAGAGAGAGAGAGATTCGGCCACAGTTTCGTGGGGCAGCTTCGTCGCATCGGCCCAATTAACTCCGTCCCATCGGAAGAGTATTATTATTTAAGGGCTGTGCTTTATTTCTTAATTATCGCGTTTGCTCGCGGACCAGCCGATAATGATCAAGGAGATAACCGCAGAAAAATTGCCCCGATGAGACCTTTCCGCGATACGATCGGAACACGTACGATCTGCTTTGCCTCGGCAATTATTCGAATTAACCCCCCCCCCCTCCCCCGCCTTTTGTGATCGCAGAAATTGCTTTGTTTTGGGCATTGTTAATTTCAATTGGATCGAGCACGGGCTTCGCCAGTCGATTATCGTGGCTCATGGCGATTCTAACGCGGCGAGGGAATCGCCAGTTGCATAATCGAGATTGTAATGCGATCGAGATTGAGCAATCATCGCAGTGCGCCCGACCGTTCAGCTTCGCCGCGGATAGGTTTTTTTCTTCGTTGGAACGAGCACCGAGCATTAGCTATGCTTAATAGTACATTCCTACCCCGCCTGTAATTACAATGAGACGCTATATATAGACAACGCCGTGACAGATTTCCGGAATCAATGTCAACGATTCCAAGGAGACGCCTCTATAAATACACGCCTCCTCGAACTCAGGTGCTCCGTTGTCCCTGCGTAACGATCCTTCTTCGTACCTTGCCGTAGCGTTTCACTCTTTTACGTGTTCCATATGGTAGTACTCGCCCTTTTGCGCTGCTAGGCGAGATGCATTGAACAGTAACGACATTGTTACAACTACCACAAGGTGGCAGAAGAAGAGGTGAATGGCGATGTTGTGTTTGTCAAGGGGACATCTGTTAAAACATATCCACCAGCGATTGTTTCCTATTTTTCGAAAGCCTATGATACCAAGGATTTTTGAATAGCTCCTTCGACAACAATAACAATCTCAATCGTGAACCTACAACTCAGCCCCAGTAACGTGATCTAATAGTTTTGTTTAAGATTATTTTATAGAATCTATGATTTTTAAGGTTCGTTTTGATACAGCACGATTTTTGAAAATTCTATTAACCCTATGCACTCGGGAATTTTGTAAGCACCTGTTAAATGTCGTCTCATCCTCGACATAGGAACCCAAAGGCTTAACCGTTAGCAGTCGAATGGTGATTGTAAGGCACCACTAAAAATTGCTGTATCATTATTCAAAATATGTTTTGCATTATTAAATATGTTTGTATTTAATAAATTACTAAACATTTCAGTATTTTACGAGTAAATTGCATCATTTTCGTATGTATAACATGAAAACAAATATATAGAAGGGAAATATTCTAGGTCGGAAGAAATGTTTCCTTTTGGACGTAAAATAGCTTCGAGTGCAAAGGGTTAACCCAGTATCAAAATTTTGCTCTAAATATGTTATATGCAAAGCTGAATTAAATTCAAAAAAATTAATTATCGTCATAATCAATTGAAAAGGTATCCTGAACAGAGAGTCTAAAAATATGTATGTTATTAATTTCCTTGAAAACGAAATAAAATTCTATTTTTTGAAGAACATATAGGCGTACAGTATAGATAGAAATTTTCACCTTTTTTAAGGAAATTATGAATTACAAAAAGGTTCCAATCACAGAAACCGTAAAATAAATCGTAGTGCAAGGGGTTCATTCCAGCTTTCGCTTTCGCACAGGTGTCGATAATCTGGAGTCTTCGCTCGGAACGGAATTAATTAAACGGCGCGTTAACGAGCAAGCAGAGTAGCGCTTTACCTAGCCGAACAAATTATTTGGCGGCTTCTAAGAGTGTTTTGTTGCGAGTGTACTGCGAACCGAGCGAGATCTCCTGGTCCGCGATTATCCGAGATTCCAGGCGATTCGCGGAAACCGCGGCTCGTCGTGTATTCACCTGGCCGAGGCGAGAAGGAAAAAGAAAACGACTTGGAAAAATCTTTCTTTCCCCCTCTCTTTCTGGGCAATGCCGCGCACACGCGCGTGAGCCGCCCTGACATACGTGCCGCGCGAAACAAATTGCCATAGGGGACGGGTACGCACGCAGGGGAACGCGAAATTATGACGATAGCTGAACCGTGATCGCTTTCTTTTTTTGCTCGTGACGGTGATTAACCTGGATCGCTGCTCTTTCGAGTGTCTTTGAAGAAACACCGTGGCCTAATCAGAAATTACTGGGCTGCAGTCGCATTTGCATCCATCGGATTTCTCGATCAGACTTTATCCTTGTTCTGTATCCATTTATCTCAATTATGTTTGCCCCCGAGCAAATTGTTGCCCGGGTTTTACCTGCTTGTCGCCTCCTTGGATCATGTTCCGACCTTTCTTCGTGAACGATATGTTGTCTTAGTCCGCGCAACAGCTTCATCGAATTACGTTTACTAACATCATGTTCATCCGCTCATTTTTCACTGTTTTTTTTTTGCACGAGATAATTTCGATGGCTCAGAAACTAAAGCCGAAGACAGAATGGCAATACGCACAAGGCTTCTGTGCGTTTCATGCGCGCTTTCACCTTGCTATCAAGCCTAAGAGCCGCCGGTAGGTGATACATACTTAAATCACGCGTTTACCGGCTACCGGCGCAATTAGACAGACGCGTAACCGGCAATTTTCCTGGGTTCTCGCACAACGTTTTCCGATTGTTCCAATTGATTGCCGAGCTTGTCGAGGTCTCGGCGATACGGTCCCATGAACACTCGCTCGCGACTCCAAAGGAAACACACACGCGTGTGTACACCATACAGTCTACGCTGATTACAACGTAAACGCCGAGAGAGGTCTGTGCTAGACTCCCGATATGCCTGCGTAATTAGCTTCGAGAGACAAATATGGAGGGACGCGTGCAAACACGCGTGCAAAAACACCTCGTAACAAATTACGAGAGAGTTACGTTTTCCAGGAGGCTGCCTAATTGACTCCCGGTTCACCTGCAGATCATGTTAGCGTAACCGTAGATGCCCGGCCCGGGATCGAGCCCCCCGGTAGGAAGTCTGAAACTCGAGAGAGAAAGGTTTCGCTTCCTCCCAAGCACAAAGACGAGGACCTGTTCCGAACGATTGAACTGCACTTCCTTCGGGGTGGGCTCCTCTCCCTTTTGTTGCCCGTCAGTAAATCATCGGCCGCTTCTACGACCGAGATTTTAGTCAGTGCTCTTACTGATCGCCGCGATACCTGCGGGTCCGACTGCTAAGTGATCGTTCCGCCGTGTCGGTAGGAAAAGCCGAGCGGCATTTACCTGTTTTTTTTTTCTGTTAATATAATCTCGGGCAGTATCAGACCTTTTCTGGTCGGTCAAGCAAGTTTCGAGGACCATAAAATTATTTTTTTAAGAATTTTTACATGGCTCCACAACTTTATGTGCGCACGTGAAAGTGGCTTTCTTGAAAAGCATCGCCCGCCTTGTATTTATACATTTTTCTCTTCGAATACAATCGGTGCCACTCTCGGATCTTTTCCAGTCGATTATTCAATCTTCAAAGATCACACAGTAATCGAAAAACTAATATGAGCTTGGAACAATACTCTAAAGATTTGACAGATGCTACGGTATTTCAATCACTGCATTCAGAGATTCTAAATAGTGACCCATCAGCAATTAATATATACACGGATGGCTATATATTAATATAAAAGATCTCAAAAACCACCTAAATAAAATTTTTAGGAAACAGGTATTTGATAAAATTAAAAGGAACTATACACAAAAATATCATAATGGAGGAGTGGATTTTGAATGGCATAAATTTCCAAGTCCAGTAGATCGTCCAACTCAAACTTTTAGAATCAGAGATAGTATCAGAGATAGATTCTAGAATCAGGGCATTCAGAAATAACACATTCATTTTTGTTAAATAAGAAAGAAAACACGATCTGCGATATATGTAAAGTACCAGTTAGCATAAATCACCTAATAATAGAATGCAAAAAATATGAGAATGAAAGGAAAAATGCTAAGTTGCCTAGATCCTTACCTATTCTGTTAAACTCTAAGGAGTATATCTCCGGTCTTGCTAAGTATATCAGGGATACAAATATGTATAATATATTGTAAGAAAATGTACCGTGTTGGTAATGACCTTTGATGTTGAAGCAACATTAAACAAATAAATGAAAAAAAAGTAATCGAAAAAAAATTTAGAAAGGTTCTTCAATTTTATATAAGCAGGTGACAGTGGTGGTTTCGAGAAGCGCCACCTGGACAGCGCAGGTGACTTCCGAAAGAGAAAAACCAACCGGAAATTAAACACTTCCGGACATTTTCAACCTATACGAACACTGCTCTCACAGATATGACCATAAAATATCTAATTGTAAGTTAAATAGTAACGAAGTGGCACTTGCTTAAAAATGACAGTTTTACGAACGTTTCGACCTGCCCTAAGGAAAACAGCTGTGGAAGCTAAACTGAACCTTAAAATTGAACCGTGTACGTCTGAATCCATATACTTTAAGAAAATAAAGAGAACAAGTTGAATTTTTAGAGGCTTCTATTAGAGCATCCACTTAAAGTGAAAGCCGGGTGAGATTAATCGTCGGGGGCCAGTTTGTACAAGCGATCCGTGCCACTGTGTGCACAGGCGAGTTCTCGTAGCGCCTCTTTGTCGTCGCGGTTGCTCAATTGTACTCAAGTTCCGGCGCTGAAGAACAAAGACTCGCGAGGACTCGTTATTCCGCGGCGCGTGACAACCTCTCGACACAGCGTTTACTTTAGCCGGCTGCCGGCGTCGCATGGTGAGATTCCAGGTATCGGTATTCCGTTGATAACAACATAGTATTCTCTCCAAGGTACGGACCAAGAAATCCTCGTTCTCGGGTTCTCCTCCATCCACGTTTCCTCTGGAACGGCGTCCACGGGGTCTTGATCATGCTCGCGTCTCTTCGATCGAGAGATCGGGTTCGACGCGATTCATTTCAGCCAATTACTCGAAAAATCGGGCGCGCAACGAATCATCAAAGGTGGTCCTTATGGCCGCGCGCTGCACGTCGCGCCGGGGCGAAACGAGGCCAAGCATTATCATAAAAGGTCCGCGGTCCACGCATGTAATTTGGAGCAATTTGGCAATTGCATATAATTGGTGAGGATGCCTTTTACTCGGGGTTGCCCGCGCCGCGCTCCACGCAGCCGAGTTAAGTAGGGCTAATCACTGGTTCTGTTCTCTCGAAAACATGAGGAACCTGCCTTCTAGCGCCGAAATGCCAAGGCCCCGCGTGCACCAATACGTACAAGAGCACACGGATACACCGAGGGCACGGGACACAGTCGGGCCCGCAGTCTAAAACACATATACCTGGGGCCTCTGTGGAATGGCAGGACCCAGGACCCACCTACTTCCCAGAAATAAGGGCCTCCGAGCCCCTATTGTTCTTGCTAATTGCCACCCCGCGCAACCACCCGTCCTCTGGCCTCTGTGTTGTCTGGTCCAGGCCCTGGCCCCCTTCTTTAATGGCCAGGTACTCGGGGATGATAGTTACAGGTCCCAACGCAAATACCGGGCTTGCTACGTACTCTTTGTGGAGACCAGATTAGCCGAAAGCCCGGGATAACCTTGAAAAAGGACAATTTCTTAGAGCATCCGCCTTTGGCTACGGCCTCTCCACGAAAGTAGCGTTTCTCGGCTTTATGGGGCCCTACGCGAGACAGCGCGTGCCACAAATATACTAACAATACTATGATGTTGCTGTAAATCACTTTTTAACCCAGGAGCCTTATGGTCGCCGTTCAAAATAAGGAACGATCCGTTTGTCACAGAACTAAATGGAATGTTCAAACTCTCTGAGGTTACTTTTAGAAAGTTTCTGGGCTAGAAAGTCCCGGGAGGAATGCTACCTCTATTAGCGCCACTACCATCGATCCTTCTTTTCATTTTCATAGAGAATCTTCTTCCGCGGCGCGGCGCAGCGTTTCGTGGCGCAAAATACTTTGTCCCGATTTTATTGCGACGCCCGTGATTCACGATAACTTCGTGCGTTCTTGCGCGCGTGGCTATAAATTTCTCAGATCGCGGCTCTCAGATACAGCCGATAAAATTAGTAGCCGCCGATGCCGGGGAATGAGATCGCCGGGTAAAACTTTCTCTTATTTAATTGACTCCCGTGCCGATCTCGACGATCGCGCTCACAGCCCCAGCTTCCGTCATGTTCGTCGATCGTATCGCTGATTTACGGCATGACTTAAACTGTCCCGTCGCTGCGCTAGCGGTACAGATTTACCCACGGGCTGATTTACCTTCCTCGAGGAACTCGGTGGACCGGTAGTCTTCGAGTCAGACTCGACGACAATCGATTCGACGATTTTCCTACCCCTGCGCGCAATCATCTAACCTCGTCAACTTTTACGAGTTCAGTTGGGTTTTCGAAAAGCGCCGAACTTTCGAGACAACGGAGACGTAAACTCGCAACTCGTGCTTTCTTCAGCGAATCCTCAAAGTAGATGCTTGGGACTTTTGGGAGATTTGTAGATGATCTATACTACCAACACGATTTTTGGCGAACCCTCTCCACTCTAACGTTCACTCTGTTTAAAGGACACTAATCTTTCAAGCCTCAACGAGGATAATAAACACTGGACCGATGTTTAATATTCATCATTGCTGAAGAGGAATTCTATATAAAATAGAACATAGAGAAAAGGGAGAGAAACTAAAGGAGTCATCAATAAGGCTGCCTAGCAGGGCCAGTCTTAAATACTTGAGAAGCCAATAGCCGTTGAGAGGTGAATGCAGAAGTCACTATCCCGAACTATAATTGCAAAAGGGACTTGTGACGCAACGTTCGCGGATATTCGAAGAAAAAGGATTCAGGAGCCCGATCCTCGTAACGTTGCGTCACCAGAGAGTGGACTCCGGGCGTAATTGATTCGGCTCGTGTCACCGTCAATAAAGAACTTAACTGGTCTTTCTTCGTGGTCCACGGGCCCGGAATCCGGTCGGGCTCCCCTGGCTCGAGGGAAGAGCAAAGGACTCCTCCGGTCGCAACAGCACGAAAAGCAAGAGTTTTATTGAGCCCCGGATCTTGGCCAGCGATCCGGTGGCCAACCGGTGCAGTGGGGGCAGAAACCGGCCCATTATGCGAGTGCACTTGTCGTCCGTTCGGCGAAACGCTTTGCATCGGTGCGTCCACCGTAGAAATTGCTTTACCTCGCTGCTGGTCTGCTGCTTCGTATTTTATGGTCGCCGTGCGGTGGACAAACTGTGTCCCGATACGATATGCTCTCAGCCCAAGCCATTTTTCACCCTGGTGGCTTCACAGTTGCAATTAAATGTAAGGGACGATGAAGCTCGTTGAAAACTCGAGGGCGTATTCGAGTTTCCTGAATATTAGCACTGGGAAAGCCTGTTGCACTGAGAGAACTCGAGTTTCCTGAAGATTAGCAATCGGAATATATGATTGACTGTAATTAATACTGTCGTAACACTGTCATTTTGACTTATGTCTTTGCTCCAAGCCACTTTTTACCTCGGTAGACTTACAGCTGTAATTAAAAACGAAAAACAAGGTATTTCGAAAACTCGAAGACATATTCGAGTTTTCTGAAGATTACCGCATGGAATCCATCGTTAACTGCAATTGACACTGTCGCAACACTGTCATTTCGACTTATGTCGTTGCTCCAAGCCAGTTTTTACCTCGGTCGACCGACAGCCGTAATTAAAAATAAGAAACGAGGCAGTCCATGGAAAAATTGGAGTGTTTCCTCGATCTTTCCGAAGACCGTCTCTAACCAATGCATCATTGACAGCAAGCACAGAGCCGTGACACAGTGGTTTGGACCAGTCGACGTCGCTGCGAGCGAAAATGCTTGGTAAGGAAATTAATTTCGTTCTTGTTACGGCTCACCTAAACGAAAAAAAAAAAAAGAAACGGATTGGGAATACCTCCGTCTCGTTTTTTCCCTTTGGTTCTTCCTACACGACGCGAATTCTCCGCGAGGAGAAGAAGTTTAATCGGTGCCTTGTTCCTGGCCAGTCATCCTCCTTAAAAAGGAGAAAGGCTGGCAAGCTCCGGGTCCCATTAAACGGATGCACTGTTGTCTTTCACGATTATATATAACGCTCCGCCATGTCCGAGCCACGCTGGTTTGATAATCCAAGAGCGCGAGGGCCAAAATACTCTCTGAACAGCAATAAAACCTATCGTAGACCTCCTGGAGAGCGACACGGGGCCGTCTTTCGCTGCTAGTCAATGAAGAATCGACCGAATTCGTGCGGTATCCGGTCCCCGTTTAATGGGGATCATTAGTTACAGCTTTTATCGGATGTCTGTCCACCGAGCTGTATTACTAATGAAATATCTCCGGCCCTGAAAGAATTCCTCCTGGCCGTATCGAATTTAACGAGCCAATTAACTTGGCCTCCTCCAGCCTTGACAATTAGGAAAACATTTCGCAACTTTTCTTTTCAATTATCCAAGAACGCTCGTCGATCCAGAGCTGAATAATTTGTAAAATTCAGAGACTCTTGGCGGCCTATCTTGTTTAAAAAATATTTTCGAATGAAGATGGCCTCTTCTAGCCTCGAAAATTAATAAGACATCTATCCCCGCTGGTCTAATCGCTCCTCAACTTTTCCTTCCAACGCTTCTCAATCCAGAGCCGAATAATTTGTAGAATTTGGAACTCGAACCAGAGATCGATGTTCTCCAGCTGTTTGAAAAATATCTCCGATGGTAGATAGCGGTATAGGCCGGTAAAAGGCCCGTTAAATTTGTTTGGTATCCCGCTCATCGCGGATCACTCGATCTACAGCTTAACCTTCCTGCGGATCGATCTGCGCGTATATTCGAATACCACGAGCGGCACGCTCTCGGCCAAAGTTTCTCACGAATCTCTCGAGGAACTCCCTGAGGACCGGTCCAGTCTTCTTTCCTCTTCTATCTTCTTGCTTCCTGCGGCTCCTCCTCCTCCTCCTCCTCTTCCTCCTCCGACGTCCTCCTTCTCATCGTTCGGTGGCCACTCCTTTCGGCGTCGGCGTCGATGAGGAAACCGTTCCCGGGTCCTTTTTGTTCTTGAGCATAACTCCGCAGGTTCATAGCCCACTCTCTACGGGAACAGGTGTCCCGCGGTGGCCCGAGACGTGACTCGCCTCGGGACCCCCTTTTTCGTCCTCCTGCAACAAACGTTTATAATTCTCGACACTGCCGTACCATACTGCTGTTGTCGTTGTTATGCCTCGCTTGTGATTTCGATCGCGTGTTCACCGACCTTGCGGTGGTAGCCGATGCTCATTCTCGTGTGCTGGTTCCAGAGCGATTTAACCATGGAACTGCCCAGACAGTCGATGGGACTTGTAGCTTGTCATTCGAGCTGCCGCGATTATACTTTTAATCACGCTGGTTAACAAATTTTAACTCTTTCGACGAGCAAGCGGAAAAGTTTCGACGACGTGCGTTTGGGAATTTTTTTATCCTGATTTTATTGTAAAAGATAGAAAAACGATTTCTGCACAGAACGATTCTTTAGACTGTTAAAAATACTACGTTTTTTTTTTTGTATAACATTGTGATCAGTTAAACATGTTGGAAAATGTTTAAAGATGCCATGAATGCCATTCCCGACGTTTACCAATTTGGTCTAATATTTTTCAATCTATTTAAAAAATTAAGAGCCTAATGAGAATTTTAATGACACATTTAGCAATCGTCCACTGATCATTGAAACGCATTGGATAGTATATTTTAGCTACAGGCGATCTGAATAGGCTCATTTCAATTCACTCGATAATTCCAGTACTAAAATATTAACTACAGATCGTATTCTACCTCGTCCACGTTCTAACGTACTGCTAGGATACTTAAGATATCGCAAACGATATGATATGCACGTCTTTATAGCAGGTACTTCGTTTAAAATCGTTATTACTCGGCCTTTAATTGGGCCTACGGTATTCACGACGGACAAATCATGCAGTTAACAATTAAGCAACGCTTCCGACGTGCATATAAGGACATCGTCGAGACCCCCAGACGGCGTTTCCGTCTTTCGACGAGTTATCGCTTCTCTTATGTAAATTTATTCGGAATATTAATTTCTAATAGGCTGGAAGGAGTCGAGCGTTAACATTGACGCAGCCCGCATTGAACTTCAACCTGTCGTATATCATGGTCAATTTTCAATACCTGTTTCAGTTTTCGATTTCCATAATTATCCTGCGTTCTTCTAATGGTCTCTCAGATATTAATGGGAACAGACTAGCAATATTCACGTTCTCGGTGTCTGTGGAATTTCCACAGCAAAAACCGCAAATAAATTGTGCATCGGCGCATTCATACCAAATAATAGATAATTGTGGTTTTACAAGAACTGGCTAACGGAGCTGGTGGAATACAGATACTGTTCCGATTCTGCTACTGTCGCTTCCTATTTTATATTTTTGCGCTGGCTTCTCAATGAAGCTTTAACAGGCTTACAACGCTCTTTTCTTATTTAAATCCTGCAAGGAGGACCTGCAGAATCCAAACGACGCTGCCCCGTTAATAAGTTATACGGGGTCTACGTTTGACAGAAAGTTCCACAAACAGAATGAAGTCGTGCAGCATCTGTCCTAAATTTTAATTAAATCGGGCCCGGAGCGAGTTTCAGCGGGTGTTGTTTGCAGAAGCAACGCTGCAGGCAGCTTCTGGCTTTCGTTCCGGGCGCGATTCATCATCGGAAGGGTTAATCGGGTCGCGCCAGAGGCCTGGTTTCAGTTCAACGACTCAAGGATCCATGGCATGTAAGGATCCTTCTGCAAACCGCAACGGAATCTCCCATTATCGGGGGACAATCGTTTGCTCAACAGGTCGAGAACGACCTGCCGTCGACGTAGCCACGCACAAAGCCCGGCACGATTGAGAAACGACCGGTCTCTCTCTCTCTCTCTTTCTCTCTCTCCTCTTTCTCTCTCTCTCCTCTTTCTCTTCTGTTCGGTCTCGCATGCACGCGAACCTCGGTCTCCGAGTGTTCGTAATCTCTCCAGCTATACTAATCCCCAATGCTAGAATCCGAACAGAGCTCTCCTCACCGCGTGACGACTTTGTTTCCTCATCGTCGTCGCGTCGCTATAAAACGAATCGAGAACTTCGCCAACATCTCGTAAAACTCGACGCGCGAGAGTCGCGGCACACACGGCCACCAACGCGCTTTCCGTCGCGACGGAATACTAATTAAGCCAATTCAGAACGCTGAACGCTGCTAATTAGAAATTAAGATAGCCGAGACGTCGCGCTGTTTTACAATTGCCCCGTGACGCGTCGACGGAATAAACAATTAAGCGCCGCGTCGCGTCGTCGTGTCGAAACTTTCGACCACGCCATTGGCCATTGGGACGATTTCGACTGGCGATACGGTGCCACGTTCAACAAAGTAGCAAACCTGAGATACGTGGAGTTCGAGAGACATGTAGAACTTCCTGGCAAATTCTGTTGAGTGATCTTCAACCGGTTGGGAGTGGCAAATCGCAGTCAAATCACTTTCTAAGGACGCTAAATAGTGGGCAGGAGCATGGGTTGCCCTGTGGGGCAATGATTTGGCCCCTTACAAATTAAAGGCAATCGAGGCTACACCCATTTACAGCGTCCTATATCAGCTAGAGACATAGATTTCCCTAGGGGACAACTTTCTAGGTCCTCCGAATCCGAGGGCAACGAAGCCACGCCCACTCAAGGCACTTCATACTGGATATACTTATAGATTGTTAGGTGAGGCTTCCAAATCGAGAGCAACCAAGCCAAACCCACTTAAAGTATTCTACATCAGCTAGAGACACAGATTTCCCTATGGGACAATATTCTAGCTTGTTCAAAATTGAAAGCAATGAAACCACGCCCACTTAGGACATTCCCTACTAAATTTAGGCATAGATCATTATGTGGAGCACTATCCTGGTTCCTTCCAAATCAAGAATAAAGAAACTACGCCTACGGAGAATGCTTTAGACCAGTCATAGCCAGAGCCTTCCTCTGCTAATGGTCCCGTGAGGGCGTGGTTTAATTGCCCTTGCTCTCAAAGAAGTTCCAGAGCAGCGTCCCGCAGTGCAATTCTTCAAAGTACATCCTACAGACATCCAAATAGCAACACATGCAATGTGACAATTTCGGATTGGTAACAACAATTTCACCGCTGCACAACATTCAATTAGAACACAGTCTAAATTACAATCGTGGCTTACGAGGAGTGGTTAACGGCTGACCTTTCGCAATTGAAAAGAGTTTATCCACCCCCCTAGCTGAACGAGCCGGCCAGTGGTCGCGGTTAATTGTCGTTGCGCAACGCGGCCAGCGACGTCCCTATTAATTAGAAAATCCGATATTCAACGCTATCGACGCGGAGCGGTCTCGCTTGGTAATTGGCCGGCGGTAATGCGATTAGCGCTGTGTGGCAGTGCCCGTGTCCAGTTCTGTTTCATCGCGACGCGACGGAATAAAATTCTCGCGATTCGAGCGGACCGGCGCGACTCGTCGCGACTCTCACACAACGAGCTATGTTTGCGGCCTGTTACGCAATGTACGTGCATTAACGGACACACTCGAGGGAGCCCCGAGAGAAACTCATTAGTTTCATCATTCCCGGGACGATGGTGTACGGTTCTCGGCCCGCGAACGGTGTACGTATCCACTGCACACACGTACAACGCGGGTCGTCGCTCTTCTAATTGCATATACAACGGGCCTCGTTCAAATCAAGTTTCCGTCGTGCACGGCTTTCTATCCTCAGGCATGCTGGCGTTGGGCCCCGGCGAATCATGTGCCATCGGCTGCAAGCCTAAGCTCTTGCTTTCAGTGACTCGTTAGGCCGATATCGATTATTGTAGTTTGTTTTTACTTTTTTTTTCTTTATCCGCCGAGCGACCCACGGCGCTTCAACGTACGGTTCTATACCGGCGAAATCATTTTTGCTTCTACTTATCGATCGTTGTTTTTTCACATCCGCGAGCGAGCGCGTGCAATTGGACGCACTGAAGTCAATTAAATCTCTTGCGCTGCTATTTATTTGCAGACAATAACGTCCTCGCATACACCTTCATTTTTTCTCGGTTTTATCGAACTGCGGTTGTCATAACTTACAGTTTTGTTAAGCGGACCAATTAACTCTTAACTAGACTACGCGTTATGACAAAAATGACTAGACGAAATACAAAACGGTGAAAACGTTTAAGGAATCTAAAAATTTTGTTCGATTCAGCTCGTTCAAATTATTGGATACAGGAATAGGTGTCTATGTGGTTCCTATGTCTTGCAATTAATAGAGATAATTTATATTCTGCATAGAAATCCGCGGTAATATTCCATATGCAGAGTGTTCATCAAAATTGAAAGTACTTCAAACAGAATTGCGATTTTGCTTCCAACCGGTGCGGTCCAAGCAGAAGGTCCATTATCCGGAGAGCCTCGATTAATTAGTTAATTATAATGACGAGACTCGGGAACCATAGAGTAAGAATGGGTGTTTAAGCTCGATCAGCATACATGAATATTTAATCCCGGATAAGTGACGAATGTCGAACCCTTCTTGCTCCGCCGATCTCGACAAATAAACAAGCTTATCGACGTAAGCTACAAGCAACAGCACGCGTATCTCGTTAGATAGATCCGATGTCTCTGCCGGGAGTGCGGTACGAACAACATCTAACGTCAATAAGTTAAAGGTTAAGCCTCCCGAGTCGAGACAGTGTACGTACAGTGAAGAGAGCCACGCTAAAACCTTTTATCAGGGACCAACGCGAGATACGGGGAATTCGCTGGGATGATACCGGGGACCACGAAGAAATCGGACAGCTTTACGAGCGCAAAACATACGGGACGGTGGACGTTCGTCAAAGTGGTTCGGGGCCTGTCTGCCTTTTTTGCCAGCGGCGTCGACGCTCTCTATTTTTCATCCCGAAGGGGCCCCGGTCTCTTACAACCCGCCATTTACATAAATCGGGACTTATAACGTTATTAACCATCCGGAGACCACGCGGCTCGGCGCACTTAACAGTTTTCTTTAATGTTTCGATGTTTATCAAAATATAGGGAAACTATTTTTAATTTTGCGGAGTCTCGAAGAATCTGCACGATTAATTGAACACAATGGCCAGACTCCTGGACACGTGGAGAAATTGATATCCTCACGACCCTGTAACAATACCTACAGTAGAATCTTAATGATCTATAATCTCTACTAATTAGTAGATTGTGGACCTTTACGCGAAATAAAAATTGTCGTCGTACAAAATAAAACAAAACGCTCATTATATTCAGTGGGGGGGGGGGGGGGGGCAATTTAACGGGACAAAAACGAAATTCCTCGGTTCCCACTCCCGCAGAAGATCAGGTTTGATCGAAGTAGGAGGATCTCAATTCCCGATCAGCTTTCGCTAATTTTTGGGATTCTGTCCGACGGACTCCAGCCTGTCTGGCGTTTTCGAGTAATAGAATCCGCAGGAATCGATTCGGTTCCCGAGGCCGTAATCGTTTGGCAACCGGGGGAAAAATGTAAAAGGAAGAAACACGAGCGATATGGGCGGGTTGGGGGGAGAGATCGAGGGGAGAGAGGCCGTCGAGAAATAATTAATATGCCACGGACGCATAACGAACGACCCCGCGAAGCAGTCTGTTTGTTTTCGGACGGGTCTTCTTCGGCTCCAGGCATGTCGGCGGTATCTCTCTTTTGCCCGGGCCTTCTCGGCCTCCCGCTGCTTCCCCTTTTTTCCCTTTTTATTTTAAACGCACACGAGGCCCTTCGCCGCAGCTTCTTTTGTCTCTGTCCTCCTCCATCTCTCTCTCTTTCTCTCTGTCACTCTCTCACCCTCTTCTCTCTCGTTTCGTCTTGGTCTCTCGAGGTCCTCTCCTCCGGGCCTCCTCCAGACGAGACAAATTCCTTTCGGAGAAATTTCCGATCTCCTTGTCATACGCCAACGGAACCCGAATATTTCAATCATATTACAAGCTGCACCGGCTGTGAACAATTTGAGGAATTTTTTTCGGAACGAGCATGTAGGGTTTTCTATGCACCGCGTGCATTTACAGGATGCAGCGTCTCTAGGCTTGCGTAATTCGGGGTGTAGAAATTTTTCTGAAGCCTCATGTTGCACATTATAGTTTGAGCGCATGTTTCCGTAGGTCAAATATAAATTAGTCTGTGACCATCCAAACACGTAGAAATCTACAATAAGTTTGCTGTTTGCCAACAAAAATATTAAAGAAAATTTTAAAAGGAAATTGAAATGTTCCCTATGCACATCGGGTAGACAGGTTTTACCGGGTCCAGGCTCGCGTAATTCGGAATGCAGAGATTTTTCTCCAAAAAATGACCATCTTTCCCCGCCTGTTCATCTTTCTTTGTTGCACTCGAAGGGCTCGTGAGAGCCGGCCAATGGGCCGAGCGAACGGCAGCGATGCACACAACGAGGGCCGCATGCCTCTCTCCATATATTCTCTCCACTTTAATCTTTCTTTTGTGACTCGGCTGTTTTAGCGTTTTTTATTCCCCGATGAGCCGGGCTTCGTCTGCTCGAAGGACGGAGACAGCCAAAGAGAGGGAACGTCGAGGAGAAAGAGAGAAAGGAAGAGAGCGAAAGGGTGAGGAGAAGGCTGCGGCTGCAGGCTTATTAGCAAGAACTCCGAGGAGAAAGAGGAGAATGTAAGAAGATTCTGTCGAGAGAGAAAGGGTCGTTTAATGGGGGGATGGTTGCCCGAGAGACAGAGCGGGCGCAGTCGCGGATAAAGATGGCCCCGCATTACCATAATAAACAACTGTACCGCGGTTAATCGTCGCGGGAGGTTCTTCTTTGTTCGATTTCTTCCGGCGGGGTAGTGATTCGACGACGGAACAAAGACCCCGTGGTCTTCCATCCTCTCTCTCTCTCTCTCTCTCTCTCTCTCTCTCTCTCTCTCTCTCTCTTTCGGCGAGATATCCGATCGCAAGAACGGAATTATTTCTTTACCGTTGAAAATCGGCATGTAATCACACACACGCAGAGTGAGAGAGAGAGAGAGAGAGAGAGAGAGAGAGGGAGACCATAGGAAGCTCGAAAAACAGTGGAAAGGGGGAAGGGTAAAGTCGCGGATAAAGATGGCTCCACATTATCATAATAAACAAGCGGCGCGATGGTTAGTCACCGCGAACTGCTCCGTGTCTCTTTGTTTATTTCGTACGGCCCTCATTAACACACTGCGGGGAGAGAGAACTCTACTCCGGCCGTGTAATGTATATTTACGCTACGTCAAGCACGGTCCCAGCGGATCGGCCGTGTTTCTCGAAGCGGATTCCTTCCAGAGACGCGAACGATCCTCTTTGAGACTCTCCATTTTATACAAAATTTCCTCCGGCCTTCGTGTCTCATTTCGCTCAATTTTTTCCGTATCTAAGTCAGTCCTGGCAACGATTCTAATAGAAGCTAGCCAGATGAACAGGAAGCTTTCCAGATGAATACAGATAGCGTTCCGTAGACGAATAGAGAAGCTACCAAGATGAACAAGCAGCTTCCGAGATTAATAGAGAGCTTGTAAGATAAACAGGGAGCTTCCCAGTTGAATAGGGGAATTTCAAGATGAACACGAAGCTTCCCGAATGAACAGCTATTACAGTATTTTCGGAACAGCTTCTCCCACTCTATTCGATTAGATCTCTATCAGCACTGTTCAGTGGCTTAAACAGTGACGGCAATCTGTCAAAAAAACGGAGTTGCCATCTCCCTGATCAGAAGGTTATTTTGCGTGTACGAACTCCGTTCAATGAACTGTGGGACTCCATCATTCCATTTTCGTGAACAATGCCTGGGAAGGCGGCCGATCCGTCCAGCGGACAGGTAAACGAAAGCCTAGGCCTCTGCGTGCGTATACCTGTTGCGACTCTTAGGGTATAATCTTTTATGACTTTCAGTCGGCTACTCATTAGGGCCGGCCGCCAACAATCGACGCTGTCGGTGCCTCAGGATGCTGGAACGCGAAAACCCCGACCGTTCCTGGAATTATAGTGCGCATCCTCGAATCGTCTTATCGAAACGGGCCGTATAAATAAAGATGAGTTGTGAGTTGAGTAATCAATTAGCGGAGCACCGCGTAGCAGTTCGTATAATTTCGCCGATCGCGAAAGAGCGCACTCCTCTTCGTGAGTGCATCGAATCGAAAGAGAGAGAGAGAGAGAGAGAGAGAGAGAGAGAGAGAGAGAGAAAGAAAGAAAGAGAGAGAGAGAGAGAGCGTGTGTGTACCTATTTTGCAGCGGAGCATTGCCTTGTGCATGGACCACCCATGCTATTGCATCATTAATCAGATCGACGAGTGATTAATCGTCGATGACGATTCCAACTATCGGGAACGGTGGACGAGTCCTTCTTCTTCGAGAGTCTCGTTTCGCGTTATCGCGATTTCGGTATCATTCCAGTTCCGAAAAAGAATCCTCTCTCGAAACAGATTCTTATTTTTTGTAAGAAATATTGTAACGTTGATCCTCGCGGGAACGAGATAAGCCACTTAATATTGCAGCTCATTTTATTTTCCTTTCGCTTTATGAACTCGATGCCCTTGCTTGACTTCGCTCGCCGGATAACACTGTCTACTGGTTCTGTTTCGCTGTTTATTGCAGGACTTGCCAACTCATTATATATCGATTCTGGTTCTTTAAACAACCATGAAAGATAAGATTTTTCGTGACTGTTTTAATCGGGTCCTTTTTAACTCGTTAATTGCCGGATATTAACCACAATTTCTACGAGATCAAAGCAATTTAGTCAACCCCTTAAGCGTGGAGAGAAAGAAATTCTGGATAATGTAGTTAGTCATGAATAATACAGTGATAACCCTGAACAACAGGATAAACATTTTTTAAACTTCTTGCTAAGCAAACTTACAAAAATCCTTTCCCGAATTAGGAGGTTGTTAAAACTGACACTAGAAAGTTTCGAGCACAGTGAATATTACTTTAGCCCTTAATTTATTCTGGTGAACCAGAATAGAAACGAATTTCTAAACCTGGTGAATGATCAGTGTTTACTGTATCGCTCAGCAGGAGTGAGCCAGCAATGGTGAACTAATAATCGCAATAGAAATGAATATCTAGTGTCACGCGTTAGAAAGTAATTTTTAAGTGTTGGTTTATTGTAAGCGTCGATTAGAGACAATGAGACTCGTAATGGTGAACTAATTAAAACACGGTTGGTGGCTGGTTCTGGTTACAGATTCCCGGAACGTACGGGAGGTGACGTGTTACTGCAATCAGCCGGAATGCGTGCCCCAAGGATACATGTGCCGTGGCCGGGGCTGTTTCACCGAGTTGCCATCGAACGCGAATCCGTCGTTGCTGAGAGCGAGCCACGACACCAACAGCGGCTGCCTCGACGAGAGCTTCAAGGAGCGCCGGTGTCCCAAGGGATACCTCTGTTGCGAGCAGGATCTCTGCAACCACGTTGACAGCCCAGCGATGAGAAACAGGATCAACAAGACTCTCCAAGGTGAAGCGAGCGTCCTCGTTCGATAATAAAACCCGCGCCGCAACTCAAACATTCGTTCCCGATCCTCAACCCCACACGAAACGGGAAACGATCTCTAACAACCGGATACACTTTTACACTAACCGGTCCAGTAGAAGCGTTGCAGGTAGTCGCAAAATTATGTTAAAATCAAGCAAATAACCTTAGATTCATTATTCACAGATCGAATTGTTCTCTTAGTTGGTACTTGGATCGTTGGTATCCTTCCGAGTCTCCTGCATTTTCTCTAAGAATTTCTACATGTTCCTCTTAAACTATTACAAAATTACCCAAGATTTAGATCCATTTTACCGTGTCCCATAGACACAAATTTCCAAAATTGAAATTCCTGTATAATTATTGAAGCTTCAAACTCATTCATACATCTTAACACAAGAGTTAAGTGGTTTTTTCATCTTTACTGAATTATTAAATGCACATCATTTTTGCTTGACAGCATTAGAAACCTAGTGCGACGATACGAGTTCGTCCTTAAATTCATTAAAACACCCCACGGAGAATTGTTAGCATGAATTTGAAGAAGAGTACAGCGTCCGAAATGATCTATTAAGGAGTTACAGAAATTCGTTCCCTTCATGTACGATTATGTCATTAATATCAAACAGAGTTCGCAAAAAAAGATCTCGCCAGTTCAGATAAACGCAGGCCATTTCTCTGAATGGAAACCAGTTCGAACAACTGATGCTTCTGGTTCTGATTTTTCCGGCGTGTCCAGTAAGCCATGATCGTTGACGGTTCGATGATTCGATCGTTTCGCATGCCGTAGTCTCGGCCGGTTGATTTGAAACAATAGCGAAAGTCGAAGGTTGCGCGAATTTATGAATAACGAAGCGTTCTTGCATAATTTATGCGAGCCCGGAGCGAATGGCATCGGTGGCGGTGTTATTGAAGGACTCTTTATTCTTCCAGTGTTGATCGGAGGCGACCAGCGACTTTTCCTCAGCCCGGTGCAGCCGATCAATCACGGGGGTCAGTCGACGGATGGTTGGTTCAAGACGGCGACGATCGCGGTATCGATTTGCGGCCTAATCGTCCTACTGATACTGGCTAGTCTCGCGATCAGATTACTGCAGCCTGTACCGACGCAAAACGACAAACTCGGACCCCATCGGATGCCCGACAACGGGCCCCCTTTGCTGGGACCACCGAAAGTGCCTCTCGTCTGAAACCGACGGTTTTCAGCGATCCAAAGACGTTCTGAAAGTGTTCTAGATGATAGACGTACATAGTAAGACTATCTATAGGAAGCTAGCGGGCTAACGATGGCTCCACTTGGCTGTGAATTTTGTGAAACAAAAGAAACATGAAGAAACAAGCGACTGCTGTAAATTATAACACTGCGCGTTAGCGCCGACGATTATGCGCGACAGAGAACTGTCTGGCCCATTGTTTCCGATAATTGAGCTATCAATGGTTGTCGAAAGTTATCGTGAATGATAACGTATGCGATGCTAATATGTTAGGAATAAAACAGATTTGCGATTCTAAAGGATCTTCTTCTCAATTTTATACGTTTTAGATCTAATAGTCACGCATTTCTGTTGAGAAATATTAATGTAGGCACTGCATACTTTGGTTTTAATTTCGATCTACGGTCGGTTAGAACTTGCTCTGTGGCACTAAAATATTTCTCATTCGCAGTAGAAGATCCATAAGTGTAGAGATGCTGATACAGTCATTGTCTTAAAATCTGTATCTTATATTTGAAGAAGACTGCATCAACCACAAATACCCGATCAAATTAAAACCACTTAAGGCTTAATAAATTTCTTTCGTCGTGTACAATTACGTTGCGAAAAGAACTGTGCCAAACCGAAACCAATGCAGTCTCTTCATTCTAATAAGACGATTCAAACGAATAACTTTTAGCTCTCGATATTTCCAACGTCAGCTTCAGTAAAATCTCGGAAAATAAAAATGTCAGATCTGCGAATGTCAACTCACAATTTTGAATAACTGTTGACAGTGATGATCATCGATAATTATGTGTAGCAATATCGACAGTTCTCCACCGCTGTCTGATTTCGTTGGCAAGAGTAGGAGGAGGGCCATAACAATGACCTTTGTACATGACACGTAACGGAGAGACAACGGAAACGCATGATATCGTCTTATATTGTAGCATTGTAAATAAATTATGTATTTTCTATCGTATTAGAGATGGTACCGTTTACTTAGGCGGCGTAAACTTGTAATCGGTGTTTCGAGCCTCGAGACTAGCACACGAGATCAAGCGTGATCTATCGCTATCTAGCGAGACGCTGATTCTTCCCAAGAAGAAACGCGAACGAACGAAGAACAATAAAAGTCTGATGTCTGTCTTGTTTTCTTTCCATTTCTTTCTGTTTTTTTTTTTAACCACCAGAACAGGCGTAGACAAGGACTGCTCCGTAGGGTAACGCCTAAAGCAACGAAACCACGCCTACGATGACGTCATTAGCTCCCAAGAGCAATCCGGAGCGCTCTCGCACAGTGCGAAGAACGTTTCGTATATTCTCTCCGGAAAATGATCGTACACGTGATGTACTTTCTTACGCATTAATCGTATTCCATATAAATATTATTGTATTGTGATAATCTAGCGTAACCGAGCGCCAATACTTGTTTCGCAAACGCGTGTTACTCAACAAGAGGGTTGGATCGACACGAGTCGATCGACTTGAAAATACATTGAAACGATTTTTCAGTAATCGGTCTCTATTTATTTGCTCCTTTTTTTAATTAATTACATACACATACCATATCGAATACCCGATATATAGGAGGGGGTATGTCATTACTCTGTAAAATAGGTATTCCATTTGATCGGCTCAGAAAAATTTGTCTCTCGCTCTGTCTCCGAAATAGTAGTAACCATAAAACGCTAGTATAATATAAATGTTTTGGCATCACAGTTTAAAATCGTACAATTTTCACGTTCCTTGTCGCCGTCGCTCCTTTTACAATTTCTTTTTACCGTATTTTGTTTACTCCGTCTTCGAGTGTGTACTAGAGTATGTCTGTGAGAGTGTGTCCGTGTTGTGTGTAAGTAAATATATGCTTCTTGCGCGTGTACAGCTGTGTGTTAGTGTGTTCGTTTGCTCCGCCATCGGCTCCATACCTTGTTAACGCGTTCCCACCGGCCACTCCGTCACTTTCCCCGGGAGAAAAATGTATTACTTTATAAAAATACTGTTTAAGGTATGTATCTCCATTTATAATCTATGCTTCGTCCCCCGCCAGCATTGAGTCGGGTGTGCCAGTCAGGTGTTCGATCGTGAGTTAGCATCGAGAACGACGTTTGAAAACATGATTATGCTTGACCGTCTTCTCTCCATTTTGCTCCATCAGTCGACTGTCACAACCCGCACGACGGGTTCTCACAGTTACGTTACGTGTTAACAGTTACCGCAGCTTTAGGACAGAATCTCTCCAAACGATTTCACATAAGCCTCGTGCAGCTTGTTGATAAAATCCGGATCGCTCCTCAGCAGATAGTTAAAAGCTTGGAGAAGCTGATTCCTTGTTAGGGGCTCTAAAGGCCGCGCCGGAGGCTCTGCGGGACTTGGCGCAGCAAACATAACAGGGGGTATTAACGCCGGCGCAGATCCCCTTCCCGACAATGTGGTCGCCGGAATGATATCCTCTGATGCCTGATCGAATTCAAACAAAAAGATCAAATTCCCGTTTCCCCTTAGACCCAGGAATGCTGATAAGGTGGCTCGTAATACGTTTCTCCTTCTTTGCTGCTACGTTGAACTGCCCTCTCCATGTTTATTAGAATCTGACGATCACAGCAAAACTCCCCTTTCTTCATACATTGCTACGTTTGTATAAATACATGTGCTGCTTACACTACAGTAGGTTCTCGCTCATTGCACTCCCGACCAAATTCAAGGTGGGAAATGCAGCTTCGTGGAAATGACAATTTTGACGTTCCCTTGTTGTGCAACGAGTGCATCTACTTTATGCAACTGTTATTATAATCACTAGGTCAGATTCGAATAGCTACGGAGTAACCACTCAACGTAACAGCAACGTAGGAGAAATGTCTTGTGGTACACCTTACCAAAATGCCTGTCCTAGACTACGATCTAGCGCCACTCACCGTTGTTGCGGGCGTATGAGCGAATAGAGAAGCAAGCGGATTTGAGTTACTAGAGCCGACAATGAGATCTGAGGCCTGGTGGTTCGAGGTTGAGTTCGTGGACACGTTTGTCGGTGACTGTATCCTAAGGAAACCTGCCGTACCGTTTGTATCGGTGGCGTTCTGATTGACAGATGGCGTCACGTTGTGGCTCAAAGAACCGGAAGTGGATATCATTGAATCCTGCTGCGTGGCTGTCTTGCTTCGCCGTTTCGATCGGTTTGAGGCAGACGCGCTGCTAGTGTTGTTCGCAGTCTGTATGGCCGTAGGCGTAGCTTGAGATTGCTGCTGAGTATTAGTCGGCTGGGGGGTGATCGATCTGTGCTGTTTCTCGATATGCTCGACCGTGTGAGCCGCCGGATGAGACATTAAACGGGCGAGCAACGGCTTACTTTCGCTAGCGACAGCACCCCCCGGTGTAGGCTGTTCCCCGACTAACACGCCTGTGTTGACCTGAAAAGATAGCAACAGCCAACATAGTTCCTGCCCAGCCTGAAGCTTATCTACTACAATAGTATGTTTAATAAAAAATCTCGTATACTGGAACCTGGTTATGTTTGATGGGAGTACTAACTTTTGCCTTGGCAAAGAAGTCCATCACACTCTGCGATGTAACATCTGGGCCCAACGGAGCGGTCAATGGCCCAGATATGTTCTTCACGGAAGGAGTGGCCAGCGGGGATTTGGACACAAGCCCTTCTCCCGTTGCACCCCCACCACCACTGCTGTTTTTATTAGTATTAAAATCTTTCTGAGCTTTGCTGAGCATACTGAATATATCGACGTTGTTTACATTAGGTCCAGAACTCTTTTTCACGTTAGCGGCTATCTTGTTGCTAGCCTTGCGGTTTTCCTCTGAATCTTTCACAAGCTTATTCAACATTGCACCGATGCGCACACATTCCTCTTTGTCGTAGAACCAGATGCCATAAATGTTGCATCTAGAGTTCTTGTAGAGCAAGAATGGTTCCTGCAGTTGCAGGTCTAAACCTTGCGTGACCGGCTCCACTAAGTTATTCGTATTTAATCTACAAAATAATATAGATCATGTACACAGAAATACATGTAAAAGGAAGGTCTTAGACAAGGATCAAAAGAGGTCCATGGTGTTTTACATTATGATGGACTGTAACCTCCAGCAGGGGGCTATTAAATACCACATGGTAGGACACTGTAAAACTAGGGATTCTAGGATTTCGGTGATAATTCCGTTGCCGGGAATACCGTGCTTCTTCCTCGGGGCCCCCCTTGGCGCGTTTTACCGCCGGGATACGACTATTTTATGTGAAAAATATGCGAGTAACATATATTACCTATTCATGATTAGTACACTGTTGTAGGGCTCGCCATTCCGCGAATAGACGAACAAAGCACCCTCGATGTCGGTTTTCTCCCATTCGTTATTAACCGCGTTGAACGTGTAAAGAGCTACGTGGGTCGCGGTCCCGAGGATATCTTTCACATAAGGGTCGACTCGCTTCAAAGCGGCCACGTTCATTCGCAGCTCTGTTAGATCCGTCATCGTGTTCTCTCTCGGGACTCCGATGGACTCGGCGCGGAAAAAATCGTGGAACGGTCGCGGTAGCCGTTCGTTCAATGTGTCCGTTGATATAGTTCAGGTCTCTCGGTCGAGCTGATCACTAACAGTACCGTATTTTGATGGAACCGAAGCAGCTGCTTGTATAATAAACGTCATACTAGATTTTAAGGTTGATACCGTTTGTTACATCTGCGACTTAGTAACATCATTACAGAATGCCGACGCTTCGTTTCCTTTTTGCGTTGAACGACGGGCGAATCCGATTGGACGAACCCGAATGGACGGCCAACCGAAAAACGAGGGCTCCCCCAGATCCTCTCCGCCAATCGGATTGATCGGAATTTTTTGAAAATTCAAGCCAACAATACGGCGAACAACATGTATCTTCGTGACATTCACCATATACATCGTTTAAATACATATAAACCGGACGGTTTACAGGCCCCGGTGAAAGTTATTTTTAAATTTCCACCTTTACGGTAAGTCTGCGCGCAACAGAAACGATGCAGCAGGTGAACGTATAACGCTTTTTTCCTTTTTCTTGTTAACATCGCTCTCGCACAGCTCTCTCTCTCTCTCTTTCTCTCTCCCTATCGCTCGTGTTGTTGTGACCGAACAGGAATTGCACGAGCGTCCAAGCGACAACTCTGGTGATTTTTTTGGTGATCTCCTGCGTATAGCTTACTCGGGGACGGAATTACCCGAGGATAATCTGATCCGCCATCTTCGTTGCGATGAATTGACCGCGTGGTTTGGTTTTTAGCCACGGTTGAACCGCAAACTCGGCTCTGGTAACGCTTTCAGAACTAATCAGATGCTATTTTCGATGGCTTCATCGTTACGGGGAGGATGTAAACATGGTTTCGCAGCGATAACTGGCTCTCTGTCTGTGGAGTGTACTCATTAACTCTCGGTGTGCATAAGCACCTCAAGTCGCATGCCGGCTGTTTTTTTTTCTATTAGCTTTCGCTCCGTGGTGAACAGGCGTCATCCGAGGAAAACCAGGGAAAAGTTTATCTCGATAGGTGCTACGGCCAGTTTTTTCTAGGGACTGCTCAAGGAGCTCGCTGCGTTCTCGGTATATACGAGTTCGTAGTCATCGACGGCCGGTTTCGCTCGTTGGACTGATTATGCAACGTCCAGCGATCGGCCGACGTGGTACGGCCGTCGACGGTGCCCGTAAATTTTTCCACGTGCTGCTCGCGCCCTCGGGAGATTCGAACCGCGTGAATTCTGCACGCGTGCGAAACAGTATTTTCCGAAGACGATGCGCGCCAGCGTAGCGCATGGAAAAATTGGGTCGATGTGCGAAAGATGGCGGCCGCTGCGTGGTGTGCGTGAGAAAAGATCCGTGCCGTCTATTTCGCCAACAACATGACAAGATACGGGAATGCCTGTTCGCACGTGCTGAGCGCTATCAAACGCGGTCGGCCCGTAATGTGCTTCTAACTGTTCAGATTCGGTGCGACCGGTCCCGTGCGTGACGGAAACCTTTTGTTTACGGGGGACACGGGTACAGACGGTCGTTTCTCGGAGTGACACCACGGTTTCTCGGGGCCGCGTTTGCCGCGGAGTGTCGCCGGAAAGGAAACATAGAAGAGTGGACAGGATCCCGTGAAACACAGACGAGACACTGGAGATAAAGCGTTTGCCGGACTTCGGCCCGGTGAGACGATCAGTAGAGATGCTGAAGCAATTGCAGATGGGGATGAGAGCTTTCCTCTTGATGGCCTCCCGTGTGTGGACTTGCGTCTGCTTTCTCCTTAAGAAGCAGGTTAGAGCCGTAAGTAGGTGCTTCGCGCCTCAGTTTGCCCGTTTTTAGTTTCGCCGCATCGATGCGCCGCCGCGACGTCCTCGCTCGCCGAAGCCCCATGCGCCTCCATGCACCCCCATCGATACATCCAGCCCGTTCTCGCTCCAAGCGGAACCCCTCGTCGTTTCCGGCGATTTTCGCGGAATCATCATCCTCTTCCAACAGTAGTGCATCCTCGGCTGGACGTTCGATCTTATGCTACCGAATTTTGTTTCTTTCCTTATCTCTCCTCTTTTTAGTCTTGATTGTTGCATACTTTGTCATGGTAGACCGCTGACTAGTCTAAGGATCCAGCAAAGTGGTTTGTTTTTTCTTTGTTATAGTGGATTCATTGTTTTAGATATCGCAAATGCAACCTGTTAAGTACGAAATCTTCCCACTATCTCCATTGTCGAGGCACAGACTTAGTAAGTATCGTTGGTCTCTGATCGATCTGGCAAACAAGGTATTATTGTTTCTATATAGTTAAGTCTATTTTTGCAGGTATAGTTAGGAGAAAAGTGTTAGTGTTGGATCTAGATGAAACATTAATTCACTCTCATCACGACGGAGTGGCAAGGCCGACAGTTAGGCCTGGTACACCTCCAGATTTTGTCCTCAAGGTGACGATAGACAGACATCCAGTCAGATTTTTCGTTCATAAGAGACCACACGTAGATTTCTTTTTAGACATTGTTAGTCAATGGTAAGTTCGTGCTCTGAACTTTGCACTTACCTTGTCTCTAGATAAGAACGTATCTTATCTGGTAAATTTTACTTCTAGAAAGCAAAAAATTATGCTACTTTGTTCCAGGTATGAACTAGTGGTCTTCACTGCTTCCATGGAAATCTATGGAGCAGCTGTTGCGGATAAGTTAGATAACAACAGAGGTATTCTAAGGCGCAGATATTATAGACAACACTGTACACCAGAAATGGGTTCCTATACTAAAGACTTGTCTGCAATTTGTCGAGATCTTTCGTCAGTCTTTATACTTGATAATAGTCCTGGAGCCTACAGAGCCTACCCACGTGAGTATACTTGCCCCTTTTCGAAAGTATTAACTTTGCCGTTTACGATGTAGTTGTCTTTCTTGATATCTAACAAGCCCTCGCAACATTTACTAAAAAAGAAAATATTTGCCAGACGTAAAATTGTTTAATCTCCTTCGTGCCGCACGATACAACAATTGTATGCAAATTTGATCGCGCGTAAATCACGTGAATCATGAAATTTCATTTAATATACATATTCATGTCCATTGCGTTTATGATTTCGATGCTGTTGTTGCATCGTGTACCCGCGCATCACGACCTGTAGTCAGAACTTGCTTACATGTGCACAACTGTGAGTAGTAGGACGATCATGATTGTCTTGCAGACAATTGCTGCCCAAAAAAATAGAGAATACACATTCTCGTAAATTGTTCCGCATTGCATTATAGCCTCCATATGTTCTACGTAGAAAACGCATACGCAATACACTTTTTAATCATAGTCTCGAACCTCGACGACCATGTCTTTTTATTTTTGCAATGTTTCTGCAACACCGATACTCCGATATCGACTCCCATTGTGTAATATGATTTCGATACATACTTTTTTTGCACGATTTCGCTCCGAGAAACGAGATTCTCTCTCTCTCTCTCTCTCTCTCTCTTTCTCTCTCTCTCTGTTTGTCTGTCTGTCTCCCGTTCTCGCGGATAGTTCGGCTAAACAAGCGTCAGAGACCTAGGGCTCAGTATAATCTGATCGAAAACCGTATCTATTTGCAGCTATCAGCGTTGATGTTCTGTAAGCAAGCACTGAATACAGGCCTATGGATTCTGTAAAATACGATCAATTGCCAATGCTACTCCGCTTGAGTAAACACCGGACAGTGTACGCCCACACGGCGATTAAATAATTTCAGCTGTTTTAGTACATTTTTTTTTAAATAATCCCTGTGCAGCAGGTACCATAGACTAGACTTTATTTCTCACTCAGAGCTTCTCACGAGCAACATCCAAGAATAGTCACCATACTTTCTGTAGATCGCATTCGGTTGGCCAAAAAATCCTCTCAGGCCACTAAACAAATATTAAAGAGGAAATTTATCAATTTACGTAAATAAAAAGATGAGAAGATTGTTTGGCCGAGTAGTGTATACAAATACTGTAGTATAAAAGCTGCACTTCTTGGATGTTATGCTAGCTACACACTCGTGTAATGTATAGGGTGATTCAGCTAAGGAGAATCACCTAAATGTCTGCACCGTTGACACAAATGCAGAAAATCTATATATTCTAGAATTTTTAAAATTCACAGCTAAGAAGCCCCTCTTTAGTAGGAATGGTAATCGAACTTACAACTTACCTCCAGTAATTTAGTCACTTCTTTTTTCCTTATTAACACATTCACTTCCACATCACTAGCTCAGACACAAATCTGAAAGGCTGAAATTGAAACCCTCCGAGCCCCCTTAGACTTTATAAATACTAAAAAAAATTCAGTTTATAGGAACATATAACAATGATTGATTTTTAAGTCTGGATGAAGAATTGCGTCGAGGAAAAGTTTTTTAGCGGCTTAGTTTTGAGAGGTTCGTCTATGAGACAATGAATGAGGTAGATGTTTAGGTGATGCAACTTGGTTGAATCACCCAATATTGTTATTTTGAAGCCTAGTGCCTTAGATCGATAGCTTATATGAGGCGTCACGCTGTTTGGATAGTTGGTGAATTGTGGCTGGTTTGTTTTTGTCCCAACAGATAACGCGATACCAATCAAATCGTGGTTTAGCGACGCGGGGGACACGGCTCTGTTGAGCTTGCTTCCGGTTTTGGATGCGCTCCGTTTCACGCAAGACGTGCGGTCCGTTCTTTCGAGGAATTTACATTTACATCATACTTGGTAGCACGGTCCGGATCGATCGGTGCGTTAGATTTATTAGAGACCGAGCTGCGAAGAAGAAAAAACAATTTAGCGTGTTTAATTTAGGATTATTATTGTTACGGATAATAGACATTAGGATGCTGCCTGAATGATGAGAACGATGATCCCTTTACCCTGTCCTCATTTTCTACGCTCGTTAAACGACAAAACAAGAAAAAAGTACCGTAGCGAGTAAGATTTAAAAAGAACAAGATGATGACGAAGATGAAGAAGATGAAGAAAGAGAAGTAGGAGGAGATAACGAAAAAATAAAAACAAAAAAGGGAATGGGACCTTCAACCGAACTATTTATGTCAGCACAAAAAACATCCTGATATATTTTGCGTTATGTTCACGTGTGCGCAACAATGATACGTGTACATATGTACCTATGTTCTATGTATGCATGCGTATACAGAGAGACACACGCATACACACACAAAGACACATATACACAATGTTTTTCGTAGAAAAGATGTATTTGCCAAAGATCGAGTTCTTGAACTAACGTTGTAGACTCGTATGTTTCACTCTAAATAATTTTGTTCTATGTAAAGATAATCTACCGGGCGTTTGACCCTGCTGCGTTCTCCTATCATAATTTCTCACTCTTCTAACACCGTTGAGGAGTCGTCGCACTTTTTTTTTGACCTAGTCATGTTTCTTGATTAGTCGAGGATGATTTTTTGTTCAAGAAAAGTGTAAAGAGGGTTTCAACCGAGTGTTTTCTTTCTGAAAACGATGTCAAAAAGCATAGTTGAACTGGGGGAATGCCCGCGGCAGGGTCGAGTGCTATTTTGCCACACATGAGATAGAGGAGGAAGCAAAAAAGTGTTATATTTTTTAAACGAATTATTTCTGTTATATAATAATATTATTGAATCTAGGGCGTAGCGTAAACGGAAACAATGATGAAGTACTAAGTCACACTTCGAATGGACTTCGCCGTGACTCACTGTATCAGTGAGGCGGCTATCCTGATTACTTAATTAATAAAAAAAGGAAGTATTAAAAGAACTACGAAGAGGCGATTTAATTTCATCAAATTTTTTTTAGAGAAGATTAGAATTATTTGAACTGCGGTGTGCGATGTTAATGCGT
Organism: Halictus ligatus; assembly: GCA_028454255.1. NCBI lineage: Eukaryota > Metazoa > Arthropoda > Insecta > Hymenoptera > Halictidae > Halictus > Halictus ligatus. The sequence goes on from CM052130.1 coordinate 14,754,491, forward strand.
CTGTGCGAGAGAAAGAAAGACAGAGAGAGAGAGAGAGAGAGAGAAAAAGAAAAAGTAAGAATGAGAAAAAGCGAGAGGGAGAGACGAGAGAAAAATGCGAGAAAACCAGAATAAAAAATAGACGAATAAAGTAACAGTGAAAGGATGTTACAACCGAACGTACGACTGTATACTTTGTTCGCTTGTTTAATCCATTCAAGAAGTACTATTGAATATTATATATAGTTTGTACATACTACGACGAAGAATGCGTTTGTTGCAGAATGATTGGATCCCGCGAATGAACAGTGTAATTAAGCCATTAAACGTGTAATTTCACATCATATTTATATATGCGTATATACATGTACGTATATACATATATAGATGTTGGTTTTAAGTCGATCATGCAAAAGGAAAACTTTCATTCAAGAGACACAGAAACAGGTGTGTGTGTGTGTGTGTGTGTGTGTGTGTGTGTGTGTGTGTGTGTGTGAGAGAGAGAGAGAGAGAGAGAGAGAGAGAGAGAGAGAGAGAGAGAGAGAGAGAGAGCAAGGATATACCCACGTGCACAATAATTCAACTAGCAGAAACGATGATTCGTTTTCTCGAATAAACATTGTATGTACCTTGAGAACATTTGTTTATTTATTGGCGTGTGTATCGAACGAGTGGCTCACGCGGATATCCAATTACCGAGCGTAATTGATCCCAAAGTACGATTAGCCATGGGTAAATAAATATGTAGGATAAACGAGCAGGATCGCGCAACACCACACTAAAAAAGAACAAAAATACGAAACATCTCGTTCTTGTACATAATGTGACTGTATGTACATGTATGTATGTCTTCAATGCCGTTTTCTCGCGAACAGTTCTATGTATATCTCCGAGGGTTAATCTGATTTCGTTAGTTCCAAATATACAAAAATACACAAACACACACGAACGGAGAGAACAACAAACAAACAAAAAGAAAAGGAACAATCTGTTGTATAAAATAATACGATCAGTGGCTTAATGTGGCTCTTTGTATTTGCGACTGTCTCCCTAAATTTAAGTACTAATTAAAATGTACATATTTAGTTTGTAAAAAAACCCTAGTACTTATTCTTTCGGTTTTTATACCTTCCCCGATGCATTGATAAAAAAAAATGAACTGTATTCGATCGGGAAAAAGCGAACGAGGAGGTAGTCTGAGGCAACAGTTGAGACGTTGTTGTTGTAAACCAAAGGGTAAAAAAAAAGAAACGATGTTAAATTTTTCTAGATACTTATTAAAGAGAGATGAAGTGATAAAACACCAGTTTAAAAGAATTATTATTATTGTTTAAAAAAAAAAAGAACAAACGATGTATTACATGTATCCCTTTGTGTCATAAGCAGCCTTAAACGTACCCATTCTAGAAATAATAAAAGCTCGTTTTCATTCGGAACAATGAAATATTAACGATCGACTGGATGAACTGAGAATATTCAGCAACACTCGATTCCCAATATATATTACACATGATCAGTTTCCATTGCTTTCTTTTTCTTCTTTTTATTTTTTTTTTATCGTTATGTTTCCTGACGGATATACTTATCATAGAATATCCGGGCTTTATCTCGAAGACTCTCGTGATGGAAGTGAATAGACGTTCATGGAGTATCGTTCGATCATTCCTTGGGCGGATCCTCGCGAATCATTTCCAGAGAACTATCGGAATTATTAGTACTACTTCCACTTCCAGCATCATCTTCCCGTTCGCTCTGTTTTTCCTGACTCGTACCCGCGACATCTAATTGCCAAGGCGGTATAGATGCCGGCGCACTCGGAAATTGTTTTCTGTTTCAAATTCAAAACTCTGATAAATACCAATGACACTATGATTCCTAAGACACAACAAATTTTTCTACAATGTGACTCGACTCCGAACCAGTATCCTACTCAATTCTAGATGCTAGTACAAACGATGTTCGAAAGTAGTATCTGTGTTTTTTCTACACAACTTTTTTTTTATAACCGATCAAACTCGAACGAATATATTTATATATGTTTTTTATATATACATTTTATGTATATATTTATATATATATAAATGTATATATATGTATATATATAAATGTATATATATATGTATATATATATATTTATATATATAAATGTATATATATGTATATATATTTTATAGTCGCTTTTTTCCAAAACGAAAAAAACAAAGCATTTGTATTTTTAGATAAAAATGACCCGACGTGTTGCGAGGAACTTATACAGATATATTATATGTATATCTGTATAGGCTGTCTTGTAAAGAAACTCGTACTGTGTAAAATCGTATGTATAAAAATCTTCGGAATAGCGATGTATAAGCAAATTCAAACTCTTGTATAGCAATAAATGTTATCACCTAAATCAGTGATCTGTGTATGTATGTACGGAATAATGTGTACAGGTGTTGTATCCTAACAGTATTTCTAGATGTATACCTTGATAAAAGTAAAGACTTAAGACTAGCTAAATCTTGTTTCAGTTCTTGTACCAATTGAGGTACCATCGGATCGATGAACTGGTTTTGTGTCAATTTTTGTACGTCGTCCTCTACCTTGGAAATGGACTGTTTCACTTCTTTCATAGAATTTTGAATAGTCTTATCTAGCTCTGAGACAGAATCCTTTATGGTTTTTTTCTTTTTCCTCCCAAATAAAAATTCAATAGACTTCTGCAATTCAAGGGAGAGATCAATCTTTGGTTTTATCCATTGCACTAGGCTTGTTAGGATTACCTTGTAGAACCAGTACAAGCAATATATAGTGGCTCCGATCAGAGCAGTGGTATTAAAGAACTCTTTGACTTTATGAAACAGTGATATTTGGTATGGATGCTGTTGGAGATACGGCGGATAGAGTCTAGCCGGTGGCATTGGCACAACTGTGTAATCTTTTGGTTTGTGAATGACATTTTGTTCTGCAGTTTGTTCAACAGAAGCTAATGTAAATGCAGTTCTAATCTCCTCCTCTGTCAAGCCTTTCCTTCTGAGGAACTCCTGTTTGCGGTCCACAGGACTACTTGCTACCTTGGGGTTTTGTAAAAATTCCACAGCAGTTTTGACCTTAAAGAAAAGAATCTCTGATTAACTGTCCATTTTTTTTTAGCAGCCTGGGCGGCTTATGTAACCGTCCGATATGCACGATCGGCGCTTATCAGTGCACCGAGAACTTTTGCAGATGTATATCGGAGCATGAATCGAACGATGCACAGCATAACTATAACCTTAATTGACGATAAAAACTTACTAAATTCTCCCGCAACGGTAGGTTATTGTTATTCGCATCTTGGTCAGTCGTTGCCATAATTATAATCGTCGAAACTTAAGTTACAGTCTCATAATCCTCACGGTGGCCGATATTTCAATGCAAATTCACATTTTACAATATATTAAAATACACACAACCATCCCGTAAACGTATTGCGGCGCGCAGGCGTTGGTATAAAACGCTGATATACTAATCAACCGATGCTGAAAAAGATGTTTAAATACCCAGGTAGTAAGAATTTGGACTTTGTATTTCGTAAAAAAAGGGCTACGTCATTCACAAATGAAATGTACGAATTCTCCGGCGCTTGAAAAGTCGCCGATTGCATGCTTGCGCCGCTCATCGTTTTTGTTATCAGATCGAGCGGTTTTGATTTTTGGGGAATGCAGAAAGTTCATGCGAGATTTCGCAAATCGGTGGGAACCGATCGGCGATCTCGCTGACGCGTTTTTGCGATTCCTTAGATTTTTATTAAATATTGATTCCGCTCGTAAATGTATAACTACCGGTTTTGAAATCAAAACAACAACTCTATTTGCCCTATAAACGCAGAAGGGCTGCGTTCGTGAGTGCAACAGCTTCAAAGCGTATTAAAACTTTGAAGCAATAATGTCGTGGGGTTGGTGACTAGCGATTGCTATGATTTCGATAATTTATTATAACGGCATGTGTCTCTGAGACACGTAGTACAGAAAAGTGGGTGTTGCTTTCGTCATTTGATAGTTCGCACTTGTACCAGTAGGTTGGTACCGATACCGTGTATTTCGGAGGCCGATACAAATTAGTATCGCTTATTTTTACTATCGGCAATAAGAGTCATGCGTAAGTGATCATTTACGATACTCAAAATTTCTATTTGCGTGTGGTCGTGTCTTAGAATATTCTCAAAGAACGCTCGATAATGTCAGTATCTGCGGTATAGGCAGTCCCATTTCCGATCAATAATACTAACCGTTTGCAAGACATATCAAGAGAACCTCAAATGTCATTTAAGAAAAGGGGCGTTATCTTGCACACGTATATTTATGTTATATCGCACGGATGAGTATGCGACGGCGAAATTCTGTATACCAATATCTGAATCTTTCATCGCAATCTTCTTGAAGCTTGTCCACGTCCAAGGACGTTTCATACAATTTTCCTGAATTATCGTTTGTTAACGCACTATGCTGTGCTTCGACGCTTTTTAAAATCCATTTCGGGCTCGGGTAAATATGAGAAAGAAGGTTATGCATTTAAAGATCATTTTATTTCGGTGCACCATTCGAAAACGGGAGCTTGCTCTGTTTTTTGGTATATTTGTTGCTCAAGCTGATATATGAACAATTTTTTAATGCTGCACTTTATGCAGATACCTCGGTTTTATTTGGAGACACTTCTGGGCCTAATTTGCATTAAGATTTGGAGCTGGGGTACACATATTTTCTTCCCTCTTTTATATTAAAACTTTTATCCAAATTTACAAATCTGTGTCCTAATGTACTAGCATATATTTGTCTTGCAAGCTCCACTTATTATTTAGAGGTATTTCTAAGCCTACTTTGCAAACAAAAGTTCCTTCATGTTTTATGTAATCGCTGGGTCTATAAACCAATATCAATACCTAATTATTTAATATTTTCACTCAGAATGAACCTATGTGGATATTGATACTTAAATAATTAATTACCAACTAATGAAATTTTGCTCACAGGTTGGTTGTAGTTAAAGCAGCAAGGAGTGCCCTCTGTCAAGATGATAGGGGGTTTATTTGTATACAATCACAAGGGTGAGGTACTCATCTCCAGAGTCTACCGGGATGACATTGGCCGAAATGCAGTAGATGCATTTCGTGTCAATGTTATTCACGCCAGACAGCAAGTGCGCTCGCCGGTCACAAACATTGCGAGAACATCCTTCTTTCACATAAAACGTGCCAACATTTGGTTGGCAGCTGTGACCAAGCAGAATGTTAATGCAGCAATGGTGTTCGAGTTCTTGTTGAAGATCATCGATGTTATGCAGTCGTATTTTGGCAAGATCTCTGAAGAAAACATTAAGAACAACTTTGTGCTAATTTATGAGCTATTAGATGGTTGGTATCTTGATGCATACTAAATTGCTTGGATGTTTATAGCAGGGAATAACTGGGAATTTTATGTGCAGAGATCTTGGACTTTGGGTACCCGCAGAATTGCGATACAGGGGTGCTGAAGACCTTCATCACTCAACAAGGAGTGAAATCAGGCACAAAGGAGGAACAAGCTCAAATAACTTCGCAAGTGACTGGTCAGATTGGCTGGAGAAGAGAGGGAATCAAATATAGACGCAATGAACTGTTTCTAGACGTACTCGAATCTGTGAATCTCTTAATGAGCCCTCAGGGCCAAGTGCTCAGCGCACATGTTGCTGGAAAGGTCCCTATCTAAACCCATTAATTAACAGATTCAAATAAAAATACAACAAGATCTAACTCCCATTCATTCCTCCACCACAACAGGTTGTGATGAAGTCCTATCTTTCTGGGATGCCAGAATGCAAGTTTGGTATCAACGACAAAATTGTTATGGAAGCCAAGGGTATGAAAGGGAGCAGTGGATTAGGAGGAGGAGGAGACGACCCTACAGGTGGCAGGTCTGGAAAGCCTGTTGTTGTTATCGATGACTGCCAATTCCACCAATGCGTAAAGCTTAGTAAATTTGAGACAGAACACGCCATTAGTTTCATTCCGCCTGATGGTGAATTCGAGTTAATGAGGTGAGTTTTATCTAGCTCTCGAGAAACTAGAAGAGTTTCTAACCAAACTTGTTTGTGTGTTACAGATATCGTACAACTAAGGATATATCATTGCCATTCCGTGTCATTCCATTGGTACGTGAGGTGGGTCGCACAAAGATGGAGGTGAAGGCGGTGCTGAAATCGAATTTCAAGCCGTCTCTGCTCGGCCAAAAGATAGAGGTGCGTGTGCCAACGCCTCTGAACACCGCGGGCGTGCAGTTGATCTGCTTGAAGGGGAAGGCGAAGTACAAAGCGTCTGAGAACGCGATCGTATGGAAGATCAAGCGGATGCCAGGGATGAAGGAGACTCAGCTGTCCGCGGAGATCGATCTGCTCGAGACGGACACGAAGAAAAAATGGACACGACCGCCGATATCGATGACCTTCGAGGTACCGTTCGCACCATCCGGGTTCAAAGTACGCTACTTGAAAGTGTTCGAGTCCAAATTGAATTACTCCGACCACGATGTAATCAAGTGGGTGAGATACATCGGCAAGAGCGGCCTGTACGAGACGCGATGTTAATGGCGTCACCGAATCGCCCAATCAATTGTAAATGAGTAGTCTCAATGCATAAACACACAATGACTTTTTTAAAACAAATATTGTTTCTTTCGCGGCGCATACAACAAGCAAAACTCTGAAATACTCAGATCGAAACGGGTCGAAACGACTACGAAACCGTGGAGAGCGGGTCGAGATACCAAGAGGAAAACAAAAAAAAAAGAGAGAATCTTTCTGTGCCAATATCTTTTTTGTCGACCGAACTTTTTTGTAAGGTATATTTTTAGCGTGTACATTGTATTTAAGAGTATTCCCCCTTTTTTTGTACATTTTATTCGAGGATCGAATTTTAGGAAGGATCATTTCTGTTTTTTACTCTAACCAAACGAGTTTTCATTTCGTAGATCGATCTTACAATTAGATTTTAATCCGAAGTGTGCACCTTCTGTACGAGCAGTAAATTTAATCATTGTGTAAGTCTTAAGTTGATGGTTCGTTCCTTTTTTACGAGACGAGAAAGAAACACGGTAACCAAAACACCTCTTTGGTATCGAGTATATATATATATATAAATAAATATATAATATATCGAGAGAATCGTTAACAACGTTGAACATCAGTGGACAATTGTAAAATGCGCTGAATAATCATTAGATTATCGAAAAACGTTTGTTGTCAGCTATAAAAAAAAACGTATAGAGGATACCTTGATTCATTGTAACGAAAGAATTCTGTCTCTCTATGTGAAAATTCATATGCATAATAAAGTATATATGTAATTTACAACTTTGATTATTGTCGTAGCATCGATCGTTCTGATTATCGTATTTGTCAGTGATCGGGAGTAAAATGCCGTCCAAATAGACCGAAACAGTTCGCGAAACAAATAGCTGAAGTAACTACTTCGAACAGCTTCCGTGCTCGAGCACGGAACCCGCAAGAAAACAGGTGTCAGAACCGTTTCTGATCGCAATCAATCGATAAATTAATGACGGTGGTGTTCTTACGTGTCACCTCATCAAGACTGCAACTTGTCGTACAGGTTTATTTGGTTTTTCCGACGATTTTCCTCCGATCTTGACAAGCAGCTGCGGACCGTGGCTTGTTCCATCCTTTCAAACTTCAGCAAGAACAACGGAAGTCTATTGACAGTACTCCATTGTCGCGCTATGATTGGTCGATATCGATCTATGTCAATTTCCATGATATTGGAAATATTAATTTCGGATTAATTAGGCTGTACATCAAGTACAAATAAATCTGACATTTTTGGTAATCGAACCTATAATAACCTGTCGCGTATAATTTACGTGTTAACGTAATAGTTAATATTTAGTAGGACACGACCCAGAAGTAGCGGTTAATGACGTTTAACCATGGTTAACCAGGGTTTATGTTTGAAATGGCTGCAGAGTGGTCTCATCCAGTGTTCTTGAAGAAAAAGAGAAGCAATGCGTGTGAAATTGGTAGATAATTTGGTGAGTTATTGTTGCTATAATGTTTTTGCATAGTTGTAAGTTTGTTGATGAATTGAATGTAAAGGTTAATGATTCAGTTCTAGGAAGATTGAAGGAGGATATGGCAATCAGTCATGAGTTAGGTAAATAATATTAAAATAATATTATCAACAAAATAATATTGATACTTAGGAGAAGGTTAGAAAATTAAAATTGTAAGGTTTAGGTAAGAGCGACAAGGCTTGTTCGAGTTGGACTAAGATCTTATTGAGCCTCAACCTTATTGGATTCTAGTGAGTCTGATCCATCATGGACTCATTGAGTCTTTCTTTCTAAAAATATTTTACATGTTTTCTATACTTACTATTATTACTCTATTATTACTCTTTCTGGTAGTACAAATGATTTAGTTCTAAGGCCTTTAGTTTTTAATATAATGGTACAAAGATAGTATTAAGTCCAAATCTGGTAGTAGTAAAAGTTTAAGTAATTTATTTCTTATTTTAGGAAGCAATGGGGCATAAGATTTTAATTTTAGAAAATAAAATAGTATATTTTTGTTAATAATTTGTAAATATTTGTGTTAATAATATTATGCACTTTTCTGCTATCCTTTAGAGTTTGAAAAGCATGTCCTAGTTTATTATATTCCAAGCAATGAAACAAGGTTTTTGATATGAAATTATTATATATGGAGAACAAGCGTGTAAAATAAATTATATATGTGAAACTTACTGATGTAATTATTTACACATGTAATTTTTACTTATAGGAATAGACAAAAATGAATATAAATGGTTGGTTCCCACTAATATAAAAATTGGCCCACGTTAAACTTACAGTTGCTTAAATTTCTGCAAATTCGGGAAACCTGTAGGAACCAAATGGAAGTAAGAATAACGAGAAAAATATCAGAATCAAATCTTTAAAATCCCCTCCAGTACCCGCGATATGCCTTGGGAAAATGCTCATGGGATCCAGGTATAAGAATGAATAGGGGTAAACGGAGTCTGACTAAAACCATCCAAATCCCCTCAGCTACCTGCGATATAACCCCCTACCGTATAGTATCATATTGTTAATTTCTTTCAAATTAGAATGAAGCAATCAATATTTAGCCAAGAGGATACAAGTAAACAAAGTAAAGAAACAAACAAAGTAGAAGTAAACAAAAATTCTCTTTTGCCCTTAGAAAATAATTGCCAACAATGAAGTAAAATATCAGACTGCTTCCTGAAGCTTTCGAATACAATTTACTCAACTAGGTTGCCACTCATTTCTCTGAACTCGGAACGAAGCAATATCAATATTTAGCCGATAAAAGTAGGTACAAGATAAACGAAAAATTCTCTTTGTCCCAAAAGAAAAGGTTTCGCAAAAGAGAAGCCCTCATCCGTGTAAACGGGGTAAACAATAGAGTCAAGCAAATGCCGCGCAAAAAACTCGCGAAACGTGAAGGTAGGAGGGCTAGCACCCTGTGGCCGTTGGTGGTAGGGTTGGCTCTAGGTGTGTTCCGGTTCGCCAGGGTACGATCCCCGTTTCGTGCGATTTACGGTGGCTGTAGGTAGCCTGGAAAATTCTCATTCAAACGGTAGTTTCTCGGGTATACGTATTAACCGCCTGTCTCTTCGGTGGCAGAGCGTGATAACTTGTGGTTCGGCGCATGCGGCCCACGACCATACCCGTGCTCGTACCTGTCATGGATTCCAAGGATCGACCGCGAGCGCAGGCACGCGTGATCGCACGATTTTATGCGTGAAAATCAACGGTCAGATTGAGAGATCCGCGGACGAGAGTAATGCAAGAGCATGGGCCGTTGGTAAAGTGGTGATTCCGCGTCGAACCGAGTGTCGCCGTCGCGTAAACAACCGTTCGAAGATGAGCCATCTCGTCACGGCTTACGACGAGCCTTCTGTCACTCGAGCTACCACGGATATCGTGAGTATTTTGCATGTTAACCGTCGTCCGTCGCTCGGGATTCGCAAACTTTCTAGCCCATCGTCGCAGGGGCCTCTCTCTACCCCGGTTCGCCCTGTCCCATCCCGTGTCAGGTTCACGAGGAACGTTTCCACGCGACACGCTTTTCCCTCAATCTAATCAGCCGCTCCGATAATTCCTTCTCGCGACCCGTTCTTTTTTCCCTGTTTTCCGCGTTCGTTTCCCCTCTTATCGGCGCGCTAAACCGCTGTCGCCGGGTTCTGTCTTTATCGTAGCGATGATTAGGTTACCGCGGATCATCTGCGTACGCCACGTCCTCGAGATCTCGTGGCGATTCTCAACGGAGCTGGTTTATGGGTACCGCTATTTTTAGTGTGTACCGTAAACCCGTGCCACTGTCGAGCGAGGGTATAGAGAGTCTCGATGGACTCCTTCCTCGACTCGCACACGTGCACCCGCCCCTGGACCTACCCGCGAAACTACCCCGAAATTGTAAGAGTCTCGTTGAGCTTGGCCGCCCTTATATGCCCCTGAGGAATACCCTTTTTCGGAACACTGGGAAAAGTTAGTCCCCTTGGTGCACACCTTGGAAGGGTTAAATGATAGGGTATTGTGAAAAATCTCCATCCCGGGTGCGACAGACCTCTGGGTAGCTCTAACCCAATAACGACACATGCGAAATTGTTTTCTTGTTTAATCAGCTTCATCAGTTCGACATTATGGCGTGGGACACTGGGACATGTAACTCAGAAGGATTAAATGGTTGGACATTGTGAAACGAACAATTTGGGATAATTAGGTTCCTCAATCGCAACAGACCTTTAGCCACCTTTACTTCAAGAGTAACAAACTGAATATAAATTTCTTTCCTTGCTTAATAAGTTTAGTAAGTAGGAAATTCTATCATGGTGCATTGGCGCATCTAACTTGGAAGTGCTAAAATATTAGAACGGTATTAAATTAATGCCTTGAGCCACTGATAGCTAGCTACCCAATAGCAACAAATCTCTAGCTGGCTCTGCCTTAGTTATAACAAACATCTAGCTCTGGAGCTCCAGCTTACAACAAACTGAATTGAGATTTGTTTTTCTCCAGCTCATGTTTGTTGCAAATTCAGAAGATCCACAATTCATACTGATGACAGTAATATGCCAGACAGCCATCCCCTGGCCCAGCTCCGATCACAGTTCGGAGAGTAACTGGTTAATCTGTCTTAGCTCCCAATTAACTCTTCTCGTTGAGTTTACGCGTGTTGATACAATTATCCGAACCATTCATGCGATCCCCTATTATCTCGTCGAGTTTCAAAATGTCGCAAAACACACACACACACACAAATTTTTGCGCGTACTCAATCCAGGGTAAACGTAGGTATTTAAGCGAAATAATGACGTTGTTGGATTCTCGTGATATACAGCAGCTCACGGAACGTTGCTTCAACTAATGAACTCTGCTTATCTTACGGAGTTTCTAAACAAACTCCGATCCGCAGCGAGATAATATACATTGTGGCGTCTCGCGAAATTAAAAAGATCCCGTCGATCCTCTGCGTTGTGTCCCTGATCTATTCTTGCGCGAAAACAAGATCTTCCTGTTATTGTAGCTTAAGCACTACATATGTGGGAAAACAGAATTCTTTTTAGTAATAATAACGCAGTAGCAAGTAAGGCTTAAAGTCATATGTCGAACTAGAGAATTCTCTTTTAATCAACATTCAGCATCTCCGTGTGTATTTGTTCACGGGTTGTTGCGTCAAATTGCGAAAGCATAACGTTCGAACTATTCTCTCGCAGTATATAGAAAAGCATACAGAGCCTTCAGTAATAACAATGAAATAATAAATCATCTCAATGGGAACATCATCTCCACATCCATTCAGAGCCACAGCATATAGTCTAAAAAATTCGTTCTCTATAAATGCGCAGAATACAAATTCAAGTTTTTAAAGAAAACAAATTGCTATGTAAGAGGAAGCTCAGGAAGTGATAAAACGTTGTTGAAAGAAATTTTTATCCATTATAATCAGACTGCGGATCATTACGCAAAATAAACATTTTCCAAGTCAATTGCAAGAACTAGGAGTTGTATGGACATTTATTCCTTCCCTTAATAGTTTTACTAAGCCACAGACAATATAACTGTCCGATATTTTCTCTGTTTTTGTCTTTGTCACAAATGCATGAAATCCGCAGCCTGAATATAATAAATGGTATCCCTAGTTTCAGAAACGAGTTCAGAACTAAGCATTCGCTCATCCTCTAGTGCTCATGTGGTCAGCCGTGGCAGTTCAAATCTGGTTAGCAGAACGAGCGTTGGTATAGTCATTCGGCTATGTCGAGGGTGGTATCGTAACGATTGGCTTGGTGGGGTTAGTGTGGTTTTTGGCGGGAAGCGTGTGTAATAATAATTGGCTAGGTAAACGCGTGTTCGGGCAACGTGATTCGTTCGAGCTCGGAGGCGTATAGCGTCCAGGCAAGCTCATCGTAATCAGCTGTTATCAAGAACACCGCTCGGTTGTGTGCGTTTCCTGCCACTTGTAGTTCTGTCGTAACCGACACCGAGCCACCTTTACGGCTTCCTTCGCGCAACGAATTGTTACGGTTAAATCGTCGTCCCACACTCCTCTTCTCCACCCCCTTTTTCCTCTTTTTTTTTTAACCTTCTTTCGTACCCGTTCGCGCCGAGCGGAGCCGAGCGAAGGCGTGTTTTATCGTTCATCTTATCGGCAGCTCTATCGGAAACGATAATCGATATTCGGCGGTCGCCGCGGCTGAAATTTTAACTTCGAACCCGCTGGCTATTAAGGGGAGAGACTCCAAAGTCTTTTTTTATTTCGCCAACTGATGACGTTATTTGTCAATAATGTTCGGAGCAGTTGATGAAAGCATAGAAGTTTAGATCGATGTGCTACAATAGTTGGTAACAGTAAACTTACCGTGCACTAAAATTACCCGTGTTGCCTAGTGCAAGATTTTCTATGTCAGTTGTAGGATCAATTTGATGAATTTGATCAATTTGAGCAACTACCTTGACAACGTATCGTCGTTTGTCGCTAAAAGTGTTAACTTAGAAAATAGTCTACACACATTCCAATGTACAGGAGCAACACAGACATTTATCTCTTTGCTTAAAAATGTCAGTACTCGGCGTACGATCTGCTCATTTCTGTTATAAATGCTATATGGCTATTTAAAACAAGACGGAGAAAAATCGAATGATAGTGGTATATTAGTCCCGACTTATTACCCGTTTTCATTCGAACGGCGTCGGTTTTCAAGCCCCGGTTTTCCTAGACCATTTTGTATAAAACGATACTACTCCGGGTCCCGTGGTGTTAGGCGATCCGAGGAAAGTACGCGGGTGCAAAGGGTTAATATCGCCCACGGAAGGCACTCTATTCTCACCGTGGGACTACATGTTACCGGTCGGCTCGACCGGATTTATCGATTCCGTCCGGTCTAATCCCGACGATGATTGAAGTGTGCCTGAGCGTGAAACTTTGTGTCTTTACCTCGCGCCACACAACAGGTATCCCCCGTATGTGTGAATGCACCGACAGTTCTATTATTATCGGTTGCACGTGCCGTTCTATCGGCAGATAACCGCCTGTACGCGTTCCGATACCCGGCCCCGTGCATAATGGGCCGGAGTCTCTATTTATTTGCTCTTTTTAGCAACTCGAGTAATTTATGTAGTGTGTGATCCAGGCATTGTGCGCAGTTTCGCATCGTTCTGCCAGACACACCAGCGCTCAACAAGTCCAAAGAAGTGCGGTGTGTCTACTTTTACTTGTGCCGACGCTGCCAAGAAATCTTTGCACGCGACCTCGATTATTAGCGAGAAAAAACCGCGCGTCTGCGGTTGCGCGAACTTGGACGCGAATTTTAAACAATGCCCATTGTAGAACAAGACAGACGCTCTCTCTCTCTCTCTCTCTCTCTCTCTCTCTCTCTCTCTCTCTCTCTCTCTCTCTCTCTCTCTCTCTCTCTCTCTCTCTCTCTCTCTCTCTCTCTCTCTCTCTCTCTCTCTATCTATCTCTCTTGTCTCGAAGCAGCTGTCCAATAAGCCTTTGTGCTCGCTTATCAGCTCGTTCTAGTATCCCGGCAGTTTTGGAATTTCTACAGCCAATTTCGTAGTTCTCCGCTGAAAGAAAATTCCAATAAAGGCGGACACGCTCCACGGTGGGCTAGAAATCCGTTCTTCTGCGACCGAGATTGAATTTTTGAAGAAATTTCCGATGACTCGGCAGAAAATATTTCCAAAAGAAGCTGGTCAGTATTCACATTTCTATAAATTTCAATGGAAAAAATTGAAAAAAAGATACACATCTGAATGTTTTGGCTGGTGTTGAGATGAATTTAACGACCTATTATGCTATAACCCCTTTTGGAATAACTCTAAAATAATTTTGGCCAGAAAAACGGGACCGTGGAGCGTGTCGCTCCACAAAATGAAGCACTTACAGCTAAGGGAAGCTGTCGGGGACTGTATCAGTAAAATTACAGATTCAGAAGAATTTTGATAGAGGCAACCGAAAAAGCTGGCGGCCGTAGAAACGCGTCGAGTGAAAATCGTTCAGGCCGATTTGTGCAAGCTAATATATCACTAGGGGAATGTTGATTCCAAGAACGAAAGCTCACCCTCGGTACAAGGCTCCTGTGTAAGTTCGAAACGGACTCAGTGCATTATATTTCGAAGGTTGCGATGGAAGCACGCGAGGCGGTATGGGGGTCGATTCTTATGGAACGCAGCCAAATACGGGGAATTTGATCGGGAAATAGAGGTACGAGTCGGTCTCGCGGACGCAGAAGTAACGGTGGATAGTAATAACGTAGGATCCAGGCACGGCTCTCTCGCTTTTGCTTTCCGTTGGAAACTGGCCCTTCGGCAATGTCAGAGTGACGCATTAAGCGCAAGGGTTTCCTTAAAACAGAAGCTTACGACTTGGCTTCTAAGTTCCACGGGATCGACCGGCTGTTCTCTCTTTCGCCCGAGAACGACGCGTTTGTTTCGCCTTTTAAGCGTAGTGCAACTTATTGCTCGATGACGATCACCCTCGTCGTGAAGAAGAGAAGATTCTCTTGTGCAATACCACTTTCAATTTTCATGATTTTATCTCAGAATTTGATCACTTTCAACTCTGGAACGCAATCCAATCAATTCTCCCTGAATTTATTCTTGAACGAAGAGACTGAAGTTCCTTTTCGTAACGCAGTTCTTCAGAATCATACTAGTAGGGTCTCAGTATACATTGACAATATAATTAGCTTAGTCCCACGCGTTAAAATTCCTCGAACATTTCCATGTGCATTTATGTGTGCTCAAACGAATTAGTAGAATATCCTGCACGATGTCAGACGTCACGGACGACCAATTTAGAAATGGATACTTCATTGTACCTTTTTCCGTGCATTGTTGTGCACTCAAACAAGTGAGTGAATTTAATCGAATATCCTGCAAGTTGTCGGTTTAGAAGTTCAGAGTATCATTTCACCGGGAAATGCTTGGATGCCGTCGAAAAACACATCTGGGCGTTTTACTTTCAATTTTGTTGGTTCCAGCAGCTAGGCGAGAGGAACAGGGCTAAAAAAATATTGATTGTCGCAGACAAAAGGTACAGCCGGATGGAATGGCTCAAAGTCCGAACGGAGATCCCTTTTTTCCCGGCATTATTCGCCGTGGACGACCACTCACACGTTTCACTACAATTTTATCCTGAATTATCTTTATCGTCGGCTCACCAACATAGGCTGTCGCCATCGACCGATAAGTCTGGGCTGTTGGCATTTTTTAAAACCCTTTTCCTTTTTGCTAGCTAACCCAGATGCCGTCGAAAATCCTTCCCTGGGTGCATGCACGTTGGATCAATGCCGGGGGCAGCTTGCGTTGCTAATCACGTGGTGCTGAAACAAAGATAATTAAAGGGGCGGGGAATCGAGCTTCGAGAAAGGTGCTAGGATTTTCTAACACCTACGACCCGCGATCCCTATTCGCAAACACATTGTAAGCTTTTTTATCGAGCGGTTTCTAAGCTTTACTGTCCGTAGTTTCATGTACCCGCACTGTAGAATCGGTTACGCAGCCTATTCGACTCCGGAAAGATTGAAAATAAAGTTTCGCGCGTGTAGAATACCCTGGTAAAAGGATTTTTCGAAACGCGGAGAAATTGCAAGTTATAACACTGCAAACGACTGCGCGTCACGTGAGATAAATGTTATCTGGAAAGTTTAATCGCGTTTTTCTCGGGGCCATGCTCGCCGACCTTGTTGCTGCGTTCTTTGGAACTCTTCGACGTTCAACTTTTGAAATTTCTACACATTAGTCTTCATAAAATGAACGAAAATGTATGATCTTCTTGATGTTACAATCCGTTCAACTTTTATTGATGGGCGAAGTTGACTCTTTGGAATGCCGTAGTTTCCTGATCTTCCCAAATTATTGAAAAAATTGTTCGATACATTAGGAACAGTTCATTGTGGTTTAAGTTGTACAGATTTTTTATTCATGATAAATCTTCATTCCTTCTAAGGAGTTCCTCAAGTTTCCCCAGCGAAATCGATGCGTTCTTTTCGCCGGATAAACAAGCGATAAAAGCAGGTGCGTTCCCAGGTAACACCATTAAGCGTTTATACAGCCTTACTATTGTGGAATGCAGTATTCGGTATCGTTTCCTGCGTCATTGTAGCCACGCACATAGTACACCCTGTATCGGTGACTCCTTTCTCGTCGTGGGAAACCGTTCAGAATACAAATGACTGCGTGACTGAGCATGTCCTCTTCGTTCTCTCGCGACAAACAAACGCGCGGCCCGATCCTTGAAAACGAATTTTCTTTCTTCCGCCGGTAGCACGGGGAATATTTCCCCTGGAAAATTTTGCGGCGGTTCGCGCGAGAATTTTCGTGTGGCAAAACAAACGCTAACGGCAATTCAGAAAAAATTATGGCTCGGCGAAGGGCTGATCTATTTTCGCGTGTGGTTAAATGCAGTCGAACGGGGCCGTGGTCATTCATGTTTTTCCATTGCCAACGTAATCGCGACTCTTCCGCGCAATTTTCACCCTTAATGCGATCCCGCGTGCCAGCCAGCAATTTTGCAAATGGTCAATTAACGTGACCCGCTCTCCCGACGGATGCATTAAATGATTTCGTTGACTCAATTACGCGATTAGACGTTCGAAGATGCGACGGAATTCAGGCGAAAGTGAACGAAGGACCTGTAGTTCTTAAATTTAGGGCAGATGAACTTGGACCGGTGCCTAGATCGGACCTAACTAAGCGATCATAGTTAATTAATATCACCGGGAATGCTGTCAGTGTTTTTCTTTCACAAGATCCTGAGCTAGATCAGGTTGAGGATCAATTTATTTTATTAATAGTAAAAGTATTTTTCTTGCGTAATGTATCCAGTGATTCAGTGTAAAGAGTGGTCTAATATTAGGCGATTTTTCTCCAAGTTTTATGCGCTATTTTATGTCAAACTCGTCGAACGATTAATGTGTCTAGCAATTTTACAGAAGCGTGTACCCACTGTGCAAAATAGAATTAGAATATAGACGATTTTTATGTTTCGTGACGGTTCGAGATTTGCAAATATTTATTTTTCCTGCCCGACTGTTGTACACTAGAAGGTGTTGGTGAGAAAACGTTACAGAGACACACGGAATCGACAGGTCGGAAAACGTAACGCGATGTGCCAATGCCGAACATTCGTAGTTTTCTAAGTTCTGCTTCTTGAGTGCGCGTTAATAAGGTTCCCAAACCGTTGAAATAAGGGGAGTTTCTCCACCCCCACAAGGGTATGGAGAAAGTTTCCTCCCCCAAAACAACTGCATCCGGGGACTTCACTCTTAAGGGGGCCGGCAGGCATTTGGCCTTGACTGTCACGCTATGTTACGCTGTGCCCTTTTTTCTAGACATTTTACGTCTTAAATAAGAAAGTAATCAATTAAAAATGCATACCACCGTGTTTGTACATGTCTTTGCTACGTCTGTATGGAGCCTTTTTTTCGATACGAACACTAAATCTCTCGAAGTTAAGAGAATCTCTCAGCGGCAGCCATCTTGTGACGTCATACTTGCTTCAGAATTCGAATTTTCTGCCGAATATTACAAATTACTCCACAATGAGGTAGAAATTCGCAATTTGGGCTCCATACAGACGTAGATTGGATTTTTAGGAAACACAATTGACCACTTCTAAACTGCTCATTGCAATATTGAATCGGCAGTCTGTCTAGATTTTGATCCTTGCATACGTATATGGATTTCAAACCATGCCGGCCTCCTTAAGGATACTGCAACGGTCGGGCCGAGGTTCTGGCAATCGTCACTTAAATGACTAAGCCCTCAACCCGACCTCCCATGGTACGCACTTGAGAAGGATGGAATTTTCCCGTCCGAAAATTCTCACGTTCCCACGCACCATGGTCGCTACAGAGATGTTCTTTTGAGTTCGAACTACCGCAACAAACGTTGCCAAATACAATTATATACAAAACTGCAAACAATTGTAGATTTCACAACTGCATAAAATCCAAGTGAACTAACAAAGGTTTCCAGTTTATTTCGCAGATAACGAGTTAACTGGAGACTGTATTCCCAACGATACAAATAAGTACTCATCCAGAAAATGAATAGGACGCGTCGAGAGTCCCGTCGATGATGACAGAAACGGCGAATTGGAATTAGAGGAAGGTTCCTCCTCCTTGAAAATATTACAAAAGAGCCTGGTGCGTAAAGTTTTCGGATTTATTGGCCTGTCGAACGTAGCCGAGAAAATTTGTGCGCCTGCCTAGACAATGAGAGACATTATTGCGTAGCGGATTAAGGCGGACGGCACCGTTAAAAATGACTCGGAACAAAAAAATCTCTCGTCCTATCCAATAAAGAGCTGGAACATTTTCTGGGCGTTTTGAGCTAGCGTTTTTTGCGCCCGACTTTGTCAAACATAAACCCTTCATACGTGGGGCAATTAGCGTCGCAAGTTTTACGACGTTCTGCTGTGCAAATCGTGTTGGTTTTTCTTCTTTATTTCTTTCTGTTGGTTTTTACTGGGAGTCCGGGCTGGAAAGTTAATTTTTGCTCTAGATTGAGTGTGCCGAATGTGCGCACAGACGTTGTAATTTGTCGGTGCCTGTCCGGTTAAATAATTACTTTGATTTTATGTGATGAAAATCCGATTTAGCTGTCGAGTCGTTAGTCAACGTGTTAATGAAACTTCGCATTTAAACAGATATATAAGGGTGTACAAATCATAATGTTCGATCGAAATAACTATTGATTTGTGCAAAAAAAATTGCTATTAATCCTGCATTGTTCGTGACAGAAATATTTAAGTACGTATAGAGTTTCACGGAGGTCATTTTTAAAGTTCTTGAAGATTTTGTGAGACATCGAATAGCTTACCAGGGAAGAACCCGTTTTGCCAAAGTTTTAGCCCTATAGCTCGCTTGTGAGGATAGTTACGGGAAACAAAAGAAGAACCAATTTTTTCCCCGTTTTCCTATCTAATTGCATTTAAAAATTTCAAAAAAGAAATCTGACACATTTCACATATCGAACTACACATTCGAGAATTTTTTCCGATTTTTCAGTCATAAAATCCAGCAGTAAAAGATCGTATGTGCGATCTATGATGAATAAGTTCCTCCGTCAGGTGCCTAGAGTCAACAGAGTTTGAAACGAAGAAGAATTACGGATAGATCAGAGTTTGAGAAAGTACTAAAACAGATTCTTGGGAGATTGTTTACCCGTCGCCCGGGAAACGAATCGGGAGAGGTGATTTCCCCCTTGTTTTGCCAACCGCATCTCCCCTGGATCTGCTGGCAATATGTGGCCAGGTATACAGGGTGTCCCGGGTTTTAATGGATAAACTTGGGGAGCATATCCTACAAATGGAAATAAGAAAAAAAAATATTATTTGAAGTTTGCTCAGAAACGCTTTATTACAAAGTTATAAGCAAATAAAGGTAGAATTGATGACGGCGGATTTTACTTTACTGAACATTGAAAGGTCGAACGTGTTTATCGGATTATTTATTTCTACTTCTAAATGAACCCAAATTGCGTAATTGCCGATGAGTATTAATAAATACAGAGGGATGAGGTACTCTTCTTCTAGGAAATCTGCGTTCGTACCTTCTTACAGCAGCTCGGGAATTTCCGTCACAAAATCCGTAGATGAAATGAATATCAGCGTATTCCTTATTTGAAAACACTCCAGGCATTTTCAACGCGTATTCTTGATCGAACTGGTCGTTAACACTAAAAGCAAATCATATCAAAATAGTAAACATGACATGAATAGACAAATAAGATAAACACGTTCGACCTTTTAATGTTCAGTAAAGTAAAATCCGCCGTCATCAATTCTACCTTTATTTGCTTATAACTTTGTAATAAAGCGTTTCTGAGCAAACTTCAAATAACATTTTTTTCTTATTTCCACTTGTAGGATATGCTCCCGAAGTTTGTCCATTAAAATCCGGGACACCCTGTATAAATATTTCTTATACGAAATGAGGATCGTATCGTGCGGCCTGTGTTCTGCCAGAGCCAGTGGTTCGTCTTTCCGAACCTACGCGAACGACCTACTGCCTTTTTATTATCACCTGTGCTGTCTGGTCGGACAATACGAGCCAGCTGCGAACGCATCTGCCTGCGGCTTTGTTGACCAGCGGATGGCATAAGAAGCCATGAAAACCGTCGGACTATAAACAAGGATCACCGAGGGTATCAATTTTCGAAAATGACTTCCTCGGGTCGAGCTTTTCTTTCTTCGAAACCGGGCAGAATTGATCGAAAGCTGCAGCTTTTAAGTGGGAAGACGGGAATTCATCTAATATAAGTGAAACGTTGCCCGGAGCCCTCCAGTGATTTCCATTAGGCCAAATGGAGGCTGGAGAATTTTATTTACCAGCTCCTAATAGCGCGCTTTATCATTACATTCGAATCTAGCCGAAAGAAATGACGTAAATACAGAATTGAAACATTGCCCGGGGCCACTGATTTCCATTAGGCCAGATGGAGGAATTTTATTTACCAGTTCCTAATAGCGCGCTTTATCATTGCATGCGAATCTAGCCGAAAGTAATGTCGGAAATAGGTATTAAAGGATTCCTTGGGTGGAAGTGGAGGAAAAGTGTAGAATACAATTTGTTCGTCTTAGTTGTAGAGGAAATCGAGTTTCAAAGTCCGTGCGGAGAAGTATTTGCGGGAAGGGGAAACGGACAGCCATGCACAGACGCGTCAGACGAATTTCTCAAACTCGATTTCCTCGAGTACCATGCCGCAGGAACTGCGTTTATCCGAGCATGATGGACACGAGACGGTTCCGATAACAGAATAATTTGTCGTTCGCTCCTAATGCATGTTTTAAACAGACGAGAGTGTAAGGCTTAAAATGCATGGCAACAAGTTTCTACAAAAACGTGTCACAAAAAAAAAATACAAAAGTTAATATACCTAAAATGTGATAGCCAGACTACAGATCTTATTTTATTATAGCAAAAACGAATAGGTGCAATTTAAAAGTTAACCCTCCGTGGGGAAATTTCACTTTTAAATCCTTTCAAACGGAAACTGTGGTGTCGCGTCGATCCCGGAATTGGGACAAATCGTATCGCGACTAGGTAAAGGTTTAACGGCGAATGATTGTATTGTCAATCTCCGGAGAACAGGTCTTTATTGCGATATGGCAAGACTTGGCTTGCTGTTAGAATCTCGGTTTTTGAAACAGTTCTGAATTGGTTACAATCGTATAGGCACTAGGAAAGCTCGGATGTGGGTGTGGTTTTAGGAAGTTGTCTATGATTGGTTGAAGGATGTGTTTTTGGAAGGTGTTGAAAGTGGTTGAAAATTAGGAAGAGTGGGAGTAGAAGGCACATTTGGTTACAGGCGGCTACGGCTATAAAACTATAAATCCAGGTACTAGAATGGTTCGCGGTTCAGCATGTGCTAAGTTATTTTCTGATTTCCCACTACGCTAAATTATGCCAGATTTTTTGTGACGGTCATGGTCATTATGCCGCGGATGGTTAGTTGACATTTGAATAAGTATTGTCATATTTTTTGAGATTTTTTGAAAGCCTCAGTACAAAAATAAGTATACCTATGATGGGTAGAGTACGCCAACCTATTATTTTGAGCTTGTTAAAATTATTAAAGTAAGAATGAGTCTATCAGTGTCTCGAAAATGATACAGACAATTTTGATTTGGCATAAAATCTTCGGTATAGTGATCAGAAACGTTACAACTTGTGGAACCAGTTTCATTTGACACGAAAACGGTCTTCCTCATACTTTCTTTGATTTCGCTCGCCTTATCACCTACGATAATCGAATTCTCTTGTTTCCGACGTCCCCAGCAGTTTCATTCAACGCGTTTCCCTTTTCCTCGGCATCGGAAAACCCGTGGAACATGAATGAAGGACTATTCCGAGCGTTCATGTTTAAATACTACGTCGAAATAAAGGCTAAAGCCTTTCCAGTGCGGGCTCTAACCGCGTTATGAATGATCCACGGCGGTCAAGTACTGTGTGCACGGTGAAAATCGATGCGCGCCCTCGAAGATTATAAATATTTATTCGTGCGACGGTTCGCGGGCTTTTCAACTATAATAGCGCCCTCCCGCGGATATTTATATCAGCCTCGTCGATGGAATTTATTCGGCCGCGATCCTTCCCACGGATAATTCAAGCGCTTGATCAATTTCCGTGCGAACACGACCGTTCTTTCCCTGGACGATCTCATGGTGAGCTTTATGGAGTTTTCGGATTTTTATTCGTCGTTGTTTTATAGCCACGAGACTCTGGCAGTGAATTTTCTTGACGTCCTCTGCGAAAATTGCATAATCGTATAAGTTTAATGGGTATACTGATCGATGCTCGCGCAGAAAAGTGACTACAGTAAAGTCTTGATCTAAGTCGAACGGGGCTACACGATCTTAGTCAGTTCACCATCCCCTCCACTGCGGGGCATATTCCCGCGAGGGGCCAAGAAGCTGCCTCGGTCGTCGAGCAGTATAAAGTGTAAACATGCCGCGTAATCCGATACCGGCTCGGGTATATCGGTGTGAACCACTACCAATCCAATTACAAAATTTCCTTATTTTTCATTATTTTTTTATGGGACTTTCAGCAACTCATCCGTGGCATTTACCTGATTAAAATGGCACTAAACTCGATATAATTAGAACTGTATTTAGTGACTTAATTGGCGGTTTGTAAATAGTAGCCCTACACGATCTATGTCACAGCACGGACCCGAGGATTGGGTTTAGATCAAGATTTTACTGTATATAGAAGATTGTATATGCAGATAATTGTTGTGCATAGATAATAGCTCACGCAGGAAATTATCCATGTAGGAAATTGCATATATAGAAAATTATACACATAACAAATCGGTCGTGCAGACAAACGCACATATAGAAAATTGTACAAGCAGATAATTGATCGCGCAGGAAAGTTTCCACGTGGAAACTTGTACGCGATAATCGTGCACATAATTAATTGCTCACATTTGCAATGGAGATTTTGGTTGCCCTCTACAGTCATTCGGGACAAACGGTTCTCCACAAGCGTTTCGAGAACTGGAATCGATATTACATCAGTTTCAAGCCCCGATTCCAAGGTACTTGTTGACGATCCTGTCGCCGACACTAGGCAACTTCCTTCGCTTTCCCGGCTCGTTGTTTCCTATCTCTCGTAGCAGAGGTCGTCCGCGAACGATTCACCTTGCTCTTGAAAGTATCGCTCGCGGAAGTTATCATCGACTTTGAAAAAGGGGATTCTGTTTGCCGCTCTTGGACGGCGCGAGTGCACGAGTGCATCGGCAAACGTTGCGCCGACAGAATCAATCTTCCCTTTGCTGCGCTTTCTAAATGTCCGGTGATTTTTTCGAAAATATTCTACCATTTTACTGTCCAGAAAATACTATTTTTTTTACCCTTCTGCGTTTGTTTGTTTTACACAGCTCTCTGCATTCGAACTGTCGGTAAGAGAAGGAAAAGTGATCGCGGATTTAAAAATAGTGCGGTGGGAACAAAAATAGTGTGATTATTATTGATAAGGCGGCTTGTAAAGCATATCATGAATGTGCAAGTAGTTAATGGAGTGAAACGGGTTAATATTTCTTTTCTCATTCAAAGCGGCAACTAGTTACGGCTACGACGCTTTACGAAATGAACGAGGGTAATAAATTTTTGTTTCGAAATTAATAATGCTTGTTCTTGTTCCTTTTTCCCCGACACTTCGTGTATTTCGTTGGAGGGAGTTTTACGAGTGCGGTGAGCTGTGCAATTATGTATGAAGGAAAATATACAGTGACCCCTGAAAATAAGGAACATGTTAATCTGCATCGTTCTTCTCGCTTCTGTGCGTTGTACAGGTCGTACTATTAACATTAGTGAGTCAACCACCTTGTATCAATAATATTCTGTAAAATGTCATGGCTTGAAATAATTACCACCGACATATTGTTTCTTTCATCTTAATATAGAGTTCCAACTTTTAACATAAGCTAATCAGTTATGATACGAAACCATACTGGCTTGTTGAGCGTTAAAGTATAATTGAGCCAAGGCTTTTAATTAATGTTTAACCTTCTTCGTGTAAAATTAATGACTTTGCTATACCTAAAATAATCTTATCAATTTTCTTCCAAGCACCAATAAAAAAAGATTATGCTATTCTGGACAATTTATTGGTTTTCGAATCAAATTGTTTTCGCTATTGAAAAATTTATTAACTCCACACTGGGTCGTTTATGTCGACGACTAATTTTATTACTGTTCTTAAAAAAATTTATAAAAATCCTGAAACACATATAGAAATTCCTATTTTATTGCGTAATCGTTGAAACGTCAAATGTTTAAAGTATTAATGGGCAAAAAATAGTGAAAAGAGTGAAATTTCGTTGCGGACATAGAAGAACCAGGTTGCCCGCGGAGAGTTGAGATGCAATTTGTAAAGGAATTTATTAAGATTTTTCGAAAGCTTTTGAGTACAAGCCAGTGAGAGAAGCTAATCGATTTGGCAAATGTACGGTCTAATTGTCCACAAATCACTTTAATTCCCTTCGAGCCTGCAACCGAATATGCATTTCATTCGTATTTCATCTCGTTCGAAACCATAGGCGTCGGTAAAGAATTTCCTGGTTGTTTCCGAGGAAAGTCGAAGGTTATTTCGCGTCTTTCAACCCTCGAGCTAAATGTGTCACGGTTGGTGTAACGCCGGAGTAACGTTCGCAAGCTTTTCCACCGGGGACACTCCGGCAAAAAAGAGAAAGAGAGAAAAAGAGCGAGGGTGGAAAAAAGCAGAATTTTGCAGCCGGAGAAGCGGCCGGCCAGGAAATCGAGTTCCGACTACGGCCCCGGCGATAAACTCAGGAAGTTGTTACCTTTTCGGGTAATAGTCTTTCGGCTAACGGGGCAGAGCGTCGGAGATAGTCGCGATGTTGTGTGTGCATTTCCGCAGGATATTAATGCTGGGCAAACTGAAACGCGTGGCGAACTTAAAGGCAAACAAGTTTTGCGGCCGCTGGAAAACGCTCTTCGCTCTTTCGCGCGCGCGAAACGTTGTTTCCGGAAGGCGCACACAGCGCAAAACGGGGACGCGATGCATGTTCGCGAAAATGACGCAAAAACTGGTTTTGCAACGGGGACGTTGTTACATCCTGTACAGCTTCTGCTCGCTTTGGCCTAACACGTAAATTCTCTGACGCTCAAACAGTCTCCACCTACCAATCTCATTCACGATTGTAAGGCTGCTATGGGACAGTGCATCGTACGATGCATCCTCGAGGTTCGTTTTACAACCGGTTCATTCTCATGTGATGTAACTAGAGTTGTCATTTTTTGAGAACCTGCGAGGTGAATGAACGTATTCTGCTTTCGGAAAGTATTCACGATGTGCATTCAGTATCAATTGATTTATAGAACTGTACTTTGAATCGCCTGTAAGTGACGCAAAATGACTCTTGATTTGGATTGCAGTTTCAATGAAGCGCAAAGCTGTGAGACACTATATTCGACTCGCTAAAATCACAAGAAGGCGACATACATTTTCCGTTCAACTTCCGTGACTCGCAACTATCGCAGAAAATTTGTATTACTAGTACTATACAATTTCCTTAAGGGGGTCGGCATTTGGCCTTGACTGTCATGTTATGTTACGCTGTGCCTTTTTTTCTAGACATTTTACGTCTTAAATAAGTAAGTAATCTATTAAAAGTGCATACCACCGTGTTTGTACATGCTTTGCTACGTCTGTATAGAGCCTTTTTTTCGATACGAACACTAAATCTCTCGAAATTAAGAGAATCTCTCAGCGGCAGCCATCTTGTGACGTCATACTTGCTTCAGAATTCGAATTTTCTGCCGAATATTACAAATTACTCCACAATGAGGTAGAAATTTGCAATTTGGGCTCCATACAGACGTAGATTGGATTTTTAGGAAACACAATTGACCACTTCTAAACTGCTCATTGCAATATTGAATCGGCAGTCTGTCTAGATTTTGATCCTTGCATACGTATATGGATTTCAAACCATGCCGGCCACCTTAAATACAGGAATTGTCTTAAGTATTTATTGAAATCCATACGTTGTCCTAAAAGTTTGTTTCTTTTTCAATTAACGCGTTCAGGAAGAGCATTTTGCGCAAAGATCCGCAGTCTATTGTAATTAGCGGAACGCGTGAAAAAATGGAACAAGGAGAAATGAAAAAGGTTCCGAGGAAGTTGCGGAATTCCCGGTCGATTTAAATACGAATTGTGTTCGGGGGCGATTCTTGTAACTGGCTCGAAAGCCAGCCTGTCCACGGTGGAATTCGAGGTTCGCGGACGATCGTAGATATTCCGTCGCGGACAGCAGCGGGATTCTTTTCGGGGATGCATCGGCGGCTGCGAGGTCCCTTTCTCTCGAATTCAGGTCCGCCGGCCGGCTGTTCGCGTTTCTACGTGTGCGCACATCGGACTGGGAAACTGGGTCGGCGTCTCTCGAAGGTGGAATAAACAAATAATGGAAGGAATATAAAGCCCGAACGCTGCACCGCCGACCGAAAGCAGAAGAAACGCACTTTGCCGGGCGATTTCGGTGCACGCGTGGGAGTTCACTTGTTTTCCATGTCGAAAAATAAGGTTCTCGCTGCTTTCTCTCTCTCTCTCTCTCTCTCTCTCTCTGCCTGGACGGAGTCTCAGTTCAACTATCGTCCATATTTTCAGTTCTCTCTCTCTCTCTCTCTCTCTCTCTCTCTCTCTCTGTCTCCAGTTTTCAGGAAATATATCGTCAGGGAAAAACCGAAGGAAAATTACTGCAACGTTGGTCGCTCGGGAAAAACGTTACGAAATTCCATGAAAATGATCACAAATTCGTCAGCTGTTATATCAACTGACACGCGACACGTGGAATTGATCGACATTCCATACACACACACACACGCGCGCGCGTACACCGACGAACAGTACAATACACAATGCCACCAACCTCGCGCGCGTGTGTGTAACGCGCGGTATTTGCGTGCGAAAGTATATCTTGTTTAGCAGAATTGAGAACCGTGTTGTGCAACCCGGCTAATTAGAGCTTCCGGATGACTGCTTTGAAACCGTGTTCATTTAAGGCTCGCGCGCGCTATCGAAATTTAACGTGCGCCCGTTTAATTCGTCCGAGCCGATCAAACGCGGATTTATCAAGGGACGGATTCACTTCCTTCATTTTATCCTAATTCCGCCGGAGAGCGCCGGATCGAACGCCTCCAGCCTCCCTCTTGGCAAACTGAATGGGCGCACGGCCGTCGCCTATCCGAGGCTGAATTTTAACCCTTGAATGATAGTATACCGTTCCCTCAAAAACGTGAGCTGTCACGGTAGAATCTTCCTAAAAATTTCGTAAGAGGTGCTTATGTTCGAAAGAATCTAAAGAGAAGCAATTAATATAAAAATGATTTGGAAAGGCACTAAAAGTATCCCCACTACCGAGTATACCACGTGAGGGGCCGCAAAGCTCGAGAGACGTCGGACGTCGAGGCGCGTAAACATAACACGGCTCGGGTATGTGTCCTGGACGATACACGACGCGTATCACGATACACGTGTTGTTAACATATATCGAGAATTCACTGTAGTGTGTTGTCGTATACTCTTCAGGGTGTCGAAAGCATTCTAATACTACCCTATACGTTCCTCTTCGTTGCTGGCTTTACTCTTCAGAGAATTAGATACGCTTCGTCGCTAATAATTGCGCACTTTTGATGCACAATACTATGTTTGACATTTGGCGACGTATGAAGAGCACTTACTCTGCCAATACCCAAAATTTTCTACGACGTTCAGTAACGTCAAATTGCCAGCAAGAGCAGACAACAAATTTTTAAGACAAATTGTAAGAACGTACCCAACTATTGCAATCCGAGTTCAGCACTTCTCTCAACCCTTCAGGGTTTACTCAGATCCCGAAGTATCTTAGGACCTTCCTAAAATTCTGCACAAATTTTCTCAGACACTTTTTACACTAGGTTTACGGGACACGCTTTAATATTTTTAATTTAGGATTATTGAGATTGTAAAGATGCATTCATGGGGAATTATTCAGCAAATTTATTTCTTTGGGTATTGCGAAGAAATGGCTAAAAATTTGGATAGACACGTTCCTTTCGTAAAGTAATGTGAAATAGGACTGAACAGTCCAAATATTCTGAAGGAGAAGAACCTTAATATTTGCTACTATCGTACAGTAACGGGGGTTACTGTGTAGAAATTTTGTTGGAGTTATGAGGAATCCCAGGACAGAGGAACAGTTATCTTCTGTTTGGAAGCCGCATGCTAATAGTTATTTCTACGGTCCGTTCGGACGATTTTAGTTGAACACTTCCAGAGGATCTAGTGCAGCGTCCGTCGGAAAGCAACACTTTTCTGTTTGTTTGTTGGTCCGAACACGAGAGGCAAACGGGAAAAAAAGGATTGAGCAGAGCAGAGCAGAGGCAACGGTGGAAAAACGGGTATCGCTGGCTCGCAATCTCGTGTGTTATTCGAAACTCGTAGCGAGACCGCGGGAAGTGCTCATAAAATGGTTACAAGCGATCGTAGCCGCCTTTTTCCAAAATTCATGCCTTGAATTTCTCGATTCATGGGGAGAGGAGAGAAGGAAACTGGGTCAGCGCGTCTCAAAGGGAGGTCGGTCTCCGGGTTCCAAGGTGAATCGTCGAAGTTAAAGCGAGCGAGATAGTTGCCGAGGGTGAAGGAACGAGGCCGGAGAGCGTAACAGACCGGAAGGGCGTGGGTGATGGTTGAATGATCGAGAAACCATGACGAAATTCCCTACACAGATTGTGTTCCTTTGTCGGTGCCACGTGCCGCTTCTGCCCGATAGAACCGCCTTTGTCGACCCAGACATTAGAGCCTAATCAATCATTGCTTTTCGTTAATCAGCGATCGGACCGGACCACAACCACACACAGCCTCCTTTGCCTATTGAATATCAACCCAGTTTGCTTCAATATATGTGTCGCGGTAAAAATACAGTTTTTTCTAAATATACGTGTTTTCGTCTGACTAGGCTCGATATTTTAGCAACACGGAGGATATTTTTCTTCTATACTGAATCGGAAATCGAAAGCGAAGTTCATCTTAATTTTCAAGATGTTTCAGAAACTTGGTGCATTTAGGGGGTATCCTGGTTTTTCATTTTCATTAAATTCGCAAGATATCTGTAACTTCATTTATTTTGACTCCGATCAGTAACATAACTTGTGTAATTTCGATTATTTTTACTATCAGATACCAATAAAACTGCAAAATCCCGTCGCAAGAGGTTCAATGGTTTTTCCCAAAACAATCCAAAAAGTTCATGCAAAAACAGCCACGAAGACCAGAATAACCGTTAACGGCTGTCTGTAAACATTCTTTATACAAGTTTGTGTTTATAATATTACAAAAAAAAAAGAATACACAGTTATATGTAAGAGAGTCTACAGAATTATTCCTATTTTTGTGGTTGAAGCTGGGAAAATTCTTAAAGTTGAAAATTGATCAAGCGGATATAAAAAGCCAAGAAGAAGTTTTGAATATGTTTTTGGATGTTTGGGCAATGGAGGAGTGGCAACAAAATTTGGGACGTACACGAGAATCCTGTGCTTTCTATGAAAAGGCGACCAACAAACCAGGCTCGCGAAGGATTCATAAGGCGAGGGTTTAACGGGTTTTCCTTCAATTAAAACTTGGTTCCGGTCCTTTTCGAAAACGCCGGCGTGTTTCTTCTGTCGGAGAAGGCCGCTTCACCTTTACAGGAAGTTCCCTCGGTGAATAGGGGTGGAGGGCACAGTGGCCAAGCAATATTTAATTAAGAAACGATACTGGTGGAATATTGAAAGTTCCGAGGTGTCCGCAGAGGTCTTCGTTGCGCGCGTGCTTTACGAGGGTTGAACTGTGCGGCCGGAATTAGGTCTCCGCTTTCAAAGTGGATGGCAAGAGGGTAACTGTCTCCAAGGTGAATTCCAAAGTTTGAAGTGCGGGAAAGATAGACACAGTGAGAGAAGGTAGGAGAGGAGAAGACAGGTTGTGTGCCAGTGGGAGGGTCGGGGCACGGGGGGTTGGAGAGGTCGGAAGGGCGTGGAGAATGACGAAATTACGAGTAGACAAGTCTCTTCTTGTCGAGTAGCCCGGTCGTTATGGACTTTCAAGCGAGAAGGGAAATTTTGTGCTCTCCTGGCGAAGGGTGGGGCGAGCCCTCGGCGTTGTTTCATTCATCGTTTAATCTCCGGCCGCGCGATTAAACGCGTGCAATTAATCCTCATTAGATCCACGGCCGTCGTTCAAACCCGTATCGACGAACGAGAACCTCGTCCTCCAGCTACAACCCTGTTTCCGCGTCGATTCGACGGAAATTAGACATGTTTCTCTTGAAGGCAGACTGCGAGGATGTCAAGCCACTGGACAAAATATTAGGTTGTTGCATACGGTTATGATTTAGAGAATCTCAACTTATTAAAACGGTTAAAGAAAGAAACAGCTATTTATTTAGCTTCCATTTCTCCCGATTGATACAGGAAATTTTTATTGTCCATAGTCAAACTATCGCATTCTGATCAAACGTCGCATTATGTTGTCGTCAATATGTTTATTTGTCCACTCATATGAAAAGCATATACGGCAGTTATATTAGTTGAAATAAACTTCACCAGAAAGTAAAATTAGATTTTCAACTAAAAATTGTATCTTACAATTGTATAATTGTATTGTACAAATCTTTTCTTTTTCAAATAAAAAAAGGTACAACATTGAAGATCAGCATCGTACCTCTAAACGGTATCTATAATAAACCTGAATTTTATTAATAGCATTTCTTGGACAGAACACTTTATTGCGTTTGTATTATAAAATCGGATATTTCATATGCAGCAACGTAGCAGTAAAACATTCTGTATTGTTGATGATTGTATTGTTCGATTTGTATTGCCCTTGTTAACACACTCTAACGAGGTGATAATATGAATAATTGACTTCGCGTGCTTCGGCGACTTCACCTTTTCATTCATTCTATGAGGAGTTGACTTCGAGTTGTTGGGTGAACAGGTTAGCTCTCCTGTCGATCTATAAATTTATAAATGTAGCACACCGAGGCGTGTTGACAACGATTAAATAAACTTGTCTTGCTGAACGAACGCGATTACCAAAAACAGATTGCGCCGGATTTGCATTGATTCAATTAATTTGCTTTGGGACGTTCTTACCCGGTTGTCCTCCTCTGGGAGAACTGTTTCAATTGTGGTGATCAGTGGTGGATTTATTCGATGCTTGATTAACAGTATAAACTGCAAGATTCTGAACGATTTTATTCATTTCTGACAAAAATTAGTGCAATTTAAGTAGAGAAATTGATCGTGTAAGTCACATATTAAATTTTTGGAAAATATCGGTACACTATTTTAAAGTTGATAGAATTATCGAAGAAAAATGAAATTTTTCGTAAAGAATCGCATAGTTACAAAGGGTTACAAAACGGCGCTTAGAAATCTTTTTTTAAATAGTAGTTCCAAAAGAGATTATTATTCCTAGGGATGAGTGCTTGATTAAGAACTAAAATTTCCGCTGCTATTCAAAAAATTCACTCAGCAATCCTCAGCTATAAATTATAGATCTCCAAAACCGCTAATATTAGGTTTCAAAAATTCGTTTCGCTTTTGATTAATGCAGCACAATGCGCAATACTTTTCCAAGAAGTAATATTAGAAGAAATATTAACAAACAAATGTTAAGAATAAATATAATCGCTTGTTAAAAATTTCTCATTGTTTTTTAGAAGAAATATGGTTATATATTAAATATGTTTATTAGATTATATTAAATATGTTTATTAGAAGAAATATTAACAAACAGATGTTAAGAATAAATATAATCGCTTGTTAAAAATTTCTCATTGTTGTACATCAGATTGTAACCCTGAAGAATAATATTCTAAATGAGTGAGATGAGGATTAAGGATAATGTTTGTGTTTCCACCACAGACTTGAAGAGTCTGATAGGTCTCAGTGCAATAGAACGTAATCGAGATAGGCGAGCAATCGAGCTGCAATATTAAATATTGATCTCGGAGAATCGAGTGGTAAGCGAAGGGGAACAGAGTATAGCAGAAATTTTTGTTTCGAAAATATCCTTCGCCGTGGACCGACTAGATAAAAAAAAACTTTGGCAGCATCTTCCAACCGATTTTTCCGTCGACTAATTTCAAGTCCTTGGTCTGATCTGGTCGCGATGGAACCGCGCGCGCGCGCTCGCGTGGGGTAAAACAACTCCGCCTCGGTTCTTGGTTTTACTGGCTGTATCTATGATAATGGCTGCCAAGAGAGTCGAATGCACGATAATGGCTGCCAACTAGAATCAAGCTCACCGAAGCCAGCCCGGTTACTATGACAGTCATGAAAAATAGAATCGCAGCCACTTGGACCACGAGTACGGTGTACTTAATCGCGCGTGATTATTTCCGCATTCGCGGCACGATGCTCAAACGTGACCGATCGTTTTTCAATTAACCCGCGTGTACGAGACCATACTCCCGCATTGCCCTAAAGGCTCCCACAGACCTGCGAGAGGGTCTTAAATCTCCCACTTCTAAGGGAAGACTTTCTATCTTGGGAGCTTCAGAATTTGCGAGCGCTATTCTTGATCACTGTGTGAGATATTTAAACGAACTAAAGTGGAAACTGTAGCCGTTCCTTCGGTCTACTTTGTGTGACTCTTTCAAAATTTTGGAGTAACAGTTGCGGATAGGAAAAATTATTTTGTGTCATTCAAGGAACATCTCACGTTTTACCTAGGGGAGTGATAGGTTGATATTGCGAGTACTTTTCTTGATCACCATATGAAACATTGAAATGAATCAAAGCGGAAATAGCTACTGCATATTGGGTTCACATAGTGGAATTTTTTCAAAATTTTGGGGTTAGGGATAGAAAAACATTATTTTATTCCATCCAGGTTTATTTGTCAAAAAAGAAATTAAGGTAAAATCCAGCAATAAAAATTACTGGATGATATTCTGGAAATATGGTCGAGTATGTAAGAATTTTTTGGAATCGTTTAAAACTCGTAAACCGAGAAAGAGAATTGCATAAAGGACAGTAGAAACGGGGTTACAAATGAACGGATGAAATATGTAACTCCTACGTACGGGTTTTAATTACTCTGTAATTTGATTGACACAGTCCCGAGACCTCCATCTAGCTATAGGTACATGATTATTTCAATTCGAACCAACCATAGTCTTGTAATCCGCGATTTTTGGATGCCGGACGCCCTCGCGTGTCCAGGATTACGAATCTCGCGACATTATTTGGAGCGGTTTCAACTGGTTCTAGCAGCGCGGCCATTCGTTTCTTATTTTTACAGGCAATCCATCATGACTGCGCGAAATCCCCCGTGACAACTCTCCATTAATGTATTCCGTGTACTGGGATTTTTTGCGGTCTCCTATGCTGCTCCCTTTAATCGTTTCGTTATCAGATCTAGAGGCGGAAAAAGATAGATAGATAGAAAGATAGATAGATAGAGAGAAAGGAACTGTGGGGGTAGAAAAGAATCAAGTAGAAAAAGTGGTGGCGGACTGTCACGTTCATCCGACTTCGGCCGAATGACTTCATTAGATCGACCGGTCGTACTCTATCGCTCGTAAACCCCGTTCGTTTGTCCGTTCGTATAATCAAGCTCGTCGGAAGGGACCGAGCATTTAACGGGTCCCCGGCTCCTGTGAAGGAGGCAACGGCAGCAATCGTGCTGTCTGTACGAAATCAAACATTAACGAGCCTCGGCTTCTTCGTCGCGTGCAATCGCCAAAGCAAATATGCTCTGCCTCGGAATCGGTTCACCGGGCTTTCCCGTTCGGTCGGCTACCTTGCGGGGATGTTTACAACTCGTCAGTAAGGGGTTCACTTGAAAATCGTTCGATCGTGCATGGGGTGGTCCGGGCGTGAATAAAAAAAAAAGAGAAGAAGAAAGAAAAGAGCCGAGGAAGTCCGCGTTTAGTTCGTGTAGGAATGGGCGACTAAAAAAATAATCCCATCGATTTGCCTTCCGAAAGAAGCCACGCCGCGACGCGACGCGACGCGTACCGGTGACACGAGGGCTCGTAAGAGAGAGAGAAGGCCGCGCGCGGCGCGAAATAGGATGGAGGTAGGATCATCCTTTAAGACGACAGCTTTAATATCGGCCTGGTGTCTTGGTGTGCGTGTGTACAGGAGGAGCAGGTGGCAGTAATCGCGCTGGAGCTTTAAGAACCGAGGGCTGGAGGCTGGAGAACGCATTTCTCGTCGGTTACGTGGATCAAGCCAGGGACGAGGACCGTTTTTGTGAAGCGACCAGCCTCTCTCTTTGTGTGTTTGTGTGTCGGGGTGTCGTGTGACGTGTGCACCCTATACACGATTATCTGTACGACGTCGGTGTGTGACGGCCGCAGGACAATCCCGAGGAAAGCCGGCCGATGATGCGGCAAGTGGTCGTGCTGGAGCCGGCTGGAAGCGTTCTGGTGATCAGACAGACTTCCCTGGGCGGCGGCGTCACCAACGGCAACACCAATTCCAACGCCGGATCCAATAACGGTCACGAGACCCATGGGCTCGCCAATCACGCCGCCGGCTCCACCATCGCCTCCAATGATCACAATCAGAACCGTATCGTCGTCGTACGATCGTCCTCCTCGACCTGCATGACCGCCACGGTGAGTCGATTATGTCGTTGCAAGGCCGCCCGCGAGCGGATACCATTCAAACTGTTCCGAAAATAACCGGTCAACCCTCGTCCCTACCTGATTTCCATAATTTAACCCTTTGGGCAGCGAACCATTCTTGTAACTGTACATTTCACGATGCTCAACACTGATCCACGGATCCATGAAGGTACTTCTTGTAAACCCATTTACCTCTTTGTTGTTTCGAACGTAAAGGCTATTCATTTTAATTGCCAGAACTTGAGTAATTGCACGACGATTTTTATAACGTGGGGTCAAAATAAACCCTGGCGCCGTCGACGAAGGGCTAATCCTTACAGTGCCGATATAACATTGCTGGCAATGTTTTTCAAAAGCGGATGACAAAATTTTTATGAATATAATTGTTTGCGAATAGACTGCGGAGTTTTATTCAAAATAAAAATAGTCTGCATCCATTCCAAGCTGCAGGAGATGCATTTATTCCTTTTCTCAATGATTTTACAAAGTTGAAAGTAATGCGACATGTTTAAATACTTTAAAAATGTCTGCCAGCTTCCATTTGGCCCACTCAATTTCGTTATAAATGTATAAAATCTGCAGTCTATTGATAAGAGTTTCGAGGGTTGAGATCGATATTATAACAGTTTTCGAGGCCCGGTTTGCGGACACCGAGCTGAATCAAATTCGATTTTCCCATTGGACGACTTCCGTTACGCTACGCGATATCCCATTCAGCTCATTCGAACACCACGCTCTGTTTTTTTCTGTCCATGACTCTCTAGCAATTTAACTCCCTATCATTAACTCGGAGCTCGCGGCAATAGGCTGTCGTATAAACGAACACCGTAGTACAGTCGTCTTTATCGGCGGAAGGGGTTTGAGTAGCTACATGGATTTTTCTTCAACGCATTCGACGGTCGACGAATGGAAGTGCAATTAGAATCTAACGACTGACATCCGATTATTACGGTCTGTTTCATGCCTCGAATTCAAAGGAGTGTTTCTAAGCTAGAACGAAATTGATCTTTTCACAGTCCTACGAAGAATTGGAAATTCAGGTGTAACAGTTTATTCCGTGTTCGACGGATCGATTTCGAACTCGACGTATATACCTTCGACATACTCTATAACTACGGTGAAATAAAAATCAATTTTCCGTTCCAATTTTACAGACCGCGAGAGCTTAAAAAGAGGCGAGAAAATCGATCGGAACACTTTACAATGCTGCAACTCGTTTAATATTTTATTTTTCTACGATTGTCGTCGCACCAACAGCGATAAGGGTGCTGGAAATATACACAGAGTTTGCACTCGATCCATCGACTAGATCATGATTTATCCTATCGAGTAAACGTTACGACATCGCAATCTCTAAGCGAAAGTAGATCGAAATCTTGCGTAATGCATTCAATTTTCATTATACTTCCGCTAAAAAAATTCGTGGACATTGCCGAGACATACACGAAGTCGCCCATGGAAATCAAATTGCGGAGAAGTTTGCCAGTTTCATGGTAAAAAATTGTTTTAACAGCCCCTACCCCGCGCAGCGTCGGATGGTGCTGCATGTTTGTCTGACGATTCTTTACGACTTTAGAGCGGTTCTCGCGTCTTTTTGCCAGGCGGACAATCACGTGTCGGCGAACGGGAACGGCAACGTGAACGTGAACGCCACCCTGAACGGTAACACAGTCGTCGGCAAGTCGTCGTCGAAGGTCGGGGTTGCCGGGGGTGGCTCAAAGTCGAGCGAAAGGAACGATCATCTGAGGAACGATCACAAGAACCAAGAGGGGATCGGAACCGGCGAATCGAACGCTGGATGTCGTCCAAGGACGAGCAAGGAAGCCGCTCACGAGAACGTCTCCTTAGACAGGAAGCTCGATGGCGCGGATCCCATCTCCGGTAAGTACTTCCGCCGTTACTCTGCTTTTACCTTTGACGGACCGGCCGATTCCGTCGTGAATTATTTATCCTGGCCCGTCATCGGCCCGCTGCCTCGCAGCCAGTCATTTTCTTTGCTCCTCGTGCACTCTACAACGAGTCCACAAAATAACGGCTCAAAACTGCTACGCAAAAGTCTCCGTCAAAATTCCGACAGGTAACCTTTATTCTAATTGTCACGAAGAACCGAAATTTTACAACTACACCGTTCTGAAAAATTCAAAGAACATTCAGTGTTACAGGAGACAAAATTGTCGATCTTTATCCTCCTGCAAGTTTCTGTAAAATAGTCTTCAAATATTCTATCTGTCTTCACCTGTGCTATTTTAAAGGGACGAGGGTGAAGTTTCAAGGTGAATTCTCTGCGTTCATGTCTCCGAACTAAATTAACTAACTTTTTCGTTACAAAACCGAGAGACGAAGCTGTTCCTCTCGATTTGAAGATTTACAAATTCATGCAAATGATCGAAATAACATCGTAACTGGAACGGGCACCAGTTGGAAGTTTCGGGGGTTCGTGACCGGTTTTCCCGGGATGAAGGTTTCTCATAACAGTTCGAACAAGATCGATATTATAGTTTTGCGAAGTTACGACTTCACGTTGTCGTTCACCTTCGATCGCAACGGAACCGGCAATCCGATTCCGATTATCCGCGGCAGACGAGTGCAACCACGTTGATTGGAGGAAATGGGGCATTGTTTCTCCGGGAGTAGTTTTATAGCAATTCCACGGGGGTAGCAGAAACCGTGCACGCGAGCCTGCGAAACGCTTTTTCCTCGGGGTATTTCCTTTAAACAGCATTTTATTTTCGCGTTACACCGAGCCACGACGGCGAGGTATTGGAAACACCGACTGGCCGCTCGAAGGAATAATTCTGGACTGGAAATAACTTCTCGCGAATTCGAGGAGAGGAACTCTAATAAAAGTTCCCGGGCAATTGGATCTCTCTCGTGACGACGGTGTACCTCAATTTATGAACCAGCAGATTAATTAAGATGATAAAACAAAGCAGAAGTTGCGCTCGGTGTCCGATTGCACGACATACAGAGAAAGGGAGAGAGAGAGAGAGAGAGAGAGAGAGAGAGAGAGAGAAGGCCGTGTGATTTTAAAGTTTCAAACGGGAGCTTCGCTATAACGACCATCACGACGACAACGACGACGACGCCATTTTGGAGCAGCTTCTTCGACAAACTATTTTGTTGTGTATTGGTAGACGTATATTTCTGGCCAACTGGCGATATCCGTTTGGATATCGAGGAATTGTGAATTCCGTCGGTGAAGCGGAGTTACCGGTGCACCGGCGCGGCGGCGACGCGCTCTTTAATTTCGTCCCCTTTAAGTCACGCATCTAAATTTCAAATGAGCCCCTCATCGATCGAATTTCGTTCGGAATCAAAACTATTTAAGCCCGCATGAATTATACATAGTTTGCGTTAACTTCTACGACGGGGGGAAACAATTACTCGTGCCTCGTATTAATGAATTTTGAGCGTCGCGACGGGTGGCGAGTGTGTCGTATCAGCCGTACAGTTTGCGACGGAATTATGCCTGTGAATTTCGCCGGGAAAAACTCCTCTGTGCTCTACGCTACACTGTGCTACGCTATGCAGTTTCGCGGGGAACCGTCGCGATCGCGTCAATTGCTTTTGTAGTGACCCTTTGCACACGGAGAACTCTCTGGATCGTCTATCAGCAATTCGAACTCGTCTGTTCCGGAAATAGTGAGTCGCGCATCGTTTCATGTGAAACACATTTTCGACTTGTCAGAATTATTGACAGAAGAAACAACACACTTTCACACTTTGACAATTCTTGTTTTGCATACAGGCCTGCGGTGTACTCGGTTTTGTTTACATGTTTGGCAACATTCGGTTACAAAAAGGCATGATTATACTTATCATTTCAAGTGCGAGGGTTTACGTCACTGTAACGAGACATTCATCCCCCCATCAGCGATAACTTTCATTATCTTCGGCACATTTGAGTACAATGTTCATTTCTCCCTCTCGAACGGAGCACTGAAACCGGAACAAA
Organism: Halictus ligatus; assembly: GCA_028454255.1. Classification (NCBI taxonomy): domain Eukaryota; kingdom Metazoa; phylum Arthropoda; class Insecta; order Hymenoptera; family Halictidae; genus Halictus; species Halictus ligatus. The sequence continues at coordinate 14,793,593 of CM052130.1, forward strand.
TTTTGTGTCCTATGAATTATGAAGAATCTCTTCGTGTTCCCTAGGAGAGGACATTCGAGGCTCTATTTAGATTTACGATCTATCAAGGAGAGCACATCCGAGCGCGAAGGGTTTAAAACAAGGAATGGAACAAAGGGGTTCATCGTTACGCATCAAGGTTGAGTTATTCGAAGTCCGGGAATCTGGTTAAACTTTCGCGAGGAAAAAAGTATCCATTACCGAGAGACCTACCCGAAACTTTTTCTCTTCTCTTTAATCCGTCACTAGCTAGCTAAAGAAAGCTAGACAGCTAGAAAGGGGAGGGAGAGAGAAAGAGAAAGAGAGAGAGAGAGAGAGAAAGAGAGAGAGAGAGAGAGAGAGAGAGAGAGAGAGAGAGAGAGAAAGAGAGCGTATAATTTTCCACTGCTCCTCCTTTTCGTCCTTTTTCTCTCCGAAGTTTTTAATATTTTTTTTTCCCGCGCCAGAAACACCGACGTCACGTGTTCCTCCATTCTGTCGCCGTCAAACGCCACCCTCTTTATCGCTCGGCTCTCTCCCCGTCCCCAGAATTGAATATATGCACGCGGTTATGCATATGCAGGCCTAGTTACGCGCCGCGGCAGAAATACATGGTCGGTTCAATTCTTTCGGAAACATTTTCCGAGCGAGTTCGCCCGCGTTTTCTCCGCTTTGGATCGCGGAAATACCGGCGCGGCGCGTCGCACAGTGGTGCCAAATGGCCAAAAAGCGGCAAAAAATCTGTAAAAACGAAACTATCCAACGAATTTGTTCGAAAATTTGTGGAGAGTTTGCCACAGGTACAACGCTTATTTGGCAAAAAAAAATTATTGTAAAAAGTTGTTAACATTAAGTAATATGGGCTAATCGAAAATCTCTGTTTTCTGCCCATTTTTTATTTATGGAAGCATACAACAAATACTTTGATAAATTTTGGTCTGTAACTAATCGTTTTGGCAAGGTGTAATACTGATCTAACCTTGTGCAAAGTATCATGAAACCCTTCGAGACCCTTTCGCCGCAATTTAAGTGTAAATATCAACTTTCAGAATTTCCAAGAGTGAATCGTGCGCAAGTTACGATTATTTGATGTTCCAGGTGAAATTTTTTAGGAATATTTCTAAATAATAAAGAACAAATATTTAATAACAATATTTTTCTCTTACATAAATTATTTTTATAGCGTTCATTGGAGCACAACCAAAAAATACCTGTTGCATTTTTGCGATAGTGATCAAGTGAACGAAAAGTTTGTTTATTTAACATAAAAAATTGTTATTAAATATTTTTTTTGTATGAATGTCTCATTTCTTTATTATCTGATATATACTCCTTAAAAATTTCACCTGAAACGTCAAATAATCGTGACTTCCAGGCGATTCATTTCTGGAAATTTCGAAAGTTGATATTTGAACTGGCGGTGAATTATAACTTGCTATTATAACTTGTTATAACTATTATAACTTGCCAAAACGATCAGCTCCAGTTCCATATTCCGACATAAATAAAATTGAGCGTCTTTTGGAAAATTGTTTTGCCAGTTAATAGTTGAAGGCATTTGCAATAACCCATATGATTTGTACACCCCTAAGTATTCAATTATAGGCGGAGTAATTACATAACTATCGTACTGAAAACTGATGAATTCCCAGGAGCGAGGAAATAGTTATTTACCACGCGTATATCTTTGTAAAAAATTTTTTTTCCAAAAATCTGACTTTGGCAGATCATGCACGCACTATTAGGCTATACAGAAATAATTCTTTTTTTATAAAAATCGAAAATTTTTTGCCGCCTTGGCACCACAGTGCGTCGTTGCTYGGTGGTGAGCTGTTAGGAGGGTTGCAAAACCGGGGGGTTGATCCAGATGACAGCGCGGCTAGACACGAACTATYGGAAAACACACGACATTATAACCTTTCCCGGTACGGGGACAATCGCGGAAGTTTTTCGGTGGAGGGGGTGCTACAGAAAGTGAAAGAGAGAGAGAGAGAGAGAGAGAGAGAGAGAGAGAGAGAGAGAGATGAAGCGAGAGAGGGAGAATGTTCCACCTCCGTAACGAAACGCCAAGAGCTATTTGCGTCGAGAGCAGAAGGGGGAGGGGCGTTGGAGAGAGAAAAAAATGTTTTGCTTCGAATCTGCACGCATGCAGGCCCGCGTATAATGCTTTTACAGAAAGTAGGACAGGCTGTTTCGATCTTGAAACCAACCCTCCTCTCTCGCTCGCTCTTCGACAAACACACTCTCTTTTTCTCTTGCACTCTCCTCTCGCTAGAATTTCACGATCCGATGCGTTTTCGACGCGGTGCACGCGTCGTGCAAAATATTCGCGACTAGACGAACCCTCTTCAACCAGGAAAACGCAAGGAGCCAAGCGCAAGGGGTGCAGCACGAGTCGATACTGACACGAATTCCCACGCGACCGAGCTTTCGTCGCAATTGCTAACTTCCGCGTGAAGTTTCGCCGCGAAGTTCGGATTCAGGTCTGTTGAAAAGTGGCGTCACCAGCTGACGATCTCTTATCGGCTCTGTTCGAGATCCTCGGAGTCCATTGCACGAGTTCGATCATTGTACAAATCGAAAAGTCGAGTCCAAAGGGAAACTACAGAATTTTAACCAGAGCCAGAAGCGTTTTTCTTCTTCCAATGGCGCGTGTCGGCCTTTTCTCCGACGAAACTGTAACATACACCGAAGAATAAGCTCAGTTCATTGTATTCTTTTCTTGCTCAGTATTCATTGTAGTATGGCCAGTGATTGTTGTATGGTAGTTTGGTAGTACGGTCTATTGTCCGTTTCCATAATTGAACATTCCAAGAATTGTTCTTTGCCATAACGCTTGGCGGTTGATCGCGCGACCCGGTCCAAATTCGACGGCTCTGCTCCAGGAGCGAGAGTCGCGTTTTCCTGCATCGATCCCGGGGATTCAAGGTTCCCGGTCCTCGGGCCGATCGATCATACCGTTGTTCGGGGCGGTTATCCTGGGACAGCTGTGCCCGGCGAACAACTGTATTTCCCGTCCGGAAACCATTGTTAAACAGGTTGTCTTCCTTATCGACTGGTGCCGCGACCCAGTTCGGGCGTGTTTCCAGGAGGCAGCTCTCCGGGCTCTCTCCATCGGAGCAAGAGAGCAACCCCCGAAAGAAGTGCACCCTGGCGGGTAAGCCCCGATGGGGATAATTCGTAGTTCCGGCGATATCCGCCAGAGCGGCGATTCTGTCAGCTCTGGTTGTATACACCTTTTCCTCTTCTGCATGGGCAGGGCGAAGGAGAGCGCACACAGATGCGAGCCTGCACACGATTTTTCAGTCCTCCGTGGATCCACGTTCTATCGATCAGCTCGGCGATCTCTTTCCCGAAGGACAAACCCAGCGAAGGCTAGCAATCGCGTCTAGATCTTAGATCGTAATTTTCCCCGGGCCGAGACAACCGCCGCCGACTGATCGTCGGAATTTAGTGGTCGGCACCCAGAAATTACTATCACGTGCGAGCGCTGGAATGCATCCTCGGGATCGAGGGCGTCGCTGGTTGGCTGCCTCTCCGCACCTATATACGGCCGGAGAGAGCCTAGCTACGACTATCCTCGCCTATCCCTGTCTATCCTGACCTATCCGATTGCCGCTGACTAGAGTAGGTATCGACCCTTCGAGGAGGCACCTTTTTCTTTTCTACAGACCTCGTCCGCACAGCCCCTCGAGCCTCTCCTAGAACATCTCACCCCACGATCGCTTTTTCCAGCGAAATCTCATCGGCGTCCTTAGCCGATCCTTTTTCAAGACCCTCTTTTCTCACCCCAATTTCTCCCGCCGTCTTCGTCGTTTCCTTTTAGTCTTTCGTTCAGGTTCGACTTCATTCGTTAATTTTCGCTCTCTCTCTCTCTCTCTCTCTCTCTCTCTGTTTCTCTCTCGGGGATCCTAATTCGAGAACGCTGCGTTTAACGACTGTACACTAGGACTTAGCTGTTAAACGCGGGTCTCGTGGTCCCTGGCAGGATGTACCGAAGCAACTCGACGAATCCGTGCACGAGCTCCTTCAGACCGGGCGATCTTATTGATTGTCTTAGCTTTCCTGCCGTCACGCTCTCTCTCCGTCTCTCTCTCTCTCTCTCTCTCTTGCTCTGTGTCTCAGTCTCTCTCTATCCCTTTCACTATAGCGTTCCTTGCCTAGCTCGGAACGAACACTTATACAGAGACCGCTTCGGTCCTCTTTCTGTCTCCTTTTGGCCCACGCTGGGATAGGTACACGGAACTATCTTTTCTTCTCTCTCTCTCTCTCTCTCTCTCTCGGCCCCACCCCCGGGACTACTTTTCTTCCCCACCTCGTCTCGAAGACTCTCATTCTCGGTGTGCCCCACCTCCTCCTCCTTCTCCTTTCGTTCCTCTTGTTTTCTCCTTCTGGATGGCTCGTCGAGCTATCGTCGTCGGCGACTAACGACCGGCGACTTACGTGTCCGGCTAACTTTGCCCCCGTGTTCGTCGAAACGAAGACCGATCTACGTGATAAAGGAACAAGAGGAGGCCTCTCTCTACGTCCTTCCCCACCCACCGGTTTAGGGATAAAGGGGCAAGGGATCGAAGAAGGATGGCGGAAAAAGAGGGAGAGAGAGAGAGAAAGAGAGAGAGAGAGAGAGAGGGAGAGGACAGAGGGCGGGGGAGAGGGAGATAGTTGGACAGGAGCCTCTGCCAACGTTCTATTTAAAGCCGTGGGGGTAGCAGCAGCAAGCTGACTGGTAATTTACGAGCTTATACCAAAAAGTTGGACACCTTGGGGATGGCTCCGCACTTTGACACGTGACCCAGTTTTATCGAGTTACGTAATTGATCGCCTCGCGCTTGCCCCGTCGTCTGCATCGCGAAATTCATCGGACCGCCATGGTGTTTCTCTTTCCTCCCCTCTAATTTTTTCATTCACTACCCAGCCTCTTTTCCCCGCATTGTCGTTTGTTATTGTTCGCCCCGGCGCCTTTGATCGCGGTAATCCCGAGATCCCAAACCCACTCCCTCGCCCCTCCCCTCTCTTTTGCTTTTCTTCGGTTTAATTTCCCTTCCGGCACGGCCGTTTCTACGGCTCTTTGTTTCGACGGGTTTTCTTTTGCCGTTCCGCGCGGGCAATTGCACAGAGTACCGTGTAACCAGTCGATCATCCGAATCTGGCCGGCAATCAAATCCGATTAACGTGTGTCCAATTTCGTTAAGTGACTTCCGGCGAGTCTCTCATCCCGAGTTTTCGTAGTTCGGCGCCCGTTGAAAGAGACGCGAAAAAAGAAAAGAACGGTTCCGGTTAATTCGAATTGTTTCGCGATTCTTTGAGACTGTTAGACAAAGAGACTATGTGTGCTGTGGGGTGGCGAGCGAACGGCGCCACAAAATTCGTTTGGAACAGAGAGATATTTTTAACTTATTAGAGTCGTTAATCCTGTGCGTTACAATATCGAGTTAGAATCGTGACAAAGAATTAAAAGAAATTAATTATACGAGCGTGCTATTAATTTCCTTTAAGTCGAAAAAAGATTTTGTTGTCATTGATGTTTACTTGTTGGAGAAATTATAAGCACACAATAGATATCAAATTTATCTTTCTTCTGGATACTGTCACACGATGAAAAAGTTGTAAAGGGACAAATTGTTAATGCAGGCAAGTTTTATTTTGCATACAGGCCCGCAGAGAGCGGATATAAGCCAGTGCCCTTTTCAGTCTATCCGAAAGAAGCATTATTTTACGAAGAAACCAAATTGTAACCTATTTCATGACACGAACATTTTTGTATTAATTCTAGCTATTTCATAGAAAACGACCCACTGCGCGACGGGTCTATATATGTCGCGTTTAACACACGAGGGAAGAAGACCTTTGGGTTATTAGCACTTTCAGCTTCGCGTGCTGACCTAAATAACACGCGCGGCGCGGCGACTCAAAATCCGCGTGACATACTGATCTCGGAAATACGATTCCTCGGCCGCTAATTCCCAGTTACGGGCCGAGCCCATTGTCCCGAAGATTCGAAATTCCCGGTTGTAATCCCGTGAATTATAGAACCATAAATCCCCGTTACGAAACAATTAGGAGGTCCCTTCGAAGAGAGGCGAAAGCTAGCGGGGGCGGATTTATAGTTGTTGATTCGGCCCCCGGCACGTTCGCCTCGGTTATAAACGCGCGCGCTCGCAGGAAGGGAAGTTTCGTTGTCAAAACGTTAATGCGAGCACCGGAACGCCGGCATTCTTCTCTGGCCAAAAGCGATAAATCCGGCCGCGAACGAATTCAGCTGCGTGTAACCGTTCCATTTCGACGGTCGCTCACAAATCATCAAGCCGCTGCTGTGCTGCACTCTCGCTGCACTCGCGGCTGGACGGCGGGCGCGATACCAAAAATTTGTTGGCGGTCCGGACCAACGGAGAAACAATGGCAATCATTTTATGCACCGTGCTGAGACAGGCGGAGGCTACGCAGAGACAATGCTGCGATCATGCATTGCACGGTGTCCTTGTTCTTGGAGGAGCTAAAGCATGGCTGAGAATGGGGAGGTCTAATTTTGCAGAAACTCGACCTTTTAGGCCTCTGTCATCTCTCGAGTCAATTGGCACACTGTGGTTATGTCTTCTGCTGTGACGGAGTCTGCAAATTTGCTCTTTTCCAATTTGATCCGATGCATCCTTTTCAGTGTAGTTACTTCTTCATCTACAACGAAGGAGTTCGTAAATTCTCATTTTTCCAATTTGATCAGATGCATCCTTCAGTGTGGTTGCTTCTTCGTCTTCAGTGAAAGAGTCTACAAGTTCTGATTGTTGATCTCGAGAAAGTGGGTTGAAAAATCAGTAAAGGAAAATTTAGATTGGGTCTAAAAGTTGCAAAAGTTCGTCTCCGATTGCTTGGGTTTTAATACGAAATTGAGCACGAATTTTGCACTGACCTAATACATGAGGATATGAATGCGTTTAGAACTACGTCATTACCAAGTTTGAAAGAGAGAGAGAAAGAGAGAGTGTGTGTGAGAGAGAGAGACGTTGGACCAGAAAGGGTTAATAAAGTATTTTGAGAAAAGAATGAACACTTTCGTTAAAATTATCCCACATTTCTATGAGATTCAATAAGAGGGTCGATCTGAAGAAGCTGGGTCCAAAAATCCGTGAAATGAAACTGATGTGTCCCTCGAATGAGTCTAGCCACGCTATGGAATGGTCGCGTCGGTTCATTTCTGAACGGTTCAATGTCACCGAACGGGATCACGCCTCGGCAGACATAATCAGGCATAAAAGACTGGAACGGTCTCGAGCTCAGCTTTTTCCCTCTCGAAGAAGCGCAGACAGTCTGGCACGCGCGGTGCGCTTTCAATGTCTTATGGTTTGTGGTTCGTTTATCTGAAAATAAGGTCTCGATCCGTCGGGTCTCTTGCAATTGCGCCTCGCATTTCATCGCTTGGGTTGAGGTAAAAAAGCGCGCGCGAGCGCGAACGCGAACGCGACACAGAACGTCACGTTCTCGGGGGGTTGGGAAAAAAATCCCGGTGAAAAGGGGTGAACATTTTCATCCCATTAGCGGCGACATCGTTACCCGTAGACGACTCCCGCGTGGGTGGTGGCAACGAAGTAGAAGAGGGTGTGGGTTAAGCCTCGCGGATCCACCGTGATCCCAAAATAATAAACAGTGTGCCGTCGATAAATCGTGCGGATGGGTGGCGTGTCACGGGGAGGGTGAGAAGTTGTCCAGCGGTTCCGGGCTTATTCGATTCCGTCAGTGAGCTCCTCGTTACGAGATCCGCTCAATTACGAGTTCCTGGATAAATTACGAGCTTATGCGAGAAAATCTACGACCCCGGGAAACCCAACCCCCAACCCCTCAAATACCCGCCGCCGCCGTCTGTGTACCTGGCTGCACATGCCGCGCCGTATCTGTGTAAACAGACCGCACACGTTCCCGAAAGCCTAATTCAGACCTAACGGGTTATGCACGCGGATTCACACGTACAGGGGTGCGTCCGGGAGTGTGCAGGGTGTGGGTGCGTGAAAGCGCCGCTTAAATCCATATAAATACGCGCTCATGAATCCATCCATTAATCAGATCCGCGATAGGGGGTCTCCGGGCCCGACGCCCGAGTGATTTCAACCCCCGACCACCCCCCTTTCTGCTCGCTCTCCTTCCACGGGGAGTTTTTTTCTCTTCTTTCGACCGTTCCTCTCCCTCTCTATCTCTCTCGTACTTTTTCCCTCTTTCCCACCGATAGCTATACAGAGAGCGATAGAGGGTCCGTTTGCAGGGGTCACTGGGAGATGGCAGCACCTCCATTAAAATTCGACGCGAACCTTCTGCGAGAATCCGATGTATGCTGTGTCATGCCCTGCTTATAGCTCTGTATAGCCTAGCTTGCAAGTCTCCCTCCGCAAAGGTACGGCTGTCATTGCACACGTGTGGAAAATACGTGTGCAGGCGCGAAGGCAGGCAGCCGGTTATAACCTACGACTCCGGTAGGTTGTGAGCGGAATATGGTTTAGGGGTTCGGAGCCCGGGGGGATGGGGCAGTTGGTCTCTCTTCTCTCTCTTTCTGTCTCTCTCACACACACACACTCTCTCTCTCTCTCTGCGCCTATGTGTCCCCGAACGGCAGAGAATCTGTTCAACATTTTTCTCCTCCTCGTCCCGGTCCATCTTCCTTTTTTCTCTCCCTCGGTTGGTCCTTTCTCCAGAGACCGGTTCGACTCTTCCTCGTTTTGTTGGCTTCTCGTGTCGGGAACAATTTCGATTTGTTAACCGGTCGTGGCGGCCCGTTCGAATCTCTCACGAGGTTCCTTCTCGATTTTTCTTCTTTTTTTTTGTTGTCGAAAGGATGTCGGTAACACGGACACGCAAATATTGATGCTTGCCGGGAAGAACGTTTCCCCAACGGCGTGTCCGTTCGCGAAGGATGTCAGGTGTTCGATAAATGCTGAATCACTGCAATTTTGCATTTTTAAAGTCCTGCACACCATCCCCACACCACCGCCACCACCACCACCACCACCACCACCACCACCACCACCGGTCTAGCCTATTTCTCGGACGCCGGAGGAACTTCCCCGGGAAAAAGGAACACGCTTACTGCGGGGCTGCGTGGCTGTGGGGCCCCCTACCCTTTTTTCCCGATTTCTATCCTCTTTCCCCCTAAACCAGTAGTCTCCTCACTGCTCAACCCCCTTGGAAAGCCGATTTATCACCGAATCAAGCGGCCGCTTTCTACCTCGTCCCAGTTAAACTACCTCGCTAATTAAAAAAAATAGAGAACTTCTGGGATCCGCCGCCGTAGCCGCCGACGTGGCCGGTGGCTCGGTGAGAATTCATCCTCTTTTCTTCCCCCGCGGCTTGGATACTTTTCGCCCTGGTGCTAGCATAACCGGTCGTGTGGTGGTACCGTTCGTTTATTTTTTTCTCCCGGGGACCCGAGGCTCTTTTCCTTGTAAATCCGTAGGCGGTTGTGAAACCGTCGAGAAAGCGAGAGGGACCACCGTAAACACGGACGAAAGCGATTCGTTAAACGCTCGTACACACAGAAGTTATCCCGCATGGCTCTGAATGCCGCAGAAGGTCGGATAACAATCGATTATCGTGGCTCGACGGGTCCCCCAGAGCAACAACACTCTGTTGCCAGCGCGCGCGCCACTCCGCTCTGCTCTGTTCTGCTCTGCTCCGTTCCGAGCCGGCCGGATGATCCTAGACAGGGAAACTACCCCGCTGCCTAGGCTGTCCTAGCTAGCCGCAGCAGCAGCAGCAGCCAAAGGTGTGTAGGTTGGAATGCAACGCTTAGGCATTAATTTGCATCCTCGGTAATCCTTAATTTACAACTCCGACGGAGTTTTCCAGGGAGTAGTAGGTAGCATCGGCGGGTTCTCCGCGGAATTGGCTCGGTGTGCACTCCCACAGATGCACCGGGGTACCCCCACGCACACACGTACACACACGCGCGTACACCTTATCGCCGGGCTGGAACACGTAGAGGCTACCAGGGGCGGTTTGGCGATGGTGGGGCTCGTGTTGTCGGTGGTGGGGTTACTGGTGAGGCGGGGAGATCCGTGCGGATGGAGCCTGGTGGAAGTAGAGGGAACAGGGGAGGATGAGCGAGGGAGTTGGAGAGGGGTGGGAGGGGGTCGGATGTTAAGAAAGGTGCAGCGGACTGTGCGCGGCGGGCGGAGAGTACGAGGAGTCGGGGGAAAGGGATTCGGCAGACAGGGGCTGTGGCTGGGGCTTGGATAGTCCGACTCTGGCCTCGATGGTGGGGCGGAGAGGGGAGTAAGGGGGTGGGGGTTGTGAAATGGCGGAAACCTCCAGTGTGGTAGGGGTAGGGGACAGTCGTGGAAGGACGAAAAGAGGGGCGATGGACGGAGGTCGAGAGTCGCGGGTTGGCTCACTCTGCGGCTCCCGCCGCTCGGGAGCAGACACGCGGGGCCAAAGACTAATTTGAACCTATTTTATTAACAAAACAAAAACATACATATTTGTAAATAACACTAAATAACACGCTAAAATCAACACACTAACAACAACAACGTTCTCCTTCAAAACGAAACGTCTCTCTGTCATCCACTCTACAAAGACAAGATATTTCTGAATCGAAATCAACAACAACAAAAAAAGAAAAAAAAATTAAGAACGAAGGAAAGAAAGAACGATATACTCTTAGGCCTCTGTAAAAGCAATAACAACAGCAAACAACATCTACAGCAACAACAAAACAAAATATACAAAAGAACACGGAACGCGAAATACGAGATACAAAAAAAAAGTAGATTACTATTTCCAGTCCCTGTATAAAGCCGTTCGTTGCGAAGTCCGGATACGCGTGGAGAAGGACACGAGGATAAGGGATACTTGAGAGAGGAAAGAGGTGAGAGAGAGAGAAAGAGAGAAAGAGCGAGTGAGAGCGAGTGAGATAGAAAGAAAGGGAGAGAGAGAAAGTGTGTGTGTGTGAGAGAGAGAGACACAGTGAGGGGGTGAGAAGAGAGAGAGAAAGAGAGAGAGAAAGGTTGTTCTATTTTCGGGAGTTCCCACTGGTTCGCGAGGAAAACGCAGAAGAGTGACACACGAGGGATCGAAGGCCGAAGAACAGAACACAGCAAGAGGGTACGATTTCGTGGAACTGCGTGACACGGAGGATACAAGGGCCGAGAAAGTCGTGGATATATCGCAGTAACCGCGTCTCAGCAACGGGCAAATCTCGATTTTAAGTTTTCTCTCTATACTCTGTGTGACCCTTACATTATTTTGTCCCTCCGACAGGGACAGGTTCGGTGTTGTAACTTAGGATATAAGAAGAACAAAGAGCTCCGGAACGCACAACAAAACGAAACCAAAACGGAAGGGAAGAGAAAGAGAAAAGAGAAGCCAGAGAGGACAAACGGGAAGGAGGAGAAGAGTGTTTGTGCAAAAAGGAAGTAAAAGAGAAGTAAAGAGAAAAGAGGTCGACACAGCAAGAGAGAGAGAGAGAGAGAGAGAGAGAGAGAGAGAGAGAGAGAGAGAGACGGATCCAGGGAAGCGCAAAAGGGCCAAGGACTGAATCGTAACGAGGGAAAGGAAACAAGGTCGAACGGACTACGAGAAGACCGAGCGGGCAGACGGACAGCCGGGAGAAAGCAACGGGAAGAGAAGAAGGTTCGCGAGAGGGAGCATTGTTCCGGTAGAGAGAGCGTGTATAAAATATTATCGAGGTTACAGTTTTTTATACTAGTACGAGAGGGAGAGCGCGCGTCCTGAGGAGGCACAGAAGAAGAAGAGCAAACGAAGCGAAGCGGAGAGAAAAGAAAAGAGACCGGCCAAGGCACGAAACAGAGGAGAGAAAGAAGAATAGTATAGAGGATTTTGGATCTGGTCGCGGGATCGTTTTCCACGCGTTCGACCTCCACGTGTGTTTCTCGCGGCCGTGTTACTAGTCGCGTTGCGCGTGACTCTCTTGTGACTCTCAGCCTCACGTTCTCGTTTCCCTTCTCGCTCCTGTACCTCGTCTTCCGCGCGCGCGTTTTGGCTTGTTCTTCAAGCCTTTTCTCTTAACGTCGATCGAGAGGATCGCTCTCGGGTAAAATCGGAGAGAGGATATCTCGAAGGGGGAAAGAGAGAGGAGAGACACTTAGAGCGAGCGAAAGGGAAGAGAGAGAGAGAGAGACAGTTGTCGACAGGACAAGCTGGCTCGCGTACACGATCCTGCGGGGGATATGCCTTGCCGTTCTAAGGGGAACCACCACCCACGTGCACGAGCCTCACGCAGAGGGCAACGTCAAGCGAGTTGTGTTTCCATCCTAGAACCCGGCAGCAAACTCTCCTGACAAAAGGAGTGCCGTCGCAGCTTGTCACGGTCGTCGGGGATCGTGAGCGCCGACCACTGTCGAGTCGCCATATCAGCCCCACGCTCGTCGAAGCGCACGAGGAGCCCGGGGATGCCAGCGAGGGGAGCGCAGCAGCGATCGCGGTTAGCGTACGTCCAAGGACGATGACGATCGGCCACGATCGGTAAGATCCAGGAAGCGGTCGCTCGAACGAGCGCCACGGAAATGGCGGGCTACAATCATTCGAACCCACAGCGTGTCGTCTATCACGCGACCTACCCGACGCCGCTCGCACCAAGTGAGTTCCCGAGAATCGTAGAGAGCCGAAACTAAAGGGCCTTTAGACAGAACTTTGTTGCTCGTGTACGGCAGAACGATTATCGACCATGGCTGACCAGCTCTCTTCACTGAGAACCGCTTCTTCTTTATTTCGCATTCTTTCGCTTCTTTACGCTTTACTTTTTCTATTCTATTCTATCCTTTTCTATTCTTTTCTATTTTATCTTTTATCTCTCTCTCTCTTTATATATATATATATATAGTATACGGCACGAGGCTGAACATTTTTTCGTTCTTCGGCTTTCTTTTTTCAGATAGCCTTCTCACGGATGATTTATTATCACGTTGACTGCCACTTGTTCGTGTATCTTTGAAAATTCATTTTGTTCGCAATACAGTTGCTGAACGTCCTTGGGATTTGTACGATCTAAAAGGACTCAAGAAGCAGTCCCTGTGTAAACTTGTACCCTATAATTTGGATTTCAATGATCAAATTACTTTGACTTTGTGTAATATTGCCGGGGTGATTCTTCGGCAGCCAACGTGTTATATATACAGGGTGTAACGAAAATTGTGGTGCGAACGAGCGGCGATTCTACACGCGAAAACAAGTCGAAAAGAAGGAACACCAGTTTTCAGTTCGACGTCTCCTTTTCGAGAAAATCGAGCCTGAAGATCGTTCTAGTATTTTGTATAGTAGGAAGTGGAAGTGGATGACCATGATCAAACGCGTCAACCGATTCCTATCAAATAGTACGTGTATTCGCAGTAACTTCACGCTTGATTTTCTCGAAAACGAGGCGCCGAACGACAAAAAGTTATTCGTCTGTTTCGACTCGTTTTTGTACGTAGAATCACCACCCGGCCGATTGTGTACCACGATTTTCGGTGCACCCTGTATATTTCCGGTGATACGTGCTCGTTTTTTCTTCGGGGATCGAGAATGTGCCCCGCTCCCGTCGAAATTGAGATATTACTCATCCTTATATCTGACAAGGCTGCCGGGCCAGCGGGCGCCGCGAAAATTCATAATACGCGCGCGGAAGGTATTGGCAATAAATTACCGCGGAGCCGAGAAAGTGCAGCTGCACTACCGGTGATATCAATAACGCTCTCGTACGGACCGAGAGCCAGGGGCGGTAAACTGACATATTTCAGCCGGGCGGACGGCCGTTTCCTTAATGTCTCGATACGTCGACCAAGCGGGCCGGCTGAGTAATTTATTTGGATCATTTGTAGCCGAGCGGCGGGAACAAATTTTTGTCAGCTCCGCACACGGGGATCCGCGCGGGGGACAAGCCCTGTCGCATTTTTCCACGTCGATGGTTTCTGGTTAATAGCGCCTGGCCAATTGCACCACCACGTGACCCAGAAAATTGAATTACTCGATTGCTGCACTGTTCGTTCAATGAAAAATAATTCTCGTTCGCTCTTCGGTACGGTTCTCTAAAAATAGAAAAACCTTCCCTTGGCTACCCATTTTTTTCTCTTTTTCCACTTTCTCTCTTTTTTCTCTGTCTCTCTGTACTCACTCTTTATTATACGAACATACACAATCACGCACATGCGCACATACACACACAAACAAGCGCGCACACACACACACACACACACACACACACGCGCGCGCGCGCGCGCACGCACACACACACACACACTCTACCCCTCTCTCTCTCTCTCGCTCTCTCTTTCACTCACTCACAAATCAATTACGCATTTGAATTCCTGGAAACGCAACGTTAGGCACGTGAAAAATGCATTACCTTCGTCCGGGTGTCGTTTTCTTGTTCTCGCATAAAGAGAACCGGAGAGGGTGGCAGGCCGAGGGTGGAGGGGGCGAGAGGGAGTCTCGGTTACGTTCCCTGATCGATAACAGCTTCGATCCGTTGCATATAAACACGTCTAATGATGTGTTATGCAAACGTCTAAGCTTTCGTCGGAATAAATGCGCGAGCACGAATTTACGGTAACTCGCGTGACACGCGGAATGATCAGATTACGGAGCGAGTGCTCGAATGATAGAGTTAACAAAAGCCGGTGTAAACGAAACCCGTCGATGCGTGGGTGGAGGGAGGGAGGTTTGGTCGTCGGGGCGTATAGAGGGGCTTGACGCAGGGGTGGGTTGGCGAATATCGAGTTTCCCCCTTGAATATTGGAAGCTGTTCCCCGCGAAATATCCGACGTTCGAGGGCAGCATTTTCATCGCGTCTTTATTGCTCTGTTTAGATGGGGACCCGATAAAACTTCCGGAAAATTTGGAGACCTTGCCACGGGCCGAGCATTTCCCAACCCAGAGGCACCGATGGAACACCAACGAGGTGAGTCTCGCACGAAACGATCCTAATCGGCGAAACAGAAGGAATGCACATAGGAATGAAGAAAAAATGAAATTAAAACAGGCAAGAGAGAAACGCGGCCGCCGACGATGCGATCGGTATGTTTCATTTAATTCGATGCAACGGGACGGTTTGGAAAGAACGGCACGCAATTTCGGTGCACCGCGCCGACTCTTTTAAATTGTAAATTCGAGGACGAAATTAGAGGGTGCCAAATCTGCACGCCGCTGCTCTATCGGGCGAGAGCTTGTCCGAAAAAGCGCACCACTTGGCGAATTACGTTAAACAGTACCGCATCTACCGGCGGTACATATTAGGACTTTTTTGGATAATCATCATGAATTTCTGTATATTCTTTTTCACTGGTCTCGTGCTTACCATCTCTCGAATAACGAGCTGTTAAAAATATTACAAATGAATAGACATACGGTGCAAGTAGAAACGGTCAGTCTGTAATCAGACGTGTCTGGAAAACCCTACAGCATCTCGCAAGGCACGAAAGTTTATTCAAAGTGTTCCGACTGCTTTAAAAAGGCTTGTATATGAATCCTTAATACGAGGAAAGTAGAAACGGTCCGTCTATAGTCGGACACGCTTTGAAACTCCTTTAACTTTTCTCTATTCCAAGAATTTGATACATTATACAAGTATGTGGAAACCAGGCTTTCGTAAAAGTCTCAACGCTTTTAAAACGACTTCGATTTCAATATCCCAAGTAGAAACAGTATATCTATAGTCAGGCATCCCGCAAATCCATGCTAGACCTTCTCTGCCTCACAAATTCGTTCGAAAGGTGCAATCCTGTTGAAAAATTCCATTTAGATCGCAATATGGAGCAAGCAGAAATAGTCCATTTGTAGTTAAACGCACGTTGCAACGCTTGCTACACAGTTCCAAGATCTGTCGAGAAAAATTTCATTACTGTCCTTACTACTTTAAGAGGGATTATTTTTACAATCTTAAAACAGTTAAAAGTAGAAACGGTCTGTCAGTAGTCAGCCACACTTCATCATTGTAGCTATGTCTTCTCTATCTTAATAATTAATTCAGTAGCGCAACGCCTTTAAAAGGAATCGTATTTAAGCGACTGATATAGGGAAAGTAGATACGGTCTGTTAATGATCAGACACGCTTCACCATTCGAGCTGTATCTTGCATATCTTAACAATTCATTCAGCGATACAGTGCCTCTAAAACGAATCGTATTTGCGAATGTGGAGCAAGTAGAAACAGCCTACCAATAGTCAGACACGCATCTCTAGTCTACTTATTTCTCGTATATCTTAACAATTTACTTCGTAGTTTCAACAATGAACGTGTTAACTGTGTAGTTCTAATGGTCATATATTTTATCGCTCACATTCATCACTAAACCATTGATCTCTATATATTCATGACACGTGCAAATTTTTGCGACACAAGCAAGCATTTCTATTACGAAAAATTCATAGCATTTTTAATTTACCTTTTCTGCTATGAGTTTTCCAATCAGTCAAAGAAATGTTTTATGAATAATAGATTAAATTAGGGTATTGCGTAAATGTTCGCAGTCTACCGATCACACTATAATTTCTCCGTACGGTGTCTTTGTTTTTTGACTTAAAATATTCGAAAACGTTCGAAAATTACGAACATGTTTTAATGTTTACAAACATTCGAGAAATCAAACTCGTTACACACGACTAAGATGTATGTGTAATTGGCACAACAGCTCCAAAAATAATCGCGTCTGAACCTGTAATGTGGAGCAAGTAGAAACAGTCTGCCAGTGGTCAGACGCAGCTCCCAGGGCCGTAAATTTTTCTTATCCCGTCGATCCACGGCGAATCAGTGAAATCAATGGAAAGAGGCTCGTCTGGCGGTCGAAAAAGGATTGCATCGGAACAGTTAATACGTTCCCGGCGAGCTCCGTTCGGTAACGGAGTTAGGGGAACGGCGTGTGCATTTGCACGGCATTCCGGTAGGCGCAACTGTAAAGTAAATAGCGACGTCGCAACGCCGTTGGTGCCTCGTACGTAACGTCGGTGGTTAGAGAGGATAGATGCTGTCCGTTCGTGTGCAAGGCTCGCGAGTCGGTGTGCAGGGGTGCACATACCAACACGTGGAGCGGCGTGCACTCGTAGGTGTACCGATGTAGTCCACTGCTACTCTGACCCCGGTCGGCCTCCGATCAATAGCTGGAGCCAGCTAGAGAGCTCAGCCGAGCCGAGTTGAGTTTTCAGTTCCGTAGAGTCGAACCCAATTGCGAGCCTATGCCTCACGATTATCGCGATAAGTCCCCTACTTATCAACCACTCCTACCTCTCTCTCTCTCTCTCTCTCTCTCTCTCTCTCTCTCTCTCTCTTTCTTTCTCTCGCACTTTTTTCCGACTTCTAGCAACTTCATCACCCTTTTGCTCCTATCCCCCTATTTCGAGAACTACATTCCCGGAGAATTCAAGCTGAGCTGCTAGATGATTTGGGAAAACGTTCTTCCAGTTCCGAGATCCTTCGAGCCATCTTCACCCCCATTGTGTTTCTAGCTTATTCATAACGCTTCGTATATCTTTATATATGTATGTATATATCTTCTTCAACTCTAGTTCTAATGGTTGTAACAAATTGCAAATCACTGGTGAACGAGGAAAATATTCTGTGAGGTGTCGAATGGGAATTGTGTTACGTTGAATAACGAGGGCGCTTGCATTTCTTTACGGGAATGTTGCCATATACTGCATCGGACAGATAGTAGCACGTTTTCAGGGTGCAGTCCAGGCCCGATCGTTGTTGATGATGTTTCTTCTGGCTTAAACCAATGCTTTCCCATTGTCGTAAATTACCTGTTCCGCATTATCGGTGACAAATTTTTTCCTCGATTGAGCTGTTCTACGCACAATTTTCTGCTGTTTCATCTAAGCTAAGCAGTTCTGGACTTCGTGTAGAATCATAAACCCAACGTTCGAAGCAAGCTACCAACGCTGCTCAGTCGTGAAAGAGTTACACGAGCAATCTCGCTTCGACCTGGTCAAGATCGTGGCACGACGTTGTAAAATACATCGGGTGAGGTGTATTATGAGGAAGATTGCGTGGTGAGATATCAGGTGCTCAGGGGCTGAGGAATTCGATCTTGGGGGACGGGCCGTTGTCGCAGGATTGCCCCGCTGGGTTTTTTAATTGATCGTCGAGGACCGAAGTCGAAGCGGAGGCTCCTCTTCACCTCGCTTATCTATTGTAGCGTATTATGCATCGCTAATGAGGTCAACGTGGAGCTCGAGAAAGGGGGAGAGGGAGAGAGAGAGCACGGGCCGGCGTCGTCTTTTCATCCGGCCGTGCGTTGGTGTGTCTGGCGTGTTCCTGACCTAGCGCCGATGTAAAATTAGTGAGATCATAAATATGAATGAATCCCGTCGTTATGCCGGGCACGGGCGGTTCCGGGAATTTCTAGGCGGAACCGAGCAGTGTATCGCTATCACTATTGCTTCAATTTCTTTTTTCATTTAGTCGGAAGAGAGCAAGAGAGAGAGAGAGAGAGCGGTCTGATGAAAGCGCGGGCCACATCAACGATTCATACTCGCGAAACTATTCATAGGATGAAGTTCTTGGGAAGAAGTTAACGGGACAAGTTTTCCGGGGAAAACCGAGCCGCAGGGGCGACAGGGTCGACAGAGGAGGTTTCCACTCCTCTGTGCATCCTGTCGAAATCCTCCACCGGGCTACTCCAGTCCCGTGATCATGTTTTCTCGCCTTTCTTCGTCGTGCTAACCCTCGATCTTTTTCTGTCTTGCCCTGGCGTCGTGTCGGCCCGGATCTTTTGCAAACGCCATTTTTCTGCGAGACCTCTGACAGCATATGTGAGCACATCATCAGGCAAGGACTCTACCGGCTTTCATCTTTCACTGTTGCCCATAGAATTCACCCCCGGATAAGTGAGCAGATAAATGGGACATGCAAAACGCTGGCGCAGCGGATTTGGACCGCCTGTGGTCAGAGTCCCACTGTTTCGAATAAATAGATAATTTGAGGAGACTCGTCGTCCTCGTCGACGTCTGTGCACGCCCACGCTTGTACGAGCCGTCTGTGCTCGTACGGGTCGCTGGTGTATGTAGGTTGGAAATTGGAATCCAGTTTACGAAATCGACGTAAGAGTCTCTATTGTTCCGTTTTTCCCTCGGTCTCGTCGGGATTTTTATTGACCCGGTGCCAAATTCTAAGTCGTTATCGGAGACAGGCCGTAATCGAGTCTAAACTTGAAACGATCTCGAAGTTGTGCTCGATGCTCCGTACGCCGGAGCGAATCAATTCCCTTAGCAAGCCTGAATTCTTCCGCCGGAAACTTTTCCTATTAACTTGCTTTTTTAATAGCCCCGATTATACGGACCGCGAAGATTTATCGAGCAAGAAAAAAGATTGGTACGTCTGTTTGTTTCGGGTCGTTTCATCGATCTGCCATCACGCCCGCTCCTGTCTGTCCCGTGTGTCGGCAAACACCGCTGTTTCGCTACTTTCGCTTTTTCGCCCATCTGTGAAACCGATCGGCCCCCGATTATTTCCAACGAGACTTCCGAGACTTCGTGCTCCGCTTCGCTCTTATTACCGTCGCCTGATCAAATCCCATTTGTAACGAGACATTACGTCGAATGTATTCCGGGAGGGGAATTATAGTAATAAGTTTTAGCACATAGCCGACGGAAAGCACATCATTTGTTTTGCACTTTTAGAAGCGGTAATGACCGCTAATGACGTTGATTTATTAACCGGTATCCGACTGTAATGGCGAATAAGCGGCGAGGATCTGGAACGACGGTCTACAGGCCCTCTCAAATTTGATCGACTCAAACGACGACGAACCGACCGCGAAAAATAATTTGACAATGTACTGCAAAATATTGTGTACAGTTTCTTCGGATTCGAACAAATTTAATGTCAATTTTAATCAAATTTGGCAAGACTTAGGTAACGAGTCTGACCATTATTCACCGTTTCTAGTTACTGTACGTACCAACAATTCAGTTTCGATTCAGTCATAAATGAATTTCTTCATAATTCATGAAAGACATTTCCATCTTCTTTGCCCGCAGTATTAAAAAATGGCCCAGTATTTTGTCTTTTCACATTCTTTCATTTTTCCAAAAAGATATTGTATTTTAATGGCAACAGAGCGTATTAAGTTACGTTTGTTTAATGTTCCTGTTAGAAATTCGACATTTCACGTGCAACAACCCAATATTAACTGGTCCTTCATTGGAAATATTCTGAACTTTTCGATTCTATTTCCGTAAAAATAATGTCTTCAGCACCTACATCTAGGATATCGATCGCACGGTTTCCATATCCAGTAACTCATCGTGTACGATCAGCGGAATTATAGTTGCTCGCGCGCAGATGATAGGTTGGAGCGGCATAAAACGCAGGCTGGTTGTCTTCGGCGTTCGATCGTTTTTTTATGGGATTCCGGATTACAGTTCGGTTTTGCGTAGTTCGCAGTGACACCGTGGCTGCGCGGCTGCCTTGCGTCACTTTTCTTCGATAACATTTCGTTTAATTGATGCGCACACGTAGCCGGGGCCGGCTATCTGTAAGCGGAAATCGATCCGAAAACAATGTTTCTGTTTGCTTATTGATTTCCGATTGCCGGGCCGCGTATAAATGCGAGTGAATGGGGCACAGTTTGCCCGTGTACACAATGACAGTCCGGGTGCAATTAAACGTTAGTTTGCACTGTCGGTAACGCAATTTCCGACCGTGGCGTTTTTCCGTAAATTGTATTCGGACGCGGCGTCCGAAATTGATTTCGGTAAATACGGGCCCATTATTGTTCTCCAGGTCAATATTTGCTTGGCTCCGTGTGCGCTAATTTTCGGCGGCGCTGATTTTCGAACCCTTAACGCCAGAACGCATCCGCGCGTGTGCGTCTATGTGCACTCGCGTACCGTTCCTCTGTGTGCACGCAAATCGAGGAGACACGGATTACCCCCGCTCGATATCCACAAACTTTCTCATTACCGTTTCACGATTTTCCTGGAATATCGAAGGAGCCCCGACGAAATGTAGGTCCCCGATTCCCGTTGGCGAAATAATATCCATTTTCCCCGTTGCACGCCGCGCCACAAAAGGTCCAGGAAACTGGATAATTTTCCCGGGATGACGGAGGAACCGGTGCACCGGAACGTTCGGCATCGATATGCAATTTCTCAACGTGCACTACGGTTTCCGACCATCGTTACCGGCTGCATTCCCAGCCGAACGATCCGCCCCCTCCCTTTTTTCCCCGATCGCACAAAGGCAATACCATTAAGTGCTTGTTACCCGTTTCGTGTTTGTCCGACACATGGCAATCCGTTTGCGAGCCACCAGGATTTTTATTTCTCATACCGGTTACATCAGAGCCGACGAGCATCCTGCCAAATTCACTGCTCGCTCACATTTACCTGAGCGAACCTTTCGATAACGCGGTGCTTCATTTCCCCACCGAATTAATTAAAATAGTATGTCGGAAGCAGTTATAAACGCTCGAATGATCACTTCGAGTCTTTCTACATTATGTCTGTTCCATATTTTCTTGGCTGACCATTTCACTCTTTGCACTCGGAACTATTTGAATTCAAAAATTAAATATTTCTTCCGAGAATATTTCGCTTGTATACGATATCGTTTGATTTTATTCATACGAAACTGGTGCAAATATAAACAAATTTAATAACGTAGAGAATAATATAAACGGATTTAATAATGTAGCAAATATTTTGATTAGTGATCTAGCAATTTTTAATGTCATCTTAGAGCTGCCACTCGAGCGATGAAGGTTAAAATTCAAATGCCGCAAAAATTGTTAGAAAATTGCGAGGACCTCTGCCAAAATGACTGTAATAAAAAGGCCATTACTGGGTAGCAAGATTGAGTAGTGTATAGCACAGTGCATAATCCAGTATAACACAATGTACCGCTTGCAGATTTGTATAACGCCAATGGGTTTTACTCGCGATTTTAATTAAATGTGTCGATCGATGGATGAAGTCAATAATGGTAAAAATGGCAGAGGTGTCCGATGGCAGCGGTGCCAGTCGAAGCACGAACAGTCACGAGAGCATGGTTCGACAATGTTGACAGGAATGTTCGTCGCGATATCGACATTTCTGTGCCGCGTGCACGGCACCGCGTCTCCTTGTCCGACCAAACGCGTTCTCGTACTACTTGCAGCGCTGCAGTTTATCACAGCTCCTGTATTTTGGGGAGGGTATTAAAAGATTTTATTGCTTCTATACGGTGCCGTTACCTCTGCACCGTTTCCTGCGGCTTGTTTGTTGTCTGACCATTAACAGGGATATTCTACTGGCAAGCAGAGACCGTAAGGAACCCCCTAAATATCTTTCGACAACGCCGTCAGGAACTTTTAGCTGTTGACGTCCCTTACATCGCGTGTTCCTGTAGTGTCTTCCTATCTGACTGGGCACCGTCTCACACTACTGGAGATGTGCTATTCATAAAGCACATCGAGAGCAACCGGGTTATATAAAAGTTCGCGATCCGAAACGTACTTGTCCTACTGTCTGACCATCGAGCGGTAATTCTACTTAGAAGTTTTCCATAGTGTTAGGAAGATTCGTTCATACTGATTCTTTCATAGTTTAGACGTGAATGTCTTTAGGAACTATGCTGTGTTCTTTTATTAGTATCAAAATGACCTCCAGATTAATTTTATTTGAACTGCTTGTTCTTATGAATCGTTTACTCATAAATTGTTCGATAGTCACAGCAATTTCATTTGTAACGGAATAGAATGTGCAATATGTTTTTGAGATTATATGTTTTTGAGAATATTAAAAAATACTATTATACTTCCTTCAGATTGGTATGACTTATTTTATTTAAAATCATCAGGGATCATACCGTAATATTAACTTGACCTACATCTGTGGGACTTAAACTGGCTTTTTGACTAAACCAGCTAATAAATTTGTTATCCGAATCATTTTTGCTATATAAATATTTTATTCGAAACTATAAACATTCGTAAATAGAACACAGGACTTCAAACGTGTTAAATTGTTTGCTTCCAACGCAAACATTTTCAGGTCCATCTTGACCTAGCTTCAACAAACTTCACCCAACTTCTCAGCTTTTGTCGAGCAACTAGTTGGACATTTTTATTGACTCGAAGTATAAAAAAGAAAAGAAATGAAAAAAATTCCCGAACAATGGTGTCTGACGGGGTTAAGTACTCGGAATAAAATCGCGAAAAATGTCCGACTTCCTGAGGATTAATTATTCGCGTCCCGGGGCCGGGGGGTTCTCGACAGGATCCCGGAGGCGTGTATCGTAAACAGGAAGCGGGGAAAGGACGCACCATACTTGTACAGGATGTCGGAAGGAGGGTCGATTTATCGGTCCTTTCCCATTCGTAAATCAAGGGGAACACATCCTTTCCGGCAACACACGAGACAGAAGGCGTCTCGTTTACGTGTCCGTCGTAGCCGAATGCAGGAATCTATGGGCTCCTCCGTGGTTCCTTGAAGGATCTATAGATCCCGTTTTCGTCGGAGGACCGCACCGCGATTGACTGACCTCCAGAAACATTAACGCCCGGAAGAAGTGATCGGCCTCAGAACCCACGAGTAACACTCGAGAGAAAAAAAAAGAAAGGAAAATGAAACAAAAGAACTCAGGAGAGGCGACACGAACTTGAATATTATGTACGCAATTACGAGTCGTAATCACGCCAAAAATTTTTCGAGGGCCTGACTGGCGTTGCACGGAACCCGACCTTGCACGCAACGCAACGATATGCACTGTCAGACGCCATCTTTCAACCTGCACCCCGCTTTCGCCCTCCCTGCCTGACCCATTTCATGTCTGGCACGTTGCAAAATACGGTGAACGCATGGAAAATCAATTTTGCACGTGGTGGAGCCTTGCGTGGCGAAAATTTCGGCGCGATTAACACCGGTGGCTCAAAGAGGGATCCATTTTTATTGCATACAATCAATTCTGTTGTGTTTGGAGGCTGTTACTTAGAAGAACGACTACGTCGTCGGGACGTTCTCAAGCACAGTATAGATCTACAGATCAATTATAAATGAATGAACGTTCTAATGCTACTTTGTGCCAATTAGTGTCTGATCATGATCTGCCATTCTACTTGTTTTCACATTCTACTACCTGACCAACTTTCAATGCTGACTTTCTAGAAAACAAAGTCTCGTTTGAAACAATTCCATTCTACATTTTCTTCCAGCAGAATCATCTTCTTTCTAACTGCGCCGAGTCTGTACACCCTGCAAGAAAATTTCAGAGCAGAATTTCTAGCCAGGGAGCACACTAATCCCGTTCCTCCCGTGCTAATCCCGTGCGTGGCCGTTATCGAGTTTCGCGAATCCAATGGTGCCATTCCGCCGCGACCTTTTCGCGTTTCGGATCAGCCCGAAGTAATTACAAGCGTACGGTGTTCGTGAATTCACGGCGACAGCCAGATGGCGAGGGCTTGGAATTCTAGTTCCCGGAGCGGACAGGTCCGCCGTGTATCCTCGACAGAATGCAAATGATCAATTAACCGGTTGTAAATCAATGCAACATAGCGACGGGGCCAGGCTTTATCCAGCTGACTCTACTCGGCTGGTCTAATGGCCGCGGAGTCCAACTTGTCCTCTTATTCCAGTCCCATCCCCCTTTCTCTTCGTTCAATCCCCTTCATTCTCTCTTCGTTCTCATCCATCCCTCGTTAAGAATATTTATATCCAGGCCACGTTCGCCAGGAGTACCTTCGGAGCCTCGCGGGGCCCACCCACGGGAACCGTGCAAAGTTATTAAGCACTCCGAGTCGCGCTCCATTCCCCTTTGTCTTACCCTCCACACCCCCACTACCCCCTTTTCTTCGGCCGATTATCCTTACGAAATAAGACGAAGATCCACCGGAATTTTATTCGCGGTCGGCTTACATTCATTCGGCTTACCGTGTCGTCGCAAATCTTTTTTATTGTCTCTTAACTGGTGTCTATGGAATTTGGACGTGGGCAGCTTCTTCTTGAAGAGCAGCATTTTTTTAGAGACGTTGGTATTAACCCTCGAATGTTCTTCTCCTAGATACTGTGCAATCGAATAGATTTTTTCTTATTTGTGTTATAAAATCTATTTCTGGAAAATATGGAGGAAACATGGGTGGAGGAGTAGTCTAGGACCGTGTGTGCAATTATTTCTCAGGAGTAATTGGCAATAATCGCGTTATTTAGTAGAAATAGTACTCAACATCTTATAAAAACTCACCCCCTTTTCTTAGAACGCTAAACATTCTTTACATAAAATATAGCTTGCTTCGGATGTTCTAAACAATACTGCGAGTATACGAGAGAAATAATTTTCTGCTGTCAGGGAAAGGATTTATTAGAATAACGGGACGCTTTCTATTTTTTGGAAGACATTAAGTGAAAAATTGCGCACGAACGCTGCTGAAATTTTCAACGAGAGCTACAAAGAAGCCGTCGCCACTATCCACGCCCATTTCGTTACGTAATTAGAGACACAACGAGGACGTTTCCACCCCCATGCGACGGAATTCCATCCGGTGAAACGCTACATCGCCACAGGCGTGAGCTACTTACTATAGCACATTCGAAATGTATGATTTGTGGGTTCTGCTTGGCAACCGCGTGCCTACCGATCTAGTGAACATCTACCGGCCCGGGGGCTACCGATTCGGCCCTCAAATTGAACACAGAGAAATCATTTCTGTCGCTATTCGACTCCACGTTGCTAACTTCGTACTATGCTGAATTAATAGACAGCGGATCTTCATGCACAATATAAATTATCTGTATTAATCATCAATGTACAGAAGCTACATATACATCTATTTCTCTCTTAATATATTTGCAGGGTTGAAAACAATGCAACAGTATTTTTAAATTCATTAAACGTTCCACTGTTTTGCATTCGATCTGTTCACTTTTGTCAGAAATGCATAAGACCTATTAGTTACTTATAAAATATATTACATACAACGTCAACACCTGAACATGACTCTCACCCTCTCGTTACAAAGGTTAGCTACTAGAAGCATATTAACGAAATCGAAGGGGGTTGCAGCCCTCATCGGCAATCAATTCTTGCCTAGCCGCCAGTCATCAGGCACCGGAAAGCCTCCCTTCCCTTCTACTTCGTCATTAAATTAATTTGACACGTCGAAAGGGTGGTTCCAGGGTGAAGCTGTCGTATCGAAAGGCGCTGGTTCGTCTCGTTCGTATTTATGTACCACTAATAATAGTAACTCCGTTGTTACACGGTCCTTTATTGATTTTCTGCGCGAAGAACCGGCCGGTACGATTCCGGTACGGAAGGCATGACAATGCAGGTGGTGCGGGTTGGTAATTGTCGGGCAAAGGAACCGCTGCCTTAGCAGCGGCATCGGCAAAAAATCTAATTACCGGCGAACAGATTTCGCGTGGTTAAATCATGACGCGCGGCCGCCAGTCCGACCGACATGCAACTCGCGCCCGACAATGCTAGAAAAGAGTCAGCGGAGATCACGAATGAAGGAGTTGCGGCTAGAAAAAAGGAGCACGGCGAGGGCGAGAAAGAATTTGGCCGCGGGCGTGCGAGAGAGAGAGAGAGAGAGAGAGAGAACGAGAGAGAGAGAACGAGAGAGGAAGATGGTTATCCTTTGCGAGAGAAGGCAGCCTCTCGCGGGCAAAAAATTGAACCGAGGGGAATCGAGGGGCACCGACGGGCACAGAGCAGCCGTGCAGAGCCGCTGAAATAAGTGAGTACTCGCCGCGGGAGCCAGAAACTCCGCGGCACGCGATCTGACGTGGTTAAATGCAAATCGAACGCCAAACTGCTGCGGCTGATTCGTCTAACCATGGAAAGGTGGCAATAAAATTCCCTCGGCGTGGCGCTGATATAAAGTTCAGTCAGCCGGCGCTTCGCGTGTCGCCCTCCACCACTCGGAAACCGGTAACGATTCCGAGGGACACGGATCCACGATCGCCAACGGATCCGCGATTTGCGAGGACACCGCGAACTCGCGATTATCCAGCCTGCCGGCAATTATTCCTTTTCAGCTCGTTCGTCCTTTGATAGCGACTGCAATACCGTGGCTGCTTAAGGGCTATTCCGGTTTTCGAAGCCATTTTTGGCACGAATTTTTAGGAGTTTTTTTCAGAAGTACTATCGAACATTTTGTATTAGGATTTTAATTATATATATTTATTGAGTCGTGACCCTCAACGGAGTTTTTAAGAGATTTACAAGGCGACCAGACGAACCTTCACAGTAATTCCGCCATCTGGGGTGCACGCGAGCCGGCCATCGTGCCGACGAAACCCACAGATTTCTACCCTCTAGAAAATAGGGCTTTACAACTAGGGACCGTCCAGTCCATTTTACGACCAACGAGATACAACCGATGCGGCCATTTGGGTCTGTTTTTGCGCTGTCTCGAAGTCCCAGAAAATACAACGTGCATGTCACATTGGGGCTCGGAGGGGGGCCTTCCGCCTCCCCGTCAAGGTGTTTACTCATAAACGGGGGTGGAACGAAGGGGACTTCGAGGCAACGGAGAGCGAGAAGGACTGTACCGATCACGATATTTTCCATAGTTGACGTGTGTCACCGCTGAAGTAGTTGAGAGAGTTTGTCTTTTGGTTGGCTAATAAACGGTTATACCGAACAACGGTGTTACACTTAATCTCGACGAGGTCAACATTCGTCAATGTCGAAATTGACCACAGTTGAGCATCGACAACCCTTGGCGATCTCAACAATATTCACTGGCATTTGAAGTACATGTGTGATTTTTGTTTATGTACAACAATTGAAAATTACGCGAGTTATGGATTTTCTTTACGGAGTATGTTTTAGGAAACATGGGTCGACAGCTGCCACGATTTTGGTCTTTCTACTAATCCGAAACAAAGAAGTATAGTTTATTAGTCAGTATGTATGTAGTTGCGGTCCGAGCTAAAACAAATGGAAAATTGAACGTAGTTACAATTATTTATTGAAGTCCTGTTGTGAAGTATCCATGTTTGCAAATTGTAAATATTACTTTTGGCTATCCCCTATCAACATAGATGTGGTGAATTCCAATACAAACGCTCTTTTTAATTAATCCAGAGAATAACGAGAGACATCCTACGAGAAAAAATGTTCTACAGTATTTTCGATGGGTAGTTTCATCCCTCGAAACCGCATTGTGGTGCGAACAGAAAATAAAGTTGCGTATGAGGTCTTGTACAAGGTCTCATAACTTTTTGGACTTCCGTGTTCTCCAGCTTCCTTTGTCAGAACGGCACACACCTACAAAGGAAAGAGAGTTACTAATATATCTGTCTTGCAATTTTTGCAAACATAAGATTATCTTCGAAAGTAGAATCTAGACTTTGGATTTTATACATTCACGACTAGACTGCAGTTTTTTATGAAAAAATTGTCGATTTTACGAAACGGTAGTTAAGTGAAAACGCATTTCCTCTTTTAATAATTTTAATAACTTCGGGTTAATATAAAGATTTGACCAATTTGTTTCCCCTAAGTGACCAAAAGTATGTAGTATAAAGAAAGAACAAAATTTCTCTGTGGCTTCAGCGTTCCACAATCGGAGCAGCACATTTTTACCGTACATAAAAAAATTCGCACTCTAGTAATAACATTCGGGAACCTAAACTTAACGTTCTTCGTTCTAAAAAGACACTCGACTGTAACCGAGTTAAATGCAGTCTCGTCAAGATATTATGGTCGAACGGAATGCTTGAGAGGCCTGTTACGTTGAAAAGGCGGCTCATAAATGATTTCTGAGGACGCACGCCTCTTTCGTGTACACGCGAAGAAGAGGGTCACAGATAATAAATGGCGAACATCATCCAGTGTACGGCGATGATTCGGACCTTGTCGCCGAATCATATTTCTCACGGCATTCGCGAGCCTCGACATTCGGAATCCCGATGCGAAGGAATCGCTCAGCGTCGCCACTCCGCGCGAAATGTATGCGAATATTTTGTGTGGAGCCTAGCCGGGGATGAGGGGAAGTGGTATAGCACAGTTGGTAGGCGGGAGATTGGCGATGTATCAGCGCGATTTGCAAAAGTAAGCGAAATCCGGGGAAAAGGCAGATGTCAGCTGAGGCTCGGTGAAGGGTATCTATATGTTCCACAAAATCCGTGTATCCTACTTCTCCCGAGGTTTGCCTTATCCTCGTCATCTGAAGGGGTTTCCGGTTGCGGTCTCGAAGCTTGTCGCCTTCACTGACGTGACTCGAATGAAATGATGCCGACTAACAAACTGATACTGTCAGCAGATATCCCCCAGGCCCCAGCAAATAAATTAACTCCCCCTGAAGAGCTCCGTGGAAAAGTAATAGTGGCCAGGATTCGAAACTCGTTGCAAGAACTTCTTGATAAAATGTTCATGATCTGCCTAGAAAATTTTCTACATCAATTGCAGCAAAAAGATTTGAAATATTTGATGAAATATTGAAGGGTACGTCAAAGATCGAGCTTTCGCGTCGTTTGCAATCTCGCGGTATTTCTGAGGCCAAAAAATGAATGGGTTACGGTTTACGGAGGGTGAAATATTGGGGTTGGAGATGATAGGGTTGTTTGTGCCTTCAGGAAATTGCGGCCATCCTGATCAGTTTCCAAAGACACGCGGAATGGCAGAGTCGGGAGGTAAAGGTGCGACCTCGAAGTGGGTCGATGTTACTGTACTCGAGAAAGAAGGTCCGTTACCGGAGGGACGGTTACTGCTGGAAAAAGAGGAAGGACGGGAAGACGACACGGGAGGATCACATGAAACTGAAGGTAGTATAGTATTAGAGTAGGATAAACGCTACAAGTAGCGCAGCCGAGTCGGCAGCCAGGTGTGTCCGCAGGTGTGCTAAGTGCTAAAGGGTATCTCTTGTTTTGCCGATCGAATCGCAGGTCCAGGGGGTCGAGTGCATCTACGGCTGTTACGTGCACTCGGCGATCCTTCCGACGTTTCATCGGCGATGCTACTGGCTACTGCAGAACCCGGACGTCGTTCTCGTTCACTACTTAAACGTTCCTTACCCGGACGGCGATGCGAAGCTAGCTGCGCTGCCTCCCTGTCTCGCTCTACCGCCAGACAAGAAAGAGTGGACGCGAGACGAGCTGGCTTCTCAACTTAGACCCATGTTCCTCGGTGGGGATGACGATCCGAACAATCCTCATCTCACCCAACACTCGAATCATCCCGTCGACATGATCGTTTCGCAGCTGCTCGACAGGCAGCGCGCGAATTCCACTTCCTCCACCACCGGCACTCAGCTTGCACCTAGGAGACTAACACCGGACAATCAGGTGAAGGATCGCTCTATGAACCCTCCCTCTGGCGAGTCCAACACCCAATCAGAGATTTCAGGTTTTCCCAGAATTACAATTTCCAACGTTTCGTCAACATTGCGGGGATCCCCTGTCCACTCTCATGACCAAAAGATGGTCTTGTAACTTCGTGTAAGATACACTTGTAACATTCTTCCTGGTCTCATTTTAAAGGGCGTTGTCTCTACTTTCACTTCCCTGACTTTACAATTAGTTTCCCCATCCATGTCTAGTGTTGTAAGGTTCGAGTACAGTAAATTCTCGATATATGTCAACAACGTGGGTCTTGCCAGTGTCGTGTATCGTCCAGTAGACATATCCGAGCCGTGTTATATTTACACTCCTCGGTATCCGAGGCCTCTCGAGCTTTGTGGCCCCTCACGAGGTATACCCCGCGGTAGTGGGGATAATTCCGCGACGTTTATCATCCTGGCCTTGGCGACATATATAGATAAATCACTGTATTATGTCTTAGTGGTTAATGCCACTGTTACATGTCTTGGACACGCTTCATTTGAGCCACGATAAAACCGTGGGAAAAATTGGCAAATCGATTTTCAATAGCTTATTGTAAAGGGAAGATATTACCGTGTAAGATCAAATACTACGGAAAAAAATTTGTTAACCTCCGTAGGGTCGTTCGAAGTTACAAAGTTGCACATCAATGTTAGTGTTTCACTCTGATTCATGATTAAAACGAGTCTTTGAAACGATTACGTTTGAGAACATGAAGGGAGGCATGTGTTTGACGATTGTCTTGATTTGTCAGGTAACTTCGACAACCGGAGGTCAGCAATCATCGACGACAGCGTCACCGGCGCCGCGCGTATACTCAAGACATTACCACACAGCCCAAAGCCAGCAGCCGGCTCCTTTAGTGTTAAGTTTGCAACAAATCCAAGGCGGTGGCGGTCTTCTGATTCTGAACAGCCAACCGTACCATCACCAGCAGCAGCAGCAACAGCAGCAGCAGCAACAACAGCAGCAGCAGCAACAACAGCAGCAGCAGCAGCAACAACAGCAGCAGCAGCAACAACAGCAGCAACAGCAACAGCAACAGCAGCAGCAGCAGCAACAAAGCCAACAAGTAGAGATGCAACAGGTCACGGAACAGCAGATCGTGCAGCAGACGAGTGTCGAAAGGGAGCAACAGATCAAACAGGAGATCGACGCGCAGGAGAGCATGGATCGCACCGCGGTGCAGACGTTGCCTATCGGTGGCGCCGGCACCGAGGTCACCGATTTCGCCGAGACCTTGGATCTGAATCAGGAGGACATCCAACGGACGTTGTCCGCGAACATGGTGCCGCCGTCGCCGTCCCCTTCCCCGGCGGACAACAACATGATCAATCCGATGGACTTCATCGACTCGTCGGATGACTTGCTGGTCAATCTGGACGCGTTCGATCTGTTCGGCGACCTGCCGGAGCTCCATGACTTCGAGGCCGAGCAGACCAAGGCTGAGGAGAGGGGTGGCTCCGACAACGACGTGGGATGTCATCCGGGTACAACCGTCCATATCGCTGAGTATAGTCCGGAGTGGAGCTACACCGAGGGTGGTGTCAAGGTATGAACATTCAGCAATACTCTGGAGCAAGTTTAAGCGACGATAACAGGCCCTCTTGATCTTTAATATTGTCAGAAGAGAGGATTTTCTAGGGAGTTCGATGTTGACAG
Source organism: Halictus ligatus (assembly GCA_028454255.1). Classification (NCBI taxonomy): domain Eukaryota; kingdom Metazoa; phylum Arthropoda; class Insecta; order Hymenoptera; family Halictidae; genus Halictus; species Halictus ligatus. Next base: position 14,825,465 of record CM052130.1, read on the forward strand.
TCATAGGGGACTGTTTTCGTTGTTTCTCCGAGAGTAGAGTGCCTTGACGGCGCGTGATTAGTTTGATTCACTATCTATCTTTTGGTTAAGCTAGAAAATGTTTGTTTCTCATGCCCCGTTTAAGACATTGCTAAAAGAAAAGAGTGTACGGTGGATGTCTAGGGTCTAAGACTAGAAGCAAAGAGAAAGTAGATGAAGAGACGATGAAGAGGATTGTGTATCTCTTTGCAGGTGTTGGTAGCAGGTCCCTGGACCGGTGGAAGTAATTCACAGTCGTACTCGGTGTTGTTCGACACTGAGCCGGTCGAGGCTTGTCTGGTTCAGCCAGGTGTGTTGCGCTGCCGTTGTCCTGCTCACGCTCCCGGAATAGCGTCTCTTCAGGTAGCCTGCTACGGCTACGTTGTCTCCGACAGCGTCGCCTTCGAATACCGAAGAGCGCCAACGACCGAACCAAGTCCGGAGAGAGCTTTGCTAGATCGTCTGGCGGATGTCGAGTCTCGTTTGCAAGGACCTGGCCCACCATCCCCTGCAGCTCATCTGGAAGAGCGACTTGTCGCGTATTGTCAGGTCAGTGTTCCTTGAATATTCTACCTTGAATTTCGCCGTTCTGTTACTTGCGGAAATTCTTACGGATTTGTGACTTTATAGGATGCTGTTGTCCGTCCGTGGCGAGCCGGAGCGGAACCGTTACAATCCGGCGGCACTACTCTGTTGCATTTGGCCGCCGGGTTGGGCTATTCCAGGTTAGCCTGCGCACTCCTTCACTGGAGAGCGGAAAATCCTAGTAGCGTATTAGATGCTGAAGTTGATGCTCTGAGGCAGGACAGCGCTGGTCTCACGCCGCTAGCTTGGGCATGTGCGGCGGGACACGCGGATACTGCCAGGATACTTTATAGGTTCGTACCTGTTCAGCTTCTTTTGAAGTCAGCCTGACCTTTGTCGATGTTCTTCGTTATTCTTGTTCGAGGCACCCTCAAACTTGGACCCGAAAGGCACCCGAAACCTCTAAAAAGGCTGCCGAACCCTAGACTTAGTTACTACTTTTCTTGAAACGAGTACGAGGGAGGTTTGCCTGTCTGTGCAGATGGAACGCGATGGCGCTTCGTGTCCGCGATTGCCAGAACAGAATAGCGACGGAGCTGGCGGCGGAGAACGGGCACACGGCGATCGCGGAAGAATTGAATCGGCTCGAAGCGAGGCGGCAAGACGAGAGGCTATTCTTGCGGCCGGCCAGCCCTAGTCCTAGGAGGCCATCTCAAGACAGCGGTCTCGATCTGGCGTTGTGTTAGTCTCGTTTAATATTATACTGCCCTCTTCCGTAAATCTGAACACGCACATTCACCACACACAATTTACTCACAGAGTCTCTACCGCTCTATATAACCCCCGTTGAATTGTTCACCAGCAAAGTACTAACTGACCACAGCCCTGCCCCCCTCACCCCCGTAAAAAGCGCGCCCACGTTTATCAGTCGGACCACCTATTTCCTTTAATTAAAAAACATAGTCTATATCCATAGCTTCGCCCCCCCCCCCCTGTAAGCAATTTAGAGATACAAGGTCGTAAAGCGAGCGTGAACCGATCTTAATCCAGGAGAGACGTGTAGTATTAAGAGGTTTATCGATAAAACACAGGTGGCTCCCCGCTACTGGACAACATGGAGTTGTTGCAAGAGGATGACTCGTCATTAGCCCTCAGCGAGCAGGGAATGGAGAGCGCTCCGACCCCTCAGGAGACTGTAGGTCCGTACCTTCCTCGTTTCCCCTTCTATTTGTCTGTCTGTCTGCCTGTCTATCTGTAACTATTCTGTGTAATCTGTGTGTTCTCTAACTAATTACACTTTATAGATATCCGTCGGCCTAGATAAAACTGCGCCTCCGGGCTATGATCCGTAGTCTTTCCTAGCTAAAACTGCGTCCCTAAAACTCTGTTTTTTCTCTCTGTTCTGTCTCTCTCTCTCGCTCTATGTCTCTCTGTTGTCTTTCTCTCTACTTTTCTGTTTCTTCTGTTATTTCTCTTTTCTGTTTGATGCACAACACGCATACGCATATAAATATATACATATATGTCTATCTATATACACGGACATACGTAAAATACAGTAAAACAAAATAGAAACGGACCAGACGCAATACACACGAACGAAAACTTTCCTTTTGTTTCTGTTTCACTGTCTCTCTGTCTGTGCGTTACGAGACGACCAGGACGGTCCAGGCTCTCTCGCTGTCCTCTAACTCCTCTGAACTCTTGCAGCTTAAAAGCAGTATTGGTGTTGCTTGGCCTTCGTAACCGCTGGTGTTGGATGATTGCTGTGTAACGTCTAACCAAACAAACAAACAAAAAAAAAAGAACAAAAACAAAATCAAACGTGTAAAACACTTTCTTAGCCGTCTATCGGCGGAAAACCAGAGTCCCTCGGAAACGACAGACGCCGTCTTCGACGATACTTTTAATAAAGCGGACGATCCGTGAATTGTGGACACGAAAGCGCACTTTTTCGGACAAACGTGAACACGTTCGATCGGTTCGGTTCACCCGAACAATCGAGCTGAACGATCGAATGAATCTCTAGTCGATCTCTAAGAATGAGCTAGAAAGTATGAAACTAACTCCTCGGCGTCACACGTTTCGGATCTCATCGTAGAAAAACAAAAGCATATATACGTTCCACACGGCTCGAACGGTCAATGAACAATCTAATGAGATTATTCAGAACCAAAAACAAAAAAGAAAAATAACCAAACATACCTCGGTGTTGTGATCGATGTGATTTCGCCGGTCCCGTCACACCTTATTCGAGTTTTGGCTAGGGTGGTGATTCCTTTTTATAGGGGAGGAAGACGCGAGGGTGCTGACATTGGCTGAGCAAATTATAGCTGCGCTGCCGGAAAGGATCAAGAGAGGGAAAGGTGATTCTCAGTCTTCTTCCTCGCCGCCTCCCCCGGCACCGCCCTTGTCGCCACTCGAGGACGCTCTGATGGAACAAATGGTGAGCCACTCGTTTCGTTCTCAACTAGTTTTCAACTTAAACAACTTATTGTTAGTTTCCGACCATCTCGGAATTTCGCATTTCTACGAATCAACACTCTACTGTGTAGAAAATGCTGTCGAGAGCTCTCAGACTGTGAAGAAATTTTGATGGTTGATATATTAGTCGAAAATAGGCGACTCATACTTTTCATCGTTCAAGCGTCAAGTTATAGTAGCTGTCCCACTATTTATACTGTCTTGTAATTTCTTAGAACTTTTAATCATTGCCAGAAGGGGCAGAATTTAAAATCGGGGTAGCTACCCTTCCCGTTGTGTCGCCTTTTATTTTACAAAAACATAGGTTGCATTCCAGGTGACGTGAATTTAAAACAAGACATTGTTCTAAATTAGCATCATCCGAAGAGCTAGAATTTGAAATGATCCCTTGCTATGCAGTTCGTTTTAATTGGTTCCCGACTAAAATTTCAATTGAAGTTGAAGGACCTACTAGAACATAGTTTTTTCTTTTTAAGGAATGTGTTTTCTACCGGTTGCTGAAACTCGAATGCATTTTTCCTGTTGCAGCCGCTGGACTCTGGGGAGCTATTCGACTCGTACCGCGAGTGCAGCGGTGGTGCAGCATCAGTGTCGGACGCTGACGCGGATGCAAGTCCGTCGAGTCCGTCGAGCAGCTGCTTAACACCGGACTCGCCGTCCCCGCCGCCCACCACCGCCGACTTTTGCGAGTTCCTGCAACTGCAATTGCAGCTGGACGGTAGCAACGGTCGCAACGGTCAGTACTACGGCGGGGACCGGAAGTTCGGTAACGTGATTGGGTCCGGTATCTGCGGGTCGATGACCGGTGGCGGTAACGGGTCCGGTGACGGTAGCGAGGCGGACCTGAGCAGGCTGACGTTGTCCGATTGCGAGCAAAGGGAGCTATACCACGCGGCACGCATGATCCAGAAAGCCTATAGAAATTACAAGGGACGACAGAGGCAGGAGGAAGCAGAGAGACACGCCGCCGTTCTCATCCAGCAATATTATCGTCGACATAAACAGTACGCTTATTATAGGTAATCCGTTTCTAGCTTTACGCGGCCGTTCTGTCTTTGCTACGTTCGTTCATCTTCGTCCCTAATCACCCTGCTAATGAGCCATACTGTCCTGTAGATGCAGGACTCAAACACAAGTAGGTTCCAATCCGAGTTCAAGCGCAATTTTTATTGTTGAGGCTCTTGGGCGCAAGCTGTGTCCTTTTGGAATGGCGTTCCTGGAATTTCGCAGGCGCTGCAGCTAGCTTTGTTTCAACATTCATATCGTGCACAATGGTGGCATGTCTTTTGACTCCTGACGAAGCTAGCTGCAATGAAATTTCGGAAACATTGATCAAACAATTTAAAAAAGAAAACTACTTACACACGAAAGCCTAAACAACAAAAAATTGTACAATGTCGGGCTATGAAAGTCTCGAGTCTTTGAACATGGATGCGATTATGTATGGTTGATAAATAGACTGCGGACCTTTATGCAAAATAAAAATTGTCCAAGTCAATTGTAGGGAACTGAAATTAAATAAAACTGTATTAACTTTTCTAATAATTTGAAGAAGTTGAGAGTGGTATGCAAACATCATTCAATTCTTCTAATGTCTTTGCAATTTTCTTTGGTCAATGTAATTTTCTCATAAATGCATAAAAATCAGCAGTCTATTAATCAATTCTCTAAAGAATCTGCGAAGCTGTCAGTTTGTCGAATTGATTTTCAACAATTGTGCTATACCAAAAGGAAGCTAAAAAATCTTCTCTCACATAATAATCTCCTTGAAGATTAACAAGCTGTTTAGCGTAAAATCAGTTGACACACAAGTGACCATAAATCTTAAGCGAATATCATTTTTAGCCGACAGAAAAAGTTTCCAAATCACCTAATTTCCAGGACAAGAGGGTGGTATCGCGAGATTCACGTCGGTATTCCGCGATGGTTCGTTTTAATAAGCGGCAATTAATAAAAGGCGGAGGACAGGGCCAATTTAACGATTCAGTAGAATCGGACGAAGTTCATTCCCGACCCACCCGGGACTCCGGGGTTGGGCGAACTTTTAATTGGCATCGTAAATAATTCGAAAAGTTTCGGAGGGAAGTTCCTTAGCCCGGGCGTCGGGCCGACGCGATGTCCCGAATACAAAATTAGCCTGGCATTAAATTAATACGACTTCTGTTTGAGATGAAAGCTTAAACCTCCTCTGCTCTACCAATCCAAACCGCTTCTTCTTTCGCTGGTACTACCCCCTCTGCAATACGTGTACGCAGTGAATTGGCCGACACGCACACTCGAATAACTCCTAAATTACACGTTGTTTGGAGAATTGTTGGTGGAAGGTTGCTTGACTTTGAGAGCGGCATAATTAATGTCTGTGCACCTCATTTGCAGTCTTCCACTACGGTCGGGATTTCGATTTTTTTTTAGATGTTGTCTGCACGTGTTCCTTAATTTATTAACCAGGCTTCGTGATAATTAATATCCGAGGCTGAGAGGCCGTATGAGGCAATATTTAATATGTAATCGGGGAATGGGTTTCCAAACTTTGCAACTGCTTCAGAAGTACTTGCGCAAGAAGATCGATTTATTTATTAATTCCAAACGAATTCATAAAATTGTAACACTGCGAGAGAGATATGTAAATTACTTTTATTTCGTGGAATTTCTCAAGATTGACACTTGCCAATCAAAGAGATAATTGTAGTCTCATCAAAACCTTAAATTCCAAACATTATGTGACAGCTTATTGAAAGCCATGTAGATTTAGACTGTAGATTTGTATACAAAGTGCAGATTGCCTGTATTGATTGCAAAACATTGGGGCAGTATAGATACCTCTGTGTTTTCTTCATAATTTGAACGAGCTGGAAAAAACAGAGCAGTATTTTTAAATTCTTTGAATGATCTTGCTGTTTTTGTGTTTCATCCACTAATTTCTGTCACGTGTGTATTGAGGTCTGCAGTGTCTGGTTTTAGCAAATTTGTTGGCGAGAATGTAGTTAATTAGGGAGTCATCGAGTGGTGCGTGGGAGGTGGGTTACGCTTAGACAGCATGATCGCCACGCGCCGTACCACTGGGTGGTTTTATTTCACGGTCTGTTTCCACTTTGTGGTGTTTCCGTAGACAAGCCACGAAGGCTGCTCTGGTGATACAAAGCAACTACCGTAATTATCGGTCCCGGCCCTGCTCGGCGAGCTCCAGACAGCAGGCTGTACACCAGCAGGCCGCCCATCAGGCAGCGAGGAAGATCCAGCAGTTCATGAGACAGTCGAAAATCAAGTTAGTATCCGGCTGGGTGCACCTAATTGCATTTCCTGTTGCAACGGTGTGCACGCATTATTAGTTATGTAGTACTTCTTGTTAGCACACGAAAGGCTTATCGTAACGAAAGACATCTAAAAGTTCTAAAGTCTCCCTCTTCTGTGTGTACTAATGCAGCTTGTCGTGGGACGATTCACGACCGGTAAGTAACGTACAAACAAGTAGGGCGATTGTCGCGCGGCAAACACTGCTCGTTTATATCCCCCGTATATAATTAAACTCAAAAAAAAAAGAAAAGAAAAAGATACAAAAAAAACAGAAGAAATCGAAAAATTTGATCTGTTTATCCTACGGAGGATATCTTTGCTGTCCCGCTTTCACTAGGACGATCAGTGCACCCTGTTTTCACGACACCAAAACAAAATCTAAAAACTAAAAAAAAAAAAAGAAAAGAAAATTTCAAGAAATGCTAATAGAGACACCAATTCGATTTTATCGGGATTCGAGTGATACGAACAGACAAAAGTACCATGATCTCCGATTAGCTACTCTGTGTTTTATTACGGAATGTAATCGGTGCTTTGTTGTTTCCCTGTTCTCGATGTTACTGACCGTGTTATACCGAGTACCAAGTCCATGCAACTGTGTTCATATACGGAGCTTGTCATAGAAGACGTATGAGATACATCAGCTCCCTCGATTCTCACTTTGCTCGACTGGTGTTGTGGATCACACACTATACTTTGTGTTCTGTGTGCGTGTTACCACGAAAGACAAAAGCGCGAATACTTCGCCTCTGTGTGCTACCTTATGCTGATGATATTTATGTATATATTAGCTTCGCTGGTCAAAGTGTACGCACGCTAGATTAATGGCATACACCGTACACGGGAGATCTACAGACTTCTGCGATTCTACCGACGACTGTCGACTTCAAATGTTAACGCTTGAAAGACTAATCCTCGAATCTATTTTCACAGTTCTTGTTCACTGAACTGCGGATTTTTATGCGTTCGCGCAGTCTTTAGAATATTAGAAGATGAACAGTAATTTGACCTCCATTTTATTTTTGTGATAAAGAATAAAATGTTTTTCATTCTCGATTCTATAAAATAATTCATCAAAATCTTCATTGCACAATGGCTTGACCAAAATCGATTCTGATGACTGAACCACAGTAAATCAATTTTGTTTCACTGTACCACAGTGAAGTAACAGATTGAACGTTGTCTTGATAGATTGAACAATTCTTAACATTTTCAGCCGAATAACAATTTTCGGAAAGTGTCCGAAATACAATGTTCACTCAGATTCACAGCCCAGCTTGATTTTTCGTTTACTCTGCTCGATTTATTCCCTAAAGGAGGCCGGAAAAGGAGGAGGAAAAAAGCGTTAGGTTGCATGAACTATTCCCCGCGGGAAGTAGCATTTAATTTACCATAAACTTCCGCAGTCTGATTTTAAAAAATAGGTCTGGGCAATGTTGCTCGGACTGTGTCCTGAAGGAAGTAGCATTTAATTTGCATAAATTTCCGTAGCCGGATTAACAAAAAAAAAAAGAATCTCCAGAGGGCTGATCTACAGTCTTTCCAGGGTTGACGAGCCCCGACAAGGGCGCCGTAGAAGCAGTCCATTAATCTACCGTTGGACTAACGAAACCCTTCTCCGACCGTAGCCCTCTAGTCTGGATTAGCCCTAAAACGACCTCCGTCTCTCGGTCTCGATTAATCAGTAGCTTCAACTAAAGCGTCCGAGTAAGTGTGTACATTCTACACTGTAACCCGGTAACATGCACACAGCAACCATCCTCAAGTACCAAAATTAATACCATGTGGAAACAAAAAGAAAAACGAAAATCTGGAAATCTAAATGCAACAAAAGAAAAAAAAAAGAAAATAAAAAGTCTGTTAAATCGTATATAAGAACAAAAAAGCAAAAAAAAAAAGAAAAAAGAAAAGGTTCTCGAGCAAAGGATCGATCGCGGAGCCAGTCGACTTAGATGCGCTCGTTTGTTTCGTAGTTGACGTGTTCCTCAGAGTGCTTGGTCATTCAGTGTCATGTAATGCACAACTCTCGCCACTAGCTGTGCGCCCGGTCGAATCGGATCTACATGAACGTGTGTACGTTTCTGGGACTATAGGCTGCAGAACGCCAGGGCCGCCGCAAACGGGAACGGGAGGCAGCCAGCGGCCATTTTACGGGGGGTTGCTGTCCCCCAAAGCTCGCCCTCATCTAGCCCAGGGGCCAGCCTAGTAGCCGCCAACCCAGAGGTCACTTAATCGACTGTCGACTGTCGACGACCACGCAGAATGCCGATGAGCTTACCGAGGCGAAACAATAGAGAGCCTAGAGAAACCATCCGCATTGATCGGGGTCACCTGGTGTGGGGGACATATGGCTTTCTCTCTTTCTCTCTCTCTCTCGAGGAGGAGGAGGAGACTCGATGTCGCGACGCCATGGGATTTCACGCATAACCCACCTACGATCCCGGGGAAACTTGGATACATCCAATCCAGAGCGGGCACGCCTCGCTCTTCTACGATCCTCCAACACACAACCATCTAAAACCACTCGGTTCTACAACTCGTATCTACGATCTAGCTCTGTCCACCTGCTCTCACATCTTTGTCCGACGAATCAACGTCTCTCTCTCTCGTACCCATCCGATTTTCTATGCATTTCTGTCCGGTGACGACGTTTCAGGGCTTCAAGGTAGGTGGTCTCCGCGAAAACTTGACATAACAATGTTGGTCCACACTTTACCCACCGGGGACCGCTTAAATCTTTATCAGTTTGATGATACTTCTGAAACTGTTACTAAACTGTGAATTTCTCTGTACTCGTAATTGGTAATTTTTCAAGGCATTAGGGAGTTTCAATTTCGCTCCCATTGCTTGGACTTGATGAAGGCAATTTTTATTTCGCAGAGAGACCCCCAGTCTAGTTGGCACGTTGTGTTACGATCATTTTTCGATTGAACGTTGCGATCGTTGTTGATCAGGTTGTTAACCCTGCCGCTTTGGGTCTCGTTCGATCAATGATGCACACTTTTAAGATTGATGGAGAAAATATCAAAGAAATGGAATTTTGTAACCTTTTCGAACCCTTACGTTTCACAAATCTAGCGTTAAAGCTGTAATTTTCAATTTCATTATAGGAGAAATAATTACACTGCGGATTTTATGCATTTATGACAAAAATCAGTTGGTGCAATTTAAAGCAGTAAAAACATTAAAAGAATACAAGGATTGTTAAGGCACAAAAGAAAGATGGTTACTCTTTCTTTTAATTTCTGCCAATAATTTTTATTTTGCATACAGATCCGCAGTCTGTTAAGTGTAATTAACAATTCCGCAGCAGGGTTAAGCAACCCTCACGTGCGAAGAACGAATTTTTACTTTTGACAACCGGTAGGTGAAGTGTCCCTTTGAGTGTCACCTGGACAGGTGATCACAGAAGGTAAAGTTTGAAAATTTCATTGGGGGAATGAAGATTCCCGATGATTTGAATGATTTGATCGGAGGATTCTAGGGTAATCCTGTTGGGAGATGTTCTGGCACTCAAAGCGTCAAGGATTGTGTCTGGTGGAGAGGATCGAGAATCATGTGACCACGTGGAACGCCACGTTGTACTTTGTTTCGCGGGCATCAACCACTATCGATCCTATTTTACGACCGAGAGAGTACAAAAACGGTTCTGCTCGGAACCTTTCCATTTGCTATTTTCTTTTCCGCGTCGATTCGCCAGCTAGACTTCCTCCTCGAATAATCCATTTCCTTTTTCCTGGTTTGCGTGTCGGTGAATCGTTCGCGCCGTGAATTGTAACATTCGTTTCGCTTTTCTACTTTTACGAAACAGTATTTCGCGGAGAAGGAGGACTTTCTTATCGTACCACGGTCCTTCGGGACCTATTCAGGGCGCGTAGTTGACCCTCGATCGTCCACGATCCAGTGACATTTTCATATTTATCTAGTCCCATTGCCCAAACTAAAAATGTTTTGTTAGTTTCTGTTCGAATCGTGTTTGGATTCTGCAATCCACAGTTTAAATAATTTTAAATAATTGGCAGGGGTGAAATTGGGAACTAACACGCAAGGCACGTACCAATTATTCAAATGTGTTGAATGTTCCTTAAATTGGTCTGTTGTTTATGAACTTTGTTTTCATTTTAATTGATTCAATTTTACAATTAGAAGCAGGACCGTTGTGAAAGTAAATAATAAATTGTACGTTTTACATTTCCGTTAATCACAGAAACTAATTGGCAATAAACACGGTAAATATTCTTCAAATTGATCAATTCAACAAGAGACCATGAGCTTTGCTGTTATTTTAATTGATTCGTTATTATAATTGGGGGTGGCATATAACAAAGGCACAAATTTTACATTTCAAACAATTACAAAATATTCTTTAAATTGGTTCATTCAGCTTGTACTCTATTCATCATACTCATTTTGCTCGTGCTCTATTGTCGTTTAAATTGATTCATTATTATCACCGAAGGGGGGGGGGGGTGAAGACAGAACAGTAAAAAAATAAACGAATCTCATATTTTTACATTTCAATAAACTACAAAAAATAATTGTCAATAAGAACATCAACTATTCTTGAAATCAATTAGTGTAGCAAGACTATAAACCCGCGTCCGATTTAATTAACTCGACTTAAGGGATGAAAACCGAATTCGGAACGATATGAAAAGTGTTCCACCAAGAATAAAGGGGATTTAATCTATGACAAAACGCAATGCTCGACAGAATTGCAATCGTTAACTTTGTCCAGATTGAGTAACGAGTCTCTTACGACCCAGCCATGGCCGATCGAGGGTAAGACTGGGGTGACGCTTTTCACATTTCGGAATGAGAATCGAGGTCGGTTTCTCGCTCGGAGTGCAATAATCCAAAGTATTTGATGGCCCGCGACGTCAGCGTTTCGTTCTCCTTCTATTCGTTCGTTTTCACGCGAAGTATCACGGTTATATCCCCGGTTCTCCAATACAGTGAATTTTCGATATATGCACGTCAACAACACGGGTCTTGCCAGCGTAATTTATCGTTCAGGAGACATACCCGAGCAGTGTTATGTTTACACTCCTCGGCGTCCGAAGCCTATCGAGGCCGTCGAGGTTTATCATCCAGGCCTTGGCGACATATACAGAGAAATGACTGTACCGTTCGGGATCGGGGCGAGACGCGAACGCGTGATGACGATACACTCGTTTCGTACGAGAGCCAAAGCATAAATATGCTCTGTTAGCCGACCGGCAACGATCCCTTCCGTGCACGACAGTTTTCTTTTTCGCCGCTTATAACGAGAAAGGCGAAATTCGATTCAGGTCGATGAATACGGAGAATCTTATTTTCGATGTATGTATACCTGGGATCTAGAGAGAGAAAGAGAGCGCGAGAGAGACGAGAAAGTGAGGGAGAAAAGGAGAGATGAGAGTGTGAGAGAGTGTGAATGAGCTGGCGTGAACGGGAGAGAAAGAGAGTGAACGCGTGAAGCAACAAAAGGCTGCTAGAGAAAAACAAATGAGAGAGATAAAATGAAACGCGAGAGATAAAAGAAGATTATTTAAATAACAAAGAAATTAAAGAGGCCCTGCCTCCGTCCGCGAGCGGGGAGGTGGGGCGCTTCATCCACGGGCTGTGCTTAAAGTCACAGTATAATCAACTTCGTAGCGTTACAATTTTTTAGGGTATAAGCATAGTCGATTACATTGTTACAAACCTACCTACCGTTTCTCTCTCCAGTAGGGGATTTTTTTAAAAGGAGATTCTTTAGATAAACAAGAGACAAACGATACAAAAAGAGGAAAACAAAACGAAAGGAGGCGAAATGTGCGAAGTGAAAAACAAAAAAAAATACAAACAAACAAACAAACAAACAAACAAAAATAATAAAGAAACGGAGAAGTAGTGGTTAAAGGGAGAACGCGCGTGATTTATGGCGAATATTTATTGCGAGGGCGGAGCGAAAAACGAAATGAACAAGTTTTACGTGTTTCACGGAGACGACGGACGCGTTTCCGTGTGTATCGATTTCGAAGACAAAAATCTATTGTGATAAATTTAAATGGTGATCCAAGAAAGTATTTCCGCTGAACGACACCGCTGAACGAAATAAAAACGTTTCTCAGAGCATAATTAAATAAATAAACTAAAACAAAAAAAAAAACAAAAAACGAAAGAATACTAGAACACAACTCACGGAGCGCAGATGAGCTGCTGCGTTCGTTCAACAAACAAGAAAGAAGAAGAAGAAGAAAAACAATAAAGCTTTACAATGTCTCGACGTCCGTCTGATGGACGGCGAGAAACAGACAGACAGACAGACAAATTTTCTCGTCTCCTCTTTTTTTGGTTACTGTTGTTCTTTCGTTCGGGTCACAAAATTGCGAAACGGGGAAAAACAATTCGATCCTTCACGCTATCGTCGGATCTGTCGGGAGGATCTTCGAGGTTTTGCGTTTATCACGGGGATCGATCGATCCCGCGTCGATCCTCCTGCGTTTCGAGACAAATCTATATATACACACACACACACACACACTGACACACACACGCTCGCACACGGACACAGTGTACACACACACACACACGCGCACACACACGCACGCACACACACACACACACACACACACACACACACATACACACACGCACTTGCACGAGGCGTTTTCGAATTAGCGAGGTAATTCATGTGCGGAGCGAGCGCGCGAATGAGAGGAGGAAGGTGAAGGAGGAAAGATTGTATAAGATTTACTGTACACACGAGTCAATTCCAACGAGCATTTTCATGCCACTAAGCTTAAAGAATTATTAGTTGATAAAGTGAACGACGACGAAGAGAGATGACGCGCGGGGATAACATGCGCGGACAAAAACCGGAAATTTAAAAAAAAAAATAGAAAAGAAGAGAGAGAGGAAGTAAGAAAGTGAGAGGGAGGGACTGCGAACAGGCGAGAAAAATTGAGAGAGCGAAAGAGAGCGAGACGAGAGATAAGAGATTCTTACAACTCTTTTCAAAGAAATCATTGTTAATTAATTAAATTAATTGATTAATCACCGATCCTATCGATACATGAAGGGAGGGAAAGGAAAACGAGACGAGTAAAGTAATAATTATTATTATATACACAAAACTATTATTATATTCATATTTTTGCTTATTACATATTTAAGGAACTATTAAACGAGGGCTAGCGAGTATAGTACGTTTAAATGAACGGGAGTTTCAAACAAAAGACATACACACACACAAGCCGATCGATAGAACGATGGAGGGAAAAAGGAGCAAAATCGATATCGGAGTATAGTAGGGGAGGTCGAACGAGAGCTACGGGAAATTTTCAGGTGCGATAGAAGTGTCTCTCTGACCTGCGGTATTTTTAGTCTGTCGGGCTTGTGCGATTTCGAGCGTGGCAATCAACTCTTTCGAATTTTAAACCAGGGGAAAACAAAAATTGTAATACAAACCCTCGCGGTGATAGGGATGACAAAAACGATTTAGGTAAGGATAGGGGAAATACACTGAAACTCGTTTTCAGGGTCGTACAACACACGCCGAAAAAAGAACGAAAAACCGATTTTTATTCGAGACTCTTCCGTGGCAGCGGTCCGATCGCTAACACGACGGTATTGTCGAGCTTTTCCGGGGGACGGTTTCTCAAACAAAAAAAAAAAAAGAAGAAACAAAAATCGAACGAGAACAATCGAATCAGCGGTATACAGAAAAACATAAAATTCGAAGATAACAGAGAGATATCGAGAGATTCGCTCACAGTAAATTTGTACAGACCTCGAGCATGTTCTCAGACGGAAAAGTCGACGCTGCGAGAAAATATTTCACTACCTATTTCCACACACCACTTCCACCCCCCTCCTCCACTTCCACCCCCACCCACCCCATTAATTACTATTACTCTAGTGGATCGCATTACTATCACGTACACCAAAAGAAAATACCAAAAAAAAAAACTTAAATCTATCGAGCGTACGAGAACGGGAAAGGAAGAGCGGGAAAAGAGAGAAAATGCTAAAAAATAACTTACTTACTTACCAAATAATGAATAATAAAAAAAAGACATCGCTAGGGTAGGCGCTTCGAGGAAAATAAACATTAAACTTTAAAAGTCACTTAATACAAATTATTCTCAAAATATAAAAAAAAGTTTAATAAGTAAACAAATTTTTAAATCTACGTAAGAAAGCCAAGAGTCAAAGACGACTAGATGATAGGAGCCGCATGGCCTAACTGCTGCCACTTTAATTAATTAAACAAAATAATTAATTATAACTTTATTACTACTTAATTAACAAAACTCGAATACAGAATGAGAATATAATGAAAAAAGTAAAAATAAAATAAACTAAATAATGTCATGCCACTTTTCAAACTAACTTTCTAGATGCAGAGACGAATCAGTAGGTTATAGTGGAACTATTAAACGAAACTTCTCTTCTAATTGGGAATTATTGATTCGCGCTATAGATTCGAATATTTCCAATTGTCCAGTCTCCAGAAATGAAAATCGCACGAGATATGTACGCGTGTAAGGTGTCTCGTTATGAATCAACATGACTGTCACATCAATTGGCTGTATACAAAATTCTCAATTCTCACCAGAACACGCATCAATCGTCCCAAGGAAAGCCTACTCTCTGAAGCTTTCTCGCCATGAAATCGAAGACAGAAATCTACTAAAATCTACAAATTGGCAAATTAAAGATGGAACGATAACTTCGCCGAGAACAAATGGTAAAAAAGGTGTCGTCTCGTGTTGTGTCGTGTTGATGTAGAGCGAGACATTCTGTAGGACCTTTGTATCACGATGTCGAAAAGGTCGAAACGATCGGATATCGGTGCCTAGCTCATCTTCTACTTACTGTTCCTTGATTAAGACGGTCACTTTGTACCTGCTTGCTGCCTGCCTGGCCCGTGCGTTACATAAAACATATTTCTAGTCTAATCGAGGTGTATCAACGCTCCGTAATTTTACTCGGTATAATAAAAACACACAAAACACCATCTTCTCCACCACCTACCAACAAACAAACAAAAAAGAAAAAAAAAGATAAGATAAAAACACCAACCACAACAACGTCCAAGCATGTCGCGTACTTCCGTTGTGATAAATAAAAATCCGGCGTTCGATGACGCCCAGGTGAGAACGGTTTTTCTACACGTGTAATAATTATCGAGGAATCGTAACGCCGATATTAATTCATTTGTTGGATCCCATTCGACTAATCCTGGAAGGTTGATGGTTTCGACAGCTGTTTCGACATCTGCATCCCAGCCGACGCGTAATCCCGTTCGAAAATTCACGTACCTCGCGATTCCCTCCGGCACTCCGTAAAAATTCACGGCAATTACTTTCCAAGAATTAAAATAAACGACTAAACGTACGATCCAGAAACACCGGAGGGGACCACGTTAAAGCATTCGCAGTGAATTTTCGAACGACGCCGGCAATAATGAGATATAATTAAAAAGAGCAAAACAAAAAAATATAAATAAATAAAACACAGAATACAGAATATGGATAAATAAATAAGAAGAAGAAATACAGGTTCGTGCTACTTCTAGTGGAAACGAATAATGGTAAAAGCTCCATCTCTTGTAATATTTTTATTATCGCAAACGTAATATATATTACATTATTAAATTATATTAAATAAAGGATTACGCCACTGTTTATTATTTATTATTGACTAACGTTCAACTAATATTGTAAATAATAACGAAAATATTTTATCTATATTTCCGATCCGGGGGTGTCGGGCGGGGCAGCGTATTACCTCTTGTCCGCCCTGCACGCCGATCTCAACATGATCGACGGTCGCCCGCCCCCCTATTGTTACACCATTTCATCATTGCATTTAATAAATTATATATTTATTGACTCACTTACCTTTTGACTTACCCCCTTATATCGATATTCTAGCGACCACGACGACTCACGGATTTTAAAATCGTAAAACCATCCCACACTTTTCAGGGAGTGGTTTCCAACAAGAATTCGTCGATGATCATCGGGGAGAACAGGTAGGACGACGAATAAGCAATTTCCAATTATTCTAATAACAATTTGAAGAAAGTATTCCTTCCGCCAACGAAGTGGTAAAAAGTTCGAAGACATATTCCCGCTGACATAAGCGTCCACTTGTGATTAGGTTTATGCACAAAGCTGAGTCATATCCAAAATCATCTCGTTTAATACTTCCGCAACAATTTATTTAAAGCATACAAACGGTACAAACTGTATTTTGTTGTCACTTTGAGTATAAATTAAATTAAATTACGCGGATATCATGTGCGTACAGAAGGCTGGCGAATAAAGGAAAGACAGAGGAGGGGGCAAGACAGGCAAGGGGAATAAAAGATAAACGATTTTACGAATTTCTTTTTTTTTGTTTTGTAGAATATCTCCGACGTCCAAGATTTCTGCGTCGAGTTTCGCATCGTCATCGACTCGTCGAATAACTCTGTCGAGAGGTATTAGTACTTAGATAGACCGGCGAGATAAGTGGAATAGACAATCGAGCGGAATCCTGTTAGCGGAGTCCGTAAGGAACGAAAACAGGTTTTCCATTTTTTTTCTGTTTCTTTTACTCGTTTTGGTTCACCCCCCTCCCCACCGAGAAGAAAGAAAAGCTTCGATGGTCTGTACCAAAGGGCTTCCCTGCGAAGTATATTAGCTTGAACACAAACAACTATGTTAAGAAACTAACGAAAGCAAGCAAGTTAACGCGGAGAAATCTCACCCCCCCTTTAAACGTGAACCCATCGTCGAACTATTATGTTCCCCATAGAATTACTATGTATTGTATCCCGGCTATCCACGCAACGTTCGTCGGCCTGGAAGTCCCTCTGATCATTGTACGGACCATAGCGCTTCTTGTTCTAATGATACGGAGTCGAAAGCGGGCCATACTCACCCCCCGATTATCATTTCATTGATTGTCTCCTCAAGCACACGATTTCGTCGACAGTAACTAATTCCACGACCCATTTCGATCATCGGCAATGATCATTCGTCGATGTCGACCTCTAGTACGCATAGTGATTGTGTTTCTTGTTTTTTCATTCGTCAATTGACTCTGTGTGTACACATATATAATTATCGCTGACGAGAAACAATGGTGCGACAATCACAGTGGTGTGAAAAATAGTGAAACAATTATTGAGAGTTTTATTCATTTCATTATGACCAGACTACGGATATTTATCCAAATTAAAATTGTCCAAACCAATTATAAGAAACAAGAGGTAAATAAAAATTCATTTCTTCTTTTAATAAATGGTGTTCGACTACAGGTGGGAGAAAATTTAAGTGGTGGTTCTCTAAGACAATATAAGACGAAAATGAAGAATAATAAATTTGCCACTTCGGCTTCATTTTTGAGTCATTATCAATTAAAAGTCCGCCTAAAATGCGGCAACCCGATCAACGGAGATGTACGTTGCGTACGTCATAGAGGCGCGTGACAGTCACATATCACGTGACAGATACTCCGCGTGCCTCGCAAGAAGTCACCTGGCAAGAATTCGGCGTGTCCGATTGGGCCATTCCACACCTACTTTCGGTTCTAACCGGATTAGTGGCTAAAGTGTGTGACGTCAAAGCCTAACCGTTGAGCGCGAGCGAGGATCCCCTTTGATACGCGATTGCCGCGCGCCTTTATGGCGCAAGCAACATACACCTCTGTTGTTCGCGTTGCCGCAATCTAGGCGTAATTTTTTACTCTTCATTTTCGAGTCATATTGTCATGGAGAACCACCCCTTACATTTTCTCCCACGTGTAGTCTAACACCCAGTATATGAAACAAGCATCAGGTATATTGACGAAACAACTATTACAACTTCTTAACCGATTAATATCTCCAATTTCTGTTGAACAAATTTAACTGTTCATGTTTTATCGATTTCTTTTAAGACAGAAGCGTAAAGAATCTAAAAACCAATGTAATCCAATGCGAATGTTCCGGTAATAAATGCAAATCATTGTGCGTAGTAAAAGTGGACTCGGATAGAGACATCAAGGAGACTTTGTGTGACGGGGGCATTGTCGACGTAATTCGATGATCCAGCAATAATCGATGAAACGATAGTCGTTGGGAGAAGGATGTCCAATTAAGAAACCCCCACAGTGTTGCATCGATTCAAAAAGCCCCTTTGAAAACGCTCGAAGTCCTTGGTCGAGGATTAAAAGGGAGAGAGTCAGAAAAAAAGAAAGAAAGAGAGAATGAAGAGAAGGATAGATAGAAAGGAGAGAAAAAATAGAAATAGATTAGAACACTTGGACGCGGTGATTCTCGCGGTCGCAGACGACGATGTTACCGGTCGACGTGACAGCAACACCCTCTAGGCCCTTGAATTCACCGTCACCGCTACCCCAGCCGCCGAAGGATTTGAGGAACGCGCCCTCTGGGCTGAATATCTGTATCCTGTTGTTGCCGGAGTCGGCGACGACGATGTAACCCTGGTCGTCGACAGCGACGCCCCTTGGGAACTTGAACTGACCCTCGTCGGAGCCCTCGGATCCGAAGGAGGTCAGCACGCGGCCGTTCACGTCGAATATCTGCACGCGGTGGTTGTTCCCGTCGCTGACGATCACGCGGTTCGTGTTGCTCACCGCGATGTAATGGGGATGTTCCAATTGGCCACGTCCGCTTCCGCAGGAACCGAATTTACCCACGAACGTGCCGTCCGATTGAAATACCTGTCACACAAACCGTCAACCATCCACTTTATCATCGCTCTCTGCTGGACACATTGCCAAATTTGGTGAAAATGTTCCTGGTCCCTTCATAACCTCAATTTCAAGCTATATAACACTAAGAGAGGAACCTTTCTCAGTTTACTGTAACACCCCACTCGGTACATTTTGCAAAATCTAGAGAAACAGTGCTAGCTCCCTTGATGGTCTCGATTTTGAGCTACCAAAAATTGAGAGGGAAATCTTTTCTAGCTCAGGAGCTTCAAAATAACAAAAATATGTTGGCTTCTTGTGTTCGACATAGGGAGAACTGTTAATTTAAGCATATCCAACTGATAGGTAGCTACACCAAATCAGTATTAGTAGGCATCAGAAGGTATCTCTAGCACAGGAACCACAAAGACCTCTAGAATATCGTTTTTTGACGGCAATTATTTTAGGGGCTGATTTTTACCTGTACGCGATGGTTCTCTTTATCGCACACATATATGAATCCAAGAGCGTCCGTGGTGATGCCCCAAGGATAATTGAACCGGCCATCAGCGGTTCCTTGCGAGCCAAAGGCTCTGAGAAATCGGCCGGACGGATCGAGCACCTGAATCCTATGATTGTATCGATCCGCGATGATATACTGCCCGATCCTGTTCACGGCCACGCCGGCGAGGCAGTCGAATTCACCCTCGCCGCTTCCGTATGTTCCGAACTCCTTCATGAAGTTCCCATTGCAGTCAAATACCTGTAATTCCGACCGGTGGTACCACGAATCAGTAAACTTCCTTTCCATTCTTCATGCTCTCCAATTACAAAGCATGCGTTCTCCAAACTACCAATTACCAGGGAGAAAGAGAGAGATAGAGTGGGAGAGAGAGAGAGAGAGAGAGAGAGAGAGAGAGAGAGAGAGAGAGAGAGAGAGAGAGAGAGAGAGAGAGAAAGACAGAGAGTGAGTGTAAATTACCAAAACTTCTATATTGCCAAAATCGATTTAAACTCCGCTTCGAAATGGTTCTTGTTTGTTCGGAAGCTAAATTGAAGTTCATTTGATGCCACTCTGGCAGATTGAAACCATATACTAGATATATAAAGGTTGGTAATTACTTGAACACGATGGTTGGAGCTGTCGGCCACCACGATGGAGTTGTCTGGGCCAACTGCTAGGCCTCTCGGCCAGGTAAAGCATCCGGCTTCGCTCCCCCGCATCCCGAACTTGAACAGCTGCCGTCGCTTCAGCAGGTAGTGACTCCTCCGGCCATTGCTATCGAAACCGAATAAAATATCTCGGTCGTTCCTACAAGATGACGATGTACTTTGCATTTGGTTGACTCACCTAGTGGAGGAACCTGCTGCCGCGGGTATAACGGGAGCTGCTGTAGGGGACGTGGGGGAGCCTGACGGGTTTTTTTGGTCGTCATCAGAAGATTCGAAGGATGTTTGGGCAACGTGCCTCAGAGGTAGCCCGAGGGATAACCTTCTTGACGTTGCGCTGCTACTGTAAAACGATTCTTCGTTTAAACATCGCAAAAAAGAGCATCCTGTCCCTTCGAACCCCTGTCCAGTGGGTTCAATAGATTAGCTACTAGATCGACACGAGAAGATATACAAGCGTAGCAATTTTACTGGGCCTGATACTCATGAAGCTAGGGGATAGCGTCTAGATCAAGGCACATGGATGTACAAGGGTAGCAATTTTTTCTAGATTCAACATTAGACTCATCAAGCTAGGGTAGCAACTAGACTGAGATATTGGTATACTGAAGGCCTAGGCATACCAATGTACACATTAATCTAGAGTAGCTACTAAAACTGAATATATAGGTGGATTCGTGGCTGTCAATTATTTTTTAGACTCGCCATTGGACTTATCAACTTATGGCAGGTACTAGACTGAAACGCAAGAATGTATGAGGGTAGCAATTTTTCCTCGGCTTGACATTGGACGCAACCTGAAGTACCTGAAAGAATCGGTCACAATGGTCCTTACAACTAGCAATTTGCTTCAAGCTAGCCAGTGGACTGATGGGGTAGCTAAATCTACTAGACGCAAGCCTATTCAAAGCTGCAGTGAAACAATGTTGTTGTTTCTCCTTACTCTGAACGTTGCTGAGGACTATCCTCTACAGATTAACCCATTAACGTCCAAGAATTTTTTTTTAAATTTTAGCAAACAATGGACAAAACATCTAGTCAATCTTAGATGGCGCTAGAAGCAAACAATTATAATCTTGTTATCCTGTACTCAAGCGAGTAAAATGTGCGCTGATGGGTTAAGGCATACCTAGGAGCTGCTAAGAGACAAAATAGGTCTTAGAATCTATCTAGAGAGTCTATCGAGTAGATTGAGAGGATTTTACCTGGATGATGGTATCGACGAGGTAGAGGACGAAGGTTCCTTGTCCTTGATGGTTCGATTCCCGTACTTATTCTTCAGGTACCTGGCCCACGAGCTCAGGGCCGCTCCGTCCTTCTCCGTTCCAGGCCTGTCGCGTTCAGGACTTGGCTCTCTCGACTTGAGGGCGTGGGTGCTCCGGCTCCTGGCCAATTCAGAGCCGGCTCCGTACTTGGCCGCCAGATAGGCGTTCGGCGACTGGGTCGTCGGAGAGGGTGGCTCCTCGTCGAGGTCGAGGTCATCGCCGCCGAAGTTGTGCGAGCTTCTGGACCTCGCAAGTCGTTGCCTTCTTTCCTTCAACGCGGCGTAACGGGACCTCGCCGACAGAGGCGACTCCACCTCGGTGTCCGCGTCTCGTTCGCGTTCTCGTTCTCGTTCTCTCTCGCGTTCTCGTTCCCTTTCTCTTTCGCGTTCTCGTTCGCGCTCCCGTTCTCGTTCCCGTTCCCGTTCTCGTTCCCGTTCCCGTTCCCGTTCCCTCTCTCGTTCCCGTTCCCGTTCCCGTTCCCGCTCCCGTTCCCGAGCCACCATCGCCGCCTGGCTCCTGCTCTTGTTTAGGAACCTGGAACAATGCCGAACGAAGGTTGGCTCGTTCAGATGTCCTTGCTCATCGACAGGCCTCGAGGATGTGCTCGAAACAGCTCTGTAAGCTACTGGTTAACCCTCATCCGCTCTGCTAGTCAATTTGACGAACACAATTAGAAAATTGAGACTGGATGAGGGTTGAAACTATCGCAATGGCTAAAAAAAATAAGAGACCACCGTCTTAAAATAATGACAGACGTTACAACAGTTTTCAAGCCCTGTGAGTATGGGTTGGCGGGTTCAAGGAAAACAGGAGAGGGCAGGGAAACTTGATTTATTGGGATCGCTTGGCGATTAACGATCGTTAAGGGATGCTTCTTCGCAGGACACATCGAAACTCTCTTAGTTATTCGTGTTATCTTTCCCCATAGTTGAGGGGAAGGGTCCTTCACCTTGAGGATGATCGCCTTAAATGGTCGGATAGTGTACATTGTAATATCTCTTGGCATTACATGGTTTAATGGTTAAGCTATTTGATCACCTAGGAAGCGGGGTCTTGATACATCTTAACTCAGTATTCGACAGATATCATTTATCTACTTACAATTAGCTTCTGATGATTCATTTCAATTAAAGGCTGTACATTTCGGTGCATTAAAAGAGTTTAATCCATTAACGATTGCTTAAACATTACTATCTATGCAATCATCAAAACCATCTGTCATCTGAGTATATGAATACAAAACAATTCAATCCTTTCGAAGGAATTCAAGGAATGTTCATCCAACCAGTTAAGGGTCCACTGGAGTTACGAGTCTGCCGTTATTCGAACTTCAGCTTCAATGAGTTTTACAATCACGTTCGAGTATCATGCGACGACGATGCAACATCAAACCTGCTATTACAGAGTCGGTGACTCGAAGGAAATTATTTTGGAGAATTCACAGCACGTGTCAAAGACTTCGTAGTATTCTTGGTCCAATTTTTTGTTTCTTGTTTTGGTACAATGTTTTTCAAAAAATTGTTACGTTCCATTTTGAAGTTCGAAGGTGGATGGTTTTCGGTTGTGTGTCATCGTCGCGCATGTCCGCGATTTAGTAACGCAAGAGTGAAATGGTTTAGTCGGTGACGTAACTGGCAATATGAATCGTGTCGCGAAATCCGAGGCCACGAGCAGGCGATTTCGTTTCGCGACGAACAAGCCGATGATCACGCACGCGTTTCATTCATTAACGCGAGCACGCATCATTCTTCCGTCACACGGTTCCCGTTAATTGTGATTCCATGAATGCGAGCGATGTCACTCGGTCATAGTGTCCCATAGTGGATTTGTAGCGAGTGATGTGTACGATGGATACCAATCTGCAAGCCTGCGCGTCTATTGTTTATCAACTAGTCACGTGGGTCGCTTGAAAGTTAGCAAACCCGTTGCATAATCATTGATAATCCGACCGCGGGTTCTGTGCATTTATGAGATTAATTTAAAACAGTAAAATGATTGGAAGAATTCAAAGATGTTGATACACTATTTTTTAACATGTTAGAATTAGTAATCATTTCCACTCTACGAACGTGAGTTTAGGAATTATTCTACGATTTTTCTTCGTGCTGGGCTTTCCCCTCGTTTGACGAATTGTGGCTACTTTTTGTTCGATTTAGGCTTTTCGTTTGTTTGACGAATTGCGATTACCAGTTATTCGATTTTTCTTTCGTTCGAGGAATCGTGACTACCGATTATTCGATTTTTTTTATTTAGGATTTTGTTTCTTGTGACAAATAGAGGCTACCTTATGGATTTTTCTTCGATTTAGTTTTGTTGCTTCCTGCGACAAATTGCAACTACCTGTTGGGCTATTCTTTGACTTAGGCTCTTGCCATGCGAGGAATCGGTTCTCGGATTTGTCTTCGATTCAGGCTTTCATTCGAATTTTGACTGACCGCCGAGGTTCGTAACAGAATTCTAATTCCCGGTGGAATGAGTCCGATCTCTGCTTGGCAGCGCGCAATAAAACGCAATAAAAGGAATTTCCAATACTTTTTTAATCGAATGGACAAGTGGCGCGAGCGTTATCGAGCATACGCTCCATCGCCGCGGAATGTTCCGCCCGTTGGAATTGAAACTTTTCCTATGGCAGCTCTCCAATGATGCTTTTTTCAATAGTCTTGTCGAAATTATCCTCCGGAAATGATTAATGCCTGTTTCTTTTGCTTCTCGACACTTTGGAGGTCGTCTTTGCAATGTCCACTGGATAATTACGAAATTCTTCATCGTTTTTAACCCTTAACCACCGGATTCTGACGTAGCCCAATCTTTTTACACGTAGGAACCTCCATATTTTAATTTAGAAAAAGTGGATTAACGGGGGAACCTTGTGTAAAATTGAATTTTTGAGCTTTTTTTTGTTTAAATCGATAGGAAATTTCCTCAGGAATACGATAAAAAAGTTAGACAGTGATCAGAGATGTTCTTTTACGTTATTTTAAAGATAAAGTGAACGGTTGTATTGGGCGTAGCGACTCAGGTAGTCGGGCTCTCGTCCGAAAGGCTCGTGATTCTCAAAAAAAAAAAAAAAAAAAAAAAAAAAAAAAAAAAAAACGGAAGAACTGCTGAAGTATAACTTTTTGAGGAAGAGAAAGATCTCTTCTA
This sequence comes from Halictus ligatus, assembly GCA_028454255.1. Classification (NCBI taxonomy): domain Eukaryota; kingdom Metazoa; phylum Arthropoda; class Insecta; order Hymenoptera; family Halictidae; genus Halictus; species Halictus ligatus. The sequence goes on from CM052130.1 coordinate 14,850,019, forward strand.
TGGCCATGGAATCGAAGACTACCAAGAAACCGCAGTAAGTTAAAATGAGTTAAGATTTTTTTACGATTTTTCTGTTACTCAAACTTTAAACTCACTTCTCCCGAAACATAACATTTCGCATGCCGTGCAACGTAGCTCAAAAACTGATTGCTAGATCTTTATGAAACTTGGTATATATATTCTATAAATAATTGGTCACAACATGACGAGCTCCGATTTTTCCGAGTTTTTTGAAAAATCCGTTTTTTTTCAAAACTTCGCCATTTTTGCAATTTTGCAAATTTTAATAAAGGAAGATGTGTTGTGCATATTTACATAAACTAAGACGTGTTGTGCATATTTACATAAACTGACGATTCCATTTTAACTTTTCGTACACTGTACACTGCACGGCGCATTTCCAGGATACCATATTCAAGCCGCCATTGCACCATTGACATTAACGATTAAAATTTATAAAAAATATTTTTGTTTACATTATAACATTAACAAATGATACCTCAAATTTTAAATCAATCTGCGAATTAAATTTTTCAAAGAACTATTCTTGGAAAATAGACCATTTACACAAGGTTCCCCCTTAAAAAATAATCATCCGTCTCTCAAAAAATGTTTATCAGACTCCAGCGAAGAGATCGACGAGTCTCCGACGACATTCAGTGTCAAGAGCCACTTTCTTTAATCTTAAAAATGCCTAACCAGGAAATTCCGTCGCACTTTCCATGCAAAAATACATTTCCCGCACGGCGAGACTGACACAGAAGCATAAAATAGAAGCCAAGTATTCCCAGTGCAACAAGCTTGCAGGGGGTAAATATCCACGGTAAAAAATACTGCGGTGTTCCCGCGTTCGTTGCAGTCGTAAAGCATCGTCGAGCGCAGCCAATATTTCTCGGTTTCCCTCCGCGGATCCCCGAACATTTTTCCTTTCGGCCTCTCTCGTTGATCGCGACATCGAAACGCGGCAGCCCCGAAAAAAGGAAAGCTGCGACAACAAAATTCGTGTGATTCCCGACCGGACGAAAGAAAGCGAAAAGCAAACGAATCGAGAGCACAGAGAGAACGGAACGAACTAGACACAGAAAAAAAGAAGAGATACAAAAACAAAGAAAAAAGAAAAAGAAACGAAGAATCCTGTGCATTCGCGCGGTTCGTTTTTTGATGGCCACGTAGTTCAATTGATCTTTTCAACAGTGAAACGTATCGGAATAACATCCGCGTTTCCAGTCAAGTGGACCACAGACCGATATAGCTCGGCTTACTATCCGCGCTGCAGCAGATATTTAAAGTCACAAACGAGTTATATTTAAACCTTTCACTGTGCACGCCTCGGGGCTTCCACGTATGATGCACAATGCGGTCGCATTAGTTCCGTCTGTAATATTTTCTCTGCGCTTCGGGTGCGCGGCAACGATCTGTTCGACGAGTTGTGTGTTCGTGTCTCGCGACGATTCGACAGATTCGTACATTCATGGTGCACAACATTCGTCGTTGTTAACCCTTTCTAGCTCCGCGGGACATGTATAAACGTCCTCGAAAAGTGTTCTCGCGGTCGTTCGCGGGGCTGTGAATGTCCAAACACGAACGAATTCAGGTTCGCAATCGGTAATTATGCTGTTACGTTCCCGCATGTAAATTGCCCTTCTATCGAATACAAACTTTCACCGATCCGTCGTCCACGCTCCCGTTGCTCGCTTCAACCACGATAATCTCCGCACACTTTCCTCCGCGATTAACCGGCTCCATTGGCCCAGATTCGTCAAACTGGCAAACTAAAAAACAAGCTTCACTGGATAAACCGAACTCGATCTCGCCGCGACGAACGTTATAAATTAGAACGTTCAATTTCCTTTTGGTTTCTCGGTCTGGCAATTTGAACTTTTTGGACTATTAGATACAATTATCTTTCTTAATTTATATAGGCATGTTTCGAGCTCTTAAAACGTTCGCAATTACTGTTACTCTGACGTCCGCAATCTCACAGTTTACTTGACTCTTCAGTAGTATGTACCTTGTTCAGTCAGCCCACCAGGTATTACACCGAGCCTTTTCAAAATTCGTCAAAAATCGATACTGAACGACTCGACTAAAATATCTAATATTTAATCTGCCTATTAATAAGATATCCAATAATGTTACTATACCAAGAGGAAACTTAGAAAATAATTTTTAACACAATAATCGAAATTATTAGATTACCGGAGGTTGTTAGTTCAATTGTTATTACTGTTGAAAGATTTATTCAAAAATCCATATCTATAGACTTAAAAAAATTATTGTGTCAAGACTGAAAAGTCCAAATGTTCGAAAGAAATTAAAGAAATTTTGTATTTGCAATTGTCCTGCGACGCAGTAGCGAAAATTAGTGTGCAGAAATTTTATCTGGGTCACGAGCGACCCCAGGATATTATTACTGAGTTAAAAATTCATCGCCTAAAGCCGCAGTACACAGTACAATGTTCAGAGATTCCATGGTGTCTCCCTGATAAATTGTTTAAATATTTCACGAACGAGATGCGCTGCATTTATCTAAATAGTTTAACAATAAAGATGAAATTAGATCCAACGTGTTAAAGAGTAATCCCTTGGAGCATTTATATAATAGCTGAGGCGATGGAATTAATCGTTAAGAAAAGTGCACAGCCGGATTAATACGACGTACGGTGACAAGCGGAAGCGACGATTAACATATTAACAATTATTTTTCATACAGAAAAATGCTTATTTTCTGTACTATTAACGTAATTCCAACATTTCACGGGTTTCCAATATCGAGTAACAAACCCACAAGTGTCGTAAGCAATGCGAGTCAAAACAGTATAAAATTAGGTGTATAAGCTTCAAGGAAAATCGAACGGTCCGAGGTCCTGTTTTCTCGAGACGATTAAATAGTTATGCTCGGAGGTGTAGTTTTTTGTCTTTTTCTTTTTTTCTTTCGCAGCCAATACCTTTTGTTTACCTTGACTCCTCGGACCTACAATTCTCGCCGATTGCGCTGTAAATTCGTGGCGTGAGCGTGCGTGCATCTTGAGGTGGTGCAACATGAGGTGTGTGTGATGGATGTCAACGAAGATTGTCAACGAAGGGATCGTCGCCGCCGTGTTGGAAACGTCGGGATAGAACATCTGACGAAGAGTCGCGTGGAACGAGCAACGAACGAGGGACGTATAGGGTGAGATATGTATTCTCGATCACGCGTGATCGATACCGACGTGTTCAATCTGTTAGTGCAATAAATAAAGATGCATTCTTCGCTCATCTATACACCGTTTCCTCGATTATGTTTAACCGAGCATGCGACCATACTGCGGTCAATGTTGAGGAGACCGGGTCAGTGACGGGAACAGATTCGTGACAACAACGTGGGAACAACGTGTACAAGATATAGTAGAAACAAAAACAACGTTTGTTTTTGCTTTTTTTCCTGTCTTTATCAGTGAAACATTCAAACACACAATGAGCACTGGGGTTTTGGACAAAAAATAAACGAGAGAGCCGGGGGAGTACACGTGACCCCTCCCCCGTCGCTCTGTTGTTCCGCGGTTATGCTCGTGTAAACTGAGGACAAGTTTGAGAGGGAAATAAATAATACGAGTTATCACAAAGAAATGCAGTTTATTTACCACACCAACAAACTGACGCAAGCCTATTCACTAGGAAAAAAGAGTACAAAAACTTAACGATATGAAACGTGGCGGCGACGGGGCCGGTTCGGCTCCGCGTTCTGCCGCGTTCCCACTTAAACCCTCCGCTTTGAAAAAGGCAACAAGAATTTGTTTGGATCAGATAGAAGTCAATTTAATACTCGAGGTCTCATTTCCTTGTTCAAACGACCGATTCGTTGAGAAACACTGTCCCGGAACACGCTTGTCCCGCCGATGCATTTTAAAACTGCAGCTTGCGTTTACAGGGAACTGTCCTCTTTCGATCGAAAACGAATTGAAGGTTTAAATTTATTCAGCTGAGAACTTTAGATTCACGAGGGAAAATAGACAGTGTTTTAAGCCACGTGCATGGGAGCAGAGCGGCGCTTTTAATTGCAACTTTTATTACTGAAATATGCTAATTAATTCAACAGATTTATTTCAATTCGAAAAATGCAACTGTGAATTTCTCGAACAGTGTTAAATGTAAGTCAATGCAATTCTCCTAAATTCCTGAACAGTGCAGAAGGGTTAAAAATATATTGATCCTCAAAATATACTTCTGCCAGTTTCCCGAGCAGTGCACTAGTATGACTCTAGTTCTCGAAATAAAATTGTCCCAATTTCCGGAATAGTGCGCACAGGTTCAAAATATATTGATTCTCGAATTACACTTCGGCCAATTTTCTAAGCAGTTGCGGAGGGCTAAGAGGCAATCTGTCGCGACAAGCGTTTTGCAAAATCAGCGTTCCTTCTTTGGGAACGCGGCTTAATACGTGACAAAACCGCCCCCGCGTTTCGATCAATGGGAACGAGTGAATTTAAGCGGTTTTTGGGAGGACGGTTGTTTCTCGCGTGCCAGTGATTTCTCTCGTGTCTACGAAGCTACGTATATATAGATATTATTGAGCAATGGCGATGGGGGACACGTGTCGCGGGAGTCAACGATAGGAACAACAAATAGTTACGATCGTACGTAAAAGTATCACAATGTAGAAAAATGCAAGTTCCACCAACATATAACAATGTTACTACTAAGTGACGCAAATCTGCGTTCTCGGCACTCCGTTTTTTAAAAATATTATTTACTCTCTTAACCAGTTCAGGACGGGTTCAGCTTACTCGACGAGCGATAGTCATTAAAAAATTCGTTCTACTATGTTCACAGGCTTTACACTTACTTGCAAGTTGCGGTTTGGGGGGGGGGGGGGGGCAAGATGTATCTATAATGAAGCAGGGCACTGATTTGCTTGGCATTTTAGGAAGAAATGACTGTACCGATGTATATATTAGTTTTTTGACGCAGAGTCACATCTAGGGTGAAACTAGTGTTTAAAGGACCCAGATTTAATCACCTTGACCTTCACATAGATTATCAAGGACATTTCTCTGAATCCTCAAGATTACATAGAAGATCTATTACGTACATCACAAGTGTTACACATTTTTTCTGTTAATAATTTAACAACCAGTGAAAGTCCTAGGGTCACCTAGAAGGATGACCTTGACGACATATGTGAAGGTTATGGTGACTCGAGGTTCAATAAGCAGCAGGATCACTATATATATATTTGAAAATTGAAGATATAACTTCGAGTCAATTTTGTCCTAGATTTTCAACCCTATTTTAAATCGTTCCCCAAGTAAAAATTCACACGTCTCACATGACAACTACTGCTACATGTTCATGAAACAGATAGAATTACGAATGAGGATGAATGAAGTATCCAACATTACTCGAACATCTACTTCTACTCGGTGTTATTGATTATTTCCAAAAGTGCACCATACAAAACCATGAAAATAGTGCAAGGAAACCGCTTCTACTGGGACTACGTCTCTACAAAAATGAGATGCCCGTCCTGAAAGGGTTAATAATCGTCACTTGAAGCGCGATGACGGTTCTATCGATCGCGGTGCGCGACAGCTGAGCGCGGAGGACTCCCGAGCAGCAATTTCAAAAATAAATAACGAGAACATAACCGAGGAAGAAGGTTCTTTGCTCTTCACATACGGCCAACGACTGAATTCCATTTGCACCCATATTAGTTGCTGACCAACAAATTTTTCCCGGACACACAGTGGTTCGAAATCAATACCTAACAGTTCAATATAAACAACTTTTCTGAAGAGTCCAAAAGAAGTATCACTAGAGATGAGCATCTTAGACTGCGAATCTTTATGCAAACTAAATACGTTCTGCATCATTTGGAAGAGGCAGGAGCCCAGATGTACATTCAATTTTTTCTTTAATAATTTTAACACATTGAAAATATTAATACATCAATCTTCAATTACTTTAATCTTCCTCCCGTATTAAGTTGCACCGACCCTGTTGTAAATGCATAAAATCTTGGAAATAAAAATGGTCTGCATCAATCGCAAGAAACAAGAACCAAGTAGAACTTCTTTCCATCTCCACAAGTTTGAATAATCTATAAATAATACGTGCATATTTTTAAACTATTTTGTCCAGCAATTCTTGGAAATTGCACCTATTCGTTTTTCCCATAAATGCATAAAATCCGCAGTCTAATCATTAGAGTGTCAGTGGAGTAGCCCCGAACAGTATTTCTTTTACTCATTCTATCCTAAATGCACAAACCCCGCAGCAAATGCAAAGACTGATCTACCGCCGTTTTAAATGAACAATCACTATCTTTCATTTATATCAGATTTACAAAGGCTACTACCACTGAAAATAAGATTCTATTTGATTTTACTTTTTACGGATGTACATTAAGGTAGGATCACATCTAGTCACGCGAAGAGAAGTAATTTCACGCTACATTCTTCGAGTGTAAGCCGTGTATTAACCTTATCATATTATTATTATTATCATTATTATTATTATTATTATTATTTTCTTCTGTATGTAACGTGATTTCACACGATTTCACGTGACGCGAAGTGCTCTCGTTAATTCCGTTCACCCTTAAATCAATCCCTGTGTACGAATTAAACTTCCAACCAAACAAACGTAAAGCTATGTCCACACCGAACGAACGTCGAACAACTTTCGCCTCGTGTTGCCTGTTTTGTACAGACAAAAAGTTGCTTCGCCGTGTACAAATTAAACTTCTAACCATTTCGACCATCGAACCACTATGCGTCCCTGTAAAACAACCCCGAAGCTACGTCCACACCGAAACAATATTTCGAGCAACATCGTTTCTTGTTGCCTCGTTTATTCGGTAAAAGAAGAAAAAAAAAGAAAAGAAAAGAGAAGAAGAAGAGAGCAACAAGCGGCGACAAAAAGTTGTTCGACGTTCAGTGTGTACATAGCTTCAGACGAGCGAGCGGCGTTCTTTCTTTCGAGGAGACACCTGGCCGCGACGAAAGCGTTCGGAAAAATAGACGAGAGAAAACGAAAGAGAATAGAACCAGATAAAAATAACGGGGGAAGAAACTGCTGCATCGGATATCTCGCAATCGAAGCCAGTCTCGTCCGTTTCCGTGGGGGTAGTCTGCAGTCTTTCGCGGCCAACAGGAGACAAAAATCAACAGAAAGAGAGAAACCGAAAACGAACCGGATCGAGGGAGAAAAAAAAAAGAAAGAAAGATCGAACGATCGCGATGAACAGCGGCGAACGGGACGGAGAGAAACGAAGAGTTAGGGCCACGTGTGTGTGTGTGTGTGTGCGTGTGTGTGTGCACGCGCGCACGCGCTCGTGTGTGGATTACAGGAACAGATTGATTAGAACGCTGTAACACAGTACGGACACACAGAAAACGGTGGTTACCATTTGCATCGGTATACTGATAGCGACACCAGGCGTGTCCTCGTGCTCGGCAGGACTGTCGGTCTCTTTCGATTGGGTAGCGTTCGCGACTAGAACACCGTTCTCGGTGCTAGTTCTCACTGCGAGGTCGGTCGTTTGGGAACGAATCGTGCTCCTCGTCTTGTCCTCGACTCCCTTGCCGTCCTCGGTATTCTTCATTCTGTTCACTATCCCCCAGCCGTTCTCGTCGATGTTCCAAGCGCCATCCTCTTTCTTGCCCTCTTTCTCCACCAGATCCGAAGACACCTTCGCCCTACCGTCGGCCGTCTTCTTCGCATTCTCCCCAGTACTGCCTCTGTCGTTTTCGCTGTCGGACTCGTCAGAGACCATCCAACCGTTCTTTCCAAGGCTACTCTGTCTGTACACTCTGCTTCTAGGCAGACTCTCCGAAGAGCCTGACAGACTCAGCGTCTTGGCTCCTTCGGTCTTATCATCGGTCCCATTTTCTTCAGTCTTCTCCGAGTCTTTAAGCTTGTCGACGTCCCCAAGCTTGTCCGAGTTCTCTTCTTTTACGTCGGTGCATTTCGGTTCTCCGTCGATCAGCTCGAAGCTTCTGGAGATCCTCCGCGGTCCGTCAGCCTGCAGATCCTGGTCGGTGATCACCCATCCGTTGTCGTCGAACAGCTCCTCGACGCTCTTCTCGCCGATTATCGAGGAGCTGCGTCTTTTCACCTCGTCGTAGCGATCCTGGCGACGATCCTCCTGGGACCTGGGATCAGCTCGCACGCTGAGAACGGTGGTCTCGTCGTCGGTCTCTGTATCTGTCGACTCTTCTGACTCCGCCGAATCGCCTTCAGATTTCGCGTTTTTATCATCACCGCCGTCATCGCCCTTGTCCCGGGAACTCCCTGTTTTCTTGATCTTCAAATTGCTGTTCTCGTCTCTGGACTGATCCTCTTCCTCATCGGTCTCGGAAGCGGTTTCCGTCTCGCTGTCAGATTCTGTTTCCGAGTTGGTGCTGGTGGAATAGCTGCTGGACTCTCTGGATCCTCTTTCCTCGGCCGGCACCTCCAGCAATCGTTCGAGCGTGCCCGATGCAACCCGGTCTTTGCGGATCGATTTGAAGGGTGCCAGATCACCGGTCGATCTGTGCGGATCGGATCGAGCGTGCAACGAAGAGCTGACGTCGTGCCCCGAACGACCTTCCGCGACCCGACTAACGTGACCGCTACCTTCGAGACCTTCGGGCCTAGTCGCTAAGAAGAAGGAGGAGGAGGATGATGATTGGGTGGTTCCGTCGGTGTCCGTACTATCGTCCGTGCGGTTATGTTCGATTAGGCTAGACTCCGGTCGGTTCGCGTCGCCGATCACGCGAGTGTCCGCGCTCATTCGCTCAGTCGCGATAATCGCCCCGCGAGGACCGGTTGCCGGCGGTTCATCGTGTTCGTCACGAAACGTCCTAAAACGATTACGGTCGTGGGGGTTATTGGAATTAGAACTGGCCTGATGATCAGCAGTCTGGCGACCGTGCGCTACGTGTGCTACGAACCTGCTGGTGTAGCCGGCCGGCGTGGCCAGCGTCGCGACGCCGCCCCCGCCGCCTGTTCCAGTCGTCGTAGACGTCGACGTAGACGTGGTCGTTGTCGGGCTCGTGTTCACCGAATGCGCGGGACTCCCTCTCGGCGACGAATACCTGGGACACGAGTGATCGCTCGATATTCTGGTTGAATCACCTGTGATCGCGACACCCGACACCCGAGATAACTGATCTAAACTTTTCGCCTCTTCAAATGGCTCCAAACAACCTTTAGCCAAAAGGGCGGACGCGCTAGCGAGTAACTCGTGACGTTTTGGTTTTGCGAGAGCGACTCTCGTGACACGTGTCAACGTCTCTGAGGTAGCGATCCGCAAATTGTTTCGCTCAGAGTTGCTCTCAGAGAGCGGAACAGTACACGGCGAAACCCTCCTATAACGCGGTGCAAAATTTGCGATTTGTATCACATTTAATTTCATCTGATTCGTACTAATTCTGAGATTCTTGTAATGCTGACTCCGATATAATACGGTACGAATTGTAATATAAGCGTAGGAGGGATAACTGTATTATTTTCACGAAAACACGCTTCATCAAGTTGCTCTCGCAAAAAAAAATGTCGCGAGTTTCTTACTAGTGTATTCGCACCTTCAGTAACTGGTACGAGTAGCGAAATTTTCAACTGATATCTGTTCCCATTGCTGTCCCTACTTCGGCTTCCATATTGGTTTCCTATAATCATTACTCGAACGGTTCTGTATCGGGTTTGAAATTGTTCCAGGATGGAGTCTTGTGGAGTAATTGTTCCAGTAGTTAGCTGTATTAACACATTACCGACCCGCGATTATTCCACAATTTTTGGACGTCTATGGCTCATGGCTGAGGATTTTTTGATAGATCTATCACCAGCAACGGAAATTTCAATCATCAACCAACAACTCACCCTCAATAACGCAATTTCGGGACTACAGTGATTTCTCTATATATGTCGCCAAGGCCTGGATGATACACTTCGCGGAATTATCCCCACTACCGTCGGGTACACCCCGTGAGAGTCCCCGAAGCTCGAGAGGTCTCGGACGCCAAGGACTATAAACATAAAACGGCTCGGGCATGCCTTCGGGGCGATACACGACGTTGGTGAGACCCGTGTTGTTGACATATATCGAGAATTCACTGTATTCTGTAGAAAATTTTTAAGCTTAACAATTCTATTCGACCCTCTGATCTAACGAAAATAATTTGCGTGCTCCATTTTTTACTGATCAAAATTCGTCAAATATTTTCCTCTGTTTTTATAAAATATTAAATAATTAGTAGAATATCCTTTACGCTGCCAGACGACAGAATCGATACTGGAACCTTTTCGAACCCATTACAGAACCGATGAACGATTATAAACCAATGATTATACCGACTATAAAATCAACGTGGAAACCCGGAACAGGAATTGCAAAGGAAACAGATAGCAGCTTAAAATGTACAGTTCCTCGTGAGATTTACTTTATCATAAATGTTCTCTTTAGTAGTTTCTTTTGGAACCTGTTTCAACCCTTGCCAAGAATCCTAGCTCTCTAACGAACGGCATCGCGGTGATTCGATACTATCTTTCTCATTCCCACTCGACGATCACCCTAAACGTGGAACAGTTCGACACTCTCGGTTTTTCGTGAAAGGTCGAGTAGAGACGGTTTACTCGTATGCTCGCCCACCGATGATTCTAGTCGCCGTTTCGTTGACGGTATTGATTTTCGTTACCTCTGGCTTGTTGCATCACGCTCGTTATTTATTAAGAGAGAGATAGATATATATATAGAGAGAGAAGGGGAGAGATAGAGAGATATACAGAGAGAGGGGGGAGAGTCTCCACGGGATACACGCGAGAATGTTATCGGCCACGTGAAATTTGACGGGAGCCTTGAGGATCATGGTCGCATCCCTCGCTTGACAAGGGAAGTCAGCCAGATGAGTAATTAGTTTTAAAAAAGTTACCGTTGGAAGTCGAAACACAGCACCTCCTCTAACAACTGCAATAAGCGTACTACGTTGCAATTTGTCTGGTGTGAAATTTTTCGAATGAATGGCACCCATTTCAATTGTTAGGATACTGCAACTTCCAATAGCTATCTTTTTGAAACTATTTTAGAATTCGTCTGGGTAGCTTTTCTCGCGAGAAGTACCTACATAAAGGAGACGGTTGTTTCAGTTCGCTTCGAAAATCTCTCACTTCTGCCTATCGCGAGAGATTTTCGAATTCTGCTAGTGTTTAGATCGTTCAGCTTCCGTCTGGGACCACTGTCCCATGGAGATTGTCATAGTCGTACTACCAGTGAGGTTTGTAGTAGTACATAAGCCCTTTTAGGCAAGGTTCAAGGTATTCACAGTGTGTAAATCACACGGTTTGTAGAAACTCGGGGCTAGGTACTGAATGAGAGATTTTCGCAGCTGGAACATTATGTCAAGGATAGTTCTCACTATTTAGGCATCTAGCTGAAGACTGAACTTGTTTTTTTTTTCAAATGAAGCGTACAATAATTCTCCTTCAGTCAACTAGGAATTGAAACAAATACTTTCAAGTGAGCAAACTTAGCCAATGCAGAAGGAAATACAAACGAGAAAACTGTGACAAGGAATGCGTTCGTTGAGAAGAATTAGCAAAATTCATTAAATTTCTATCATTATTCCCTAACTAAAATAATCCTTTCAAAATATGTCAAACATTGTACTCCGTTTCAAGTCAGTCTCACCTGAAGGAACTGCAAGACTTCGTCATTAATTTTGAATACTTTGAAGTATCCAGTTCACGCCTATAAAGTTCAAATATTCGATCGAAGCTAAGGAACGTACATAATTAGAATTATTTGACAGTACCGCGGCAGAAAAGGCACAAAACGAATTTTTCCAAGCCAGAAGCGATAGATCCATGGCCGTAGATCGCTGGATCAAATAGTGAGAACACACCTCCGAGTCTCCCACAGAAATACACCGAAAGAAAGTATACTTGCCTGGTCGAAGGCGAATCCTCCTTGCTCCCTCGTCTGGCCTCCGCGCTCCTCGCAAGCAGCGGACCGATGTCCGTCCGCGCCATTGCTTGTTCGTTTCTCTGACGATCCTGTGCCGTCGACGGAGTCGTCGAGGACGTGTTGGTCGTCGTGTGGGCATCGTTTTCCGACTCCTCCTCGGTCTCTGACTCCGTCTCCTCCGAAGAACTGCTAGTCTCCTCGTCCTCGTCTTCTTCGTCCTCTTTCTTCTTCATAGAACTCTCCTCTCGCGCTGCTGGGCTCTGAGCGGGCGGCGGCGGTGCTGCACGGTTACCTAGACAAGCATCAGGGACACCGGTACAAACGATAAATTCAACCAAAAATATATATATATATATATATATATACATATATCAGCTGCCTCCGCGAAATCGTTTCCCGATGAAACGCTTCGAACCTGTAATTAGACTAATTCGAATTTCGCCGAGCGAAACGCTCGAATTTCCGCGGATTATCAAAGTATCGGTCGATTTATCCGCGGCTGCCGCAGACAATAAGGTTGGCTGCGAACTTTCGCGCTTTTGCGAAATTGCAGTATACTTTTTGCAATGCGTCCACTCCTTTTTCCGAATATACGTACGTGTCTAGAACTTGTGACAATAACACTGTCCAACACGAAAATCGTTTTACAATACCTGTTGGGTGATTCTTATACACTTTGTCATCCTGAAACCAAATCTGAAAGCAGAATTGCTTCATCACGCAACGATATGTTTTCGAAAAATTTTGGTTTTTGTAAAAATGCTGGATTTTGATACAAAATGACATGTTACGCAAAAACTAAACACGCGAGAAAGTTTAAGTTTAGAAATGTATGTAATTAAGCATAGTAAGCAAAGACATACTTGAGTGGTACCAACGTCGACTACGCATAGCGACGGCCCTGGCGAGTCGAGAAAAGGTTGCAATGGCAGTCTGGCGCGAACGCGTCGCACACACCCTATCAATGACTATTTTCTTAATCTTCTCGTATACTAAGGGAACCAAATACTTTTCGTGAATGGTTTCTTTACCATAAATGTCTGTAGAATGCATTCCTGTATAGTAAATTCCTCCTGGATAAAGGATTTTTCACATAAATACAAAAATAGAGCGTACAAAGTACCCGTGTCGGCACATTTTCAAACTTTAACAACCATTTACGACTATTAAGAAGTACATAAAAATATAATTGACTATATGAATATGTAGAGGAGAGTTCCCTCTATCTCCTGACTCAAATTTAAACTTTCTCGCGTGTTTAGTTTTTGCGTAACATGTCATTTTGTATAAAAATCCAGCATTTTTACAAAAACCAAAATTTTTCGAAAACATCACGTTGCGTGATGAAGCAATTCTGCTTTCAGATTTGGTTTCAGGATGACAAAGTGTATAAGAATCACCCAACAGGTATTGCAAAACTCGAAAAAGTTTGATTTTGTTGGACAGTGAAGCAGCATTTTATACGGTATTCAGTGACGTTGTACTTCATAGTTTCAATATTTTTATACCTCACATGAAACTGAATTTTTGGTCATCCAGGAACATTAAAGTTTAGAATAATTTTGCCGTTTGTCCAGAGAAATATCTCGAAGCACTTAACATTTTTTCGGAGATGCGTGCGAAAGTGATTTTTACGGTGGAGGAGGGGGTGCAGAATGGTGAATCACCTGTGCCTAAAAAACGGCTCTGAAAGGATCTAGAGGCTGGCGAAGCGGTTGCCGAATCCTTGGCGGGCATCGATGCGACTTGTCCCGTCTGGGCCGCGGTTGTCGTGTTCGACGTCGGTGCCCTCGACAAGTATTTCTGCTTCATTTCCTCGGCGGTGAATGGCGCACCCGTGCTGCGGATTCCTGATCCGCCGGAGCTCTCGGAGCCCGTGCTCGAGTCTGATGAAGCGCTCCTCGTCGCCGGAGTGTGGGTATCCGTCGAAGTTCGCCTGCGAGAGCAACGATATTTCAATTAACGACTTCCACGAGCCGGTAAACCCGACGGAGCACATTCGTACGCCGCAATTTGCGACCTAGATATTGCGATTCGCGGCCGGATCCCTGTCGCGCGTTGCCAATCCGCTCCTGGGGATCCCTATGTCCCACTGCGACTCGCGTTTCTAATCTACACGATGAAATAGTCTTGGTCTGATTAGGTTTATCCTAGTAGACGCTCCCTCAGTATCGGATAGAAAAATTTCTATCTTTGGAGATTTTGATGTTTAATCACCAGCCCCCTGTGATTCGTTTCGCAAATACTTTGTCGATTATGGAAAAGGGTTTATTTTAAGTGTACATGCTTCTGTGTGTTCTAGGAAAATTTCTATGGATAGAGATTTTAATTTTTGATCATCAACCTCCTGAGATTATTTTTACAAATACGATGTTGTTGATGGAAAAGGATTATGTGTGAATATTCAATATTCACCTCTTTCACTACTACACGATTGACTATGTTTAGAATCATTCACAGGTTTGGTCAATTTTATTTGAGTAGTTCAGTACTCAAATTTAAGTACTTTAAGTAGTTCAGTTCTTCATTAACGCCTACACTTTTTTAAGACATTTTCTTGAGGGCTCATTAGATTGTAGTTAGTAATTGAAATTTGTTTGATTTGATAGGATTTTTCTAACGCGTCTGATCAATACCGATTGTCACTACTTGCTGCAGGATATTGATGATTGTATTTTTATTGTAGACTCTAAGTAGAAGCTGAAATTTAAAGAGTTACAACACAGTCAATATTTCAAAATACTGATCTAAGTAGAAACGTCACGATATGCTCAGACACAAGTAATTTTTAATTCCAATTCAGAACTGACCGAGCAATATTCCCATCTGTAGCAATCCCCGTTCTCTCTTTCATTGTAATGTAAGGTCGAAATTTCGAAGATACGTGGTCGCTATAATTTCTCAGACCTCGACGTAGCATTTTTGAATTTATTTTAGAACCGAGAGACAATTTAAAATGAGAAGTGCACACGCATTGCGTCCCAGCGGAATTCGCGAGATAAAAGGCTCTTTTATTTTCGTTCCAACTATTAGAATTCTATCTCGTTAAAATGCCACGCATAGCGTAACAAACCTATAAAAATTCCTCTGCTGAAAATTCGGCGCGATTGAAAAAAGGAACGTCAAGCGTGAAGGGTGGAGGGTAGCCGGGACACAAAAAGCTGACCTGTTTAAATTTCTGCGAGTGTTACCGAAAAATTTGCATGGGCAGGAAACTGCCTCCATCGAGCATTCCTCGTGGCCATCCGAAGAGCAATCTTTCTTTTATTGTGCACCTTTGGAGTCCTAAAAACGCCTCGATTAAATTTTTCTGGGTTTAAGTACCGAGCCCTAACCGCTACTAATGCACATTTATTTATTTATTTTTCGAAAATTTTGTGTCGAAAATATCTTTATAATTTTAATAATAATGCAAAGAATCAGAGATCAGACAGGCCAGCATTTATTCAGATTTCATACGAATTGTTATTGTAGCATGTGCTTCAATAGAAAAGTTCTTTCGAAAATTTTGTGATAGAAATATTTTTATAATTTTAATAATTGTAAAGAAAAGAATCAGAGCTCCGGTTATTTTGACTTGTCATGTAGTTTTATATTTAGTGGAAATTAAGAAGATGTTTTATGGGGATTTACGGGGTTCTTTATGGGTAAGGGGAACAGTTTTTGGGTGTCGGTGGGCACGGTATCGATTCTGCAATTAAAACGTAATGCCACATCACGAGACCGAATTGAATGCCGGCTCGCAGAACTTGGCCGCGCGATCGGAACGATCCGTTTCCACCGAACGAGCATAAATCAGGCTGTCTGACTACGTAGCCTCCACTACTACTGGCTACGCGAATGGAACGTGGCCCGCGAACTCGATGTTAACGCCGGTACTGCCGAATGTGATCGGAACTGCACGTTCCTCTGACAAGTTACCGGGCCTAATTTATCACTGGGTAGCTCGTCCCACTGATTTTATGACGTCCTATATTTATAAACCTTTGTGCAATCACCAGTTCGTGCTCCGTTTGCAAACACGATTCTGCAGGATCGTACCATCTCAAATTTATTTTAGAATAACTAGATAAAGAACACTATTATCTCTTTTCTCAGCCAAGAATGATAAAGTTCTTGGAATTCTCTTGATATTGGAGCTGAAAAATTAAACTGTGAAATATGTGTCCTTAAAGGTTCAACATTTATAAAACGAATACCATTTTTCTTGAAAGAAAATCTCTCGGAGATATTTTTCCTTGGCGATTATATAATACAGTGTTGTAGAATGTACAACATTCTTTTCAAATATAGCTTTCCTAAATAAATAGGAATATGAGCGAAATACTTTGTTTGACACTCTGGTAGGGTCGTCTGATTTTTAAGGGTGTGAAAGTAAAGATTGTTTTATAAATATTAAACTGTGAATTTGTCAACCATTTCATTAGCGGTCTGAGAGATGTGATCTTTTAAATTGGATTGCAGATAAATTGTCTTTGATCCTAAACTCGAGAAAATAAATCATGAAAATTTATGTTTGCATAAAAGTTCACAGTGTAATAGTGATATTTACATGTGACAATTGTGTTTAACCTAGAGAATATTACTTTGGCCTATCATTTCTTTTTACTACTGTCCTTCAGAAGCTCAAACTCATCAGAAAATTCGAAAGAAATTGGGGGTTAAAGGATCTGTCGTAGCTCAGAAATTGGATGATAATTTGGAAGGAGATACCTTGCTGTCATCAGTCTTCGCGCAGGTTCCTCCGGTTCTCTTTCGGGGGGTGCATCCCTGGGGAGTGGATGTGCAGGTGTCGTGGCAGGCTGTCGTTCCTCGACGGTCTCGGTCGCAGGTGCGGCCGCGGTTTTATTCTGCTTTTTGATCCTGGAAATTTCGTCGTCCTCGCTGGTCTGCCTCGCCATCGCGGTCGGTACCTTTCTGACCTGTACCTACGCGATAAACAGAATTATTTAACACTGCTGACGCGTAGTGGACTCTCGCTGAAACGTTCCCGATTAATCGTCCCTCGTTGCATTTTTGTTTTCTCGGTTACGCGACAGGGTCTCGCGTCCGCGTTAAATTATTCACCGGCGACTACGTGTTTCTAAATACTACGTGCTTCTCGCGTTATTTATCGGTGCAAATATGAAAGCCACGATCACGTGGGAATTCTTTTGTTTCTATTCCACGGTTCTCCGTGATTAAGACACTGCGGCAGAATGCGGATTATTGTGCAACGAAATTAAAAATATGCGGTCGTCCTCCTCGACTTCAGTTTTCACACATTATCAGATTTCGAATCAATCGCCTTTTTGTTTTTATAAAAAAGAAAAAACAAAAACAGAGCTTGGAAAAAGCAATCAGTTTCTGAAATAAAGGGAGAGTGAAATAGAATAGGAGGCGAAATAATTAGGCGAATTCTTGTAAGTTGCAAAACCCAGCCGAAATTGAAGCCCTTGAACAAAGTAGCCGAGAAGCAACAAGTTTATTCACTCTTCTCGAAACAGCGGTCTCGTGTGCGCTATTGGGCGAAGATCATGGTGCGGGTGGGACGGAGAATGGGGTGGTCTGTCGCGAAAAGGAAATACGAGCAGTTTTGGGAGGAGAAATAACAGTATTCGTGTATTCTTTCATTTGTATTATAACAGGATCGCACTTTGGTACAAAAACACTTGTCGTGTCTCCACGCTTCATCCACTCTTCAATTATTTACAAATTCATGAGACCCGAAGATCGAGTACACACATTGCTTCTTGCTCTCTCTTTCTTTCTCTTTCTCTCTCTCTCTCTCTCTCTCTCTCACTCGCTCTCGCGCGAGCGCACTGTCTCCGATATCTTGGATAACAAAATGATGTTTGAGGGCTTCTCTTGGGAGGGCCGTTATTTATGTATTTTTTTATGCATGTATTATTACGGGACTACGTCGCAATTTAGATAGAATGTACACACGCGTTCACTGATCGAAAATTTCACGTTTTTCATGGATCCAGGATTATCTATCGCGAGATACTCGAAGGTATTACGGCCCCGTCGAGCCGCCATAATAAGGGAATCCGTGGGAAAATTCACCGCGGTCGGATCACTGTCAAAAACAAACACGGGCCGTGCGAAATTGACGAGCTTCCATTCACAACCATGATCGTTATTTAGTCGCCGAACTTTTATTTGTAACGTGACACGAGGGACACGATCACACTGAACTCGAGAAGCCATCGATCTATACACTGACGCTCAAAAATATCGCCGTGATTGCAACAGTTCCGTCTAAAATTGCTGGGAATTAAATACCACTTGATCGTAAAAAAATGAACCCCACTATTATAAAATATTTACCTACTTCCTATAATTGTATTAGTTCCTATATATATATATGTATATATTCTATGTAACAAAATAAATAGAAAATTAATCTCACTGTAGTTGCACTCTGACGTAACAAAAAGAATCATATAAAATTAGTACAAAAGGTAATGTCACATAACAAGTACAAACTTAAATATCTTCAAAATAATAAAATCTTCTACTAACCTACATGCTAACCTACTAGCTTTACGGTACGCTGCGCTTAAAACTATTCAACAATTCTTTCTTGATAGAAAATTGAAAAGCTTCTAAAACGAAGGATTAAATCACAGAAAACAGTATCAGATAAAGAATTTATTAAATAAAACAACGACAGTAGATTAGATTAATTTATGTGTCTATCTCAAGCACTCGACGATTAAATCAACTATAAAATAGTCTTTTCTGGGAACTAAATAGCAAAAGCTGGCCATATCAGATTCACGCTTCCGGCACCCATTTAATAATCCACAAGTATGCAAAACCGACGTTGAAGAATAATTAAATGGCATCTATGCAAACCAAGGACAATATTTCACTGGTGCACTGTTTGGAAGCTAGTTCAACTAACTGGAAATCTATCAAATATCACTTATTCGTTTATAGGAAATGGGAAAGTTGATATTTTTGAGCGACAGTGTCGGTTATTTAGCGAGATCGTTACCATAGTAATTTTCCGCAGGATCCCCCGTCCAAGATTTTAATTATAAAGAAACCAGAGATCGAGATAAACAGTCCTCTTTCTGTTAAAAAATTTTTCAATCAAATATTCCGCCCGAGAAAAAATCTTACGAAATTGAAAAAAAGCTGCCTCCAGGAACTTCTATAACCCTGATATAAATATTGCGAGTTCTAAGCCTATGCCGGAATCATTTCTGAGCCACGCTATATTTCACTACAGTTTTTTTTCGATATAAGGCGATGGGTCGGGACCAGTTTTCGTCGTATGCCCGATGATGAAGAAGAAGAGGAGATAACGATTTTCTTATTTCGAAATACAAAGCGTCGTCTTATATCGGAATAAAGTTGTCCATATTGACTGTTGCTCGAGCTTATTCCCGCCATGTTGGGTAACGAATGACTCCGGCATAGCATACAGAGGGTTAAATAGTGTACTCATTGAATTCTAGAATCTGTATAAAAGATGTTGCATGGAGACAGTAAACACTACGAAAAATATGTTTGAGCAATGCCAATTTATCTGCGGTAATTATTTAATATTATCGTAGTAACTGAATAAAATTCAGTATTGCTTGCATTGATCGAGATCGAGATATTTGTTTCCTCTGTGTGTGTGCTGGAAAAATGTGTACGGAGTATGCGTTCCTTCAGTGTAAAGATGTTTATTTCCGTACTTTATGGAAATTATCCATACTAAAACTATAAATTTCAAGAGCCTGTCTCCATCCGTCCGTGTTTCGTACATAAATGTGAGAATGCTTTTCGAAAGAAGTTCCACAAGTCGTGTTTTAGGTTGAGCTCATGAAAAAATTCTGTAACTCTTTCGATCCCTGTTATAAACACAACGATCATCCGCGGTACTCCCCGTATCCTCCAACCCAGGAGAAGCCCATAAAATCCAACAGAATGTTTTCGTCGGTGGTGTGTGGGGCGGATGGTTGGAGGGAGCAGCCGGGAAATCAATAACCACTGTTAAAACTGAACGAGCCCGAGCGGTTTCAACTGTGTACGGAAATGGGATTCTTTTGGCAAATGAAATCCGGCCGATCCGGTCGTCGCACTGTGGGCCACTTCCGTAAAACACGCGGAGTAAATCCGAAAATTTTCGTAACATGAAACTGGTTACAGCCAGGTCCATTCAGGGAGCTTTTACTGCATCTAGATATACCAAATTGGACATACGTCGTGACTCCAGTATACAACAAGAAAATTGGAAACAGGACCAAAACTTTCGTTTAATGTTTTGCAAATAGAATCGGCTGGCCATGGTTAGACGCACCAGCCTCAGTTCAGTCAATCATGAAAATTGTGTTTCACCTTCTCGACTTATTTTAACAATCAAATTCGTTCCTTTTTCTATCTGTATCATCAGATTAAATCGTATTTTGTATTTTAATAATGTCTAGACTGCCGGTTTTATGACAAAAAGGAGTAAAAATTCTGACAGCACAAAGATTGAAACAAAATATTAATGTTACAAAGATGCCTTTATAGTAATAACAGTAATATAGCAATAAAAATCGTATGTAATCTACATAAATTAAATCTTATCATTGTTATAATTCACGATAGGTAATTTTAATGCTTGGCAGATTTATTGTTAATGGGAGAAAAAATTTTTATTCGGTTCCCGTGCCTTGTAACTGATGAAAACAATTTTTTCCAGAAAAACCGCAGTCTAGTAATATCTAATTAACAGAGGACACGAATTTCATTAATTTTTTCTTTGCAATTTCAGCCTACTGTGCGTCGCGAGTTTCAGCAAGACCTACAGTGCACGATCTCGAATCGACACAATTTTATTTCGAGGATCGAGGATAGAGAATCACGAATCCGAGCGAGAGATCGCACCAGACAGAAAGATAAAGCGAAGAATTCAATTAACCTGAGGCTTCGGCGGCTGTGGTTGCACGGGGTGCGTCGCAGGCTCTTCTTTCTTCCGTTTCCCAGCCCTTTCATACTCCTGCAGCTTTCTCATGACTCTAGGCGAGTCGGTCAGCCGGAAGATGCCGGACAAAGGGCCACGGGCCGCGTCCTCCGTGTCCAAAACCCTTTCCCGCAGCCCTGAAGACTCCTGAGGCGTTGACGTGAAACGGACGGTCGACCTCGTGTCACCGTCAGAATCGTCGCCGTCACGGTGCCGCATGAAACGGCTACGGTACCTCGACTTGTTCCTCGGGACCTCATACTCGGGTGCATCGTAACTGTGGAAGCGATAACTTTATCTCAGGTGAATTTTCTCTGCGGCGAACCAAGCCTAGGATGAAGGATGGATCAATGAAGATGACTGCTAAGTACCTCTACTGATTTATGGAGTTAGTGATTTTTAGTGGTCAGTGGCGTGGCTATGGCTGGGCGAGCTAGTAGCGAAGCGTTACTGTAGTCTGCAGGCTTGACGATCAATTAATCGTTTCGTTCAATCGTTTTATTAGATTTAATCTTGAAAGGGAATGTGATAATCCGATTTTCTCTAAAGCGGAAGATTTAACGATGCTCCGTATGACGACACTGTACGCAATTCTTTGAACATATTTTTTTTTTGAATTCATTTTTCTCGGGCCAATACGAGTCAATGCTTCTGAAATTTTGTACACGTACAAAGTAGATTTCCTTTTGCAATCCACAACGGAAATTATGACGATCTGAAATATTGCACTGGACGAGTACAACATCGTGAATCGTGGTGCACATCTTCCTCTGAATAGATAGCACAAAAAGGAGCAGAATAAACCAACAAAATTATAAGGTCTTTTCAGAAAAAAAGGTGGTGTTCTCGGAGCGTGCCTCTCAAGATTAATCGCGGCGATGGTTAGAACAAAGGATCAAAGGAAAGAAAACGCGGCGGGGATCGGGAATCTCTAGATTTATCAGGGCAATTTCGAAATTGGAGTACATTGTCGTCGAAGACACCGGAGCCAAGTGACCCGTCTCCGAGACGTGGGAGGAAGACGAGGAGCGGGAGGAGGAAGAAGATCGGGATGAGGAGGAGGATGTAGATCCTGTAATACCGTTTCCTTGCTGTCACTAACAATCCTGCTCAAGTCCTCCCCCACCCTTCACTCGAGCCGAGGAAGCCTGACTACAAAGCGACGGGTCTTGGCCTCCCGTTAATCTTGAACGACGGATGCGTTGCTAAACGAGTCGCGATTTTTCTAATTACGATTTCCCATCGTCAGATGAAGCAACATTTTTCCTGGAACGACACCGAGGCATCGACTGGAAAATTAATCCTGTAGATTGGACGGTGCTAGATTAACTATCAAAGGGGTTTTCCCTGTTAGGATTAATCCCTTTGTCAACAGGCCTCTTTGATTTTACGATTTTTTAATTACACTTCCCCGACGTTAAATTGAGTGAGAATTTTCCGTGAAGCTACAGTGGGCTTTAGGGTGAACGATAAGCCTACAATTAGGGTAATAAGTTCACCGTAGAAGAGACAGCGATCCCTCGGCGAAGAACGCTTCGGTCCCTGTGATTTTACGATTTTGTAATTGCACTTTCCGGTTGCCAAATCAAACGGTACTTTTTCCTGCAGCTACTGAAAGGTATAAGCTGCAGGATGGCCCTACAGTTAGCGTAATAATTCTAAGTTCACTGTCGAAGGCACAACAATTTTTTCTGTTGCGAGTAGTCCCTTTTGTCAACAGTGCTTCGGTCTCTGTGATTTACGATTTTCTACCTACGCTTTCCTGTCGGAAAATTGAAAGATATTTTTTCGTGGAGTTACGTAGCAAGGTATACTAAAAGATAACCCTATACTTCGACTGGTAATTTCACGTTGTCGAAGGGATAACGATTTTCTCTGTTGCGATTAATCCCTTTGCCGAGAGGGCTTCGTTCCTCGTGATTTTACGGGAACTGGGTTATCTGCTTTTCAAGGCAGTGCGCAGCAATAGTTCCGTCGGATTTACCGGAGTGTTGCTTAATTATCGTTTCGCTGACACCGGCGTAGATATATGTAATGAGAGAAAATCGGGGCAGGTGTGCGTTCACGGTAATTGATCCGGTTTGTCGCTGCTTCCGTCTAGGCACCTTCCGCTTGTGGTTGCTTGAGGTATTCTGGGCCCGAAGGGAAGATTAGGTTTGGCAAAGCAACGTCGATGATGCAATTCAATTTTCCTGCCCCGGGCTTCTTGCAATAATTTTTTCCTAATTTTTCAGCCCGCTCTTCCAAAGACAATCTTCCTCGAGATTTCTGAAATGAGCAATCTTCAATTCAATTTAATGAACTTCATTTGCAATACTCAACTTGTTCATTTTCATATGAAATTATGTTTTTAAGTGCCATTTGTTTCTTAATTATTCTTGGGGTAGCAAGATTTAAATTAATTGCAGCTCCTGTCTGATGCTAATGTGAAGACTTTTAAATGCTGGTCGTTCCCTAATCGTTGCCAAGAAAGCAAGGTTTGAATTAATTGAAGCGCCTGTGGAGGGATCGCACAGAAGATTTGAAGCAATCACCTGTGAAATGCTCCATCCTCTAGTCCACTAGAAAGTCTTACAATTTTCATTGGCGTTGTTGTCGAATCGGAACACGTTTCGTCGGAGCGTTTCACGAAATCTGGAGCGGCGAGGGGCGTGCAAACAGCCAATAAAAGAATTTTCAATTATCCGTTGTCAGACACAAGATGGAATACCGAAGTTCTTGGCCGTCTCAAATTTTTAATTTCCCTCGACGAGCGTTCGTTCCTGGTGAACTGAGGGGAAAGTTTATCACGAACATTTTTCATGTTATTTCGCTTGGTCAATCTTTAAAGTAGTTAATTACATTTTCGGCTCATACCAAATTTGTGTCACCCTCGATCTCCCACAAAGTTTGTACCCTCTATGCTCTTCTGTTCAGCTGATTTTCTAACTCGATAGAAATGTGTAATTTTCCCCAGACTGATTTCCCTTTAAACCGAAAATTTCACGTTCCACCGTAAACATTTACCGTATAATTTGATCGTATCTTTGTCTCATTCCAAATCGTTTTCCATCCTGGCTCACCCTCAAAGGCGGTTACTTTCTGTAATGTTGTATTCAACTGATTTCCCGTCTCGCTTGAAATTTTTAATTTTCTTCGAGCTGTTTTCTTTCTGGCAAATGCAGCGTTCTTTTCCTGGCCAGCACGGCATTTACCGTTTTCTTTGGCGCGGTAAATCAAAGGGTGGCACCGTCCTGTAATCCAGCGACAAATAAGTCACGACAGAGAGCGAGCGGAGGCGGTCGAAAAACTTTCGAAAGGCTCTCGCATGAATGCGGTTTCTTGCGTGCAGCCTGTCTCGGCCGAGTAATTAACCGTAATTATCAGGAAGACCAGCGAATTAGCCGGGGGTTGAGTGGGGTAACTCATGCGAGAGGGGGTAGCTGCGGTGTTCTTTTTGCGGTATCGAGGACACGGCAGTCCTCGTGTTAACTCGCGTTAATTACTGTTTATTACGCGAGATGGGGTGGGGGCTTTATATCAGAAGCTTTTCATTTACATTTTGACGAGGTGGCTTAATAAAACCGGTCGTGGCGGATCATACGGGGAACGGGCCAGTAATTAAACTCGAGCGCGCCTATTTCGGCCTCGAGGAAGTTGTGCTCTCCGCTCCTCCCCGCTTCGGTCCGCTCCGAAACGGCCCTGGGAAAAAGATACGTCCGGAGGAGAGCCGCGCCGTGTATTTATAACATTCGCTAGAATAGATATGTGGGACATCCTGAAAAATGTATGCCCGCCACGGATCCCGTTTGGCGATAGTCCAAAGTAATACGCGTCCGTGGTCAGACTAGTTTTTACCGGTCACCTAAGCTGAATTCCTTCCTCCTTAGAACACCCGCTGACTCGAACCTCAACTCCTTCTTCTTTTCCACAAATCGTCTGACATACCGTCCAATCGTTAGCGACTCTTGCGTCTGCTGCGACATTTATATCCTCTACAAATTTTCAACATTTCACAATTCTTATGTCCTCTGTAATTTTTCTATCTCTACGATTTGTATACCTTCTCTAATTTTTCGCAAACATAAAATTTTCATAACTTCATAGAATTCTTAAATTTCTTTGCCGTCTTCGATTTTTATTGTCTCTAAGATTATCATACTCTCCACGATTTTTATACCTTCTTCAATTCTTATGTCTTTTATGATCTTTATATCTTCTATGACTTCTCGAATTTTCCCTGGACAGAAGATTTGAATAACTCTATAGACTTCCAAGATTTTTATCCCTTATGATTTTCATGTCTTGTACAAGTCCCATATCTCCTATGATTTTTATATCTTTCTTATTTTTATTTCTTTACAATTTTTCATTAAGAGCGAATTGGTATCATCGCATAGACCTCTAAAAATTTTTCCATCCCCTCCGATGTCTATATTCTCCACGATGTTCATATCTCCTACGACTTTTATATCTTCAATGATTTATGCACGTTTCAGGATCTTCGTATACCCTACGATTTTTATATCCTTCACGCCTCCCACATTTTCTCCAATTTTGCATGAAGAGAAAACTTCAACAATTTCATAGACTACTTCGATTTTTATATCACCTTCGATAACCGAATCTCGAAGAAGAAACGCAACTCTATAAGACTGTACATTCGAAGCCACGCTATTTTTTGCCGCAGGCTCGCCCCACGAAAAGTGCCATAATCGTGGCAATACATTTCCCCGGGTAATTTCCCGGAATATTCGCATAACTCTCTGGCCCCGCTTAACCCGTGGAAAAAGTTTAACGAGACTACCCTCGTCGGGAGAACGCGTTGCTGCCGGTTCGCGTGCCGTTTATGTTGCAGCGGCTGTTATGCAAAGCAGCTGCAGGTGGATGCAGGTCTAGACTAGAAAGGACACTGCCGTGGCAAGTTTTACGGAGAAGGAGGAGAAGGAAACGTTGCTTTCGGATTGTTGGATAAAAATGTGAAAAAGTAGATAGTTACTCGTATTCGGGCACGTATCGATTTCTCGCAAGCCGTTCCTCCTCTTGTTGCCGATACTGCGAAGCCAAACGATGGTCGCTCTTGCTCCTCATGAGTCCCGGCGATCCTCCAGGAGGCACCAGGCTGCTCGAACTACCCAGCAATCCCCCGCTTCCGGTTTCTGGCTTAATATTCAGCTCGCCGTAACCCGCCACGTGAAGGACCAGCTGGTTCGGATCGTGCGCCATCACGAAACGCACCCGACGACTGTAATCCCCGGCCTCGTACTCGAAGTTCCTGCAATCACAGCGAAAATTAAGCCTAAACTCTCATTTTACATCCCCGACAGACAAATAATGCTCTTTCGGAACGCACTCTGCCAGTCGATTCGCAAATACTATTCTCTATCTGCTATTGCTTCCCCTTTTCATATTTCGCTCTGATTCTATCCTGCGGCTGCATACAGCTTTTAAATCGACAATAGTGGAGCTAGATTTTTACATTTCAATGGTCTATCAATCCTAATATTTTCTTTTTTGGATTCAAGTCATCCAAAATTGTTTTAATAAAAGGATTTTGTGAATGGCTCTATTCCTAAAGGGTACAACGAACTGTTTCAACGTGGCGAATTCACATTTTATCTCATTAAGCTCGAATAACCATTTTCTTGACACACTGGTGATGAAGTCAGGTGGAACGCTTGCAAAACGTTGATCCCGACGGAAGATTTCAATGGTATACACTGTATGGTGCCAGTCTGAGAAAATCTCAAATCCCTGATTACCTAATCAATTCTTCAGGACGAACATGTTTTCTTAAGAAAGTCAGATAAAAAAGGTAAGAAGTAACAAAAGACTTCCGACATTTGACTTTGCCTCTCTCGAACACGAAAGGGTTAACTCGAGCATTCCCTAGAGATTCGAAGGCTCCTTTTCTTGCGGAGGGTCGGAGAATGTTATTCGTATTTCTTCCTGGCCCAGATCGTCCCAGCATTTGTTAGTTCAGCACCCTAACAAACAGCGCAGTACAATTTTTTGAAGTACCCCTCGCGCGGTGGTTTCCCGGCCAACGTTTTCCTTCGACGAGAGCGATAACTGTCGCGAAGCGGCCGTAGACAGGGGAGCGTTTAAAAACGAAAGGGTCGGTTAGTATGCCGCGTGATGTTGCCGGCGCGGCAAACTGGAGGAGTAAGCGGAATTTTCGACAAGGCTCCGGGTTGAAAGGCTCTTCATTCGCATTATGCGAACGCGGAGGATTCAGTGCAAAAGTTGACTCGTCCCCGGGTCCTTTTTACCCCATCGCGCCACTAGGTTCGAAACCCGACGGGATGGGCGCCAGTGGGTGGAGCACCTCGGGGAAGGCGGAAAGTTTCGCGGAATATCGGAGAAGCAATTTGGAAAAGTGCGGCGTTCCACGTACCGACTACGATTGTTATAAAATTAGAGGGAAACTTTCATTATTTTCCGACCGCGGTCCTCGCGCGCGCGCTCGCGCGAGCTCCCCTTTGAGAATACGCCCGGCTTTTAGCTTCCCGATGGAACTAGAGATTTATGGCGTTGGTCGTGCCCGGGATGGCCCGTGTAAGTGTCGCCATATATCCTACAATCGTACTACGTATTAGCCGCGGGGACGTATTGCTTTTATCGCGATCGCGGGCTCCTTGGAACTCGCACTCTCGCTTTGCGATTATTTTCGCCCGGAAAATCATATTCTACTCTTTCTCCTTTTTGACGACGGTCCTCGTGGTTACGGTGCTTTGTCTGCCCCTAATTTGCATGCTGGAGACTCGGAGAATATACCGGAATTTTTTAACAAACAGTCTTGCTACATTTACCAGAAATTTGATTCCACCGTTTCGTTTTATTCAACCCTAACGTGCTCTTTAAGGGGAGCGAAAATCAGACAACTTTTAGTTTCATTTTCTCAATAACTATTTGGACGATCGAGTTAAAATTTTGTGTGCTTCCTGTGCTAAGCATAGCACGTATTTTGACCGAAGGATTTTTTGAAATTCGGTCTACTGATGGAATAGCAGCATCATTTAGCTCGACTTATCTAAAGGTAAGAATGTAAAAAGGTACACACGTTGATATGGTTGTGCAATATTTACTATTCGATATTTCGATAATTCACTTCGGTTAAAATGCACATACAGTGTGATACTAGATGCTCTAAAAATTTGAAATTGACAGCTGCTGTAGATTCTCAGAAAAATGAACTCCTAGATTCTCAGGAATGCCTACTCCTCGAAAATGCAATATCGTTGATAAGCTATCATCTTTATTAAAAAAAAAAAATAAGAAAGAATCGGAACGAATCCATAACGTGATTAAAGCTAGAAGACACCGGGAAGGCTAGGGGGGAGGGATGGTGAGTTTCCCGATAATTAAAAGAAAGACAGGTTCATGGAAAAATGGGATCTAAATCCCGTAGAACGGTCCCGAAGGAGCATCACGCGCGCGCGTTTCGAGAGATAACAGGTATCGGCGCGGAATTTGTTTTCTTATTGGAGCCTGCGTCGGCCCCCGAGCGAACAAGGTTCGAAAATAAAGGTTCCTCCGTGTCTCTCGCGGAACGTGCTCCCAGCTGGGTAATTCCCGTGGAACTATTACTTATGTCGTAATCCGCTGGGAGGGAAGGAGAGGGGGAGAGGGGGCTACAGAAAAATAAGAGAGGCGACGGATTATGGTTGAATGAGGGGGTCGACGAACCTGATGAATTCCACGGTGCGCAGGAATAGCTCCTTTGTGTCGAGAAGTTCGGAATCGTCCCATGGCACGTTCTCGTTGATGTGAGCCTCCGCCAGGTCGCAGTTGCTCTGGATGTTCGCGATCTCCAATTCGAGATTCTCTTTGAGCTGAATCAAGCCTCTGAGCTCGGTGCTCAGGTATCGATCGACCTCGTTACGCAGATGTTCGGTACGGTCTTTCAAAGCCTTGCTCAGCCTCCGATAAATCTCGTCCACCTCTTCCGTGACCGAGGCGCAGTTTGTTTGCAGACCCAGCGTGTTCTTCTCCACAAGCGCCAACGCGTCCTGCAGCCTGTGTAACCCTCTGCGTATCTGCAAACAGGATTAACCGACCATCTATCAGAATCTTCCGTGGTAGCGTTCCCCGACAATTACCCCCGGTACCCCACTAATTGCTCTGGTCGCACTACTCGTATGGCAAACTGGCCAACAGGACGATAAAAAGAATCAGGAGGATCTGAGTCATTGACAAGCTGATTTGATATCGGAAGGATCGTTTCCAGAATTTTTAATTCGTTTAGACAATAATTGTTGTCTAGCAATAAGTTGCAATAATTGTCCCAGGACACTACTAATTTCCCTTAATTACAGCATATTAAAAAAGGAGTATGAGGATAATTCATTGTAAAATTCTACAAGATTCTACAAGATTTTTGTTTGTGATTCTACAAGATCTTCTACAGATGAAATAAAATGCAACACAATTCTTGTGGAAGTGAAAGAAATTGTATATGGGAGAACCATCCTTTAAAATTACGCACGAACTATTATGATTTGATTTGTGTGTATTAATGATAAAAATATGAGTATAATATTCCCAATTACCTCTGTGGAAAAAGGTCTAAACGATAACCTTGATTCAACAGTTTTCGCAGATACTGTCACAAATATCATTAAATAATAATACACAACGAATGAATATTTTTGGATAATGTGACATGCAAACAACTTAGTGCTATTTCAAAATGTATAGAAGAAAGAAAATATCGAATTTGCCTTCTTGTATTAATAATCTCAATTCAGAAGAAGATAGAATTCTCCTAAAGATTGATTTAAGTAGTATAGCCCTGCCTATGGCCCGACAACAGTTTCGAAAAGAATCATACGTGTACAAGGGTTATTTCTGCTAATTAGAATATTCAAAAGAAACCTAAATGCACACTTCTATCTTCGGGCAGAGCAATAGTTCCTAAAATAATATTTCTAATGTCTTCCCCAGAAATGCATTTGAAATCTCAAATCATTATTTCAATATTTTTGTAATCTTGCTCAAATAGCCTAACCGAGTCAGATAAAAATGCCAGAAAAAATTATACGCGATCAAGGCCTACTGCTACTAATCGATATATTCAACTGGAACTTAAATGTATGCTTTCGCTTTTGTGAACTCGTTCAGAAGCGAATTTATAATCTCGAAACACTGAATTGACTGTTTCCGTGCTTTCAGGGCCAGGCAACTGGAATTCGCGAAGGACCCCGGAAGATGATTTTCTCCAGGTGTATTTCCGTCGGGCGTTTCGCATGGAAATAGAATTCACACGGAGGGGGCGTTTGTTTTGCACGCATTAGGGGGCGAACAAATATACGGGCCGGTTTATTTTCGGCCGGCCAGTGCATAGCGCGTAGTTGCAGGACGGTTCTGTTTGACCTGAATTCGCGGTCGAATCGAATCGAATCGAATCGTGTTTGATGCGAAGGACGATTTGAATATATCGCCGCGCCCCCATCTCCAGGACTAAACTTTTGAGCGACGTGCGGCGCAAAGCATTTCATTAAGTCCGCCATTGTGTCGGAACAAAGACGCGACCTGCGCGGCGGAAGAGCAGTCCGGAATCTGTTTCGCAATTGTTTGCAACGATGTCGGCGCTTCCTGCACGCCTAACCTAAACCTCCGAGATACCTCCGCGCCCTCGAAGATGTAGCCGAAGTTCCTTTTCGCAGTTCAACCCTCCGTGCTGTATCAAATATTAATCGACACGTTGAACCATATTTTTCTCACATAAATAAATCATGATGTAAGTACGCAACGGAACGTTCTCATCGCACGAATAAGGGATAACAACAGTCTCGTTCCCAGGCAATTCCCTCCGGACTTCGTCGATGCATTCCAGCAGCTGCATAATCAGTACAGAGAGACCCATAATTCACCACCGTTGGAAATTATCGATGAGGTACGGCCGCGTTCTTATTTTTCCAGGAAATATTCCATTTGTTCCGTGCACGGTGCTCCCCCCTGACACCCCGTGAAAAATGGAACCAGCAGTGTATCCCTCGGCTAAATACTCCGCGTGGGCATGTATCTTTTTTATTAATCCGTTCGACCGGGATTTATTTAGACGATCGTAAATCCAACTCTGGTCTTGTTTCGCCAAAGATTTATCAGATTCCGAGCGAATGGAGCTCCGGTCGATTCATCCTTAAATTCATAAAAGATTGATCGTCAGAATCGTTGAGAATTATTCTTCTCGAGTCTTCGATGATTAATCGCAAATCTTATTTAGTATAGAAGCCACTCGAAATAAAATTTTGTTCCTCTGCAATGAACAAACAAATTATTACATAATTTACTTATTACTACATACTGACTCTATTTTACGAACTAACGCTCGGCTTGATATTAGTGATATGGACACGTGATCTGAGTAGCTAGTGAATCTCCATTATCCGACCTTGTCGAAAATGTAACTTTGGAAATAAACGAGGTGTATTGCGTTTCGGCATTTTCGGTAAATCTGATGGAAATTAGGAGCGTACAGGGATATTTCCGAGTGATTAATGGCGCTGATCATTCTTCCGAATTTTCAGTTGTGCGATTCCGCGCAAGAATGGGCGGATCATTTGGCAGTGCTGGGTGTCCCCGCGTACAAATCGGATCCAGAGTACGGAGAGAACATATTCGCGGGGTTCCTTCGGGGCGCGCCAGAAAATGTAAAGCCAGAGGATCCGCTGGAACTCTGGTTAGTTCCCGACAAACACTGAAAACCTATTACCCCGACGCCATTGCTATTTTCCGCGGGGGCGCATTCGTCTGATCGGATCTGAAATTCAAATGGTTCCGGGGGCTACGTGCTCCCGTGTTTAATTGGTTCCCAGGTACCGGGAGGGTAGGTACTTCAAGTACGGCGAGGAGACGGTGAAAAACCCCGAAGACGTGCGACACTTCACGCAACTGGTATGGAAAGGAACTACTTCGATGGGAGTCGGTATGGCGACCGACGTAGAGGGCCAAACATACATTGTCTGCTTCTATCAACCCCCTGGAAACGTCCCCGAAGAATACGCGGAAAATGTTCTGTCGCCCTTCGAGGTAAATTAGATATTCACAATGCGTTTTTGTTGTCTTCTAAAAAGGACGATAATGGAGGGGTGGGTTCTAAGGTCGTTCAGAGCGATGTTTTATTTATTTATTTTTCTAGGGTTTCTAGGGTAAAAATATAGGGATGGCAATCCTGATTCGTAGTTTGCGGAATTTTATGTGAAAAAAATTTCTCTATATTTCTTACATGGTGTAGGAGCCACATAGACATTTATTTCTTTTCTTAATAATTATATAGATCCGGAAAAAATACGACAGTATTTTTAAATTCTTGAAATTTTTGCATTCGATCTTTTTTTTCATAAATCGATAAAATCCGCAGTCTACTGACGAACAATTTGAGCTCTAACTATGGTGGATGAAGTGTCAATAATTTCTGACAGGATCCACATAGTCTCCAGCGGCCCACAAAATAAGAGGGTTGAAGTGTTTCCAGTATTAAATATATCCATGCAGCTTCCCACACGAGAAAATAATGAAATGTCTGCGGTGTGAGAAATTGTTTCGCGTAAAAAACAATCTCTCGACGCGGTCCAATCCCTGGTAGTTCAGGGAAAACAACGATTCGCCGTTTCTCCGTAAATTCCATGATCCTGAGGGGTGGTGGAAAACGGGGTGTGGGTAGGAGGTTGAGTGGGTGGACGTTGCAGGGTGCGAGGTATTCGAAAAGGATTCCCACGATCACCGGGGAATTCTCGTACCTGGGAATTGATGCGCGTAATTTCACGCCTGAGGATGTCCATGTGAGCATCCTTGCACTCGGGGCAACACTTTTTCTCACAGTGGACACAGAGGGAGCAGTAGCTTTTCTCGGAGCAAACGCCGCACCGTTCCATTGTCTGGCCGCTGGTCGGGTCCGGCAGCTCTCCTGTGATCTCGATGTGCAATTCCAGGAATCGCTGGAGGGTCACGTTGGTTGGAAACGCCTGGACACCCTGCGACAGCACAATGTTCGTTAGATCGCAGAGAAGTTGCTGGCGAGTCATCCGAAATAATCGCGGCAACTCCCCGTATAGAAAGAAATCCCTTTGGAGGATTTGTAACTGCTTCAAAATCAACTGTTCGAAGCTTAAAAGTCTAAGTTAGTACTCAGGAACGTCTAATTGACGAATATGAGAGCATCGCGACATTTATTTATTAAAAGCTACATCAGTCATATATGACCGATACCGTTTTGCTACAATCTGCTAAGCAAACCAAATTTTATTAGTTTCAGCCAATCTTCGTCATCGATAAAATGATAGCTGGTTCTTTATAATTGCTCGATGAATTTCAATCGATTTTACAAGAGTTTTCGAGGCCTGGTTTCTCAAGCAGTTATTTTTCAGACCTCTTTTATGCGGAATCGAATTTCATAGGGAATCGTCAGGTCGATGGTTTCTTGGTGGCTTTAATTAACGACGACAGACCGTTTGATGTTGCAGGCGAGGTTGGGCAAGGGGGGAGGGGGGCGTAAGACAAATGGCTCGTGAGAGGTGTCACGCTATGAAACGCGAAACTTCATCCACTTTCATGAGGGATCCCGGGGCCGCAGATTCGACGCTGAATAAAGATGAGATGGCCGCGCGCATTATACCCGGTTCGGGGGAACCGTGTTCCGGAGCCGTATGGTTCATTTGAAAAGCGCGCGTACCGTTGCATTTGCATCGCGGACGGTTTCATATCGCCGCGCGATTTATCCCGAGAGCGCTGTTTTCTCCTCGGTTAAAATTGATCTTTCGCTTCTGGGAGCCGTGAGAACGAACCTCTTCACGGATGGAAAAAGAAGAATCTTTTCATTCGTTTTCTATTTGTAACTTTGTCAAACTTCATGCACTTCCGCCTCTTTACAGCGAATTCAAAGGAACTTTATATCAATCGTAATTCTACTCTCTTTGCAAGTGACCCGGGTACATTATAAACTAACTAAGTAAAACAGGATTTGGGTTCGTTTCTGAATAAATCGTAATTTTTTAACGGGTAGACTAGCGACCAATCATTCCCAACGTATCCCCAACAATATGAAAGTAATATAGTTATTGTAACTATTATACAGGGTGTTCAACTACGGGTGGGAGAAAATTTAGGGAGTGGTTCTCCAAGACAATATAAAACGAAAATGAAGAATAAAAAATTGCGATTTCGGGTTAATTTTTTATTTATTGTCAAGGTGACTTCTTGCGAGGCACGCGGAGTATCTGTCACGTGATAGGTAACTGTCACGCGTCTCTATAACGCACGCAACGTACACTTCTGTTGGCTCTGTTGGCCGGATTGTCACATTTTAGGCAAATTTTGAATTGTTAATGACTAAAACTGGAAGACGAAATTACAATTTTTTTACTCTCCAGTTTCGTCTTATATTGTCGTGAAGAACTACCCCTTAAATTTTCCTCCACCTGTAGTCGAACACCCTGGAGAACTGCTGACGCTAATAACAGGAATTGCTTCTTGAACTCTTTCAAATCTCAATGGAATTCAGTTCAAACCGGTAAACAGGATCCCCGTTAAATCCCTCTTTTTATAATTTTTTAAAAATTCTTTATAAGGTTGTTACCTTTTAGGATTTGGTTGGTTTAGCTGACGTAATGTTCAACAGCGATAAAGTTGGTTGTGGCTTGGAGTTAGTGTCTCCAGCTATTGACAGTTTGTTTGATACTCACTTGGTAAGGTATACGATGTTCTGCCCTGCATTCCGGACACTTGACCTGTCGTCTCACGTAGTCAACGAGGCCATCCATGCAGGGTTCCATGCAAAAGCTGTGCTGGCATGGCAAAAGCTTCGGGTTCCTGTATCGGTCCAGGCATATCGCGCACGTTAGCAGTTGCTCGAACTGCTCCATGCCTGAAACATGCAACAAACACTTGTTACGTTCGCTCTTCGTTCGCTCGGATTAGATCTTATTTTGACTATACAGTGCGATTCATAGTTGCTGCTCCCTTAATCCAATCATTATTACTTCGATCCTCCTGATTTGAAACCAAAAATTTAAGAATTCATCAGAGACTACTAGGTAGACTGCGAATCTTTATGGAAATGGTTTCCTTTTAATAATTTTGATAAGCTGAACATAATGTATACAGCGACTCCAACTAATATTGGCACACTCTTAAAAATCGCATAACATTGTCATTATTGGAGTATACTATTTGAATTTTTTTGAGAAGTTGGAACAATTGGTTCGCTTACATAACGTGAAAAAAAATGTTTGTATTTTGCAACTTTTTTTATGCGGGCTTATATTAAACATTTAAAAAGTACGTTTTATACATCTGTATCAATTATACGTATTATGAATATTTCACCTAAATCGGTCAACGTTACATTTGATGCAATTTGATTTTGATGAAATTCTCAAAATATGTATAATTCATGCAAATGTACAAAACGTAGTTTTTAAAATTTTAATATAAGCCCGCATAAAAAAGGTGCAAAATACAACTGTTAGTACTTTCTCTGAAATTTCGACCAATTGTAATTTTAATCAAACATTTTTTTTTCACGTTATGTAAGCGAACTAATTGTTCCAACTTCTCAAAAAAATTCAAGTAATATACTCCAATATTGACAATGTTATGCGATTTTTAAGAGTGTACCAATATTAGTTGGAGTCACTGTAGCTGTTCCTAAATTCTTTTTGCCTTCTTACTATTTTGAATTGAACCCACTTTTCCCATAAATCCATAAAATCCTGTCTACTAACGAGTCTACAAGAAGTACCTGTAAAAATGCATTTAGAAAATCTGTCGTAAACATTGTTATATGCTTAAATCATGTAGGAAACGAAGTACAATAAAGTCTTGATCTAAGCCGAACGAAGCTACACAATCTTAGTCAGTTCGCCTATCCCCTCCACTGAGGGGCATACCCAAAACTTCTTTATTTTTTATTATTTTTTTATGGGACTTTCACCAACTTATCCGTTTTTTCTGATTAAAGTGGCACTAAACGCGATATCATTCGAACTATATTTAGCGTCGTCGACGCGGTGATAAGAAAATAGTAGCTCTACACGATCTATGTCACAGCATGGACTCGAGCATTCAGCTTAGATCAAGACTTTACTGTCACAGCAATATCTATTAGTTTAATGGCTATAGGGCGAGTCAAAACTGTCCAGTTGGACTAGTTCCAAGTCGAGATGGCAGAAACGAAGCTTCCTGAATCTATATTCACCAGAACGCTTGCTATCGGTAAATAAATATTGACCAGCACATTTTGATCACTCTGTACAGTCTGAAGTCATGCAGATGATATAGAGCACACCGAACGTACGTAATTGATATCAAAAGAACGCTGTGTCTTCTAAGATACATAAAGAGAGCTAGCAGATAGCACCGGTAGAATCGGACGTCTGTTCAAGATTACTATTTCGGATCACCGTTCACTTTGCCGTCCACTGACGTACTGTCTAAAAATTCCTGCGTTCCTGTTTATATCCGTTCGTCAACGCTTTATGATGTATATACGATTCGGGATCGGTTTGTCATCCTCCTCTATTCTTAACACTAGGTTCACGAAGTACTAAAAGCGCTATCCGAATTTTTGTCATTTTTAAAAAATAATTTTTCCTAATACTCTTATACGTATTTCTTAATTTTGTACCCAAAGAAAGAAATTTGTTGAACAATGCCTCTTGGACGCGTCTTTACAATCTCAATAATGGTTAATTGAAGATATTAGATATAAATTATTTGAATTATTCTTAATCACACTTCCTTACCATTATTTTACCTAAACCTAGTGTGTTAACCTTTCGTTACGTGTAAAACCATTTCGGGGAGCGATCAATGCAAATGAATATTTTTCCATGCAATGATCGTCGAAGGTAACATTGACGGCCGCATCTGGCGATTTTCGCGAATATCTGACGTTACCGAATAATATTTCGCAACGTATGCTTTACGCCTCGACCACGGTAGACTTATTTATTCCATCCGACGAACCGATCTGCGTCACGGGGTTCAAACTTGATCCCGCGTATTCTCGATCCTTACGTCACGCGATGAAATACGAAGGCGCGGATAATAAATAGTTCGAACGACTAATCCACGGACTGTTGCAAGTCGAAAACGCCATTGTGCCAAGTCGTTATTCATTGCTTTTACCACGCATTGTGCATTCTGCGAAATCCGAGACCCTCTCTCTTCATAATCGCTTATTCATCCCCACCATTCACTGTTTATTTAACTTGTCTTACAAGATCCAAAAGAGGAAAAGTAAAATCGTGTCTTCCGCTCTTCACTGTTTCATCATAGTTAGATTTTATTCTAGTTTTACTACCACAAAAGAGGAGGAGAAAAATCGTAGTAAAATTCTCGAACGATAAAAGGATCGTAAAATCGTATCTGCTGCACTCTATGAGCGCATGAACGGACCCAATCGATGCTCTTATAGCAGGGGAATGTTGTACGTCCTGCAAACTCATTAACTAAATCATTTTTATACCTTCTACGTTATAGGAATCTTTTAAAAATGTACAAAATTCAGACCTTCGCAAAGCCTGATTCTTCTGCACATGATACCTAAATCGTTCAAAATTTTCAGAAAAATTGAGAATTCACATGAAAATCAAAATATACCTAGCCTCTAGTAGACTGCAAATTTTTATGCAAAATGTTCTCCGCCGATTGCGATTACATAGGAGTCAAATAGAAATCTTTATTAATAATTTTACGAAATCGAAAATTACTATGCTTTCCACCGTTTAAAATTCCTCTTACTTATTCATCTCATAATTGCATGAAAATGTTCAATCTACTAATAACTATTCTCGATAGAACATCCCACAAGAAATGCAAGCATAATTCGTCCCAATGCAGATTGAATCGGCAGATAAAATACAAGAAAAATGATCGAAATAAACGACGATATAAAACGACGATGCTGGTCAACCGGCGGTGAAATGGATCGACGAGCTAACCCGTTCTCAGTGAACATGTTTTGCGACCATCTCGGCTTAATAGTTTCCATTTTTCTCGGAGACAATGCGGCCCGCGGCTGCCAAGACAATGTCAAGATCTCGTCGGTGTCGTTGCTCTTCTATTTCGAGAGACAGTGTATCATTCGCGAGGAAGCCAAGGAGATGGGAGAGCCCGAGGAGAGGATGTCCCTCTGTGTACTTCGCACGTTGCAAATTACCTCGAACGTCGACTTCGTCTTGCAATTAAACGCGAAGCTTGGCAGACGTGTTACGGTCCCGTGCTTCGTTCACCGAAGCGTTTCAAAATTCCCCGGGCAATTTACACCGGAGATCTTTCATTACCATCACCGGATCATCGGCGAACCTCACTGCTGAATTCGTTATTCGAACGTTGAAGCCTCGCGCTAAAATATCCCAGGCAAATCTCGCAAAAGGTTGCAAGAACATGGATATTATTCGAAAGTATCGGTCGGAAGTTCAAGCTTTCGATCGTGCAAAATATTCTGGAAAATCTCAAAGAGACTTCACCGTCGAATCTGTTATTCGAACGTTGAAGCCTCGTGCAAAATATTCTGGAAAATCTGTCAAATATTGTACAGTGTGACTGCAAAAAGAGTCTTCTGGAATGTTTCGATGGCGACTATTAATATTGCTGTCTCCCCTAAGCCTCAAGGATCGAAAACAGCATCCTGATCTAAGAATATTCCGACCGGTGTGCGGAATGTAGACGATTTATTGCGTTCAATGGATGGATTCTTTCTACGAAGAACAGTTTTACACGTCGTGAAAGAACCTGTAAAACGGAATGGTTACGTGGGACGGTTTTGCTAGAGGATCGTAAAATAACCGCATCACTGAGATTCGCGATAAGCTGTTGGCTTAATCGACCTCGGACGGCAGTGCACAAAGATTCAGCCTTGGTAAAAATACTACAGACGGACGGGAAATAATAAAACTTCACTGGACTGTCTGGGAAAACAAAAAGAAAAATGGCGAAGTGATAGTGAAGAAAATAAAAGAATTTTATAGAATTGAAAAAAGTACATCAGTACAGTAAAGTGTTGATCTAAGCCGAATGGAGCTACACAACCTAGCAGAGATAATTCCGCGACATTTATTATCCAGGTCTTGGCGACATATACAGAGAAATCACTGTAGTGCGTCTTCGGCCGCGCGGTCCGTGTCTGTACGCGCTGTCCTTTTCTACGTTCGGCGGGGTCACAAGAAAATAGTAGCCCTGCGCGATCTAGGTCAGAACAGGGACCCGAGGATTGGGTTTAGGACTTTACTGTATTTTTTAATTCTTTAGACATTTTTATTGTTTCGAATTCCATGCACTAATTCTTCTCATAAATGCATAAAATCCTACAGCTCGAGTACTCCTTCAGACGATTCTAAAAATATTTTTCGAGGACAATTTTGTGCGTATTCGCTAATAAAATCACTCCCGAAGTCGCGGTGCAAGGTTCCGCCGATAAACCGAAATATTTACGCAGCCTTTCGCGCCTCCGGGGAAAATCATTGATAATTCGCACGAGGAATCAACGCGGAACGGCTCGGATGTTTCTGGTTTAAATATAAAACCGGGGATTCGAGGCGGTTTCTTGTCGAAGCACCGTCGAACGAGATTATTCGAAGCGTTCGCGGACACGTTGGCCGACAGCGGAGCCAAAACGATTCTCGTGTGTGTTTCGCAAGATCGACGAGTCGGAAGGCCGCGGCAAGGACCAATCGTGAGATCTGTCTCGTGGTCCTGGGAAATGTCGGGAACGTCGGCCCCGCGCATTAGAAAGCATTGTTACTCTTAGACGAACCACTTGTTGATCTTAAAGCGAATTCCGTGGTGCAACAGGCGGCTAGGCGCTATTGTGTTAGCAACTTTCTGGATACCGGGAAGAGGGATGTTAATCCTGGCAGCGGGTCTGGAACTGCGCGATTTAGCCAGCTTCTGCAGATTTCCATTGTTTTGACGGGGGACGCTTCTCTCAGACACCGTCTTTCGCAGATTTCGGGAACAGGGAACCAGCCGGTGAAATCATGCGACAAATTCGTTCTCCACTGGACGGTGTTCGAAATGAGTGTCAGCTTCCGGCCTTGGTTCGGAATTTTTTTTAACGAGGCCAGAACAGTGTTCTGTTCGGAATTTTTGCACACACGTGCGTTATCGTTTGATGTATATGATGAATTTTTTTGAAGCCAAAATACTTGAAATTGTGTGAGCTGCACTTTCTTAAACAAGACGTTTTTTTTAAAGAATTATGTGTCTTATCTTGTTTGGAAATTTTTTAGAGAAATGTAAAGAGTGTGTCGAATTAAGTTTTCTGCAGTTATATTTACCGCTGTTTGCAGTATATGTTGTATTTTTTTCAAGCCAAAATACTGAAAATTGTACGAGCTGTGCTCCCTCGAACAAGGCTTGTTTTAGAAATCAAAGTGTCTTACTCTTAGATACGATTTGTCCGAGTGCAATCGCTTTAGACAAGAAAATGAAGTAGCTTCTTCGTCAGTATGAATGTAGCTATGTTTTAAATAAAAATAAATAAGCTGTACAATTATTTAAAAACGACGACAACAGCTTTAATTTCAAGTTTCGATTGCTTAGGCATTTCTTTGGTATTTTTTAGGTATTTCATAACAGTACGTTCCCTGAAGTTTCTCTAAAAATTTGAAATTAATTGGACCACTTTGAATTTTGTAAAAACTCTAAACCAGAATGTCAAACCATCTCAAACTCCCAGCTATTAATACAAAAATTGGCGTGTTTGCGCGAATTGAAATCGTTCCAGGAGAAACAAACATTCCCGAACTTTGCACCGTCTTTGTTCGGCGAAAATTTTGTTGGAAATTCCCATGAGACAAAGGAAATCGTAATGCGCGTGAATCGGGTCCAAGAATTTCCCGAGCACGTTCATACTAATTGTCCCGTTTATGTTTCGAGTTTTCCGTGAATTGAGGAGAATCGTCGAATCGCTGTGACGCCGGCCAGGTACAGTACATGTGGCGCGTTAATATTTTCGCGCCAAGCGATCGAATGGCGCATCGAGTGATTCAGCATTTCCCTTTGTCCGACTGCGAAACGCTGCGAAAATCGTGGGCGTCGTTTCGCGAACCCCTTTCATCTGTTTCTCCCGCGTTTACATTTCGTGTTTCCCCGATGCACAAAGCACCGTGAAACGCGATATATTCCGTCGGTCAGGATTCGTCGAACCCGTGGGGGACCTTCGCCAACGTCCTCGGACCCTCCACGGAAACCTTCGAGAAAATCCTCTTTTAATGTCTGAGACAAAGAGGTTTTCTGGACGCGGGTACACGTGAAAATTTATTGTTCTACGCCCGTCGCAGTCTGACTCCGGAAATTTCAGATCCAAATTTCGATGCGGAAACCGAGGATTTTCTGTGCGAGTTGTCGGACTTGTTTTAGGTGTTGTGTAGGGTTCTAAATGTCGGAAAACATTGAAATTGTCTGAGAGTATCTTTTAATGACTGTCTGTTTCTTGGTTTAAGGCCAATGTATTTCGAAACAGCTGTGAAAAGTACAGGTTTTCATGATGAATTTAATTAAAATTATTGTACGTAGCTGCCTATGCTTGTCCACTTAACAATGATTTCATTTATCCACATTGATTCAAAGAGGTTTTAAATATTCGACTTGTGATTCTTATAAAAACATTTACAATGGAAGTACTCTTTCAAAATTGGGGCTGAAATTTGAATATCTCATGTACACATACATGGAACTCTGAGATTTCGAAAATTGATCTAAACATTTCTTGAATCTCCCTTTCCTGAATCCAAGTATTCATTCGAGTGGCTTTAGAGAACAAGTGCCTCAGCAAAACTAGTATAAAAATATAAAAATCTCCGGAATAGCTGGAATAGCTAGAAAACACTTTTGTTGCCAGAAAATATATACCACAGTAAGACGAGACTAACCAAATGAAAATCTAACGGTCCAAATAATTTTTGCAAAGCCTAATCTTCGTCTATAAATTACATACAAGGCCCAAAGAGTCCTACTTCGGTCGACTTTTCCGTTAGTATCACCCCAACATCTGAATACATCCGTCTGCTCGACGTATAGTAGAATCCAAAGCGGCAAAGAAAATGTTCAAAGGGAAATGGAATTGAACCGGTCAATTTGTTGTTTCGTGTACGTACCCAGGAAATGATTACGAGCCCACGGACTCTTCAAAGCTGGAGCATAAAATAAAATCCGAATGTCTTTCCCGTGATCGTAGAACAGTGGTAATAAAGGAGACTCGAATCACCAGCGAAATCGGAGTCTCGAGAGAAAAAGAAACTTGGAAAGATCCAAAGCACTATGAACTTCACACGCGACGAAAACACCGTTGGGCTCTCATCGATCCGTGCGTGATCGATTCTCTCAAACGGAGGAAAACGTTTTAGCCTGAACGTTTCGGCGCGATTTTCACGAGACACTGGGCCGGAATACAG
This sequence comes from Halictus ligatus, assembly GCA_028454255.1. Taxonomy (NCBI): domain Eukaryota; kingdom Metazoa; phylum Arthropoda; class Insecta; order Hymenoptera; family Halictidae; genus Halictus; species Halictus ligatus. The sequence goes on from CM052130.1 coordinate 14,892,251, forward strand.
CGTGTGGTTGTTCTGGAATCGGTCGGTCCAGGGTATACTGACACTTCTCGACGTCAGTGGCCAGACTTACGCTAGCGAGGAGCGCGCGCTATACTTAGACGGAGACCTTCGATTTCCGGCGGCTCGTTTTCGACGAAAGATCCACGCGAGAAAGCAACGGGGGGAACGATTCTCTTGCCTCTATCCGACGTCCCACGCGTTCCCATCACGATTTTTCTCGGGTTTCCCGGTCACCGACTCGAATATTCCTTTCCGATTGCGACCACGACCGCTGATTTATCACGTTATGCGAACTGAGAGAGGAAACACACACACGCAGAGAGAGAGAGAGAGAGAGAGAGAGAGAGAGAGAGAGAGAGAGAGAGACGAGGACAAAAGGGACCTTGATGTAAATTTAACGCGTGTTTTGGGGACCTCTTCGTGTCCCTCGAGGAAATCTCAATTTAAACGCCGCGAAGAAAGCCGCTTTATGCGTGGCCACCATTGTCAACGTTCCCACAAAGTTTGTTTTACAGTCGGATGCTCCACGATTTCCTGCCGGAATTTTCTGTGACACTTGGGAAGTACAAGTGAGCAATTGGGTTCGTGAAAGTAAAGAAAATCGCTGCGAAGTTATTATTTAATTATGTTGGAACACTGTAAGAGCTTTTGCTCTTCTACAATAATTTTTAAATGTATTTGTGCAGAGTTATTTTTCTTCTTTCATATAAAAAATGTTAGGTACTCCTGAAATATAGAAGCTACAGAAAATCGCTGTTAAGTTATCACTAAATCATATTGGGTCTGTGCAAAAGTTTCTATTTCGCCTCATTAGTGTGCAGTAATTTTTTCGAAAAATGTCTGCGGTTTTATTCTTCTTGCAATTGCAATTGCAAAACAGCAACAAGTTTTCCCAAATCAAATCAAAATTTATTGAACCTAGTTTCCATCACGATCTTTTTAATCAATTCCAAAAACCAATATTTTTTAATAATTTTTAGGACCAATCCCGCGCAAAAACAATGAAGAACCTTAAAAAGCATAAGTATTAGGTAAAGAGAATTAACACTAGATTTACGGGACCCGTCAAAATCACGGATTCTAATATTTTTGACTTGCGAATATTGAGATTGTAAAAATGCGTCCATGAGCAATTCTTTAACAAATTGATTTCTTTGGGTATATATTATATAAAAAATGCCTACAAACTTTGATAGATACATTCATGTTATTGTTATAAAGTAATGTGAAATAGTCATTTTAAGTGCGCCGTAAATCTAGCGTTAAAAATGAAGGATAGAATTTACCAGCTGATTTTCAGTAAGTGTATTGTACAGAGTTGGCTAGCATGTCTGTCTATTGCGCGCCGTTTCTACTTGCCCCGCGAGCGCGCAGACAAGATCGATTTTCATCGTCGATTTCCTTGAAAGCCAAGTCAAATTTAATCCTGACAGGTCCTCCGAGGATTAATCAAGCCTTCTGGTGATCGTCATCGTTAATTCGTGTTTTGTGGACCGATCAGAAGAGACTCTAGAATGAATCGGTGAAAGTGGACCACCGTTACCTCGCATCGCTATTTTTCTGAGTCTTTAATTACCGTTCCGGATTTAGAAGGCATTCGGATCTACCGGTCTCCGTCGCCTCGTGATCTACGATTTATTTATTATCCGTCGAACGACTTCGGTAAATTTAGACGATGCAATCGAATTAGATAATCGGTGCTGCTTGTACCCACCGGCGAATTTTCCACTGTACAAGTTAACGGCCAACATGATTTCGATTAATTTCACTGTAAAATTATGCACGTTCGATTTGGTTAAATTTTTTAAAATACATTTTTTAAACAAGATCCCTTCTGTTTTAAATAATTTCTCTGTTGCTGTACAATATGAACGCGGATGTTTATGCAAACTAAAAATTGTCTTTTCTTCTTTAACAATCTTAATAAGTACAAGGCAACATATTGACATTTCTAAAATTTTTTAAATATTTTTACCGTTTTAAATCGCGTCAATTCGTTTAGTCATAAATCCAGAAAATCCACAGTCTATATATGACAGATGTCATACATAGAATTCACAATAAGTATCCTAATTAAAAGATAGACATGGTGTTGCAGATTGATGCTGCCGAATTTTAATAAAAGAGAAGTGTGTGGCTCAAGGCCTTATTAGAAATGTATAAACAAGAATTTTAAAGATTCAGCGAATAAAGAAAAAGAACTTTAAAGGAAAAGTTGCCCGAAATAAGAGTATATTTCCAACGATTTCCAACGAACTGTTGGCACAAAGAATGACCGATTCGGTCGGCGTGATGAAAGTACAAATGAACGTCGCGCAGTAATGAATTCCATTCCGGGTCCCGGAAATGTATTAACAAAGTTTGCTGGCTGGTACACACGGTACACTTAATTAAACCGCCGCTGTATGTAAAATTCAAGTAATGAACGGAATTAAGAAGATATAATTTGCGGAGCAATTTGCGGACAGTCGATTAAAAAAGATTGTCGGCGCTGATTGCGTCGAATGCAAAATTGCAGGATCGATCCGCGTTGCTCGGTGGATTCGTTAACGAAGCGCGCTAGCGAGCGGGCAAGCGAAGTCGCGCGTTCTCACCAATGAGTTTAACGTCGATTAGAAATCATACCTTAACCCGTTTATTGTAATTAAAGTTAAAACGATGCAGTGGCGTGCGGCGGCGTCAACGCGAATCGATATCAATTATATTCAATCTGGCGGCACGCCAAGCACCGGGGCCAATATTAAAGGCTAATCCAGATAATCGGATACCGTTGCGCCAGGAAAATTTTCGAGAATTGCCTTTCCGGTGCGGCAGCGTCTCGTTTTCCCATCGGTCTGCACGACCGAACCGGGACCAAATAAAACAAAGAGAAAAAAAAATATGCAAACGAGGATGTACCGACGCTGATACGTCGCCGATGGCAATTCGTGGCTGGATGTGTTTCCACAACTTTCAGTTCCTATTGATACACACCGGAAACTTATACGCAATAATGCTAAAATCCTGATAGATTCTTCTCCGGGAAAACCAATTCTTTTCCGAAATTACCTTATTTTAGACGACCCTGTATACTTTACATTAAATCTACCAGCATTCAACAAATTATCAATTATATACATTTCACAAAATAATAATAATTTTACATATTTTATGTTACCGAAATTGTAAAGAATGACTTGATCATTTTTTTTTAATCAGAACACGTGCTCAATCTTGTCACTTTTATATGTCAGCATGTTCTAGTTACTTTAGAGCTCGGTTTGTTAAATTTTAACATTTACATCTCTTTTATCTCCTTAGAAATTTGTACAAACATTTTTCGCAATGGAAAATGTATTTTGAGGAATTTTCTGAGATTGTTCTGTTTGTAAATATACCTGTGATGAATGCAGAAGACGTTGAACGTGGAAAGAGTTCACTGAAAAATCATTAACACAAAGAAAAAGTATTCAAAAGTTACTTTTTCCATACTACCCTCCATCGAAGAACTTGTACAGCCTAGTCTCATAAAAATAATTTATAATCGATGCTCCACGATACAAAGATTTTTTCTTAAGACTACCAAACGAACAATCAGTGTTACAAAATTACCAGAAAATTATTAATTACAACGTCCAGAAGAATTTCTAGAAATGTTTATTAAATAAAATTAACTGAAGAACTTCGGCAGACAAGTCTCGCAGAAATGACTCTTCCTCGTATTCCATGCTAGGAGGAACATTTTTCAAGACTTGTAAATGAAGAATTACTCCTTTAGAAGTACCATGCATTTTTTTACAGTCATTAAAAAAATCTAGAAAAACTTTTACATTACTCTATAAGAGACAACTATTAAATGAAACGTATTCCGAAGAAAATTTCTGATTAATTCGAGCAGCAGTATTACATTTTTTCTGACCCACTGGCTCCACGTGTGCGGTAACGGAACGCAAAATGCACACGATGCACACCGTTCGCCTAAACCATCTTACGTGCATTTATTTCTCGTGTTGTAGTTGCTGTTTCGTGCGGAGCGTCACTAGGTTTCAAGGAGAATAGAAAATCGTTCCGTCCAGGAATAGCTTGGTGAAAAAGGGGTTTGTCGATCGCGGTTCTGCTCTCCTATTAGCGTGCAGCATCGGCACGAAACTCCGTGCTATAGTTAGCCTGGCGTTAGCACTGTCTCGCTTCTCCAGCGCTGCGTATTCTCAGGGAGGTTCCTCTCAGAATAGCTTAGCAGAGTGCTGCTGCTGCTTTTCTTATCGACCCGAGCTTTTCTCTGGTCGGCAAGACAGCTATCTGCCACGGAATTTACCGGGCGGTTATGCTAAGTTGTATTGAAACTCGGTAGAGAGTTGCCGGCGAGAGTCGATAACTGGGAATTTTCTTACCCTGTGGTGGCAGTCATGGCTGAGAACCAATCGAAAGAACGCTGATCTGCTTAAATGAAACCCCCTGACACACCTAATTCATGCCGTCGTTAAAAATATCGGGACTTCATTATTTTTGTGTTTTTTCAAGCTTGAACTTTGGGGAGACGTACAAATTTCAAGGTTCACTATCTCCCGACAAAATGTGACTTTTTTGTAAGGGTGAAGGGAGTTTGGAATCGCTACTTGATTTCCAGCGAAATTGTGCGAACGGAAAATTCTTGCAGCTTTAGAAACAGCTTCTTAAAATTTGTAAACTTTTAGTGATTCTCGTTGCTAGATTTACCCTGCTGCGTTTCTAGCTGCAGAAAATAAAAATTAAATTTCAATAAATTGGGCTTGTAAATGACGGATTCGATACTGTGACTTTAATTACATACGAAAAGGATACAATATTTCCACTAAATGAAACTCCTCGCTTTTATACAATTTTTGCTAGTGCAGCCAACAAGCTACCGCATGTAAATGTTTGGGTTTGTCTTCTCAACGAACGTCTCTCCATCTGTTGCCTCGAATGTTTAAAAATTTTCTATAAATATTCGATATGACGTAAATCGTAATTGTTTGGTCGGTTGAATGGGGAATGGCTCGTTCCGGTCGCAATTTTGCAGGGAATGTAGAAAAATTTACGCGACGGTTTAACGTCGTTTATCGGTGCGACGCATCGTCGCCATAATAGATGTATTATCACGAGGGCGGGGTCCAGGCCGGACAGCGGGCATTAAATTCATTGTGTCCTGGAGCCTTTTATCACCGGTACTGTAATATTTAATCGCGGGGGGCGATACGTTTATTTTGATTGGCGCGACACGCGGCATAACGTATTTCGCCTGCGGGAATAAAATCATGGCACGGTCCGCGGATTTCTGGTTTGGTCGCGCATGCATCGATAAATTGGCGCCCGCGCCAATTTCTTTCCCATTATACCGGCGAGCTTTGTTTTCGGTTCTCGATGGCAAGATACAATTATCAGCGGAGGGACAATTCGCGGGTTGGACACGGCCTCTCTGTCAGCAAGGCTTTATGAATTGTTTAAATATTTGTGAAAGCGGATGACGCAACGGTGAGCCCGCTTCCGAAGAATCGAAATGGCCCTGGGTTGATTTAATGGTCTGGACAAACATTCGAAAATATTTGATAACTTCAGGACGTTCTGGTTGTAAAAATTGAACGATACGGTATACCGTTTCGTATTTCAATCGTCAGTCACGAGTTACCATTTTTAATTGGCCATTTTATTCGTGGAATGATTCAATCCAATTCGTTTACAGTGAGTATAAAAAGTATTCGTACACCTCCTGTAGGCTTAAAAAACCATGTATTTCTCTATGTAATTGCACACATTTTTAGAAAACGAAACATAATTGTAATTGTTATATATTTTAACTACATATTGTCATAAAAATATACTTGAAAATGTTTAACGTTAACGAAAAAAATTGAAAAGTATGAGAAGTGTATCTAAATTGGCGCGCAAAAAGTATTCGTACAGGTACTAGAATGCACTTGAAAGGCGTCCGATTGTTTATATTATGGTTTACCGGGACCCGACAAATAATCAGACAGAGTCTTTGATGCAGAGTCTAGTGGCAACCTTCTGGAAAGCTAGTGAATTTTTGTAACATTCGGTAAAATGGGTCGCAAAGGTAGGAAACAAGCGAGACTGAAAGAAAAATTATTATACAACTGCATAATCAGTGCAAATCATTGCGAGAAATAGCAAAAACAGTTAATAGTCCACATAGCACTATACAAGGAATTATAAATCGATATGGTGAACGAAAAACCAATAACAATAAAGCGAAATCTGGTCGACCTCGAGAACTTAGTTAACACGATGAACGTTTTATAGTGCGTGAAATTAAAAAAAATCCTAAAATTAGTGCCCCTAAGATTGCTGATGAGCTTGCAAACAACGCTGGAGTAAGTGTATGTGCCAGCACTATTCGTAATTGTTTACAAAATAATGAATATCACGGCCGAGTTGCTAGCAAGAAGTATTTCGTAAATGCCGCAAATAGAAAGAAGAGACTTGATTTCGCGAAAGATAATATTAATAAGCCTATCGAGTTTTGGCGAAGAGTCATATTTACTGACGAAAGTAAATTTAATGTTCTTGGCTCTGATGGCAAGTGTACGATCTGGAGGAAGAAAAATACAGAGCTACAAAAAGAAAATCTACGTCCCACAGTAAAACACGGCGGATGTTCGGTCATGGTTTGGGGTTGTATGAGTGCTGCTGGAGTGGGTTCATTACACTTCATCGAGGGAATCATGGACCACAAAGTATACCTAAACATATTAAAAACCCATATTGTAAGTAGTGCAGAAAAAATGGGTCTAAAATACAACTTTATCTTCACTCAAGACAATGTCCCCAAACATACAGCACGCAACACAAGAGGGTGGTTGCTGTATAACACACCACAATATTTGAAAACACACAGGAAATCACATCCAAATTAGTGGATTCAATGCCACAAATACTGGACGCAATTATACAGTCGAAAGCCTATCCAACGAAATATTAATTTAATTTATTTTCGCAAATTATAACACGTTTATTGCTAAATTTGTTACGTGTACGAATACTTTTTGTGTGCTAATTTTGAGAGACTTCAGACTGTTTTTAATACATCTCGTTAACGTTAACTTTTCGTTAGTTTATTCATGTCACATTTTTTAGTTGAAACATATAATAATCGTAATTGTGTTTTTGTTTTATAAAAGAATGTACAACTAC
>CM052130.1:14899502-14953780 GCA_028454255.1 Halictus ligatus
TTCGCAAATTATAACACGTTTATTGCTAAATTTGTTACGTGTACGAATACTTTTTGTGTGCTAATTTTGAGAGACTTCAGACTGTTTTTAATACATCTCGTTAACGTTAACTTTTCGTTAGTTTATTCATGTCACATTTTTTAGTTGAAACATATAATAATCGTAATTGTGTTTTTGTTTTATAAAAGAATGTACAACTACATAAAGAAATATATGGTTTTCTAGACCTATAGGAGGTGTACGAATACTTTTTACACTCACTGTATATCTCGCTGGTAAAACAGAGGTTATTGTATAGCTAAGAAATATTTCTATCGGATAGTGTGGTTTTAAAAAGTTAAATTGTATTTAGGATAGGAGGTCGAACAAATTATTTAAATCAAATAGAAAATTAAAAGCTTTAAGGATCTTTTGTAAAATAGAATGCAGGCACACAACATCCGTCAATCAGGAGTCAACAAGGAGGGCCAGGTATAGTAAATTTAGTTTTGAGATAATCCCCTTCGTCCCAAAGATTGATGACCCCCGTTAAGGCCGATTTACCTGAGGCTTCCTAAATTTTGTCATTCATTTACGGACACTCGCGACGTTCGCATCGGCGACTGATTTATAGTGTGTTTACAGAATTCAGAACCTTCAGAATAGTTCGAATTTTTTGTAATAATTCGTTGTGTATACGTTCCATTAACATTCTGAAGTTGCTACTATCCGTTTGCTCATCGACGTTCCAAGACCTTGTCCAACGGCGAGTGTTTCTCAACAGTTAACGAAATTTATGGTTGTTCATTCTACGTGGAATTTATCGTAGATACTAAATGGTAAATTAAAGAGCATTTAGCAAACGTCCACTGCCAACTGGCATCGTATACGGCGAGTCGACGTGCCATTGTTCTTGTGCCGTTTTAACGGAAGGTCCCTATCGATTTCTTGGTGGGTGAAAAAAGGAAAAATTCGCAACACGCCCCGTTTTTCGTACCGTTTCTAGCCTTTCTAATTGACAAATGTCCCGGCGAGCGTGCAGTCTACGAGGAAAAATCTATATGAATATATCCGCTGTCAGTCGACCGGCTGAAAGTTCTTTTGCCGGTAGTTTTACCCGCCTCGGCTTTCCCTTTCCCCTCCAGTCGATTCCCTCGGGTTTCTTGTTCTCCGCGTAGGTTCGTTTCTACCTCTCCGCGAGTTGTCGGTGCTGCCTTGCGGCGCCGTGAATTTCCCTGATTCGTATTGTTCCTCTTCGACCCAAATTTAGTACATTACGTCCTCTCCGTTCATAATAATTCGGAGACTACACTCGACTACCGTCATAACGAGTCGCTTTCGATCCTTGTTCCCACTCGGAACTCTCTTTGAGCCTCTGTGCCTCAATTACTTCTCCATAAACTGCTTCAATCAGTACAGGCTCCATTCAAAGCCTCGTATTCTTTCAATTAACTACATCGAAGGGATTTATCGTTAATTAAAAATTCAGTGATTCAGCGGTTCAAAGGTTCAAATACTTGGGGACTCAGAAAGTAGAATGCTCAGGGAAAAAAAGATTCAACACCTTCAATATTCATGGACTTAAAAGTTCGAGGCTGAAAGATTCATGCCGAAAGGTTTAGAGGCTCAAAGGTTTAGGGACCCAAAGGTTCTGGGCCTCCGAGATTCAAGGACCCGTTCCTTTAGGGTCCCAAATTTTCTGGTACTCAAAAGTTCAGGAACTTAAAGGTACAGGAACTCTGGGGTTGAGGGCATCGAGGTTTCAAGTACTCAAAGGTTTTATAGATTGTTAGTATAAACTCATAGATTGAGAACAAATATCCTAGGATCAAAAAATCGAATAATCTGGGATCCAAAGTTCGATAAACTTATATGTCCTTTGTTTATAAATTTACAAGTTCAGATATCCACCGACTCTAAAGCTTAGACAGGTAACTATTCAAATATCTAGAGACCAGAGTGCTCAGAAATCCGAAGGTAATGATTTGAAGTTCAAGGATTTCCAGCTTTGGAGATTCGTAGATCCATTCATTCAAAGGCTCAGAGACTGAAAGGCGCAAGTATTCTGGTCCCCAAAAAGCTAGCACGACAATAATTTCGTCGCAAGTGATGTCTGTGGTATCCGAAAATCATTTGTCTTCGAGGACATCTTCGTCAGCGAAGCCTTAGGGTCGCATAGCAAACGCAGGATGTACGCTCAGTAGAAACTCGCAACTTGTCCCGTGATCAGCCAGCCGGCAGAAAGGCTGAACTATGTTCCAAGTGGCTGAAATTGCGAATAAGTGTGCTCGAGGATATGCCAGAACAGTTACGAGCTCGTTGTTCCTGTCCTTTGTACAACAGAACCCTCTGTCGTGTACAAAGGTCCTAATTCTACTTGGTCTTGCTTTATTCAATGTGTCCAAAATGAAATTATTGCAAACAATTTTGGGGTTATTGTGTTAGCAGTATCTAGGGACTGGAATCGTTGTAATACTTCTCGATAAGACGACTGCTTGCGCAGGGAACCGAGAAATGGTCCCGAAGCTACCGGCAAGACAAACACGAGCACGCTGTGTTTGCCTTTCTACATCCACAAGAATCTATTGACCAACCGGGAGGAATAAAAAAGCTTTTCATAGTGTTCCGCAGAGCAAACAAACCCTTTACCTCAGGGAACGGTAGACTTTCTTGGCAAAACAACAGCGCGCGGCCTAGGTTACTATCGTTGACGATACTGCGGCAAGCTTTCGCTAAAATTCGAATTTATTCATTTTTGGCAAGAGCTACATTAAATTACAAAATTGTAGTGTTTATTCTTAAGTGATTTGTGAACGATTTATTAGTCTGCTTCATTTTACAATACTCTTAAATTTTGTCAAATTAAAGTTTCTCAAAGGAACCAAATAGAATTAAAAATACTCCATACATTTCAGAATTTTAGAATTAATTCTGTGCAGAATACAAATCCCAATTTTTTAATTTTCTAAGAGAAAAATACAAGAAATTTTTAATGGAGATAGAGAAGATAAATTAAATATTCATTTCAGTGGTACAATTTCATAAGCAGCAACACATCCAAGTGTCAAAGAAGGCAAAAATAATTATTTCGATACATGGTACAAGCGTTATCGAATTAGGCGTGATTGCGAACGTTTCCTAAAGCCGTTCGATGAACAATTTCGTCAGATCCAGGCACGTGGTGTTCGGCACAGTCCTTTTTCACTCAGACGAGTATTTATCGAGATACCCTGCGTCCACTGGGGGCTGGGGGAAAAGGGTCAGTTTCCTGACCGGCCCTTCGCTAACTGGAATCGTCGAGGAATGTCTTGCGAGCAATTTGTGATAGGTGTCGGGGCTCGCAGCACGAGCGGTTTCCTTTCGTTCGAGTTGTCGGCCGGGAAAGTGATTTAGCGGCTGCAAGCGCAGCGTGTTTTCTAATGAAAGAATCAGAAGGCCGAAGAAAAATGTTCCAGGTGGACCCGCGCCTTAACTCGGTCTTAGGAGGTGATGACTGAAACACGTGCTGGGAATCGTGCCCATGAAACCACAGCCAGCGATAATATTATTACACAATAAAATAAAACATCTCCTGTCTTAGAAAAGGGATTTCGCGCCGAAAACATTTTGTTATGAAAATGATTGAATATCCCGTGATAAATAGATGCCACTTTTTCATGGAATATTGCTAATATTAAAAAAAATTGTTCGGTGTTTATTATGTCGGAGAATGAATTTTTAAACGAGAATATTATTTTTCTCATTTGTTTTCGAGTTATTTATTCAGTGACGTTTGAATTGGTGCCATTTATTTGCTGTGTCTGACCGTTGCTCACCGTTTCTACTTATTTTCAGTGTACAACAGTATAAAACAAATTTTTACACGGGAATATTTTTTTTCTTATTTGTCTTGTCGTTATTTACTCTGCGACGTATGAACCGGTCCCGTTTATTTACGGTGTCTGACCATTGCTCGCTGTTTCTACTTATTTTTATTGTGTTTATTTGTTTGGCTGATTTGTTCCAATTTTCACGCTGTCCTACTTATTTGTCAGTTATTTATAGATTATTGGACAGTGGAATTTTGTGAAAATGCAGGTTTTATGAATTCTAACAAACTGTTTACTATGTTGCACAAACAAGAACTAAAAGGATACGCATTTATTCTGTTAAATATTTTGGGAAGGCGAAAATAAAGTAGAGAAATACTGTCAAGAACGAGCGTGTCTGTCTGCTCGTGCTCCGCGCCCTCGCAAACAACTATTATATTTTATTGTGTATAAATAATGGTTAAACCAGACAAAGGCTTCTCTTGCCAAAAGAGTTTCATTCGGCAAAAGTGGAATAGAAATGTTTTGCGCGTTCGCAGCATAAGTCCATTCTTCGTTACGCCTCTTTCGCAAGAGGTTTTTTGTCATTGCGTCATTAAAAAAGGGTCCGAATAGACCTAGCGACTAATATATTTCCGTCGATGTCCGACGGCTTGAGAATGCTGGCTGCCAGTTGGCCAACAGTTTCTCGCATTTCATTTGTTAAATTGGTTCCCACGAGCCGCACGTGGGATCGCGAATAAATCGTGGTTCTCTCTCGCGGCACTTCCTCTCGCGCTTCTTTCGCAGTTCCGAACAGAAAAATTCTATGGCGAATTCGCCGCTTATAGCTCGCCATGGACTGACAAAGCGACAGCGGAACAATGCCCAAAAAATAAAGGGGACTTCGGGGTGCTAGGCGTTGATTTACGCCTACATTTTTGCCAACATTTTTTCGCGTTTCTTCCGCGAGCGCGCAGCCCGGCTCGCTACAATAAGGCCGGGGTTTTTATTTGTTGGTAACGGCGGCCGCGCAATATTTTAGGAGCACGTCATAGAATTTCCCGCGTCAGCGGTCCAAATTCGCTTGCGCAAAATTTCACTGTTTTCTTTCGCACGTTTTTTTTCGCGCGGAAAAAAGCGCATCGCAACGAGACGCGCATGCCGCGCGGCACGAGGAGAGGAGAGATTTTACCGAGCTGATCTCTCTCTCTCTCTCTCTCTCTCTCTCTCTCGTTCTCTCTTTCTTTCTGTCTCTCTGTTTCGTCGGCATTGTTCGCCGCGTTAAAATACGCTCGGCCGTCTGCTGGCGACGGTTCAACGACGTTTGTTTATCCCGCTTATCCAAACCACGCGACCAAAAATTCCGCACCAAAGATCCCGACCAGGCCTGTCCTCAAGCAAGATTACCTCCTTTCCTGAGAATGAGGCCGCTGCTCGTTAGCTTCGCAAACCCTAATTGGAATTCGCGGCTGCCTGTAGTGATTCTTCGCTCGATCCGAATTTTCTAATTCCAGAAAAATCTCTTCGACTTTGTGCGTCTGCTAGGAGGATCTTCAGAACGTCTTCAGTCTCATTCTCGGATCTTCGACCTCATAATGTACATTCTTAGATCTTCATTTCCATCATCCTCATGCTTAGATCTGCAGTCTCATCATTCTCAGCCACATTTTTCATTTAAAGTACAATAAATCCTCGATGAAAAATCGGAGACCAATTTTTCAGATGGCATTGTAAATGGGGAAGCTTCCCTCTATAAGATTACATCGAACAGGATTTGTGCAAAAAATTTGTTTAACTCAGCAGAGCTGTTTGAATCTGTACATTTTCAGAGAACAATTTGAAACATAAAATTTCAATTGTTCTTTATAGGTGAATAAGGTTCGTAGAAAACAGTTTTCTTTCTCTCCCTGTAAGTAGAATAGGCAGACGATGATCAGACGTGCTTGACGTGGTTCAATTCCTTGCTAAAATATAATTGATTTCTCTACAAAATGAAATAATAGAATAAAACCACAATTCATTGAACACAGTATGAAGAATACATTCGAGGATCCTGTTTTCAACAATTTTTGGAATACCTACAAGGTCTAGTTACAAAGAATGACTGGAGCGGTAAAAACTTTTCGGGTCTTTATCGCCAGCTTAAAAGCCAAAGTGGACTGTACGAGTAACGAACGGCAGGAAAGTTGCACGGTACAGTGGCAGGTTCGTTATCGACGGTGACCGGCAATCGGCGCGGACGATCTCTTCGAAAGACTCATCGGAAGTTCCTGCGTTTATAATTCTCCTTGAACGCCGCCTTTCTCTGGGCACTGTAGAAATCCGAGGGACAATGGCACGAGGAGTAGAAGTTACAGAAAGATATTCCGAAGTAATACGGGCCCGGCCTGTATATAGATCCCGTGGCCGTGCCTTCGCCGTGTAATCTGTAATCCGGCTTTTGTGCCTCGTCATCGAGGAAACGAGCGCGACCACGGACCGACGTTAAACGGTTCGGTGATAAAACTCCATAAAACTAAGTTCCTATCCGGCTCGAATCGGCAAAGGAAAACCGTGCAAGGATCCAGGAAGAGAAGAGGGGACAAACTGCCGTCGATTGATCCTCGCGACGGGCCCCGTGCAACTTCCGGTGCACGAGTCGACCGAATCGAGAACACGGAATTTTTAATTAACGCCGCGAAACTCCCGGAGTCTATTAAAAATTTCACGAGACTTGCCATTTACTCGAGGAGGAGGAGGAGAAGGAGGAGGTGAAGCGTTTCTGTTGCAACTTTTGCCAATGGATTTTTTAATTGCTTCCCACGACTGATGGTTCGAGCTTCTCGGAGACTTTTACTTTTTCAGAGCTGCACCAATCAATTGATTGGTTTTTATTCTTTGAGCGTTTGAAATACATCGACTTAGCAACCAGAGCTTCATCGCGACCACTGAAATTCAATGCTGTATGTTGCTTTATAAAAATGAGATGATTGAATCTAGGAATATAGACTCTGTAGGTTTTTAATAATATGTTCTCACATTTTTTTTGGGGAAAAGCTCAATTTATCTACGAGCCAAAGGATCGTATTGTGAGAATTGTGAAATTTTTGCTTGAATGGAGACGCAACGTCAACATTTTCTCTTTGTATTTGCCGAGGGTTGCTTCGTCCATAGCGCGTCAGTGGCGTTAATTACAAGGTTCTGAATATTTCGAGGGATGAAACGTCGTGATATAATGGCCGCCACGATTTACATTTGACTTCGGACCAGTCCCGGGCCGAGTTTTTCAATTAATTCGACGGCATTATGTGCGGGGGCCTCTTTATTCAGCCGCGAAGTGGGTCGTAGGTCGGCGGCTCGACAATGCAGGGACTGCCAGAATCAGAACTATGCCGGGTCAACAAAGAGATAATCATCGTGCTTCGCATTGTTAATCTTAATTAACGCGCCGGGATGGGCGAGGAGAGGCGCGCGAATCAGGAACACAATATCGTAAGAAGTTCGCGCGACGGCTGCTGGGAGTGCAACGCAGTCTCCATTCCGACTGAAATCAACGGAACAGAACTGGATTTAATTGGAGGAGAGCCGGCGGCCGCGGATCTTAAATAAAACGAGATTCCTTTATCCTCCGTCGCTGGGACAATAACCGGCGAAAAAAAAACCACCCCCGGGTTTTCCACGGTTTCTCCAACGAGAGGCTCAGCTCGCATTCCGTTTCCTGTTGGCCGCTTTTCGACGCCTCGTTTTGCGAATTAGCCTCCCGATTAATGACTCGCGATGTTTACCAATGTTACGCCCCATTAACGTCTGGTCTGATTGGCGATGGAGGTTTCAAACAAAATTTACTAAATGCGTATTCTCGTGGTTTCTGTTTAGGGGGTGTACGAGAATCTTTTTATAACTATCTAACTTTCTCGATTGAAATTTTGCACACATATTTACTGGTATTTGATGCACATACTTCGTATTTTTTCAAGTGAAAATAATCAAAATTACATGGGTTACATATTTTTTTACAGAGCATGTTTTGAATTCAAGCAAATCCCTTTGCACATGTATTCTACAACACTTGTACTTAACTCTCGGAAGATGGTGTTGGGTCTCTTCCGACCCAGTGTATAAAAATGGCCATTTAATTACTCAGTTTCTGGCGATTTTAAATTGAATGAACATTAGAAACAAAAAAAGAAGTGGCTACAAGAAGTATGTCCAGGAACATGATTAAAAAGATTGATAAGTGAAGCAGTAAATAATTCTGAACATAAATTATATAGTTGTAAGAATGGTTCCGAGGGTTAAAGGAAATTGCAAACTTCTAACAGTTCAGCAACTCCTGCAACTACCGTAAATGATCGTTTATCCATTAAGTTCTTACTCGAGCCCCGCGTTCACGCCTCAAAAAAAAAAAAAAAAACGCGAATTCTCTTCAGAGTTGTGGTAATTCAATTACATTGTAATTCAACTACGACGTAACTGAATTACATAATTCAAACCTTTCAATTCATTCAATTGCTAATTATTTTAATCAGATGTTTAATTGAAATACAACTCTCCAAATTATAGCCCAGAACTTTGAAGAAGTGCAAAATGTTTTTGTTTTTCTTTCATATATTTGTTTGCTGTCTATGCAGCGTATTTTCTATTCCTAGTCTTCGTTCATACTATGTAACATTATTTTATGTAAATCAATTACAAAGTATTTTATAATCGTACTCCAATTGCAATTACGAATTATATTGTAATTTAATTGAATGAAGATCTGAATTATAAATTACAATATGACCGAATTACAATGACATTCAATTACTTTGTAATTATAATTCCTGGGGTAATTCACTTGTAATTCTGTACAACTCTGATTCTCTTAAACATCCGTAGTCAAGTAATTACTCGCGTGGCACTTCGACGTCGGCTCCCTAATTTAGTTGCAGGTTGTCCAACTGTCTGTGGTCGATCGATCGATGCCGACTCGTAGATCGGGGTTGAATAAGGTCGTAGTGGTAACGATCGCCGGTCAATCGTAACTTGTATCGAAACTTAGCCCGGGGGTGATTCGTTATTGACGGGGCGGTCGTGTGGCTTGTCTGCGATCGAATCCCCAGGACGCGTCGAATTGTAATAGCGGATAATCGGTGAATTTACGAACGCCGCGTTACCATTTGCATTTCGCCATTACCCGCTAATGGGATTTATGCTCCCCGGTTTTGTATACTTTGTGCCGCGTGATTGGCAGACACGGGGCCAGAAAATTCTCTCCCGGCGGCGCGGCACGGCGCGGCAGCGATAATGTTTCGCCGGTTGGCTGGCTTCGGTGGCTGGATCGATCCGATCTCGGTCTCTTGCAAAACCGTGGTGGAAACGTCATCGTTCACGAGCTACCATAATTCCCCGTACCGAAAGTTCTCGGCCTGGAACTTCATCGACGTCGAACTTCAGCGCCCTGTGTGATAGATCTCTCCGGAGGTAGGTAGCTGAAAGTTTCGGACGAGCGAGCATCCGCGCGAAGAAAAGCTCTATCATCGGGCTTGCGTGTGCCCACCGGCACGGACGCGCGCGCGCCCTGCTATCCCCGAATCGGTTTTGCAGGATTGGATCACTCGGGGGACGAGTGGATAAGCTCTAGCCGCCAGCCGAGAGCTTCTTTTACGATCCGCACGCTCCACGTCGTCTGCGTTTTTGCCAGGACCTTCGGCCGTGTTGCACGCATTCGCGAACATTGACCGTGAAAGGATGCATCGCAAACTAACGAGGCACAAAGTGCAGCCGGCAAAGTAATAAATGCACCGAAGAAAGAGCCGCATTTTGCCCGCGTTCACGGCCGACCGGATCGTCTAAAGGGATCCGGGAGTTAACGCTTCGATTCATCCCGCGAATTTGCCTGATTTTCGCGAAATTGTTGGAACAGTCCTGGAACTATTAAAAAATTGTAAACCGCTATTCTCAGTACCAGTTGCCAAATTGCGTCCCAGCAGATTAAAAGACTACGGATTAATTAAAAAGTGAAGTTCTCAGTTCGCACCTGTCATTCGCATCGGCGTCGAATTATTTTGAATTTGGCAGTAATTACCCGACCAGCAATTAAGTTCTCGGTGTCTGGCAGCGTTTCGTGTTCGGGATGAAAATAATTACCTCGTCATCGTGCGCAAAGAGTCGGAATTAATCGAGGATCGGAATCGTGTAAAAATTACTGCGGAATTAACTGGAATTAATGGGAAACACAGTGTTCGCGTGTGGAAGACGCGTCGTGTAGCTAATTAAAAGCGTTTGTTAACGGCCACCGTTGATCAATTTAGCGACAGCGGGTTCGCAAACGAGCGACCGCGCGGCGAAGTTGATGTAACGCCGCGCGAAGTCAAATTAAACGGTGCAATCGACTGATAACAATTTCAGCGTTGCCGTTGCGAACTGTGGAACAGCGAGGGTGGTGAGATCGGTGCGGCAACTTGAGAAATATGTCCGCTCTCGAGAAGCTATCGAGAACGTTTTCTTTGCGGTATCGCAACTGTTCGCGGCTGTCCGTTTCTGTTTCCTTTGGCTCTCTCCTCTCATTGTTTCCCTTCCCTTGTTATTCTATCCTATAAACTCGGTCGCTTTGCACGGCGGAGAAAAAAAGGGGAAAAACTGGCCTGATGAAGAAGCGCTTCACCGGGGTCGGTTTTATTATTTTTCATCGCGAAGCGGCGCGGTTTCTTGCGTGAGACTGTAACCAGCCGCAAAGAACCTCGAAGTGCTCGCTTCAGAACAGAAGGGCGTTTAATATTTTCATCGTGCTCCCGCTTTGATCGTTAACTTTCTACAAATTTGTCCTATCCCCGGAGAACCGGTTCGCTTTTCGTTTGCAGATCTTTCTCCTCAAGTGGGAGAGAGAGAGAGAGAGCTCTCCTAATTTTCAGAGCGCCGGAGAACGTTTCTGTTTGCTCGAATCTTCGAAGGATCTAATAAAAGGAAGGACGATCTACCTTCCCCCGCCTTATCCATAAGTAAACGGTGCCAGGGCGCAAAGGGCGAGCTGTCTGTCGTCCAAAGGGCCAGGGAACGGGAGAATTTGAAAGTCGAAACGTCTGCTCCCGCCGAACTTCTTGATCGGCAACATCCGCTATTCAATTCCGCGGAGATTTATGACGGCAACAGCCGCGACGTCCTTTTTGCGGACCTCTCCCGAATCCGCTGGAACCTCGCAAGTTGCCAAAGGGTTCGGAAGAGATCGATCACTTCGGTTTGCTCGAGGAGCAACCGCGTCTCCAGGAAAACCGGCACGAAACTCCCGGTGGATTTTCGATCATGCGATTTTGCAGGTTAATCGGGTTCTGGACACGTCAATCGAGTCCTTCGCCGTGACGTTTAAAGTTACAGGTGAAAATAACGTGGACTTTTCGCATTATTGTCGTGTTGTGTAACGTGCAGACTGCGAATCTTGATGCAGAATAAAAATTGTTTGTATCAATTACTGAACACAGGAACCAAGTAGGAATTTATTTCTCTTTTGTAATTTTATTAAGTTGCAAACGATGTGACGATACTGTCATATTCTTCTAATCTTTCTACAGTTTTGAATTACATCCATTCATTTTTATCGTAAATGCATGAAATCCACAGTCTAAAGAGCTATCCGATCGTGTCCAACCAATACCGGTTGTTACTCCTTGCTGCCAGGAGTGTTGATGATTTTATGACATTGCTTGTTCTCTGACAGTTTCAGTAAACTCTTAGTAGTATATTGACTCGAATCAAGCGGGAATTGAAAAAGTTACAGCACATTTGCAAGCATTGGTGTAAGCAGAAAGAGCACGAGGTGGTTAGACACAATATTTCTGGTAGTCCGGCGTTGCTTCGAAGATCTATTGTGAAGGATCCTGAATGGAAATAATGTTTTGGGAGAATTTCCGAACTTTCATAAAAATTGCCATGCTTGTTTAACGTTACTCAGACGAGTATTCGAAATCTTATTATTTGTTATAGATTCGACGTTAGTCGCGATATCTCGCGAGCCCTATAATACAGAAGGAGCCGAGATCCGCGTGAAGAGGATATTAAGATCAAAGACTCCGAAATTGGAGGAGACAGGTAGAAAAAGAATGATCGAGGAGTAGACTCAAGTGGGATGAAAGTCTGTTCAGATTTATCGCGCGTTCGTTTCTTCTTCATCCCCTTTCAAGATTCGTTTCGCCGTTCTTCTCGCTCCGGATGCAAATCACAGACGGTATATTCGTGGAAGGCGTCTCGTTTGTCCCATTGTGCTTCTGATACTGTGACTCCAATTAATGTGGGAAGGTCAATTGGCCAATTGGGACGGTGCATTAATTGCCTAACCATCGTGCGCTGAATTAGGGGCGGGTTGGGTCACGTTGAATCATTGTATGAACGCGGATCGAAGTTGTCAACTCTGTACGAATAAAGAGTGAAGCTCCGGCCCGATACAAACGAAAGGATTCGAAATGGAAGGGAAAGGGTTAATAAAATAGAACTGTCAGTTTCGGGAGAAGAAAATCCAGGCCATCAAATTCGGAAAGGAGCGGCGGGTTAGCTGTTGTGAAACGGAAAACTGACGTTTCGGCGCGTGAAACGGAGGTAAAAGTCGCGGCGTTGAACGCGACTCAGAACGCGGGACGCTGCCGTGACGCAAAACGCGGTGTAATCATGGTGTCAAGGTGACGTGAGCCTAGAGACATCTCTATCCGTTCTCCCGTGAACCTAGCTAGAAGAGTTTGTTCCGTCAACCGGCTCTTATTTTCCACTGGTGTGATAAAGGGTTGCGTTCACGGCAGGCGAAGACGAGCTCCGGCCCAGCGTCGTCTGTTTTATTCATCCCATTATTCTTTCAAACTGACGCGCGCGCGCGCCACAATCCTTCCCTTGTTGACGCCAGAGAAAGAGAGATGCGAGAGGAGGGAGAGATTTTTCATAAAAATACTTAGGCATAATAGAGACCGTGTCGTCCACGGTACAAAAGCGTGCCCTCACTTAACGCGATTCTTCCATATAAGAGGTTTTATTCGTTTTGCTGCATCATAGGACGATTTCAAATTTGGCGCGTCTTTCCAGACGAATAGGCGACTTCGGAAGTTGTCGGGTCCAGTCGCCGTTCTTCGTTCTTTGTTCGAGGGAACTGTTTTTTCTTTTATGCGATGTGTCACTCCCTCTCTCCTTTTCTTTTTCTTCTTTTTTTATGTTTGATCGTTTCGATGTACTTTCGGTAATTATTGTATCACTGAGCAACTGCAGTGCTTATGCAGTATATATGTTTTCTGTTCAATAAATTCTTCTTGTGTTCATCGCACGGCCTGTGCTTAAATACTCACGTTATTTCTAACATAACCCAACATTCCAGGAATTTTGCTGACTTCTATTATTTCTGCGCCCATCCTCCACTCACGAAGACTTGATCATTTGGACGATCGCTTTGGATCGTTGTTCCTCTAGAAATTGTTCTCGTTACCCGACTGGCAGAAAGTCCAACTTGTGAATGGTAGTACACTGATTTGTCTATATACAGGATGTCCCAGTTTTCCGGCCAAACTTTGCCAACGTGTTCTACACGCAAAAGTAAGAAAAAAATATTATATGAACATATGCTCTTAAATGTTTTATTAAGGAGTTATAACTATAATACAAAATGATAATGAAATGGCATTTCGTCAACACAGCGTACGAACGTATTATGAATATCTCTATTTGTGTTTACATAAACTCTTATGTTTACTTGCTGAAGTAGTTGATATCGACATTCTTTATTAACGTTTTATTAACGAGTTAATATTTCAAAATGACGTCCGTTATTATAAATACAGGATTGGCGTCTAACAACAATTGACCCTATCGTATTACTAATTTCTTCTTTATTTTTATCTCTGTACTGACTATTCACGAGTGTTAATTTGTGCTTCATAAACTTTTGTTGAGCATATGTTCATATAATATGTTTTTCTTACTTTTGCGTGTAGAACACGCTAGCAAAGTTTGGCCGGAAAGAACTTGGACACCCTGTATGTCGCTAAGACCTGTATGATAAACGTCGTGGAATTATCCCTACTAACGCGGGGTATATCCTGTGAGGGGCCACGAAACTCGAGAGGCCTCGAACACCAAAGAGTGTAAACATAACACGGTTTGAACATGTCTTTTGGACGATACACGTCACTGACAAAACCCTTGTTTTTTTATGATAGGCATTTCAGATCTCAGTTGAGATCTACTTCTGCTGCACCGAGACAGTTTACAGTACATACATATGTACATTCATACATACACAGTCCACACTAAATTAAATCAAATTCGCATCTTACATTTTTTCAAGAACTTAAAAATAAGAAGACAAGTCCCAATCATGGTCGGGCAATCAACATTTCCAAATTTAAGGGCAACTGAAGGTTAATTTCACGCAACTGCTGAATTAGCCCAGATCGCTGTATATGCAAGAGACTACGTTGCCAAACAATATGATTCATGCCCTGACTACCATGAAACGCAGTCGCAATTCGGGTCACTAACAATTCCTACACGAATTAAGACTATAATGATCGGCTCTGCACCGATTAATAGTTACAATAAATTCTCGTGAGAGCCGTTCGTGTTTAAACCATGGCTTAGACCTTCCAGTATAATATTGGTTAAAAAACATTTTCCCCTTCACCAAGCCTTGCTCTTTTATAGTCTTCTTGGTTTGCATATACGTATTTCTCTTGAACTCCTCATACAAGTCAGTAAATGGGATTGGTACTGTTGAGGCATTGCAGGTTTCTGTGGCTGATTTAGCTAGACTGTCCGCAAGTTCATTGCCTTGAATACCCTTATGGAAGGGGATCCAATCAAATTTAATGCCATTGCTGTTATGATTGTTTTTTAACAAAATATTATATTTCCTTTTTATCTCGAGTACGATACTGTTTGTTTTGATTCTCACTTTACAGCTAATGAGGCTTTGTAAGGCACTTCGTGGCAAAACCCTTGTTGTTGACATATATCGAGAATTCACAGTAGCCCAAATTCGATGGAACACTTGGCCCAGGTTCGTCCCATATAAGGCAGTGACTCAGGACTCGCATTCTACGTCCCAGTATTACGAGTATTTCAGTGTGATAGAACGGAAAGGTGAGGATGCACGTGCTCCGGTAATTCCTAGCGCAACTAGAAATGTATATTAATGCGCCGTGGAAACCGTCTGCCTAGAAAACCGGCGGAAGAACGTGGCGGATATAAATTAGAATAAATAGTGCGTGCACCTGGCCAGGTCGGGAATGCTAACTAGTTCAATCCGCCAACTGTGTTTTCGACGTTCACGCGTGTCCCGGTGATAGTAGGATATCATCGGACATAGTAGCGAGGACTATGGTAACGAGGCCGTTGCGAATTCCTCCGCGAAACACCGCTGCGAAACTGTACGGAAATAAAGCTCGGTTGACGGATCAATGCCACTGACGATTTTGCCCTACGTGTGTTCTATATCTTATTGGACGGTCCGCGGGATTATTCTGTGATATGTCACAGTCAACGTTTGCGGATTATTTCGCGTTCCGTGACGCGGGCCAGTCGTCGCGTGCACGAACATTGTGCTTACATATGCAAACGGGCTGACTGACAATGAATTCGCATAACGAGAGCTAACTAGAGAAATTCGCTACCGTTTCGTACCCAGCATCGCATGGTCTCGTTCCCATGAAAAAGAAAGAAATAAAGAAAAAAAAAATAACAGCAGGTCACCGCGAAATTGCAACGCGCCCTCCAATTGCAACCGACACCGGACGAAGCAATTACTTAATTCATCCCTCGCGAATGACTGGCCGAGAAATGATCATAATCCGAAACACTGTTCCGTAGATCATCGAAACGGTAGAATCACGATTTGATTAAAATGTTTGGCCCACCTATTATTTTCACAAACGTGTATAATTCTCGGTCCACCGATCACCCGCTGGAAATTTAGGTGGGGAGTGGATGCGTCCACCACCATAAAACAAAAAAGTCGTGCTCAATGAAAATGTTCCAGGTGATTTCGAAGATTCCGAGGCAGACACGTGCGCAAAGATTCGCGGTGGTCGTGTTCGCGAGAAAAGCATGATAGAATCTAGGCTAGACTAAAACCGGCAGACGACGGTGGATAGAACAGAGGGCTAGATGCAAAGGTTCCTTAATTGGGTCGCGGTAATAGGCGACGGCTAGACCGGGCTTCCCCTATCCGAACCATTTCGTAGGACCATCGCGGGGAACGATCCTCCCTGTGTAGCTCGCTTATGCATTATGCAAATCTGCCTACAATGGCCTGAATGCCGCGCGCCGCTCCGGTCTGGTTCTTACATTAGCAATAATGAAGACCACGCGGCGATGTAACTTCCCCGGGCACGCGAAATCGACTCGAAAACAGTTCAATTTTGTTGCGATTCGGTATTGTTACCGTTTGCGAGCGAGACGATCTAGATCGAGGGACGAGTATCAAGAAAGATGATGTGTATGTGTGTGTGTGTGTCTGTGTACGCGCGCACGTGTACAGATGTGTAACCGAGAACGATTATGATGTTAGCGCTAGATAGATAGCCGCGTAAGAGGATATTCATAAGAGGATAAATTTCGCTCGAATCCTAAATGGACTGTAAATAATACATTCCGCCGATAGCTTTTCCTTCAGCCGCTTTAACAACCGCCCACCAGTCTATCGTTAGCTTCGAGGACGACTTTAACGAACCGTCGCAGGGTGCTTCGTATGAAAGATTGTCTCCGATGGGGAAAACGAACGACTATGATGATGCTTCATTTTTCGGTGGTTCGTTCAAAATCATTCGTAGCTTTATCGAATTTTTAAATTCGAATTTGAAAGGAGAAATTTTATTCGATTCGTGAAAATTGAAAGGTTCGAGTATTTGGTTAGCTTGAATTCTATTTTTACTGAAAACGGTGCCACTGTCAATTCGAACAGAATTACCAGCGACCAAATTTTTAAACGTAAATTGAAATCCAGTGGTGGCGAGGGTTGCGAGAGGGTGGTTTGTGTAACTCGTGTGGAAACCAAGGGTTTATCGGCGAGTAAGGGTGTCTTCCACGATGAAAAATGGATCTCCATTTGCACGAGTGCGTCACGTGTCCAACGTGTGTGTACCGGAATACAAGAAATCCATTTTTCTCTCCGTGACTTTGGTCCTGCCATGTCGTGGATCAATCTAATTTTTCTCTATCAGTTTCCGGTCGTCCCCCTCGTTTCTTTCCCTTCGTTTCTTCGGTGATTGAACAAAGATTCAACGAACGAAGAGGAAGAAACGTGTTAATGCCTGATCGATCTGTTTCACCCTATTGGAATCTATTTTTCTCACGCATTTAAAGCGGTGTACAATCTTTAAAATCACTCCATCATTTTAAAAATAATCGCACACTATTATAAAGGATCCAAATGAAATTCAGAGGTTTACAAGTTTTTGTACGTTCAAAGGTAATATTTCCTAAAAGTCTTCATTCTTACAGGGTATTAATTAATTAATTTCGAACCACCGGACTTCATTAACAGTAGAAATTACTACGCAAATACCCTCTTCGCTGAAAGGAAATTTTTGGAAAATTGCATGTTCCTAATTGATATAAATTGGTCGAAGTCTGCAAGCGATTGCAGTTAGAAAAATGGCTCCTAGGTTTCCCCAGGGGTTGGAATTACTCAGCGGCGCCGATTAACAACTAATTACGAATTATTCAGGGTGATGAAGGATCGTGGGAGCTGTTTAACGCGTTTTTCGTTAGTCTCGGGTGCAGTTTCGCCGCTGGTGGAGCGACCGCAAGGATCAGCGATAATTGTGGCGAGAATTGTTCCGTCGGTATTAACGCGGCTCGAGATTTAATTGCGCGATTCAGTAATCCCTGACGGGATCACGGTATTACCGTGGGTCCTACACATTCCGAACGTGTTACGTTTCTAGGAGAGGTTGCGGCCCCGTGTCTCGAGGGCGCAGTTATTTCACTGTGCAGTTTCTCGTTCAGCACGTTTCAACCCGATTGCAGCTTGCGGAAGTGATAAAAATTACTAAAACGCCGAAAAGAGAAATCACCAACGGCCGACCGAGAGACTGGATCAGCCCTTTCGGCCCGCTATTAATCCATCATAATAGGAAAATTTTTTTCCGGACCAATTATTTCTTAACCTCCGCCTGAGTGGAACCACCCATCGACCCAGAGGAAAACACGCTCGCTCCCGCGATTCCGCAGATTGCAATCGTTAGAAACCGATTTTCGATAACAGAAATAAATTGACGATTTTATTCGAACCTATTAATAATTTTATACCGTCCACGAGGCGTATAATAAATTAACTGTGCGCGTGTTTCAATTATTACATACCGATTCTCGGGGGACAGTGATACCAGAAATATATGGATGATTGTATTGAAATATATAAATTTTAAAGCATTAACGGAACGTATAATAAATAAAGATGATTCTGTTGAGTACAATTTACGGACCAATGGCACGAGCCAGTGTTTGTGTTTTATTTGACCAAATACGAACATGTCATTGGCAAACGTCTTCAAACACTCAAATCCGTCCGGCTGTTTCAAACATTTCTTTGAGAGATACACGATTCGATCTTGAAGCAAGTAGAAACAGGGGTCAATGGTCAGACGATTATCACAAAAATTGAAATAGCTAACAAGCTACTAAAAAATTGAAATACTCCACTTTCTTGTGTATAGAGGGTTATTTTTCCGTGCAGTGTAAGTGGTATAAACATTTTATGATCAGACCTACATACTATTTCCTATATTACACTCTTTTAAAGCGTTGCATACCAATAATCCTTCCATTCTCTAAGGGCAATAGTCTCGTATAATTTATCAAATAGGCTGACAATATTTGAAAGTGAAATAGTCTCGAATTTCTGAAGTTAAATCACGCAATAATTCAAATAAACTGTAGACGTTTCTACAAATTATAATTGTCGCAAGATAATTCCATAAAATCCGTGTTGCACAAAATTCGAAGTGGCTCACTAATTTTGTGAATTGTTACAGTGCGGCGTTTCGCAGCGATTTTTCCTTCCAATTTGCGATAAATGCGCAAAATTCCCCATGCTCCACTAAATCCCAGCATGGAGACAAATTTGAATGTGATTTCTATAAATTACCGGGAAAAATTAACGTCGGTTTACACCGATCGGTTAATTGCTGTTTATAGGTGTAATTTGTCGCGCTGTGCAATATTTATGGTCCAACGAGGGTCCAGAGAGCCGGAAGATAGGAAATGGCATAGAGGGCTCCCTGAAATATGATTTCGGCAGATAATTGAAACGTATGACGAATTCGTTCCGCGGGAAGAACGGGATAATCCGTAAATCCGTGCGCGCTGGTTATCAGATCAGAATTTATTCTTATTGTTGAACGAATGGCTCCGATATAAACTGTTCCCCGGCGTCGTTCCGGATAACGAATGTACGTCATTGTTTAAATCCGAATTGTAGATTCGCGTCCGGGAAGGGTTGGCGGAATGACGTTTGTCTTCGGCCGCTCGTGAATTTATACTGTACGGCCGCGCTATCTGCCGTCGGATGCATTAACGATATAAAACCCAATGAAACAAACGACGAGGAACGGCGACAGTTATCTTTTTCACCGAGTCCCACTTTCCAACCCCTCTTCTTTTACCGACCTCCTCCTACTGTCGCGCCACAGCCGCCCGTGTCCTTTCGAAAAAGCGAAAACGAAAAAGTAAAATGGACGGGGAGCAAAACAACGAAAAAACTGGGAAACTCTGTAGCGCGCGCGGTAACTCAGAATTTCCACTCGCCGGCCGGAAGTATGAGAACGAACGCGCGTCGTTCAACCGGGTCGCTATTCGGGGCCGGACGTTAATTAGGCGAATAAAAACGCTACCGGTTTAAATCCGCTAATTTTCGGACACGTCACGTTCGAGGATCGAATTTTTCGGCTTCGCTTTTTGTCAAGCCTCCCCGTTAATGCAGTGTCTCAAACGTATCAGAATACTTTCTCGTTTCCAGCCTTGACTACCCCTACGCGAACACAGGGCCGCGACCGAACGTTTCCGCAACGACTTTCGCGCGATTGCTTCGACTATTAGCTCAAAGATGCTCCGCAATTTTTGACGGTCGATGGATCTTAATGGTGAGGTATCAATTTTTAGAGCTTTCGTTTGATCCTGCTTCACTGGTTTTGCATGTCTAACAAAGTTGAAGGGCATTTACGATGTTTATGAGGCTTGATCGTTATACGAAATAAAGATTGTCCAGAGCGATTGCAAGGGACAGTGTTTCTGCGTAATCAGTTAATTTCGAAGCGAAGGTGTCCGCTGAAATAATTTTTCTCTATCAACTGGGGGCCAGAGGAACGACTGTGGCTATCAATTAAAGTCTGCAAACCCGCGATTAAAAAGGAAACAGGGTGGAACGGGTATCAAACCCTGGGAAACCGGGAGTCACCGATCTACCGCCCAATAGTCTAGCGGAACGATTTCCGGGCAACTTGTGAAACTTCGAAGATCCGATTCCTCCCCCTGGAAATTACAGTTTCAAGCGGCGGGATTTAAATGCCGGTCGGGGGGAAGAAGTTGTTTAAAGCCCGAGAGAAAATTAATTAACTGCTCGTTCCGACACCGCGCGGCGTAAACGAGAGAGCCCCAACTTCGTTGTCGCGGATAAATCAAACGTATACTCTCTGCCAACACGTATTTCTTTCGTCATTCGTATCCGGGAAGAAGAAGTCGAAAGTCGAATGGTCCAAAAAGAGAAGTGCTCTGTCACGGAACTGGTACATTTCGCCCAGCGATCCATCGATCACGCCTAAGAACTCGCGCGAATCGGACGGGAAAATCGAGTTTGCAACACGTCGAGACTGAACAGTCCCCCCCCCCCCCCACCCGCTCCCCGAATACCCCATCGTTTTCGCATGGAAATATTTTTCCGACGAATTATCGAATCGCTCCGGAACGAACGAACATTTTTCCCCGAATGTTTTATCTTCGTAGGCAAGGGCAATAATTGGATTCCATCGAAAAACACCCCCCCTCCCCACCGAATTCGGTTTTTCGGCACGGCCGTTTACCGGCTCTTTCGAGAATTTTTCACTTCTTCCGGGAAAAGCCGGCCAGGTTTTTCCGGCGTTTACTCTACATTCCGCTGCTCGTAATCCTCGGCACTCGGCCACTCGTTCTATTTCTCTCTGCAGCGAGCGATATCGACTAATCAATTGCCCTATCGCCTATTCGCCGGCGATCAAACTTTCGAAATGCGTTGGACAGATCGCTCCGAGGAAGTGTAGAACGCAATTGCAGAAAGAGGGGAGCGCGAGCAGCAGAACTTTAAATGCGTGGAAATTGTTGATATAATAATTCCGTTGACGGACTTGAAATTCGATTTCGAAGTCATATTCCGGCGGTTTAAAGATTCAACGACTGCGGAAATCTGTCGAAAGAATTTTAAGTCTCTAATTCAGTGTATTAGTGTATTTATATTCGAAGCGGGGCATTAATCTTGTTGACAGCCTTCGATTTATAAGTTCGTTTCAATGAAGCCTGAAGATTTATTGGATATAGAGACGTGCTCGAATGACTTTTAATACAAATGCTTAGTGTACGAATATGTTTATGTTCGGGTGTATGTATACTCGTTCCGAAGTTGTTGCTGACCAGACAATGTTACATTAATCTTGTGTTGGCAGACTTGACATTCGATTTAGAAGGTCGGTTCTGGACAGTTGAAAGATTTATCGACTATGAAGGTATATTCTAATAAATTTTAAGTCCAGGATGTAGTGTACAAATACAATATATTGATGTTCAATTGGTGACAGGAAATGTGACATTTACGTTGTTGGCAGTCCTCGCTTTCTGTTTGGAAGTTTATTTCAATGCAGTGTTCTAAAGAGTTGGACAAAAAAAATTAGGCTACAAATATATTTATGTTAAAGGACAAGTCTTGAAATTCTATATCTTTTCACAGATTCAGCAAGCTTATAACCATATTCTAAAGAACTCTAACTGAAAAATTTAGAGTACCAATATATGTACATTAAAATGAGATTCCCAATGCTGAATGAAAAGGGAACGATTCAGAAACATTAACACATTCGCGACCGCTGACGTGAATTCACGTCCTACAATTTCTGTTTCCCAATGCGGCAACATTAGGCGGATTAATGGGATTGAATTTATTAATCCTTGCATTAGCGATACAAGTTTGCGGCAACCAGAATTTCATTATTTTCGCCGGGACTCAATATTAGAAACAGAAAAAATTTTCCGGTCGCGAATGTGTTAAGATTGCGACGAAAAGAACATGCATATGATAGTGGGTCACAGAGTAAGACGTCTATGTCTTGAAAAATCGATGAGCTTCCGGCGAGATCAAGGTTCGAGTTTCCCTGTCGACGGCACTTTCGCGGCAAACAGTGTCGCGGTCCTGAAACTCATCATTTCGCTCTAATATCGGTTCGTTAAAATTCCATTTTGGTTGAGTAAATATTTTGCCAGCCCGAATCCCCCTATCATCGTGCTTTTAATTCACAATTATTCCGACAAACTCTGTGTGTGCTCGCACGCTCCGGAAGATCGATCGAAATCACAGACGCAAGGGGAAAAGAAAAGAAAAGAAAATTCTCACCTGCCCGTTTTGACCGCCTTTCGGCGGTCTCTTCCGGTTGGGGGCCCTCTCTATGGGGGCCCCAAGTAGTTACACTTTTCGTTCACCAATATCCGGCGCTGTGACAGCTGGAAATGAAATCACCACCGTTAAAATGGCCGTCGCGTACTCGCGGAACCACGACACGATCACGTAAATGCAGCCGAGACGCGTCGAGAAATCGGGAAACCGTGCTCTATTGTGTGCAACTTCATGTTGGGAAATGCGCTTTTCCTAATCCGGCGCGTTTCGCAGCCCTTTATCGACCGTTTTCGGAAATTCTTGATCGCAAACCGTGTTCCTTCGATACCAGAATACTGAAAACTTCTACCTTTAAGTGCAAGGAAAATTGTGAATTTAAGTCTGGGAGTTTGCAAACACTTTTAAGGAGATTCGGTCGGCCTGTGGTCAGATGAACCAGGCACATAGAATAATGGAGCTGTTTAATAAAAAAAGTGGCATAAGCCACTATTTGTCTGTTCAACGCCACATCTGAGTGACTTAATTGCTATTAAATAAAATAATTTTAACATAATTTTACCGTGACTTGCATAAGACAAACTTTTACTGAATTTTTCTCTGAACTGTAGCCTAATGAAATTTCTTAAACCCTCGTATATTCCCCAATGGAATGCTTTTTCAGTTTCTATTTCGACTAGAAAAAATAATTTCTTCAATCTGCGAATTTCCAAATGAAACAAAATGCACTGATTTGAAGTGTCAACATAAAGTATTACCGTAGGATCTTTTATGCTACTACTTTCAAGGATCACGCGGGGGTTAACCCCGTAGAAAATACTCTAAAACTTTTAAACGAAACAGTCTGAAACAGGCTAAACCCGGCTGATTCAGAGTTAAAAAATAATGTCCTCGCAAAAGTTTCAAGAAAGGGTCATCAAATATCACTCCACCCGTCGTACGAACTTTCTGCGCAGTATAAAATGATGATTAAACTCATGATACATAGTTAAAGATTCCCGCGAGGAGTCAGAAGAAGTACGTGTTCAACGGTGGAAACGGTGGCAGCGAGACCCGCCGAGCAAGTCGGCCCACGTTTGTCTTCGTAGAAATTGAATTGTGGAATTGGATTACACGGCTGTCTATTACCGCGTAATTTGATTCTCGGCCCGGTGTTCATAAACTAATTAGACAGTTAACGGGGTGTTATTTGACTTCGAAATTCCATGTTTCCTTAAGCGATGCCACCGCGGCGTTTATTTTCTGCGTCGCAGAATCCAGAGACGGCCACCGTTTTGTAACAGGCTAACAGTTTTCGAAGAATCCAGTCGCGAGAATTAACCCTGGGAAAACAGGTCGTCTCGGTGAAAAAAGAGCGGAAAAGAGAGATAGAGGGAGAGAGAGAGAGAGAGAGAGATGACTCTCCGACTAACTTTCGCGGGTTTGAAAGTTTGCTGTCGCGGCACCGCTCGAATCACTTTGCCAGGGGATTAGTTGTAATCCTCGAATCATCAATTTCCGCGGGGAGGAAAGGGCTGGTAGAATCGCCACGTGGGATAGGGAATCTCCATTCCTCAGTTTCCCGGCCGCTTCTCGCCTTAATCGTCGCTAAACCCTGTCGATCTATTCCCTCTATCATATACACAGGTGTACAGGGTCGTTCAACAGCCACGACTCCGTAGAAAATTAGCAGCGACCTTCTTGCGGAAGTGAACCCACTGCACCCCATTGCAATTGTCTGCCTATCTATTTATGCTTTGAGACATAAAACTGAATCGATAGACCAATGCTTCAATATCAATCAAGAATTAGCTTGTCTTGCGAAAATCAGCGAATTTTTTCTCATACAAATTCACAGGCCAAAATGATTCACCTGTTCACCGTTATTAACCATTATTAAAATCGAAGAATTTCCATTACCAACATATTTGAGGACAATGATAGAAGGTTCTAAATGTGTACTATTTTATCGATTTCTTTATACTCTCCATTTTGTTTGGAATTGATTGTGTCGTCAAATAATTGTCACATATTTAAGATTGAACGAAGAAGGAACGGTTTTTAGGGAACGTACGAGTAAAGTCGATCGACATGTACGATCTTAGTGAGTTTTCAGCGAAAAATCATCCATGGTGTGGCAGGATTACTGGGACGCA
Source organism: Halictus ligatus (assembly GCA_028454255.1). NCBI lineage: Eukaryota > Metazoa > Arthropoda > Insecta > Hymenoptera > Halictidae > Halictus > Halictus ligatus. The sequence continues at coordinate 14,923,964 of CM052130.1, forward strand.
CTGTATATTTTTAATCGGTTTCCCGAGTGGCAGCGGGGCATCGGCACGGTTTCCCAATTTAAATGGCGGTCCGGATCGATTCTGTCTCGCGAGATCTTCGGCACGGACGCTCGGAAAAAGCCACGGCCGGAGAACGTTCCACGATGACGGAGGCGACGACGATAGAAAGCAGACAGAGAGAGGGAGATAGGGAGAAAGAGAGAGAGAGAATAAAGAGAGGTTAGAGAGAGAAAGAGAGGATAGGGAGAAAAAGTGGGCGGTCCTAGCTTCGAACGTTCGACAGTGACGACGCACAGTGTGCCAGAATGGCAAAAAGCTATGCAAACTTCGTGCCTCTGTTAATGATACGTTATCAATAGCGGATCCCTGTGCGAAATAAAAATTGTATGTATCAATCGCAAGAGCAGTATACACGTTAAAGTGATTTTTTTTTCAATGATCTGAGTAAGCTCAAAATGATATATTGACAAGTCTTAAATTCGTTCAATCTTCCTGTCACTTTAAATTGCGTCAACTCATTTTTCCCATTAATGCGTGAACGTCACAAATTATTCATTGCAAACAGAACGGTGGTTTCCGGGTGTTTTCAGTGTCGTAGCCTCTAATTCTGGGATTACTCATTTGCTAGAATGAGAAACTGTCTTCCTGAAACTACCCTTGCAGTGGGTGTTTCAATCTAAGAAATTTCAACTTCACTAGTTGATTTCGAATGTGATTTCAAGCAATTAATGCACCTACCCTTGGGAAACAAATAGTTAAGGAGTTGATGATAACGTAAGTTACGATTTTTATTGGGAGTTCGACACATCTAAACGAATTTTAAATGAATACAGACTGAAAATTACAAGTAAATGTAGTTTGAACAAAAGTTCGGTCTGGGTTAGGACGACCTGAAGAATAGAAAGGAGACATAAAGGGGATAGAAAGAGGTGGTCCGGGAGAGAAAAAGGGGTGGTCCGGGCGTCGAAGAGGAAAAAGTCAGAGAATAGGGTTGCGCTCCGGTGTCGCGACGCTTGATGAGGATCTTTTCTCCAGTTTCCGGGAGTCGCAACGCCGGTGGTCGTTGCAAAGAGAGTAAGAGAGTAAGAGAGAGAGAGAGAGAGAGAGAGGGGGTGGAAAAACTGTAGCGGGAACGAAGCGGGTAATTGGACACCGGCCGGCCATATTAGAGCACGGATGAGACAGACGGAGATAGTGGGATCGAGGAACGGGCGACGTGAGAAAAGGCGGAGGAGTGGAAGCACAAGACGGAGAGAAATAGATGGAAAACGGGAGACAGTAAGGTGATAGAGGGAGAGAGCGAGCTCGGGAGAGGGAGAGAGACACGTCGGAGAGGGAGAGAAACGATGAGAAAGAGAGGGAAACTCGGCGGAGTGACACAGAAGCAGAAGAACGAAAGCGGAGAGTTGGGAGGAATGGAAAGGTACGAAACGTTGTAGATGCGTTCGAGAAGAAAATAGAATGTTTGAGAATTGCACAAAGAATTGTTTAACATCGATAGAAAAGTCGGAGGGAGGAATACGTAGCAAAATCATTCTAGAAGCTGCGAAAATGTCTGAAATTAAGAAAATTCTGAGAAAATGTGAAAAATGACGAATAGATTGAAGAAGACGTTACGAAGAGTCGTTTCAGAAAAGAAAGACAATGCTTTAGGAATGTTATCGAAAGAAGTGAACGTTGCAATAATAAGTAATCGAAGAAGCGAAATAGATATTTAACTACCGTTTCAGAAATGTGAAGAAATTTGAAGAATCGTTTCAGAAAAGAAATAGAAGGAAAGAAATGTTTCGGGAATGTTATTGAAAGAAGTGGACGTTGCAAAAACGACGAAACAATCGAAGCAGACGTTCAGCTAATGTTTCAGAGGATTATGAGTCACAGTCGGAAAGGTTAATGAACAGCGTTAAAGAATCATACAAGTGTTGAAGAAAAGAATAAAGTACTAAATAATCGAAAAAAGCGTTGCTTGAAGCGGAAAGAAAGCGATGAACCCGAGAATCAGCGGAAGTAGACAACATCTGAAAGCGCCGGGTGGCAGCATTCGGAGAGCCTGCCAACGAAGATGAATCGCAATTAATATCGGCTAGGATTGGCAAGGCCGAGTCGATCGTGACGTTTGTTAACGGTAAAGAAGCGCGAAGAAACCGGCGATCGGGAATAAGCTTGGCAACAGGGTCGAATAGAAGGGAAAGATGAAGGATGGGAGGATGCTGGTTCGAAGGGAACAGAGAGAGAGAGAGAGAGAGAGAGAGAGAGAGAGAGAGAGAGAGAGAGAGCAGAAAATCTCGACGGTGATGGAAAAACTGGTGCTCGGGTGTCTGAAATCCGCGGTAAAAAGTCTCGAAACGATTCTTTCCTCGGTGATTCCGTGGGAAGTCTCTCGAGGTCTCGAGTCTATTTCAAACTTCGGCTTGGGGGGGAATATAGCTAGCGCCGCGGATTATCCGCCGAAACAGTCTCTTTGACGGGGGACATGAAGAAAAGAAGGGACAGAGAAGGGACGGGGTTATGGGGCAAGAAAGCTTGAAGATGGTTTAGGGGAAGAGGAAGAAATTCGAGGGTTAATAATAGTTGAAGATAATCTGAGGCACTTCTGCTAGTGGTAGAGAACGCGGTTCTGCGAATTTTGTTCTGAGATTCATAGAATTCGAAGGGCCCAGAGACTTTATACAAGTTTACCGAAGAGAAACATCGTCCAGAAGTTGCGCCGAGAAGAGATGCAAGAAGAAGAGCACGGATGTGGAACACGAAGTGTTCAAGATAGTTGCAAACTAAGAAACTGCGGATTTTCTGCATTCATTACGAAAAATGAGTACTTTAAAACAGTAAAGACATTACAAGAATTTAAAAATGCTGTGGTAGTATTTATATTAAACCTATTAATGTATTAAACATAACAGGAAGATAACTTTCCATTTCGCTCCGGTTTGTTACAATTCAGGAGTACATTTTTTACTTTGCGTAAAGACCCACAGTCTAATAATAACAGTCAGAGTAATTCGTCCTTTTTTTATAAGCAGTTCAATGAATTTTTTTGAGATTCAAGGGAGTTTTCCACGAATACAATTGTTCATCCAAGGAAATTGGAAAGAAACGCAACAAATCGATGAAGCAATACAGCAAGAAATATGAAAGATAAAGAAAAAGCTGGAAGTAATATTCTTGAATAAATAATAGCAGAAGGTCTCAGCTTCGGAAGTCGAAAGAATGAGGTTGAACAAATTCTTCCGAAAAAGTCAAGGAACTCGAGAGTCGAAGAGAATCCGACGGGTATCGCGAGCGGGATCGTTGGTCCAGAAATGGGAACTCGAGCAGCCACGAGTTTCCATCACCGGTGACCATCGCGTTCCATGGCCAAGTCTTTCCACGCCAATGGCGCCCAGCTCGCGAGCTTGCGCGAGCTGGCTAGCTGGCTTGTGCATCTCGTGTGCGCCGCTGTACCGTTTTAGTAACGGAGCGCACCGGTGCGCACCGGTGTGCATTATCTAACACTTAAAATTAGACCGGCGATGGCGACGGCGAAAAGAGAGACTGCCTCTCTCTTCCTCTCTCTTCCCCCTTCTCTCTCTCTCTTTCTCTCTCTCTCCAGGTCGTATTCCAATAGTTTTCGACGTCCGTTTCTGTCTTTCGACAGGGTTCGCCGAAAACTGGTGGGGATAAGCGGAAGCGTTTGAGTCGATGCTCGCGTACGATGGATCACTTGCACTGATTGATCACGTGATACGAATCTTCTATACCAGGACCCTCTTTCTATCTTTTTCTCTCCTCTCTAGCCTCCCGTGCGGTTTTTTAATCAAAATCCGGAGAGGAGTGGAATAGGCACTTCGAAACTGGGACACCAAGAGAAGACGGTTACGCGATTCGTTTCCGCGGCACTTTCGACGAACGATCTTTTTACCCCCGTCCGCGCGAGATACATCCCGGCGATCTATCGATCGATTCGAGGCGCAAACGAGGTGCTGACGATTACGAGATTACGAGACGCACCGCGTTCGTCCGGGCCGGCTGGCCGCCCGTCTCAGAGTGAATGTCTTATTAGTTATTTCTGGCCAGCTACTTCGTTGCCTCTCCACCTCCTACTTCGTCTTTTCTTGATCCTCTGCCCGAGCTTCCGCCCCACTCTTTCTCTCTTTCTCTCTCTCCCTCTTCTCTTCTCTCTTTTCTCTCCCTTCATCCTTTCTGTTTCTCTATCTGGTCCCGAGTCTTGCTCCCGTTCGAGCTACATCGCATCGTCGTCGTCCACGGATCCCAGAGCACGCCAATGGCGAGTCTTCGTCAGTCGAGTCTGCCCCCGTGCATGCTCGCTTGCAGGATCACTTTCCCGTGGATCACTGTCCTTGAACTTATGCGAACCGATCGCTTTCGAAGGCAACGCGCTCAGATACGCCCCCGCAACGGCGCACCTGAGTCTGAGGGTCCTGCGCCTTGGGAAATGAGCCAGGTTCATGGGGCTCGGATAGCCCAACTTGGGAAGTGGCGATCCCAATGGATGCTGCATGATCCAATGGAGATTAGGGATTCTGTGATGCGACTTGCGACTATTTTGGCGGTTTTGAGGGACGTTTCTGCAACGGGAAACTGGAAGTAGAGAAATCGGTGTGATGTATAGACGGTAGTCATCATTTTCGAAAAAGATTGAGAAAAATTTGGTGCACCAATTTTTAAGAAACAGGGGCCGAATGAAAAGTCCTGTTCCCTATAATAATTCTAAGAAGTTCCGAACAAGGCATTTGAATTTTATATCATTCGAAAATCTATCAACCCATTTATGTCGTAAATGCATAAAATCTATATGTCTCTCCAGTGGAGGATTCCTTGAAATTGAGTTCGAGAATTTTGGTGGACTATGCAGTCCAGGAAATTTTTAACGCGCAAGGCAGAGATCTTACTCAATTCCGAGCGCGCAGCCAAATTCTGCATCCGGCGCTGGTCATGCAACAATCTAATAACTTCTATTTCTGTATTTTTGAACCCCACGCTCGTGACACGACGTATTCACTAACCGTTTCTCAACTCCGATTGAGTTAAACCGATCCCGAAGTTGATATTCTTGGCAAGTGTAACTTTCCGTCTTGGTGAATCGTACGTCTCAATTATTAAGGAGCCATTTCCCTGCGAGGTATACAGCGTGCCATCGCAGCGGCTCCATGGTGCTCCATCATTTATTATCGGAGAGTTTTGAAAGGATAGGAAGGCCGTGGAATATAAGGGTCGTTAGCATCTATAAGTTGCAAGTACGAACTTACCCACTTTGTCATCTTTAAGCCGTTTCTTCAGCGATGGCAATTGATTACACAGTTTAGCGATTCCTTTAGAAATCTTTTCTTGTGCGTTCCAGAGTGCCTCGAATCGTCAAAGCATTTTTAAGTCACCGATTTTCCTGAAATCACCGATTTCCGATTTCTCTGTATTCTTTGGAGAATCATAAATTTGAACCAGAAAGTTATGGACCACAGGACTTGTTTCTGAAATAAAATAATGGTATCTCATGGAGCTTATCTCAAAAAATTTTAATTTTCTCAAGAAAAGTCAGCCGTAACGTAATTGTTTGGAGCCAGGGAGATATTCACGAAATTTGTTCTGAAATAAAATGATCGTGCGTCAAGTAGCTGATCAAAAATTTTACTTTACTCAAAAGAAACGTGTCAGACGTAACGCTAACATTTTGACAAGCTGCCGACGATAGAAATTCATTTTGGGATAACGAATTTGAGTTATAAATCGAGTGGATCTTCGGCGCGACTCTGTGGAGTGATTTATTGGTAGGCTCGCTCTGATTTTAACAAGTCCGAGACAAAGCACAATTAAACGGTGATCAATATGCGGCGAAAGAAACGATCTCCGTTGAATTAACAAACTCGAACGCGATGCTCGTCGATTAATTTAAACGTTTCCGTAAAAAGAATCCCGCTTCGTTATTCCGGTACGCGCGTGCCGCTTCTTTCCCTCTCTCCCTTTCTCTCTCTCTCTTCGTTACCGAAATTTCAAGAGAGTAAAAAGCTCTCTCAGTCTCCCACTCTCTCTGTCGATGTTTCCCGAAGCTAATCGACTGTGCTCGCAGGTTCGCGGGGTTTGCCCTCTTGAACCGTCGTCGAACCCATCGCGTTCGCCGACTTAAACGAATCTCTCGTCGGTAATCAGTCAACCGAGGACGATCGAACTTTCGACAACGCCCGGAGAAAAACCCTTGATTCTGATGTGCCTCGGAGCCACTAATGAGATACTCCGCCGAGGCTGGAATTATCACCTGTCGACCCCCTCGATGCTCCTTCCACCGTTAAACGAGAAACGAACTCGCTTAACTCGCTTATGGTCGAGACAAGAATCGTTCTCGGAAAAATCCTTTTAAATTAGAACCACCAAGGATCCTTGACTGGCTGATTCTCTCTCATTCTCTTTCTTTTTCACTCCCCCCCCCCCACCTTCCTACAGATGCCAACTCGGAGACTGTGCTCCAGAGAAAATACTTCAAAAAGGCGAATTAATCTAGACGAGACTTCTCGCCATAATTGTCAATCGTAAGGAGCTCCATCGGATCATGCAAATCACGGGTTTATAGCAATCCCGGCGATTAATATGCAAATAGTATGGATGGTGAGAGTAATTGCAAAGGTCCAGACCTGCAGGTGTAGGTCTACTATAATTGATTTAGACCCTGTACTGTACTTTCCCTCGGTATATCTGTGAAACTACCTATTAAACGTGCGATAATATATTTTCATTTCAAGTATCTGAATTTCCAACAATATTTTATTTTGTGCCCTACTTTGAAGAATCTGAAAAATTATTGGTATGTTCACAACCATAACGAGATGCTAAAACTGCAAAAATATAGACTTAGTATCTCATAATTTCTACAAGAAATCGGCATTTCAGATTTTTTTTATTTCTTAAAATTCGGTTTCGAAGTTACAAATTCTGAAAAAATTCATAGATGTGTATTCTAGTATCTAAAATATTCCTGATTTTTTCACAATTTTCAATTTGAAGAGGATAAGAGAAATCACGGAAAAACTTGATTTTTTTTGTCACCCCATTACTATCCCCATATCGACATATAGGGTTGAAAATTGGCACAAAGTATTCTCTTTGGAGAAACTATCAAATGGCAAGTTCAATTTCGTTTGGGGGCATTTTTCACCTCCTTATCGGGCTACAACCTTTGGTCGTATACTTAAGAATAAATAGGATTGTTTACTATTTATTGCTTCCTGTTTTACTCAGATCTGTTGAATCTAAAAACTGCAACTTCACCGAATATCCTAGCTAATTTTGGTTCTTGCCGTCAGGGTTAAATGCTGCTATATTTCGTGTCTCTTTTTGACCGAACCGCCAGAAGAGCACCTACACCCAAAGTAATCAATAACACAATTACACAAGAGTAGTCAATTACACAATTGAATTACATTGTATTTCGATTAAATAGAACTTTGAGGAAGTGCGATATATTTTCATATTTTTCTTTCATATACTTGTTTGCTGTGTGTGCGGCGTATCTTCTATTCCTCGTCCTCGTTCATAATACGCAACGCTATTTTATAAAATGTAGTTACAAAGTAGTTTATAATTGTACTCCAATTGCAATTACGAATTACATTGTAATTGAATTGAATAAAGATTTGAATTATAAATTACAATATGACCGAATTACAATGTAATTCAATTACTTTGTAATTATAATTCCTGGGGTAATTCAAATGTAATTCCGCGCAACTCTGCCTGCACCATCGATTAAAGCTAATTTCGATTTTTTCAGACGGGAGCAAAGGTAAATTACAATACTGTGAGTAACTGCGAAAGAATGCGACGCTTATTTATTCCGCTATGTATCATTGTTGCGCGGCGAGTATCGTTCGACTGTTTTATTTCGGAATCATAACACGGTTCTGTTGGTCGCGTAACTATTTGCGCTAAAAATAGCGGTCCGATGAGTCAGCCTGCCTAAAACGGTCTACACGGTTTTTCGCGTGCGCGCGATTACGCCGCCACCGCCACCGCCGCCGCGTCGTTGAACATCACGCGTTCCGTCGCGGTTTCGAAAGCGTCGCGGCACTCTCGATCGGATGCCGCAGAAATTCCGCGCATATCCTTCGGCCTCATATTTCGTCGGTGGATCCGTTGAATAGAAATGAGTTTCTAATTCCCGGGAGCCTGTTATTTAACCGGGGCGTCACTGAATCGGACGCCGGGCAGAATTTCGTGACAATTCGGACTAATGGCGCGGGCGCTCGAATCCGACAATAATTCAACATTTAATTATGAATCTGTCATTTCGCGCGGCCCGCCGCACCGTTTCAAGCCAGACCGCAAAACTGTACGCGGCCGCTCGAACGTTGCGGACAACAAGCGGACCCCGCGAGCTCGGGAAATTGTATCGGACCGGAAGATAAATCGCCGTGTCCGCTCGGAAACAAAGTCAAGAGCAGCCCGTCGATATTTCATCGCGGCCCAGGCTCGAATAAAAATACGATCCGGACGACCCACGCTCCCGCAGAATTACGCGGGCGTCGCCGGACAGGTGATTCCGCTCGCAATATAGCGTGAGAAAACGATCTCCCTGCCCGTCCTAAACAATCGAAATTAGGGTCAATTAGTAGAGCAGGTTCCCTTTATATAGGTGGTACATCGTCGAATTTTTAGTCTGAGGGAATTTGGCCATTTTGGCCACTTATGCCAAAATTGGCAAAATAATTTTTTAATATAATTAATAATATTTTTGTTCCGTCGTAAAAACCCTCTGCGAAGGGACATCTGTACGGCCGTGAAGGTCAATTAACCACCCGCGGCATAATGACCATGACCATCATAAAAAATCTGGCATAATTTAGCGTAGTGGGAAACCCGAGAAAAACTCAGCACATGCTGAACTGCGAAGCATTCTAGTACCTACATTTATAGTTTTATAGCCGTAGACGCCTTTAAGCAAATGTACCCTCTACTCCCACTCTTCCTAATTTTCCAGCACTTTCAACACCTTCCCAAAACACATCCTTCAACCAATCATAGACAACTTCCTAAAACCGCACCCACATCCAAACTTTCTTAATGCCTATACGATTTTAACCAAGTCAGAACTGCTTCAAACACCGAGCTGCTTCAAAAACCGATCTGTTAAAAACACCGAGATTCTAACACCAAGCCAAGTCTTGCCACATCGCAATAAAGATCAGTTTTCCGGGGATTAACAATATAATCATTCGCCGTTAAACCTTTCGCGATACAATTTGTCACAATTTCGGGATCAACGCGACACCACACTTCTTTCTTAATATTTTATTTTCTAACGTCACGGAGGAATCCAGCTTCAGTTAAATCTGGCTTCGTATCATATTTAAGCATTCTTTAGGATACCCCCCAGGTCTGACAATTCGTTCATTCAGCCATCCGTTTATCCTCGTTCGCTTTTTCCGAACATGAAAGCGTAGCAAAGTCGTGAACAGTAGCAATAGAATCACGTCACCGTTGTTTTCCGGTCGCTGGCAATCCTAGAATTATTTCTGGCAGTTATCGAGATTTCAAAAGCCACCGTGGAACCGTATAACATTGATCTTGGCATTAGCTGTGTACCGCCTTGCTGCTAGCTCATCTCTTCGAGGACCCTAGTGACGAAGGTTCTCAAACGGCTTCGAAAATGCTCGTTAACTGGAGACAAAGCTGGGAATCTTTGTAACTAGATTTCACGACAGAAAAGGATGATCGAAATGCATCTGTATTGCGCCTCAATATTGCGGATAATTGATACACGTGTGCTTCAATAGAACAAGGAACTGTGCCGATTTGAGTGTCGACTAGTCCTGAGAAATCGTGGATGATGGATTTTGAAAAAGCACAGATGAACTCAAAAGTCATTGCTAGATAGGGGATTTTATGTATTTATGACAAAAATAAGTAGGTGTAATTTGAAACAGTAAAAATATTGGAAATATTGAAAAATAATGTTACATTATTTTCCACCTGTTAAGAAAGAAAAGAAACTTCTATTTCACTCCAGCTTGTTACAATTCAGGTGGAAAATTTTTATTTTGCATAAGGATCCGCTGTCTAGTCATTGAAAACGATAGCACCTCGTTCTGTGGATGATGGAGGCTCACATATAAAATTCTACGACACCTTACATATTTATTAGTGGCTAGCTGTGCATTCTTCAAAATTTTCCCAAATATCCCAAAGTAATTAACCAATCGGATTGAAGTACTGTAAAGATGATTAGACGAAGTATGCGATTGTTGAATGATAAAATGGCCGACGAAAAAAGAAAGAAACAAAGTAAGAATAGGGATTTTTGGGAAAGAAAGTGTTGTACAGAGTGGAAAGAACCTTTCAGAAAACTGTTGATTCAACTATTAATTAAAGTCGGAGGCGGACAAGAAAATCCGAGCGGTCCTGATCGGCGATAATTCACCGTGCGGTACCGTTGAAAAGTTAATGTTTACGCGAGATATTTCCTCGGGCGTTTAATCCATATCCCGGCGATACCGGGCGCGCCCGCGAAGGAAACTTTCATCGGTCCCGAAATCATTTTCCCGGCCACTTAACGTGATTAGCGTTGCAATTTCGCGATGAAGTTCCCGTCTAGATTGCTCATTAATCGTTTCGCGTGCCTCGGTAAAATAAACGAACGGCGGCGGTTGAATCGCGGAGCCATCGCGTCGTTGTTCGCCGAAATTTCCGCGCGAGTTTTCGAAACTTCCCCGCGCCGCAATTCATTTATTCGCGAATCCGAGCGACCGGTGTGCAGGAGACGCCTTCCGAAATTAAATCGACTGTCTCGTCGACCACGCAACCGCGATCGTTCCTTTTTTTGTTTTATTTTTTTTTTTCGACGACAGATCGGAACGGATAAATCAAACGACGTTGTGTTAGAATTTGCACGCGAGGATAATTTATACGACGCGCTGTCCCGGGGTCGAGAGAAATTCGCGGCGAAGTGACATTCGATTTATCATCGACGTGAATTTATTCGCGTACTGAGTCGACCATTGTGCCATTTCTCCCGGACGGTACTGATCCTTCCAGCTTGATCGAGTTTATAGCTGCGATTCCTTCTGGATGGACTTTGATTGTGTTCTGCTGATTGATCTTAACCCTCCGAATTCTATGTCGGAATCATTCGTGATTCGTCGCGGTAAGGGTGGGAATAAGCTCGAGTGACATAAGATATAATTCTCAACAAAGTCAGGCCGCATAGGTACCATCATCCGAAATACGATGATAGATGGTCCCGAACCGTTGTCTTATATCGGCATAAAACTGTAGCAGTAAAATATCGATGCGAGTCAGAAACGACTCCGGCATAGGTCTAGAACTCGCTGGAGGCCGAGGGTGAAAGAATCGTTGTAGGAATCTGTATATTTTATATCAGCCATTGAAACGATTGGCAATTAAAATTAAAATTGCTCAAACTGTTCTCAATATTGATCTGGACCGGTCAGATCCTTGACTAGGATCTGACTTTTCTTGGATGAACCATTATGAGAGCGTGATGCGAGATAAATAAAATTATCACAGAAAAATGAACACAAGTATAATTTATACTAGTAGACATACTACGACACGCTCAAATGATCAAGTGACATTGAATGAATTTCTACAAACCGCCCCTGTATCATCGAAGCGTAACAGACGTATTTTATTGTTCGTTGAAACGATGAAATATGGTACCAGTTCACAGGATATTTTATGGAAAGCTAGAGCAGACCTCGTACTTAGAATGGATCCCCAGAAATCCCCAGAAACACTTTAGCTAGTTTCTTCTCCTTTCGATGGCTGGGAAGATCGATCGTCGACGATTACATCGGCAAGCCACCATTCCTTTTTTGTCAGAGAATTCTTAGTCGCGAGCTTTATCGCTTCGACGATTCGTTCGATTGTCACCAAGGCGATAGAAACGTGAAAATGAACCTGCCGAACCGCACGTTCCTTCGTTTCAGCAAATTTACTTGCAATTTTGTTCGCCGGGACGGTCGACGAGTAAATACGTTTACGAGTTTCATTGGCACGGAGCGCTTGAGACCCGCTGCTGAGTCCTTGCGGGTCAAAAATAAGATTAAAAAGGACACGGAACCAAAGAGGAGGATCGCGAAGATCTATATAAAATTAGGAATTCTCAAGTTGCTGGTAGAACTTGCGATCATGGTGTTCTGAAATTATAAGCTACAGAAATTCTGGAAAATTTGTGAAAATTGACTTCGATGAAAATACACACTGAAGATTAAAATGAAATGAATATTAAAAGTAATATTAAAATTCTTTCAACAGCTTAAATCCATTCGGCTGTTTAAATTTTTATGGCGTGTAATTGGATTTGGTCTCTTTCTACTTGTATAAGGCTCGAACCGTGTACCTCTTAGAAAAATATGTAAAAATCGGAGTATAAATTCTGATCACCGTCTATTTTCATCAATCACATCGACTGAAGTGTAAGTGGTATGGGCCATTCATAATCAGACATGCTCAAGTTTCTAAAGATGAATAGTATAATTCTTTTTTATCATATCCAATAATTTTTCATTCTGACAAAAGCTCAGAAATTTCATACAAATGTATCTCCTGCTTTTTGAAATTGAATCAGAATTTTTTAATTTTCCATACGATCCATATAAAGTTATTGATTAGGAGCAATGAATTTTTCCAAGCCTATGAGAATGATTTCTCCCTAATGAAGAGTGCAGCGATACTCACTTATTTCATCGTGGAATTTCAATGGATTTGTGATTCCCCCGTCTTCCAGGGGCGAACGAACAAATGCGAGAAAAGGCCAAGAGGAAACTTGCTCTCGAAGGATCGTCATCAATTTCCATTCTCGCCGGATTTTCGACGCGATCCATTTTCGGGAATGCTGCGGCCGCTCGCGTGCTGATCAATCATTGTCCGAAACAAGAAATTCGCCGGGTTCGAATATCGCGGCAGTTTCGAGGCACGACATCGATGGTCCCCGGGAATGGACATTGTACGGCATTCCTCGCAGTTTGTTTCGCGTAAATGGTCCCCGGGGGCCGAGACAAAGGGCTCTCGGATCAACAAGCCGTGTTTACACGCGCGATTCCATTGTGGAGACAACTTACGCCTCCCTGGTGATCCTGATCGATTGACTGCGGTTTCTTTCTTCTCGATCTTCCCCTTCACCGCAATCATTTTGTGCAAAAATGATTGCGTAGACAGAAGAAAATCGGAAATTTCAATCGAGTAGAAATATGTTGAATGTACTCATTTTTTCTCTGCTGTGAACTTGTTAAATATGTTAGATTGTAGCATTGCAGGCTGAATTTATTTTCAGGATTCAATATGGAGCCCCATTGTTGATTTTTGATAGATGTATGTTGTGCAAGAGATCTCAGAGTGTTCAGAATAAAAAATAATAGTGTATTTAATGGGAATGGTTAAAATTAGTAGAGAAATTAATTTGACACTGAACTTATCACCGTTGGCCAACGCACTCGCTCCTGATGATTTTCATTTTGCAATTCAAATTACGGAGCTGTTTTCATATGACATAATGGAACAAGTTGCCAGATTGAAGATTTTATATTACAATTTGCACATAATTTAAATACATTAATACTTGTCGTTTTTATACAGCAACACGTAGTAATCAGTTCGGGCACTCGGCAGCTTTAGCGTTACAATTGTTTGCGGCGTGGTTGTAATATATTTTACAACAACCATTGGCGTTTTGAGGCTCGAATTGTTATTACAAAAATCATGAATAATCTACGCTGGAGAGGGATGGAAAAAGTTCACTTGAAATGTATGCACGAACGAGGCAATGATATTTAATTACATTAATAAACTTTCGCTTCGGGAACCCGGGGGATTAGAAAATTTTGCGTTTCGCAATTTGGGTCGGTGTTTGTATCCCGGCGTAATCCGCATTGCAGAGTTCGGAAAAGTCAGTTTTTTCGGAAGAAAACTGGTCGTTACTGTGGAATAGTTGCAGAAAGAGAGAGAGAGAGAGAGAGAGAGAGAGAACGCGCTAGAGATAGAGAGAGAAAGAGAGAGAATTCGATGATTCCCACTTGGTGGAGAGCGAGATCACGGGTTTCGGATTATTTCTGGATTAAGGCGGTTCGTATTTCGAGAATTCGGGGTCATTACGGGAACCGAGGACAGAATTAATATCTAGACTAATTTCCGGGGGCCGAGTCCAGCATCCACCGTTGTTGTAATCGCCGGGAAAATGGGGAAACACGCCCGGAAAAGTTAATTATTCCGTGTTTGTATTTGCGGCAGCGCTGTCTCTCTCTCTCTCTCTATCTTGGATATCTTCCGCCGATCTTTTCAACTTTTATCCGTTCAAAGACCAGCAACTTTTAATCACTGAAGCCATGGGTAAAAAAGTTTCCCGCTGCGGTTATTGCGCGTTCCCTTCGTTTCGCGGTCGTTAATGTCGCGGAAAAACTCGAGACGTTCGCGAATCAATTTTCCTTCTAGTTATCGGGATTGCAGCCGAGGCTCCTCGACTCATCACAAGGCGCCCGAACTGTCACGGCCCTGGCTGCTATTTTTGCTGTCGTCCGCGTGATATTTATAACAACAGACTTATTTCACCGTCGACACGACTTCTATCTGTCGCCGGAGACTCAAACCTCGCGACTCATGCTGGAAACTGGCCTCGACACGATCCGTTCACTTTCTTTGTTAATACTAATCCGAAAAAGCTCTCTGAGTTTTCGTGAACGTAAAAATAAGTGGGTCTTTTCCATTCGATTATTCTTGGCTGTGATATGCTGAAATTTTTCTTTTTCATTGATGCTTCCACTGTAATAAATAATGTGTTGAATATATTCTTCGGACACTACATTCTTGAGCAAAGTTAATTTATAACTGTTTTATTTAATTGCAACTTCAGAATGTTATCTTGATTGCTCATGGAATTATTTTTGGCTATAGCGAGCTGAAACGATTCGTTTCATTCTCATTTGCAAAATGCTATTTCGATTTTTCTTGGGACTTATTTTTAGCTATACTAGGGTGAAACATATCATTCCCATTCACGTTTCCTCTGCAGCACAAAATTCCTCGAACGCATTCCTCAAATATTTATCTGCTGGCTGAAAAGTCTTTTCACGTATTTTAAAAGAATTTGTAAGGAAAGATTCACTTTCTAAAATTAAACATTGCTGGCTTTCTTCAACAACTTTCTGCCACCTCTCAGTGCCTTCATTTATTTATAGAATGCATTCGCATATCGTAACATAAATTCTACAATATCAAATGAATAGCTGAAAGACTTCTTCAGCGGATCCTCCACTAATTGATTAAAAAATCTGTATTCGTATAGTATGCATTTATATATCATAAAATAATTTCTGCAATGTCAAATGAAAAGTTAATATACTTCTCCCGCACTTCCCTCAATGATTCGTTGAAGAAAATGATCTATACAGCAATGACGAATTACAATCACTTTACAAGAAATATAGCGCCATTCAATTAAGCTCAAGGATAGCCAGCTGAGCCGAAAACGAACTGAAAAATGAACACCATCTATATCCCATCACGAACACCGAACAAACTACCCAATAAATCTTTTCGATCGACGATTTACAATTTTCCAGCGACGCGTTAACTAACGAACGATATTTCCACTGTCTAAAAAATTCGCATCAAAGTACAACGGCTGTAGCGGTGGCGGGGGAGGGGGTGGGGTGGGTGGTGGTGTTTGTTAAAAAAAAATTCTATTTTATGTGCAACACTTTATTTCCGTTGACGTTTCTCCTGGCCGAGCAGATTCCATTCGCGATCGAGCGCGATTAAACGCAAAGGCCGATTCGCGTTCCCGTCGATAAATTAACAATCACCGAATTTATCGGGCGCGGATTCGCTTCCCAGGATCGGAACACCGTTCATCTTACGAACGGTGTTCCGATCCGGGGACCTTTTGATCGGGCTGAATCGGAGGATCGTTCGAACCGAGATCGAGCTGGATTCGCAACGGAAATGATAACAACCTGCAACGTCCGCGAATTACGCTACTCGGGGTCATCGTTCCGCGTATTTGCAACGCGCCGGATCCGATGGAAATTCATTAGCGGATATTTGCGAAACGGTCGAGACGCATACCCGTGGTTCATTAATTTCGCGGCTTGAATAGCGTCGACGAGTGACGAGTGGCTGTTCTCCCAGTGGAATAAGTCCGCCATTGCGGCCACCGTGCAGCTTCCTTGCACTTAGGGTTCTTTTCATCGGAAATAAGAATGTCTTCTAACGAGAACCGTCCCGTGGAGGTTCTTTCCGTCTTGTCCAGAAACCGGAATAGAAAATCTTGTGAACATCGGAGATCTGTCGGTGAAGAGAAAAAAGAAAATAGTCCCGCGAGAACCATTTCGAAGATATTTTGCTATCTTGCATGGAACAGGAGATTGAGGGGTTCGTAAACCAGTGACGAAGTTCTTTGCACTTTGATGCCTCGCTTCGGGGAGGAGAATATTTTTTAGGGCGAAATGCTGAGGCTGCTAGTTCGCTTTGAAGAGGGAATGCACGGAGATAGAGAGACCTGTGATGAAGCAGATTTTCTTATAAGGAGTTAGGATAGAGCAGTCAATGAGTTGTGTTGGTTATTACAACTCTGAAAAACCTAATCTACTACAAGAGTTGTAATATCAACTTCTGGATCTGGGAGTAGTAATTTTTGTACCACGATGATCAATTTCGTCTTATGAGGGTTCAAAGATCTCTCGTGAAGAATATATTTTTTACAGAAGGTTGACATTGAATAGGCTATAACTACCATAAGAATTTTAATATTATTTATTTATGGAGCTGGAATAAAAAATGTTTGCACCACCATGCTCCATTTCGTATTCAGAAGATTTCCGAAGCAGTTATGAAGAATGTCTTTTTGCAAGGGCTTAGGAGTGAATAATGTGGCTTGTACAGGTAATACCAACTTCGAAGAACTGAATTATTATAAGAGTAGTGCTGTTATTAATCGATGGATTCAGGTTCCATTTGCGCATTGGGATGATGGCTTGCAGATTGCCAATAACTGTAACTGAGAGATTTGATTAGTGATGAGGCATCAGTATCGGGAATATGGCGGCGCAGATGGGCGGAACTGAGCAGAGCGTTGCGAATTTAAGACAGGGTTCGACCAGCGGAAAGATCGATAAATACAGCAAATCGCTAGGAACATTAGCAAGCTTTCCGGGACCATTCGTTCCCATTATGCGGCCGATCACGATCATCCGGAGGCTTCACTATGTGGTTATTGATACTGTTGGTCATTTATCTCGCGACTTACGGGTCCACCCTAATCGTTAATAACATCGGGACTTAATTATCTACCCATCACGAATTGGCAGACTAATAATCATCAATCTAGCAATACGTGTGTGCCGGCGAACTTCAGCCGTTGTGCGCGTAATATTCTGCATCCAACGAGCTATAAATTCGGCCCGCGGACCGAAAGTAATCGTCTAATCACGCCGGACTAATTACAGAGCCGTTAATAGCCACCCCTGGACGAAAAGCATCCCGTTTAGGCACGCTTCGATGCACCGTTACCGATCGTTTTCTTTTTCCAGGGTGGAGATGCGGAATTACTGCCGCACGAAGCTGCGGCTATCGGGACCGTCGATATTCCACCGTGAGTACTTTACAGTCACAGTTAATTTACAGACAGTTGTTAGAATAGCTTGGCCCTTGTCAGAATAACTGAGTCAGCAGTTCAAGATTTCTCGCGAAAATTGTAAAACTTCTCCGTGGAACGGTTCTCTGAAGAACATTTATTTAAAACGAGATCTTCGGTTGCTTTTACAAATATTTCCGAACTGTTTCTCGACAAGTGCACGACTTTCAAGGCACGCGCGTTTAGTCAGGTTTGTTATCCGGTCGGCTGGAACGTGCTATTTTTGAAACGATTGCAAATAAGTGTATTTTTGCTGTCGATATAAAATGAAACTGGAAATTTCTCTGCAGAAAGTCATGTATCCCCAACTGGTACTAATGATATTAAAAATGGAACCTTCAAATAATAATGTTGACCTTGAATGATCTTCAAATCATAATAATGACCTTGAATAACTTTCAAAATCCAATGAATCACAGTTCAATAAATTCATCTATAACTGTTCTGCAAGCCTAGCTGAACAAACACTTATAATTCGATCTCATAAAAAAACTCACCTTAAAGCGAAGTACGATTTTGCTTCTTAGATGTTTTTGAAAATATTTCATTCTTCAGGACATTGTTTGGGTAATATTGTGATGGGAATTTAATGGGTCGCCCTGTATTCCGAGAATAGACGAGCGCAAGTAAAGCGAAGCGGGCAGAACGAAGTTCGAGCAAGTTCGCGTGTAAAGTCGCAAGTTAAATGCATTGACGAAGTTACTTAGTCGAGCACACTTCGTTGTATTGGGGGCAAGGGCCACCCTACAAGCTTCGGAAGCGAATATTTTCTTTCCCCTACCCCCTGACCGCGGAACGATCCCGTTTATTTACACGGGAACGAGTTATCGCGTAAATCGAGCGTCCGTTCGGTTCCATGGATTTCGAAGTCGGCTAGAAAAAATTTCGGCAGCGGAAGAGCCGCGAGGCATCGCTCTGGACCCGATCTCGAAATAGTTTGATGATCCTCGATCCGTAATTTTAGTCCAAGGTGTAGGTTGTGTGACGCAAACGAGCCGGCCAACAGGAAATCTCGGTTTTTCCGCTGAAGTGTACTTCTAATGTTACTTCCTCTGTGGTCGAAGGTTTTCGAAACAATAA
This sequence comes from Halictus ligatus, assembly GCA_028454255.1. Taxonomy (NCBI): domain Eukaryota; kingdom Metazoa; phylum Arthropoda; class Insecta; order Hymenoptera; family Halictidae; genus Halictus; species Halictus ligatus. The sequence continues at coordinate 14,942,673 of CM052130.1, forward strand.
TAATATCTCCAATTAGAGAAACAAATAGTGTATTAACATTTAAAGTACTGGAGCAGAAGACAAGAATGTGTACCGGGCTTCTGCTGTATAAATAGTTAAATAATTTAATTGTAGCCTTCCTGCGTAGGTGCGTGAGTAAATGTTATCAATACAGCAACGTTCGTCCTCATAAGGTTAATACATTGTGCTAAATTTTTGTGGAAGAGAGTAGGGTTTGTGGATGATTTCGTAATGGCGAAGTAGCCAAAAATTCCCAGTTTAATAATTAATCGTGAGCAAGTAAATGGCGCCGGGGGGAACACCTTACGGGCTGCGATAAAATAATAAGCAGTGCGTGAGAGCGTGGCAGCGCGCTCTACACTCGTCGCGGTATTTACTTTAATCTTCGTTCTGCGTTTCGACGTTCCCGGTAGATTCATCCGTTGGAACCAGTTTTGCGTGTGGAAACGGCTGCGGAGTCACGGTGCAACCTCAATAATTTCGGGTGCTAGTGGAACTAATCGAGAATTAGAACGACACCGAACGCGTTCAACTGTTACTCCGCTCATCCTTCCTATCTCGATCCGCGATTTTTTCTTCGACAGATTCGACGCGTTTTTTGTTGGGTAACACTTGTGCACCATTCCAAACGCTTCATCTCCGACGGTACACGAAATTCTGTCTACAAACACGCCCCCGCATTCAGTGTAGTGTTACGATCCGCGAAGATGATTTATTCGTTGCTTTTTTGACCGGCTTCCAAACACTGTCGTTTCTTTGCGATCCTCGAGTCATTATTCTTCGTTGACAGATAAATTTATTTTCCGAAATGAACACCGGCTTTTGGGATTAACTATTAGAACGCGGCAAGTAAAAATTTTGTGCGAAGTAAAAATTTTCTGTATCGTTTGCAGGAGACAGGAGTCCACACACATGTTTCATTCTTTCTATAATAATTTTAGCAAATTAGATATGTTACATTGACATTCCTAAAATGTTTCAATCGTTCTATATTTATAAATTGCACCCACTCAGTTTTCCCGTGAAAGCTGCACTCTATTAATTATATTTTTTTCGAATATTTTATTCCGTTTCATGGAGACCCGAGCATCGATCTCATGTGCGTTGTCTGTCTGGAACGACTGAATCTGCTGCTAATATCTTATGCATTTGCAGCGTGGAATATTTTTATTTTGACATAATCAGAAATGTAAACGCTGACGTTTTGTACGTGGTTTGTCTTGCCGGATGGATCTATTTACTACTCTCTTATATCATCTCCATGTGAAATATTTTTGTTCCAGTTGATACAATCAGAAATTTATATAGTCACCTCTTGTACTTGTCTCGAAGACTAAATCTGACTTCTACTAGTCTGTACGGTTTTTGTGTGCAGTATTTTTATTTTGGTCAATAAAATCAAGAATTGAGGGATTAATATCTAATTTATTGTCTGTCTTGAACGACTGAATCTACTTAGCAATATTTTATTCACTTGTCGTGTGCAATGTGTTCATTTTGATCGATAAAATCAAGAATTGCTGTATTAATATTTTACGCTTGTCTGCCTCGAACGACTGAATCTACTTGTTAATATTTTATGCATTTGTCGTGTACGTTAGTCAATAAAATCAGATATTCAGACATTAATCTCATGACCCGTCTTGTAGGCAGAATAGAATCTACTTCCAAATATTTTATATATATTTACTGTGCAATATTTGTATTACGGTTGTGTAAATAGCTTGCATATCGTCTGTCGCAAAATCTCTATCTACTTGTTTAGACAGGTGTCTTGTCGCTGTACGTTGCGAGACAAACAAAATGGCAGTGACTGCGAGTAATCGTAGATAATATTTCTAATTAATTCAGGCGGTTTGTAAGATCATTGTACCACATGCAACACCTACGTCAGGAGCCAGATATCGGTGGTCGAATCCCAGGAACATCAGAAACAATTGTTTCGTTGCCAAAGTAGAGTCAGCTGTTTGAGTCAGACAACGCGACATTGCATGCGATCCGTCAATGTCTCTATTCAGAACATCGCGACTCTTCCTCCTGCTCTCTTTTAAAAAGAATATCGATCTTCCAACGTTCCTTCAGTGTCTCTTTCCTTCAAAATACATTTTTTTGTTTACTACCTTCTTTGTTCCGAATAATTCGAGAGGATCAATTAATATTGATAATTTCTTCGATCAACTTAGGTTAGAAAAATAATTACAGTTCAGTATTAAAATAAGCTGAGTATTTCCAACCATTCTAACGATCGATCAACGATCTGAGCAAAATAATTTTGTGCCAGAAATTTGATGAAAATTCTACTTTCGCGATGTTTATTGTTCGATTCGTCGCATACGATCCGCGCATTTGCGGTCGTGTGGCAATCGAGGATGCCACAGTTGCGCGAAGCATGCTCTTTCGTCCCAAAACACATTACGCAAGGAGCCCTTTTCCGATTTTTGTCCGTCCTTCGACTAATCACGAAGAATGCTAATCCTTGAGTTGCCGCACACGAGGCGCTTGAGGATTAAAGTTGATGGCATTGGAAAAGTGGCCATAAGTCAATCCGTGCGACCCTCACTCCGTGTACCGTCCGCGAGGTACTTGAGGGTCCTGGATTCGGACGCAGTGGGCCCTCTGGCCCACTACACGCGGCGGCCAAGGGGTCGTAAATCCTCTTCCGCACGACGCGAGGTACGCTCGGGTGACGCTACAACCCTTTTTTTTCCGTGAGGAAATGCGTTACGCATACCCCGGCTCCCTGGGTGAAGCCGGGGTTATGTGGGGTTACCCCGAAGGGCTACCCACTAAAACCTCACGCCCACCTAAGCTACAGGGGAGGTGCCTGGATCACGCGAGTACTAAATAGGACACCTCCCAGCTATCATCATACCCCGGGGGAGGGTGTTAGCCTCCCCCACTGCCTACGCAATAAGACCCCGGGCGGAGGGACCCGCCCAGTGTCCACATTCCTGGAGCCTTCGGATTGGGCTTCCCGAGCCCCAGCTCGGTCCACCCATAGCTCCCGGAGTCTTCGTGCCCCGCTCCGAGCCGGTGTCCCGAAGGAACCAGCTCCGGCCAGGGCAAGAAGACGCCGCCACCGGAAGGAAGGGTCGTCGGAGGCGCGATCCGGCGCGCCCCGACCCTTCCTTACCCCAAACCCCCCACGGATCCCCCTCCCCAATCGGGGAGGGACAGACCGACACCCCCCCACATCGGGAAACTAACCCGGGGAGTGTCGGCCTATCACGGGGGGAACTATGCTCCCCCCCGGGGACCCGGGTCAGCTCACACCCCGGGCCCCCAATTGTGGGGGCGCAATAGGGCGCGGGAGAGATCCCCGCGCCAGTAATGCTCCGCCCCCCACAACCGGGGGCACCTGTTGACGCGGGGGAGACCCCCACGCCCTCCAACCCCTCACCACCCCCCTCGTGGGGGGCACACGACGGCGCGGGAGTCGGCCCCGCGCCCAAACCCACCTCGCGGAGCCCGGGTCCCGCTCCCGGGCCCGCTCGGCGGCCTCCTTCTGCGAGATCACATCTTCGCAGAAGGAGGCCACCGCATTCCACGACCTCTCGCCGCCGACCATGTGGTCGACTACGGTCGACAGCGAGAGGTCCCACCCTTCCACCGCGGCCCTAAGGACACGGCGCGGCTCTGCCCAAGCTGGGCATTCCTCCAAGGTATGCCGCGCCGTGTCCACATCCTCACCGCAGTGATGGCACTGCGCCGTGGGCTCCCGCCCCATTCTGTGCAGGTACTCTCCAAAACAGCCATGGCCGGAGAGCACCTGCGTGAGGCGGAAGGTCAACCTAACCCGCCTCCTGCACCATATTTCAAATATGGGCAGGAGGACAAGCGGACGTGTGGAGGGCTCCAACAGGGCCCTCCATTCCGAAAATGTTTCCGTCCGGGTCTGGCGATTCTGGCCCTCGAGCTCCAACTCCTCCCCGCGCGTGAGCTCCACCCCCGGCGGGCGGCGGAAGGAACGGGCGATGTGGTATAACTTCGCCCGCTCCGCCGCCACCACATGGAAGGGCGGAACCACGGCGAGGAGTCCCGCCGCCTCGGTGGAGATGGTGCGGTAGCCTCGTATGGCCCGCAGAGCCAGCCGGCGCCGCACTCTCTCTAGGAGTGCTTGGCTGCGCCGACCGTCCCCGAGCGAGCGGTGCCATACGGGGGCCCCATACAGGGCAATAGACCGCACCACCCCCATATAGAGGCGGCGTACATTCAAATCCGGCCCCCCGACATTCGGCAGCAGCCCCGGGGTTACGCTACAACCCTAAGAACCGTGTCTCTGGTTTTCATCAAACAAACGAAAACCAGAGACAGCAAACGCACGTTTTTTCCCAGTCCCTCGGTCTTCGTCACCGGACCTCGGCCAAGGGGCAATAAATTAGCTGCTAGCCACTTGGCTAGCACGGCGTACATAGGCCACTCGGGCCCCAACAATATCCAGCCACTTGGCTGAAAATACATACTGCTCCGAGGTACCAATAAACGCGCATTTCGGGGAATTTCCCGAACATCGGCCTAGGGTAGGGATTTCTTCCACCACCAAAGAGGGAGGTTCCAGAAGATCCTCTCCCTTAGGCTGATTAACAAATCAGGAGAGTTTTACTCCCATCATGGGCCCATGCCTAAAATTCTTGCCACCCACACGAGGTGACGAACAAACTGACCTCGGAGCAGCAAGGCAGAATCAATCCAACTGTCAACGAGTCGAAACTGAAACCGCTTTAAGTTTATACCGCGCTAGTTTATACCGCTCCAGTTCACTGTTCCGTGAAATAAAGACTCATCCAATGTTAGTTCGGCCGATGAGAATCCAAAGATTGTAAATAGTGTAAATAAATAGTCTGTTGCGCAAAGAAACGACTGCAACATTAATTCACAATCACGAACTTTATCCATTTATTTTGATAACTTTCCGATCTCTCTTCTGGCAACTTTGAATTTTCGTTTCGAGATGCGTCTGCCAATTTCGAGGAGTTCAAAGGCCATTTGCACCAAGACACACTGATGGCCGACGTTTTTAGCAACCAGGCGGGTGAAACAACGCGGTAAAAATTGCATAGTGTTATAACGAACGTCGGGGGAGATGGAATCACAGCGCGACGAGGAAACTGTGTTTCCGTTTCGGAATATTTTTGCGTGAACAGACAACTGGGAGCAACGCAGCGTTGTTCTGACATAGCGTTGCTCTCAACGGGAGCGAAATTAAAAGCCAAGGGTAAATAAGTGCGTTTCGCGGAAAGCATCGGCGTCTCTTTTATTTTTAATTGCTCGCGTACGTGCTGCCTCTATTTTCTCCCTCCCCTCCCACTCTCTAGCATTCTTGACGCTACAGGGCACACAAAACGTCCGTTTGAGCTGTCTGTAGAATACCCGCTTTGTCTTTCACGTTCGCATAATCGCATCAACGCTCAGTTCGCAATCGACTTCGCGTAACTCAACGAAGATTTATCGACACTGAAATCGTTGTCTCGCCGAAGACAGAAACTACGAAACGATGAATGGATATAGTAAGATCGAATCGTGTAAAAGATCTACAGAAACTGTTCCTACGAACGTTCGCGCAATTTCCGGTTTTCCCGATCGAATACCCAGAACTCGGTATCAACTAGTAACTTGGTTTCTTGATAATGGGTTTCGATGTAGCGTAGGAATTTGCACGGAAAAAATTTAATTGCGAGCCGTTTTGTTAATGGAAAGAAAACTGCGGCAACTATGATTCACAATGCTGCTCGTTTTATTCGCTTTCTCTAGTCTCTAGACTCGGCGAGAAATCCCTTTATTCGGTATTTCACTGTGAATATTATTTTTCAATTTTTCGAAAACGGTGCCTGGATTCCTGACTGCTCAAATGTTATTAATTCCTTTAGCGACCGTTCGTACTGCATTTTATTTCAGACTTTGTATTTTCCTTTACGTTGGTTTCGTCTGTTTCGATTTTATATTCACGTTTTTCGTGTTATCGTTGTTCTCTTTTGTTTGCAGAGGCGGCGTGATTATTTTGATCTAGATACGATTTGTTTTAACACGTTGACTGTAGAAAAAAAAATCATATGGAGTTCAATTTATTTGTTTTAGATTCATTATAGCTATTGCTTTTTTTTATTCTCTTTCTGGTATAATCAATAATTCCTAACCATATGGAAACGTGTGTATTTTGCGTGTGTGTTGATGCAGTGAGTTAAGGGTCGCCTCAACGATAACTGTAGTCATTTAAATATGAAAATGGCCAATCCGGTATTGAAATTTCAGGAAGGTAGTGGCGTCGATGGAACGTTTGTACGCAGTGCCATCGGAGAAATTGCGTGTTTGGTCCGCGTGGCTCACGAAGATCGGCGAAATTACGGATGATTGGCGGAAATGGCTACGATCGAACATCGATCTTGCAATAAGGATCGCGGAACATTTGGAGGCAGCCGAAGAAGCCTTGAGGAAGTCCAAGATGGTGAGTTCTTTTTCGTGTAACGACCGGCACAGCACCTATTCCAGGATATTTATGTCGGACCCTGGGGAAGAAACTGAGCAACAGATTAATGCTATTATAAAAGCTTAGGTGCTCGGGAACTGTCTAGGGAAATTACGGGGCTACGAAAATGTAAGTTCTTATCGTCGCACTTTGTGCGCCGATCTCACAATTGGCACAACCGGGAAAAATAATCACTAGCATTAGAATTAGTAAGAACACAATTATAATGATGTATTTGGTACAATATCTCTACACAGGCACATAGGTTTTTAACAAAATGATGAAACTAATTAAACTTCTACAGAAACCAGTATGGTCCTAACCCAGACCATTTCTTTTCAAGTACATCAACTCCGAAATTAAACCTTCATACACTTCTGCACTTTGAGTGTCCTTTGATCGACCTCAAAGGTTTAATTCTGACCAAATAATTCCGTTTTCCATTTCTGGAAGACCTGGCACTAAAAGTGTTAAGTAATGTCCCTTTTGAGAAAGGCTGAGAAAACGACTAAAATAAGATTAAGAAAATTCAGACAGTAAATTATCTGACACTCGGTCTTTCCCTCCACAAATTCGCCTGCAAACGTAAATTCATCCAAACACCCGAAATTCATTCTCCAAAAATCGATCCTTTCGTTGTCTCTCATTGATCCGAGCACAGTCCAGAGCAATATTTAAGATCCTCTACTATTCGGAACCCTACAGATCCACGGAGGACGCGATAGCACGTATCAGGGAGGACCCAGGAAGGGATCTTCGGAATTCCCTGTTGGATCGAGTGTCATTAGATCGGTGGATCCCGTGGTGGAAGACGTATCGGCCGCTTAAATTTTGCGTGGATGTTCGGCTGGCGGTCTGCGGCGACCTAATTTCGGTCTAACGACGCCAATACGTTCGCGTAACGACGTATTGTAAGAACGCTGTCGCACGGTAATGGTGCCGATCGTCGAACCAGATCGGGAGCGAATATATTATTGCCTGGGACAATTTCGGTCGAGCATCAACGGCTCCATTTATCGTGGAATCGAACGACGGTCGATCTGTAGTGGCGGTATCGTTTTCCGATCGTTTTCGCGCTCGGTTCCTGCGAGATAGCGCTGCCTTCCTAGACGCAGCAAGACTCCCTCTCTCTCTCTCTCGCTCTTCTCTGACGTTCCACGCGCGAGTCCTTTGACAAAGGTCCTCTAACAATGCGCGCGCGATACGCGCCACGGCGCACCGTAAATATCTTACAGTCGTAAAAGCACGTCTGAATGGAACGCCGACGGAGTGCCTCCTGTTCCGTTGACGACGACGACGACGACGACGACGACGACGACGACGACGACGACGACGACAACGACGACGACGAACCCAGACATTTCCACGGCGAATCACAAGTTCAGCGAGCGAACGCCTCGCATTGAAACGGCCTCCCGACGACGACAATCGGGAACGCGAACAGGAATTGCACGCCTACACACGGAATTGGCATAATGCACGCAGCACGCCGGCGAAATTTGACGGCCAGATAGTCGGCTCCGTTTCCGGCACACGAAGATTGGTACCTTCGCGCTGAGCCGCGTCTGCAACTGGCGGCGCACGCCTGTTCGACTTCCACTGTCCTCGATAGCAATCGCTTTTTTCATTTTCTGACACACCTGCGAGGTGATAGCGAGTCTATTCGCCAAGGGAAATTGATTTGTTTGGTTCTTGTTTTGATATACTCTTTGCTTAAAGTTTGAAAGGCTCTGTCAGTTGTTGTGGTTTGTTGGCCGGCGGGTGACGAACTTAAAAATTTGGAACTTTGCGGACTTAATTAGCGATCTGTAGAGAGTCTGTACATAGTTTTTCTAGACAGGAAAGCAGAGGGCAATGTGGCGGGCAATGTGATGTCAGCGGGAAAAATATTGTCATTCGTGAAAGGTCAGCTTAAGTCTTGTCTCGCGCATGTTAGATGTGAAGACACTCAAAACAAAAGAAAAAAAGTAATAGCGAGATATTACCTTCCGCGAAAGTGGCTGTGTGGTAAACATACCTCGCTAGGTATCGAGGAGTAATACAGCAGGATTTTTCTGGGAATGGAATGGAAAAACTTCTTCCCCTTCCTGACATGCTCCGGAGAGAATTTCCGACCGGAGCGTTTTTCGAATTATGATTATTTCTAGCTCCTATCATCCCCCCAAATTTCCTACTCACATACATTGCCGTAAATGCGAACTTGCAGCGTGAACGGAAAGTCTATAGATACAAGCTCAATTCGCTCAACTTAAAATCGCTCAACTTAAACACTAGATATACGAGATCCGTCAAAATGACGGATTCTAATATTTTTAATATTATATATTGAGATTGTAAAAATGCATCTATGAGCAATTATTTAATAAATTCATTTCTTTGGGTATATATTATTAAAAAAATGGCTACAGACTTTGATCGATACATTCATGTTATTTTTATAAAGTAATGTAAAATAGTCATTTTTAGTGCTCCGTAAACCTAGTGTTAAACACGCGTAACTTTTGAACCAGTGAATTCATCGCCTTAAAACTTCGACTTTTCGCATTTTGTCGTCAAGATATACAGGTTTATATAGTATAAAGTTAAAAGTTTCTGGCTTGCCAAGGTGAAGTTTAACCAAAATTGGATTCAGTCCACCAATATCTTTTTATTCCAACACATTTTGATACCAACCGATGTTATGTCAAACAGAGCCCCGTGTAAAATGGTTTAAATTAATTTCTGTCATAAATTTACAAAATCCGCGGTCTATCGAAGACTCTAACTGGTAGTCACAGCGTGAAAAAGCATCGAAGCTTTCGTTCGACTTTTCTCTCGGAAATAAAAGTGTCAAAAACGTATTTCCAAAAACCGTTATCAGAAAAGTGCATTATTTCGTGAGCCGTACAAATTTGAACGGCTTCGACAGCCCGGCAATTTTGCGCGCAAGAGAAACACTGAATGTTTCAGTTTCAAAAATGTTCCGGGCGGAAGTTCGACGAAATTCCGAATATTAAAAGAAAGCTTCTTTCGTTTTCCGTAACGCATCAAGAGATCTCTCCACCTCCACATTGTGCTCGTTCCGTTCAGCTGGAACGTTTCCGAGGACGGCATCGTTGTTCGATTTTATTAAACGTTGTTTACCTCTTGGCATTATCGGGAGCTGTCGACGATAAAAATTTCAACCTCGAATCGTCACGACATCGACACATCGATACATCAATACGTCGGGACGCGTCGCACGGTGAGCGACAATCGCGAAAAGCTAGACAAAATTCATGCCTCCGATAATTACAAATTATTCATTATTAGCCTGCGGACCATTCTGCAAAATAAAAATTTTCTGTATCAATTGTAATAGGTTGGGGCTAACTAGAGGGGCCTCTCTTTTTTAGTCATTCCCTGGATATGAAAATAATTGACTGATATTTCTAAATTCTGTTTTCACTCGCACGTACTCAATTTAAGTACGCAGTCTATTAGTTAGTAACGATTTTAGGAGTTTTCGAGGTCGTAGAAAAAGTTTCGTTTACCTTAATCTAGTATTAATTTACGAAAAGATCCAGTTTTAACCAATCTCCTGACAACCATTCGTTTTTATCCGATTTCATTTCTGAATGAATTTCACCTATTTTACAGAGACGGCCCACTGTGCGACGTCGATACATCGAGACATCGATGCATCGGCGAATCGCGGGCCTTCTTTTATTAAACACGAGGCGGCCGGACACGCGAGCCGCGGCTAAATATATTGCGGTCGCTCGATTAATCTTCCGTTTCAAGGCCGACCTTCGCGAGACCGTAGAGACGCGCGTGGGCGACATTTTCCATCCCTCCTCTTATTTTCACCGGCGAAGTGGTAACTCACTCATTGGCCCGCCAGACAGAGATTTAAACTGTTCCCCTCGTCACACGGAGGAGCATAAATCTTCCGTCCGACGGAAAAGTAACGCGGTTTCCAGCACGGACACCTGTGCCGTGATGCAGCGACTACGAAATACGGCTGCAACCGTGTTCAAGGTTAGGCTACGCCGGCTTGAAGTACACGATACCAGTGAACCGCGTAAATTATGCGACTCCGCTCCGGGGAAGAACTTTGGGATGAGAATTAACCAGAGTCTGACGGATTAGGATCCTGGAAAGATAGAGAAGGTCCTCGGTGGTCGAGACTACTTCCCACGGAGGAATGTCAGAAAATAGAAGCAGTTTGAAGTACTTTTCTCCGGGAAATTATATTTTAAGATTCACCTTTCGTCGGAGATCTGTGTAGTGCTATTAGGAGACTGAGCGGCGGCTTTCACGAGTGAATTCACTGGTTTGTAAAGGATTGATGAAATGGATTGCACGTGTGCAAAATTGTATACTCTTGTTCATGCTTGATCTAGAATTACAGGTGGTAAGCTATATCGGGAAGGCTAACGAATTACACGCGCTTGACTTCACTACGTGTTGTTAGAATGTTAACAGAAGTTAAATGCCGTTTTTAATGTCCAAAGTGAAATTCGATATTGGGGCACGGCGAGTCTCGAATTATCTCCGAAGATTATCTGTAAATTTCGTCTATGTTACACGATCTTCAGGAAATTCGATAGGATAAGGTATCGCGGGAATTGCGAGAGCCGGAATCCGTTGCACGTTTACGGGCTACCGTGATCGAGAGAGAGAG